>OY282582.1:31520787-31804694 GCA_958299025.2 Drosophila histrio
AATGTTCTGGGGTGTGGAAGGGGTTTAGCTCTTGAGCTGAATGGCAAACACTTTGCGCGAAGAAGACAAATGCAAATCGAACTGCAGCTCAGCTAAGGCCGTGTATCTATCTACATATCTATCTATCTATCTATCTATCTTTCTATCCCATTTCCATTTTCAATTCCTATTCCGAATCCCATTGCGCTTCGTAGACGAAGCTTCCCACACTGTCGTCGACTGTCCCAACCCTTGCGATGCGGTCGTGCGTGAAATTTAATCAAAGCATGGCGAATGTCGCCCCCTTCCCCTTCGTCCGTCTGTCCGGCCGTCCGGCGATGTGCCCACATAACCCGCTCTCAGCCCATCACTGTGGCCAACAGATTTTGGTATCCCAAACTGAAGCAACCGGAAATGTTGCACATTTGTAACTGTAACTTGCTTCGTCCGTTGTTGTCTCTCCACAAAAGAAAGAAAACGGTTCAATTTTATCTTGTTCGTGTGTAACGAATTTGGCACACCCTTTTATGGTGGCTTGTGACAATTATTGGCTGCAATTAGCCACACATAATGTACAATTACATACGTAATATACATTATTTAGCGATAATATCGAAATCACAGCGTATTTCAATCAATAAATAAATACACAGGACTTGTTTTGCAAAACGATTGTTTTTTTTGTTTTGGTACTCTGATGTGATATGTTAAGTGAGAATGGTGATTTGTAACAGGGAGAAGGAGTCGAGGCCGATCCCACAAAGGCGAGTCGATATAGCCATGTACGTCTGTCTGTCTGTCTGTCTGTCTGTCTGTCTGTCTGTCCGTCCGTCTGTCCTTCTGCTCACTCGTATGAACAAAACGATCTCAGAGATGTTAGAAGCTAGAAGCTCGAACTTAATTTTCCGTCACTCCTTATATGTAAGTAGTCAGATTCGTAAGTTTACCATTCGTCCTAAGGGACACTAATCCGACTCCTATCAACATCCTTATCCTGTTCTTCATAAAGTGTAGGAGTTGTGATGATCGCTTTGGGTTACGCTTTGACCAGAGTGCATATATGTATCGTATAAATTCACGTAAAAATAATATCCAACTTTGATTACCTGCTGACAAAGTCTTCTGTTCGAATTTTAGAATTTTGATCACATTTTTAAACATTAAATGCTCATTTGCAATTTTGGCAATATGTATCTTATTTGAATCAAAAGATATGATCTTTATAAATTGAAATGACAAAACGAACCACAGTGCACGCCCTGTAATGCTGTAGGGTATATTACGATCGGGTTCCCGACTATCTTGTTTTATTCTAAATAAGTAGAAAAATATATAAGAATGAGAACTTATATTGAAGCTAACAATTAAAAAACAAGCGGAACAGTCGGGATCCCGACCGTAATATACCCTGTGGGTCTACAGGAACCCGCTCAAATTCACTCTAGATAAAATTCTCTAGTAATTCTTTATTTTTTAATTTGTGGGCGAAGGGGGCGTGGCATCGTGCTACAATTTTCTGGACAAATCGACCTCAAGATACTCATCATGTGTGCTAAATCTCAAGTCTCTAGCTACAAAACTGCTTTTGTTATGAGGTTTTTGAGCTACAAAACTGCTTGCTTTATGAGCTTTTACTTAATTTGAGGGCGAAGGGGGCGTGGCATCGCGATTAAATTTTCTGGACACATTGACCCTAAGATTCTTATCATATGTGCCAAATCTCAAGTCTCTTACTGTAATATTGCTCTTGTTATAAGCCTTTCCGTTTTGTAGGCAAGGGGGGCGTGGCATCGTGATAAAATTTTCTGGACACATTGACCACAAAATATTTGTCATATGTGCCAAATCTCAAGTCTCTAGCTACAAAACTACCCTTGGTATGAGGTTTTTGAGCTACAAAACTGCTTGCTTTATAAGCTTTTACTTAATTTGTGGGCAAAGAGGGCGTGGCATCCAAAAAAAAAGATAAACTTGATCTGCCTGCAAAAATTTCCAGTGCTGGGACACCAAGTTCAAGCTTCTAGCTCTTACCATCTCTGAGATCCTTTCGTTCATACGGACGGACCGACGGACCGACAGACCGACGGACAGACGGACATGGCTTGTCGACTCGGCTATTGATGCTGATTAAGAATATATATACTTTATTGGGTCGGCCATGCTTCCTTCTGCCCGTTACATATTTTTAACAAACTTAATATACCCCCACAGGGTATAAAAAACAGACAAGTGAATTTAATTTAGGTTTGTCAAAACAATTATTCTACTAACTGTAGTTAATTGTTATGGTTTTAATTTAGAAATTACAATTAAAGGAAAATTCCATAATTGCAACAGCAAAAGCAGTTATATTCTGTAATAATGTGCAAACCACACGCCATAGTCAATATATCACACTCCACTTACAGGGTATTGACAAAGGCACCAACTGGTGAACGTGAAAGTTTTACACACAAGTGCAAATTTCTGTCAATTGTTGTAAATGGAGTTTCCTTTTTCCTGCTCTCGACAAAACGCCGCCTGTCTGCAGTAATTTGTTCAACAATTGGTAAGCCATTTGTTGAATTTAGTTGGCTGAAGTCAAGCAATCTTTGCGATTGCTAAAAGAATTCAATTTGCGCGGGCATTCAACGTTGCACACAACAGACAGCAAGCGCAACCCTGGAAGCAAATTTTTTGCTCGTTACGTTGACAGCCCTGGTTGATTATTAAAGCGGAATTTGGTAAAGCAGAAACGAAAACAAACAGCAAACAGTAATAATAAGAACATCAGGCGACCCACAGCGAACATGAGTTTATTTTTAAACCCAGACACGGCTCTCACTCTCTGCTTAGTCGAAAGTTTTGATATTGCGGTGTTCATCTCTCTCTCTCTCCCGTTCTACGTCTCTTACTAACTCACTTGTGGCTCTCCGTACTTGCGAGCGCAGTTTGTTTTCGTCAACAGCTTTGTCACGTGGAGTTGTTTCTATCGGTGCTGCTGCTGCTGCTTTTGCCGCTATCGTTGTTTCGCTTTTAATATTCACTTTTATTTGCGGTCGGCATTTGTGTTGAGACTGCGGCGCACAGTGGGGCAAATGTCATAATATTGAACTGTAGCTATAATATTCTATTGATGTTATTACTAATCAGTAATATCAAATAAAATATACCGGTCATTCAAGCACATAAAATTATAAAAATTATGATTCATAATTATGGTGCATGTTTTATTAATTAGCACAGTGTGCATGTGCTTAGTTTATCAAAGCTTTTGCTCTACTGTTCTCTCGGTTGCTTCGACGAGACTGCGCTTTGAGAGCGTAAGTAGATCTCAGCGACGTCGGCGGCGGCGTTGTTTCCCAGTTTCTGCCTTGTCCCTCCCTCTTTCCAACGAGACGCGTGAATACTTTGCGGTTAATCATGATGACGGGGGCGTTTGCGACGGCAGTTGCGGTTGTTGTGGCCTGTCAATCGTTGGCTTTGCTTTGTATTCTGCTTTTGTTGATAATCGCGAGCGGCGACGGTGACGACGACGGCGACGCCAACGTAGCGCGCAGTGTTCACAATTTAAGTTTTGGGGCCCGTCAGTTCATTGCGTCGGCTTGTAGAGCTTGCTAGCGCGTTTTTTTTTGTTCTCGCCATTCTCAATTCCATGCATGTGTGTGCCGAATGGCTGTGTCGATGTGTGTGTCTGCCCTGTACATGAATTTGTTTGTGTGATACTCTTCTGTTGTTGTTGCTGCTGCCGCTAACGCTGCTACTGCTACTGCTTCTTCTTGCCCGTTCTTGTTGTTGACGTTGTCGTCGCATTGTTTTTATTGCCGTTGCCGTCGTGGCCGCCGCGCAGACCAAAACTTGATTGTGATATAATTTGTTAAGTATTTATTTATTTGTATTCGGCACAAGCGTGCCACGACGGACGCAGTGGACGCAGTGCAACTGCAACAAAGCGCAGCAACAGTCACCATCAGTGAAAAGCTCTCTCCGGCAGAGCACAAACTCGTCGAACTTACGCTCAGCTGCGCTCCACACACTCCACACGCTCTCTGGCCACGCTGTCACGCTGTCCCGCTCACTCACCATGGTTTACTCCACGAATATACTGCTGGGAATTGTCACCATACTGACCGCTGTGTTCATCTGGTCGCGTCGCACCTACGTCTACTGGCAGCGACGTCGGGTCAAGTTCGTGCAGCCCACGCACATATTGGGCAACCTGAAGAAAGTGCTCAAGCTGGAGGAATCGTTTGCGTTGCAGCTGCGACGCTTCTACTTCGACGAGCGCTTCCGCAACGAGCCCGTCGTAGGCATCTATCTGTTCCATCAGCCGGCACTGCTCATACGCGACCTGCAGCTGGTGCGTACCGTTCTCGTCGAGGATTTCGTCAGCTTCTCAAATCGGTTTGCCAAATGCGACATGCGCCACGACAAAATGGGCTCTCTCAATCTCTTCTTCGCCCGGCAGCCCGAGTGGCGAGAGATTCGCACGAGGCTCTCGCCGGTTTTTACGGGCGCGAAGATCAAGCAAATGTTTTCTCTCATGGAAGAGGTAAGTTCAACAACAGTCACAGCCAAAACTTTACAATCACTATATACATGGTGCAACAGAAATCAGCAGGCCAAATAGTGTACAATGGAATGGATTAATCGATAATGAAACAATATCTGAATGCCAATAAGACAGTGTTCATCATCCCATAGAAATATGGAAAAACCCGACTGAGACTTACCCCTGTCATATAGTAGTATAACGATCCTATGAATCAGATAACACCCAGAGAAGCGGTTATATCAGGTTTCATCGAGACGCTTAAAGAAACCTTTGATATTCATTTTGGGTGAATGGTTCGATGATGTCAGCTAACTTGAGTGTTGACAGAACAAATACAAACTTTAGTCAATTGATTATTTCATCTACATGTGTTTCCAATACACAGTTAGTCAAGTAATTATTTTTACCAAATGCACATATGTGTTATTAAGTTGTAACAATAGTTAAACCCAATAGATTTTACCATTTCAATACGAACTTTAGTCAATTGCTTATTTTATCTACATGTGTTTCCAATCTACAGTTAGTCAAATAATTGTTTTGACCAAATAAAAATGTCACATTTGTTTTTTAATTTTAGAAATAGTTAAGACCAAAAGATCTCACTAATTCAATACAAACTGTTGTCAATTGATTATATCATGTATATATACAGCTAGTCAAATAATTGTTTTGACCAAATTCAAATATCACATATTTGTTTCTGATTTTTAAAAATAGTTAAGCTCAAAAGATCTCAGTATATCATTTCGTAATTTATTTTAAAATCAATAAACTACAATAACTAAATAAGTTTGTCAAGTAATTTAATTTTTTTTTTAAAAAATATTTAAATAGATTTCATTATTTTATTTTTCTTATTTTGAAATACCATAAACAAGTATATTAAAATTAGAAATAAAATTAAAAAGCCCTAGTGAAGTTTTTCTTGGCAACATAAAATTTTTAACATTTTTATTTTATCATAAAGTTCGTCAAGTATTTGTTTGACATAAAATAATAGGTTCACCCAATTAAATTTTATTTTAAAAAAATAGGTTAATAGTAAAGATGTCATTATTATTATTTTATTGATCTAATGTCCATAAGTAACTCTTATAAAATAAGAAAGTAATAGAAAAAAAAATTGTATTTTGTGCAAAATAAAATATTTGAATTTTTAGTCAAGTAATTGTTTTGAGTATAGGAAATATTAACAAAATTGGTATTTATATTTATAAATGGTTAAACCCAATGGATCTTATTATTATTTTTTTTTCGTGTTCTAAGAACCATAGGCAACTCTAATAAAATAAGAAAACAAATAAAACAATAATTAAATTATTTATTTAATACAGTAAAATGAAAAATAACTTGTTTTTATTTAAAAAAATAGTTCAATTATTTTCTACTTGTTTTAAGAGCTATAAGCAACTATACTAATATAATAACTTTTTTTTAATTAAATATGTAATTTTGTATTTTGTCCAAAAATTTACTTGACTCACTGTATATAGATATGGATAGAAACCTCTAAATATATTCATATATGAGCATACGTTTGTGAGTTGTTTGCGATAAGGTTTGATTTGTTGTCAACAATTACAATGTGATTCATTCAACTTTAGTACAAGTTATTATTGTTTTTCACAAGTTTTGTTGCACAGTGTATCGTATATATAGTAAACTATTTATTTAATTCATTTATTTATTTTGATTTAATTAAATACATGTATTATTACTTAATTTGCCTGTCGCTGTAGATTGGCTGTGATCTGGAGTGGTATCTGAAGCGCTTGACGAGGGATCTGCGGCGGGGAGACGCGGCGAGGGGGGTTACAGTGAGCATCAAGGATGTTTGCGATCTCTATAACACGGACATGATTGCCAGCATTGCGTTTGGACTCCGATCGTACAGTTTACGGAATACACAGTCAGAGATCGGTTCACATTGTCAGGACATATTCCGGCCGAATGTACGCCGGATAATAGACTTCTTTGTGATATTCTTTCTGCCGAAGCTGGTGCCGTTGTTTCGGTCAAAGCTGTTCACGGAGCCGCATTCCGAGTTCCTGCGTCGGGTCATCCAACTGGTGGTCGAGGAGCGCGAACGAGGAGGCGATTTGCGCAATGATCTCATTGAAATGCTGCTAACACTGAAGAAGGAGGCCGATCTGCAGCAGGACAAATCCCATTTTACGCATCATCAAGACTTTCTGGCCGCCCAAGCGGCCAGCTTTGAGGTGGCAGGCATTGAGACCTGTTCGTCCACCATGTCCTTTGCCCTCTACGAGCTCGCCAAGCAGCCGCTAATGCAGGAGCGTCTGCGTCGAGAAATTCGCCATGCCTTTGCCGTGGCAGCCGCCCACGGATCGCACAATGCTGGGCCGGGACTAAGCTACGAGCTAATTGCCAGCATGAAATACTTAGACATGGTGGTGGAGGAAACACTGCGTCTGTATCCCATTGTGCCACTTTTGGAACGCGAGTGCACCCCGATCAACAAGAAACGCTTCTATTCGCTGCGTCCGCACGCCGAGTGCTATGCCCGCCGTGGCATGCCTGTCTTTATATCCAACTTGGCCATACATCACGATCCCCAGGTGAGTTGCAACGCAATTTAATGTGTGCCAACAATTGCCAACAATTATTTGAACACCTGCAGTATTGGCCCGAACCGGAACGCTTTGATCCGGAACGCTTTAATGCCGAAAACAAATCAAATCAGACGCCGATGTCGTATCTACCGTTTGGCGCCGGACCGCACAACTGCATTGGACTGCAGATTGGTCAGCTGCAGATCAAACTGGGACTCATCTACTTTCTGCGACAGCATCGAGTCGAGTTTTGCGACAAGACCGTCGAGCACATTAGCTTCGATGCCAAGTTCGCGCTGCTCGCCAGCGAACATCGCATTTACCTCAAAGTTGTAGACTGTTTATAGCACAAGCATCCACATACACATACACATTCAAATTACCATCGTCATACCCATTTACAATCACAATCATCGCCAGAGTCGCCACATTGGGCCGCATTGTACATAATTTGGTAGTATGCCTCAAATAAACTTTGCTACGTTCAACATTGCCAGCTCGTTTATCGTATTGCCAACTATACTCTAGCTATTAACGCGTTTGTCTTTGCCCAGTCATAGTCCGATAGCTTATCAGTTTTTTTCAGCTTGCACTTTGGCAGCGCCCAGGTGGCCTGATCGGCTATAGGCCCCACTTCCTCACCCTCTCCAACCGTATCGCCCACCCACCTCCTACAAACCGCGACGCGCTTTCCATGTGTGTCATTTGGACAAGCCCCCACACTTATGCCGCACCTTGGGGCAAAATATCTGATAACTGCACGAAAAAAGCGCGTAGAACTGTTTAACTAGATATTAGCGACAACGACAGTTAATGAAATTATATAAAAATATTTGTATTTGAATTATTTCTGAAACATGCATCAATTGTTTTTTTTTTTTACTAATAATATAAGTATATTTTTCCAAAGAAGCTTTGAAATGAATTTTATATGAATTAAGTTTTTTTTTAAATTGTAAAATAAAATACTATTGTATTTAAAATAGATATTTTGACTTGTTTATCTTGGGAGTCGTCGAAAATCGAAGTTACATAAGTTAAATCAGCTTAGAGAAGATATTCGATTAAAAGAAATAAAAATACATTTAAAGAAAAATGATATATTTAACCATATTGTTATGGTTTGCAGTTTTAGAGAGAAATAAATGAAATTCACTTATTAAGAAATTAATAAAAACTGTTTAGAAAGTTGTATTGAAATCATTTATATTTCTAACTAAACAACAAGTTCAGCTCATCGTTTAAATACTTTTAAATCAAACTATGTGCTTGAATTTGCTTAAATATATTGTGAATAACGTTTTTAAAGTGCTGTGTTTTTAAAAAATTTTTAGATATGAGGTTAAGATTATACGCTGTATGGGTATATTAAGTTTGTTGAAGGTGTGTAACAAGCAGAAGGAAGCTTGGTCGACCCCAGAAAGCATATATATTCTTGATCAGCATCAACGGCCGATGTCCGTCAGTCCGTCCGCTGTATGAGCTCCTAAGTCTCAGAGACTATAAGAGCTAGATACACCAAATTTGGTATGTTGGTCCGTCTATGGGCTCAGCACAATCAGTTTGTCATTAGATTTTGCCCTCGAAAATCCAAAACAAAATTTTTGAAATCCCATAAAACGAGAATTATTATGCTAGAGTCCTGAATTTTGGCATACACAACAGACTTTAGAGTCTCAATATATCCTGCAAATTTCATCAGGATCGGATAATAAACTCTGAAGTTATTCAAATCAAAATATTACGCAGTTTCGGGCCAAAGGAAGAAGACATTACAAAGCACTATCGGGTTTTTTGCGCATTCTAGGGAATTAGTTAAAATCTTAAGAACTAAACAAGATATTTGAATCAAGTCTTTTGCATTGGGCTTATATAGTCATTAGAAAATTGGGGTGGTAAAAGTGGACGCTTTTTCTCATTTCTTAATACTGTAATAATGCAAATAAGGAATAGTCGAGAGTTTTACAGAATAAGTAAAGGGTCTCTCATAGTCGGCTTCGACAGTAGCATATCGTTCTCAACTATCGCTTCCGTCCCGACTCTTCGGCTTGTTTATTTTAAGAATTCGATTGTTTATTAACAAGTATTCTTATACTAGAGTGCAGAAGATTATGTGTCTAACATATTTCAGACACAAAGCAAGTTCGGTTTTGCTTGAAAATGTTTTAATAATGTTAAACACAAAGAAACGTAATTTACAAGCAGTCGAGCTACTAGATTTAATTTAATACATATCATGAATTTTGTTAAATGTAAATATATTTACATATAGTATATACATATATGTATCGTAGAACCTGCTCCTCTTTAACCTTCTCTATATCTTTCGCCCTTGCTTTTCTGCCTTTTCAGCACCAACAATTGAAATTAGTTCATTAACAAATTAGCAGCTAATTGAAGCATATATTAACGAAATGCTTCAGAAGAGACAACGAATTTATTCATGTTGAAAAAAAGAAAACAGAGCGAGCAAATTCTACTTAAAATTCTCAAGTGTTTTTTTGGCAAGTCGCAACTAATGGAAAACAAACAAAAATCTATAGAGAATAAAACGCAAACACTTGACAGCTGACTTAGTTGATTAGATTAAATCAGCGCAGGCAGTAAAGGTGGTGCAGAAAAAGGGGCTGGGGGATGTTTGAGGGGGATGAGAAAGGGGTTATCCATAGTTAAAAACGGAAATTACTACTGAAACTACTTACTAACTAGCGGCGTTATGCAAATGCTCACACCCCGAACACAAAGAGCCGGCCGACATTGAAGGATGCCGCTGAAAAACCAAAAGGTTTTCGTGATTTCCATGGAAATATGCACTGATTTTTCTTAGCATTTAACACGATGCGGCGAAGGCGTCGGCATCGGCAGCGGTGACGGTCCACAAACCCCGAGGAAGCCTCAACTCTTTGGCTGGCATAAAAATAAAATACAAAAAAAAAGTAAATAAAATGAAGAAAAACCTTTTTCTCGGCCTGTTTTATTAGACCGCGAAAAATCAACAGTGGCCAGGGTGGTCAGCAACGTGGTCTGTCTGTCTGTCTTTCCGTCTGTCTGTCTGTCCGTCCGCCTGCTTATGATGGGAAGGGGTTGGATGAGAGATGGATTGGTTAAAGGGAGAAAGGATATGCGCAAGAGTGTGCGAGTGTGTGTGTGAGTGTGTGTGCTAAAAGGGTTTACAACAATGTCATAAAGCAATGCGCATTCCTGCACAAATATTTCTCAGTTGTGCCTATGTAAATTAAATAAAAATCACTTTTCACTTGAATGAAATGAAATGAAACGCGGAAAAAGCAAAAGAGTTGCCCCTCGGCCCGAGCCAAGCCCCTCTGCTACTTGCTGCCTTCTGGGAATTATTTGCGCCTTTGAAAAGGACGCGGGTCAACTAATTTACATAAATCTACGTAAACTCAGAAACTCACACACACAGAGTGCGAGAGAGAGAGACGAATGTGAGAATGTGTCTTGTCTGGCGACGACAGCTGTTGTTGCAGCAGGTTGCAGGTTGCACGTTGCAGGTTCCAAGTTACTTGCTTGCATCTCCGTTTCCCCGCTGTATTAAGCCTCAATTAGAGCCTGGCCAAGTGCAGCTCCCACGCACGTGTTGGCTACACTTGTTGTTTAGGGTTCCGACTTAATACCCCCTTCCCCCTATTGGCCATCTCACGATGATGGCTGACAGTTGCTGTTGTTACGGTTCACCATGACCAACGCCAACAATTACGACGCCGGTCGCCGCAATTCTATTGTCTTTCGATTTCCTGGCTGCGTTTTTATTGCTCATTTCCCACATGTTTTCATTTTGAGTCCGAGACTTCTTTCGGGTTAGCTGCAGCTCCCTTGGGCTCTGCCTATGTCTCCGTCTCCGAATGACACTTTCGGTCGAGTCCGTGTAAACGTTTTTACTCCCCAACGAAACAATTTTAATGATCACAAATTGCTGCACCACAGAGCACAAGTTCAATCGCCCAATCGACAATGGTCACCACATGCACATGTCAAATGGGAAACGGATGTTGCCCTTTATCAGTTACCAGTTACCAGTTGCCAGTTGCCAGTTACCATACAATCATACTACCAATTTCCATTTACCATTTACCATTTAACAGTTGTTAGCCGTTGTATCCATAGGCCGTAACAAACTAATTAAGACTGTCAAATAATTTTTTAAGCGCCTCGCGGAAATTATGAATGTGTTTCTCTCTCTCTCTCTCTTTCTCTTATTTTTATCATTTGTTTAATGTGTTTATTAATGGGCCAATTCCATTATTTTACGATCCCAACAGCTGTGCTTTCATAGCAGGTAGCTATGACACATGCAACATTCAACTCCGCGTGCACTGTTGCTTTGATTGCCTGGCAAAAAGCGACAAAAAAAATTGCAATATCATTTAATTATTAACTTTAATATTTGCTAGTATGCGAATTAAAGTGAGCATAGAGGATGTGCATGTTGGCACTATGGAGGACATCAGTTTAATTATCGCAAATGTCACATAAATATGGCAACGGATGAATAAGCGCGAGGGTTGTTTTATACACATGTGGACATTGAAATACTTATACATAGATGTAGCATTTGTAACTTCTTGAATGTGTAGCATTTTGAATTCTTATACCATAGTGTTTCTTTTTAGACTGCAAAGTACACATTAAGATGATTTATAAACTATTTAAGATGCTTTCATATCATAATGTAATAAAAATGCATAATTTTTATATGGTTACTAATTCTATACATTTTATAATATATATATTATGCATGTTTAAGAATTCAGTAAAATGTATTTTAAAGTACATGCGTCTATACAAATTGTATCATAAAATCTCAATAAAAATGGCGAGAAGTTGAGTTGAATACATTGATTTGAGAAATGTGAATTCCCATTTGTCCATTTCAACGTGAAAATCCCAAAATCAGATTAATTGACATTTTAAAAATATTATTAAAACTTATGCCACATGGAAAGCAGCTTTTAATCAGCAATACATCGCGAATCTAACAAAGAATAATGATTAAAATATTGTAAATAATAGTGTAATATTACAATTATATATGTAACTAGTACTTGGAAAAATTATATAATTCAAAAATCAAACTAAATAATGGAAATATTGATATAATCAATGATGTACACATATCATTGAAAACTTCTGATGATAAAAACAATGCGATATCGCATTGTTCAATCTTAAACCTAATAGTTATATTAATGTGTTTGTCTGTTCATTTTTCGCGATGTTGTTTCGATGTTCAACCGAACTGTGCAACAATGTTCGACATTTGCGATTCATGTGGTTGCATTGAGGGCGCCACTTTGATGTACTATACTCCCCGCTGTATGCCCCGATGTGGCGTCCATGCGACTACGAGATGCAGTCAAAGATATACAGTACGTAAATGTGCAAGTGGCCGGATGATTTTTACGACCTGCTGCCGCCTGGATGGAAAATGCCGAGCTCTGGGATCTCTGAGACTCAATGGCATTCCTTGCTACAATTCGCACATTATATGTATGTGTATCTGTATCTGTGCCTGTATCTTGTATCTCCATCAGTATCTGTATATTTAGTTGTTGTATATCTACTCGTATATCTGTGAGGTAAACAAACTCATCCGCCTGACATAATAAAAACTGCACAAAGATCTCCTCAGATTTTCATGAATGAATATGAATACTGAGTAGTGAGTAGTGAATGCCAAATGCCAAATGCTGAATTGTCCCATTCGCATTCGCAATCGCATTCGCATTCTCATTTTCATTTCCATTCTCATTGTCGTAATGCGCTTAGGACGGGTTGACGGATTGTCGTCGGCTTTGGGTGCGGGCGGCAAAGACGTTGACAGAAACAGAAATAGAGATGAGTTAGGGAACAGGAACGGGAATAAAGATGAAGATGAAGACGGAACGGAACGAGTGGCATGTAAATGTAATTCAAGTAGCCTTGGTCGCTTGGGCTATCAGTGCGGCACAATCAGTGGCATTAATATGCGTATCTGTGAGATACTCGCTGCACTTCCGCTCACTCCCCGTCTCAGTCTCAGACACAGTTCGCAGTTACTGTTTTACCTGCCCCTGATGTAACACAAAAAACGTATTAGTTTGCTCCGTTTTGGGAGTTACATAATCATCATCATCATTATCATTATGATGAGCATTAACAGCTTCATTGCTGAGACGATCCCAGAGGAAGTTCCAATTTGCTACGTCAATGAACCATGCCTCTGCTGATTCGTCCATCAAGTACCCTGGTTCTATACCATCTACCTCTCAGCCTCCCCCTGGTGCCGTTTCAAGTAGTTTCCCATTGTATTTGTTATTGTTGTTGCCTTCAACTGCTGCTTTGCATTCGTCCCACCCCAAACATGTGAGCCTGATCTGCCTATTATCCGCTTCTCGCCATATTTGTTGCTTGTTATTCTTTTGGTTGTTGTTGTGATTTTTGACGCGACGCCGACTGCTGGCTGTCAACTGAAATTATTTTTTAATAGCCACAGCTGCGAGGGCTGCCACAGCACAATGCCAAAGCCAAAATGAATAATAACAATATTCGTAATATTCAAAAAAACAAAAAAACTGGGTTACAAATAAAATTATCCAATTTATTTTAACTCATAATAATGTAATCTGTCAACGAAATTTTTTTTTTAGGGTTGCCACAACACAATTTAGCAAGGCGAATTAATTAACGTCAATTATAATAGTAATAATAATTATAATAATAATAATAATAATAAAAATTATAATAATAATAATAATAATTATAATAATAATATTAATAACAATATTAATAGTAATTAATAATAATAATAATAATAATAATAATAATAATAATAATAATAATAATAATAATAATAATAATAATAATAATAATAATAATAATAATAATAATAATATTAATAATAATAATAATAATAATAATAATAATAATAATAATAATAATAATAATAATAATAATAATAATAATAATAATAATAATAATAATAATAATAATAATAATAACAAAAATAAAAATAATAATAATAATAATAATAATGATAATAATAAAAATTGTTATAATGATAATGCTAATGCTAATGATAATGATAATGATAATGATAATGATAATGATAATGATAATGATAATGATAATGATAATGATAATGATTATGATTATGATAATGATAATGATAATGATAATGATAATGATAATGATAATGATAATGATAATGATAATGATAATGATAATGATAATGATAATGATAATGATAATGATAATGATAATGATAATGATAATGATAATGATAATGATAATGATAATGATAATGATAATGATAATGATAATGATAATGATAATGATAATGATAATGATAATGATAATGATAATGATAATGATAATGATAATGATAATGATAATGATAATGATAATGATAATGATAATGATAATGATAATGATAATGATAATGATAATGATAATGATAATGATAATGATAATGATAATGATAATGATAATGATAATGATAATGATAATGATAATGATAATGATAATGATAATGATAATGATAATGATAATGATAATGATAATGATAATGATAATGATAATGATAATGATAACGATAATGATAATGATAATTATAATGATAATGATAATGATAACGATAATGATAATGATAATTATAATGATAATGATAATGATAATGATAATGATAATGATAATGATAATGATAATGATAATGATAATGATAATGATAATGATAATGATAATGATAATGATAATGATAATGATAATGATAATGATAATGATAATGATAATGATAATGATAATGATAATGATATTAATATAATTTAGTATTTAAAGAGTAAAAACGGATTAAAATTATTATTTGCTACTATAGTATGTTGACCAATAATAATACATACTGTCAGCTGAAATCATTTTTTAAATACCCACTGCTGCGAGGGCTGCCACAGCACAATGCCAAAGCACAGGGAAACAATAGAGATAATAAATAATAATATTATGCGCATTAAAATAAAAAGGATTAAGATAATTATTGTTTGATATTTAATTGGACCTAATTATAACAAGAAATTTGATTATTAATTTTCAAAGTTACAATCGCACACACAATACATTTTATTATTTATCATATCATTATTGATAAACAATTATAGCATAGAATATTTTATAAATAATTAAAACAATAATTTTAATCAGACCATAGGTAATGTGCAGTAAATAAATAAATGGCTTTGATAAGTTACAAAATGCTTATACTTGTTTCTTTTTTTTTTTTTTTTGTAAATAGTTAAGCCAATAGATTTGATTTCTTGTTTTAACTTGTTTCCAAAACCACACGCAATAAGAAAGTAAATAAATTAAAGTCCAAGGACCGGTTATTATATATATATTTGCTAAATAAAATGTGTGCCTTTTATTATTTTGTCAAAACAATGACTTGACCAGCAATTGATATTTATTTTGTCAACCATTCAAATGTTAAAGATTGTAATTTAAGTTATTTATGGTTCAGCTGATTGTTAGCAAATACAATCTGATATTCCGTTCTATTCATAGATTGATATAGTCAGCATATCGTCCTAACTGCAATTTTCAATCTGCTGCGTCTGCGTACTAACCTTTTGCATATTTTTGCGTTTTGCAACACTAAACCGCCTGTCAAAAGCACATGTCAGAAAGCAAATTGTATGCAAACATAATTTCGTCAAGAAGCGTGCACAATTTTAAATAGAAATGGAGAATGTCGAAGATTATAGTGTTAATAATGAGGAGAATGTGGTTATTAATTTGCCAAATAACATAGTTTATGTGCAGCAATTTCCCGGTAATGAGTATTTCGATGACGGAGATGTGCCCGATGTTATGCCAATCAATCCGCCCCATTTGGCAGGACGCTTGAATATCAATGTCGTCAATCGCATTCACTACTTTTACCATCGAATTAACCTGCGCCCACGTATGAGGGCTAGTAAAAAACGTCGTGCTGGCGCACGTTAAAAGAAACTAAGAAATGGACCAGCAATTTGGTAAGTAATCAACAATACGTATTCAGGAATTTGATTGTGTTTCTAATTGTGTGTTGGTTTGACTTACAGATGTGCAAAGTGTCCCGGGAATGTGGACGGACATTGAGGACCTGTCGATGCAATATAAGTATTTATAGGGTCCGCTTTAAATTTTGTGCGCTTTCCCTTTACTGAGTAAACGAAATAACTATTAAATGCGTAACTTCTGTGTTTTATTTCTATAAAACATTTCGGTTGCTTCTGTTGCAATTTCAGGCTTATTATTTGATAAAGTCTGCACTACATATTTTTATGTTTAATCAGAGGTACAATGCATAAGTTATTATATTTTATTATATTATAATCAGACAACTCCAACTTGAAGTGCTTGAATTGCCCTCGCCAAAGCCTCAATCTCATACTCCCCTCACTGGGCCCAGTACTCAAGTTTTCCATCCCCCGTTCCCCTTCTCCCGGCCCCTTGCATTTCCTGTGCCTATTTCGTGGACTTTTCTTTCCCACCATCTTGCCGTGCCTTTTAAATTGTCTGTTTACATTAAATGCATAAATTATGCATAAGTTGATTTTACTTTTTCTTGTAGTCATAAATTCGCTTTGATTTTGCTTTTCCAGATTTGGGATTCTGAAGTGGCAATTGTCAAATGCATAAAATATGTCAGAGCGAATATGTTTATTTAACAACAAACATCAAGAAAAGAGATAGAAAATCAGGCAAAAAATTGGACTGTGTGCGATAGAGTGAGAGAAAAAGCAGCAATTTCATTTTGTATGCATTTCATTTTTAGCGTTTCAGCCGCGCGATTTTCCACAATTTTCATGGTTGCCCATTTATCCCATAATGATAATGTCTGTTTTGGGTCATTTACGATGTCTTCCAACCCCCTGACAAACACAATGTGTCGACCAACCGTGGCAGTTACTACTATTCCTCTATCTATTCCCTTCCTCCCATCAAATCAACAAATCCACCCCGTGACTGAGTACATGTATACGAGTATGTGATAGATATAGTCTCAGCACTCAGTGTCGACAAGGATCTGACCTCAATATCAATGTGATCCAGAGCGACTTAGTTGTGTAATTCCCCCAACTTGGTAACCGACACTTATGTGAAAAGTATTCTGTGGAGTTTTGTGTCGAGTCCAAGAATATTTAACAGCATTATTTAAAGATTTCTTCTTTACCTGTTTTTGCATAAACTAATCTACCAATTTTATAGCTATGTATTGCAAACTATTGCAAACTTCCTTGTTTTTGCAGATATTTCAACAAAGGTAATCGAAACCAGATTGCATGTTTGGACTTTACAACAAGCCGATTAGTCGGGACCCCGACCATCATATACCCTGTGGCTTTACAGGGACCCGATCAAATTCACTCCCGATGTGATTCTCTTGCAGTTAGTTTTTTTAGTTTGTGGGCAAACGGGAAGAGGCATCATGATGAAAGTTTCTGGAAACATCGACCCCAAAATATTCATCATGTGTGCCAAATCTGAAGTCTCTAGCTGTAAAGCTGCCTTGGTATTGAGTTTTTATTTGATTTGTGGGTTAAGGGGCGTGACAACCGATTAAAGAAAAACTTTATCTGCCAGCAAATATTAACTGTGCTGGGAGACCAAGTTCAAGCTTATATTTCTTACCATCTTTCGTTTATACGGACGGACGGACGGACGGACGGACGGACGGACGGACAGACTGACAGACGGACGGACGGACGGATGGACGGTCGGACGGACGGACGGTGGGTCGGTCGGACGGACGGACGGACTGACGGACGGACGGACTGATGGACGGACTGATGGACGGACGGACGGACGGACTGATGGACGGACGGACTGATGGACGGACGGACTGATGGACGGACGGACGGAGTATATCGATTAGTATTCATCGATTATCCTTGAAAATACCAAATATGGTATTATAACTTAAGGGAATTCTGATTGTACCAGCGATATTTATATATACTTGATCTGTATCAATGCATAAGTTCGCCAGCTTCTATATTCGTTTATGTAACTGAAAAATATGTTCAGATAAACCAATGCAGATTATTAACACTTGATACTCATTCCATTCCCATACGAAACACATAAATCACAAAAGAAATCATTTAACACCGAGTAAAATGTAATTAATTGTGTCTTTTTTGTTTGTCTGTGTCTGTATTTTAATATAATGTATGTTTTATTTATATGTATATTTTAAGCAAATACTAAGTGTGTCTCGAAGTCGTCTATGTTCAATTTGAGTTGTCTTGCATTTCTAAATTATAAGTAGCCTATGAAATTGTAGTTAACACTTTTAAGGGAGTAAACTTGTTTAAAGCAAAATTTCTCAGTACATTTCTAAACTTCCAGTTGTTCGGACATAAATATTTTTATTATTTGCAATATAATAATTTTTATTTTTGGCTTTCTAGAAATCGAAACGATTTTATTCCAAAATTGATAAGTTTACGTAAATAAATTGTAAGTAAATGTCGTTTTTTATAAAGAGTATGCCAATGTTGAACCAGTTAATACCATCGAGGTTAAGTAAGTTGTGACTTTCGATATTTCAAAATGAGTAAATTCCATCATTTGCCTCAGTTGGCAGATTATCCACGCTCTGGAGACAATATGGTTCGTTCCGTCGGGACTTGCCCAAATTTCCGTATCCAAGCACTTTGAATTTAAATCGCCATCAAGTTGTAAAGCCACGCCCACCACCGATGACACCCGATGCCCTGGCACAAAAGTTTTCCTTCAAATATATGACTCCCCAGCCGACCAAACGCAAATCGAAGAAGTTTATTGACTTTCTGTCCGATAAAGATAATGCTGCGGACGAGTCGATGATTCAAAAGAATAAACCGTCGTTGCTGAATGCGGAGCAGCTAAGAAAGTTGATGTTTGATAGCGATTCGGATGATTCCAAGAGCTCCAGTGGCCAGGTCAATGAATTGTATAGACGTTTCAAGACGGCGATGCCGCCGAAGGAACGCCAACAGCAGCAAGCACATAAGCTGCAATATATTAAGCAGCAGCAAGAACAGCCGAAGAAGATGCAGCAACAGGAAAAGAAAATACACGGTGAAAAACAAAGCTTGGAAAAGCATGAACGTGGATTTAATCATCAGCAAAACAAAAGAAAAGTCGAACCAGCTATTATAACATTATTGCGACCACGTCCTCCAAAACAACAACAGCAACAACAACAGCAGCAGCAATATTATCAGCCGCAGAAGCAACAGAGGAAGAAACAGCAACAAATATATGATGAAAAATCTGAATATCAATCTCTGCTAGGGGAGGTAAATATTTTTGGGAAAAGATTCCATCTTCAGCATGAAAATATGCAAAAGATAAAGCAAAGAGATCAACAATTAAAGGATCAAGTTGAGAAATTAAAGATATTTGAACGAATCAATCAACTAATGAAGCTGCAACAGGAGCTTGATGAAAAGGAGATTATGCCCTATAAACCACCGATTGGATCAAGGGGGCGGGATTATCATTTTAATCATTCGAGACGCCACACTCAATTCGCCACCGAGGAATTTCGTCCTCTGAAAACACTTCATCCCATTTATACATCCCGATACAAGCAACATCTGGACTTTGCACCCTATACCCCGACAAATGCTCAATCGGATAATGGGGATGTGGTGGTCACCAAACCGCACTACAAGTCCATTCCCAAACCCTGTTCTGTGACCAAGTACCACAAGGAGAAAGCTGCGGCATTGGAGGCTCATCGCAAGAATCGGGAGACTTGTCGCGAATCGGCCATATATAAATTGTGCAAACACCTGAATAGTCAGCGTGAATCCAAATATTAATCTGGACTCCCACTCGATTTATCTATCCAATCAAGTGCTTGATCATATAATCGTTTTATGTGTAAATGTGTCCGTGCAACATTTTATTCGTTCTTAGTATTTTGTTCGTATAAATAAACCGACACAGTAATCTCTGCCTGCTATTAGTCCCAGAAAATTACACAATTATTTACACATTATTTTCAATATCTTAAGAGAATCGTGACTTGATGCCATATCAACTTGTCTATATAATTACCTATTAAATTGCTTTAATGATAGATTTGTATCACAAATTGATGCATTGGCAATTAGTCGTATTTATTCGAGATCTATGAATTTATGTCAAAGCAAAGTTAAAGCATTAACTTGTATGTATCTATTTTTAGACCCTTTACTTTTTGAAAAAAAAGTAAAAAAGGGTCTATTAAGTTTGTCAAAATGTGCGTAACAGGTCGAAGGAAGTCCGGCAGACCCCATAAAGTATATATATTCTTGATCAGTATCACCAACCGAGTCGATATAGCCATGTCCGTCTGTCCGTCCGTCCGTCTGTCCGTCTGTCCGTCTGTCTGTATGAGCGCCTAGATCTCAGAGACTATAAGAGCTAGAGTCACCAAATTTGGTATGGTGGTTCGTCTATAGGCTAAGCAGATCAAGTTTATCTTAAAATTTTGACACGCCCCGTTCCGCCTCCGTAAATCGAGAACAAAAATTTTGAAATCCCATAAAATGAAAAATATTAAAGCTAGAGTCCTAAATTTTGAAACACAGGACAGGGATCAGGGTCCTAACGTATCCTGAAAATTTCATGAGGATCGGATAATAATCTCGGAAGTTATTAAAAAAAAACTTAAAATCCCATATAATGGTCAATTTTAAAACTGGAGCCTTGAATTTTGGCACACATGACAAGCATCGGGGTCCTAGTGTATCCTGAAAATTTCATCGCGATCGGATAATAAACTCGGGAGTTATTCAAAACTCAATATTACTCAGTGTGGGACCAAAGGAAGAAGAAGAGCATGTTGACGTAACAACGCGCTATGGGGTACTATCTATTAGTGTCACTCTTATTTCCGATTAGAAGAATAAGTAAAGGGTCTCTCATAGTCGACTTCGACTGTAGCCTTTCCGACTGGTTATTTTTATAATATATAGAACATTTAAGTTAGTTCCAGGAGCTTCAAACTTTTCAGACCCAATACGCAAACAGTTCGTTGTTGTCATTATAAGGAAATTGTCAAGAAATAAAAATAATATAATAAATATGGTTTTTCTCCGAATGTAATGACGATGTCAAAATCGAATATGAGTTAGAAAAAATCTGTTATTTAAATATTCTTAAAGTGTAATCAAGTAGAGTCCAGGTAGAGTGCAGGAACTCCAACAACTATATATATACTCGTATGTCTAGTACTATTCCCATGTGAATGAGGTTGGAATTTTTCGCTTCTTGGATTATTCTTGTTAATGCAATGCGACTTCAAAGTGCCGATGGACAAAATATTTTCATTAGGCGTTAATTATGTTTGGGCCGCACAGTAGCCAAAATATTTTCAGCAAGTGAGCGGCAAGGACAAAAAGTCAAAGGATTCGCCGCCAGGGATTCCACGTAAACGTCGTAACTAGGCGACAAAAGGGCTAATGAACAACAACCCGCCGGGTCAGGATGATAAGCATTTTAGCTGGTGGTCTTCGCTGGAATGTGGCAACGTTTTGTCAGTTCTCTGACTAATGATAAGGTTATGCTTCCCTTTGCTCTTCGCCCTTCGTCCTTCTCTCAATTTCGCATCTTCATGTCTCTTGTTGTATTCTTGTTTTCTTAATTTATATATTTTTTTGGCTTCTTTTTTTTTTTTTTTGGCAAATCATGGAGAGAAATGTGTGCCACAATTAGCCGACAATTTCGACTGACGGCGGAAGTGGCAGCCACTGCAATTTATAACGGACCTCGACAGCCTCCGCTGACAATGCAACAACTGTGGAGGCAAGAACTCGAGTTGTTCGCCTAGTCCTGAAATTAAAACGAAAATTGCAATCCACCCTGTCATTAGATGCCTCTGCCTGTCGATGTCGACTCAATTGTTTGCCAGTTGGCCTGCTGCCCAACAAAAATAAAAGAAAAGGGTCCACACACACACACACACACACACACATACACACAGAGAGTTTCCACTTCCTTTTGTTGCAAGAGCCTTGTAGACTCATTGCCTCGTTGGCTCGTTGACAGGGGGATATAAATGTTGTGATTTCTTAATTTTTGTTTGCATTTTTCTCGAATTTAGTAGGCTGTTGAGGTAATTACACTAATTATATGGCCCCGAGTGTGCGAACGATTGAGCTGTTAGCTCCTGCCTCCCGATCCATACAGTGTATGCCTGTGTGTGTGTGTGTGTGTTGTGCCTTGTTAAGGGTTGCTCTTGGCGCAACGAGGTCATCTGGCGCGATGGATTAGTTGACATGTCAAACGGCACAAGACCTTCCACAAAATGATCACACAATGCGCCTTTTTTCGAGCGGGTGTCGTGCTTCTGACATTGATACCACGTCTATTCCCCCATCATCCAAAATAACCAACATTTCATTCAAGATCAATAGCAGCATTACGATTTAAAAAGGGTCTCCCTTTTCACTGGGACAACGAGAGTGCTAGCGAGACTAGCAAATACCCTGTGCCGTCTTCTTCTCCATCTCTGCTTTACATTCTAATTTACTTGCTTTATATACTATATATTTATAGTTGTATTTATTTAATTAATTTATAAGTAAGAGTTATTACTTTTATTTGTACAGAGTCCTCTCTTCGATTCTCAAATGTCAGCAAGTGAAACAATATTACAGATATTATTTTAATTGTGTTTTATTATTAAAGATAGAGATAGATATATACGGTATGTATAAATTTGAACTGGTGTAATGGCTAGAAATAAATAAATTAAGCAATTTGTGACTAAGAACTTGTTCAAATTTATGAAACTTTATTTGTGTGTATGGATAAAGAAAGATTCCTACATTATATGGGCATTTTCACCAAAAGGTCCACCGAGACCAAAACATTCAAAGTGTTTAAAAACAACTTCTTTTCATTATAAAAAAAGGGTGTTTAGTCGATATTTTAATAGAAAAACAATGAAATTTAACTAATGTAACAAAATTTCGTCTTTATTCATAACCCATTTCGAGATATTGGGATACCATGTCGAACAAGTGCAACTTTTCTCATTTGGGCATTTCTAGTGTACATTTTGTTTTGATACAAATTTTTAGAATAAGTTATTATGCATTGTCTTATGGTACTCCAAATCTTTGGAAAGGTACAAAGAGTCAAAAAATAATGTATAAGAAAGTATGCGATTGCAAGTTACGATAATTTCGGCTTTGCATTATCGCATATTTCGGTGTCCCGTGCGACCCCGGCTTTAATTAATTTAAAAAAAAACTAGAAATCATATTTGAGCAAAACTATAACCATTTTAAAGAGACATCAATGCATAACATTTATCAGAAATTTGCGTGAATATATTGCCCAAACTTTCACTGAAATCTGAGATTAAATTCCAAATTAAATCGCCACAAAAACCACTTCTATTTTTGTCACGTGCGAATGACTTGATTTTTTGTAAAAATCTACAATACGAATAGTTCCTCAAAATCGACCTTAGCACCAATTATAGGGCTAATCTAGAACTACTTTTAATTGGAAAAATAATTTTGAAAATCCGTCTTACTTTGACCTTTTTACCACTTACAATGTGTACGATTGTCCCGTGCGACCTCATGGAAATGCCCATATGTAAGCTGTAAATAATAGTAATAATAATACAAGAATCTATTGGCTATATAATTTTGTTGTTCAAAAATGTGAAAGCTATTTTTATTGACTTATTATTGCAATACTAGGTTTCTTGTTTTGCCTGAATTAAATTAATTTTGCAACACAAATAGTTAGTTTTGAAGTGAGTGTTTAAAACGAAAGCTATCACAATCAAAATGAGAAAAGTTCTCTACATTTCATAGAAATATTATTAAAGCATATTTCAGTTTTAATAATTAAATAAAATGTACATATAATGACACTTGTATTATATATAGATAATGCTTCAATTAATATGTTATTGCTGAATTAAATCTTAAAGATATAATAAAATAATATCAGTTTGTAATAATAATATTAATCATTTCCATTATTTTATAGCATTATTCTATTTTAATATTTCAACAGTGGCCAGTTCTGAGTTACTAAATCGCTGCCAAGATCCAATTACGTGTATTACTGCCAGATAAATGAATAAAATACTGTTGTAAAATATTGTAATAAATCTACTAGCTGAGATAGTTCATAAGTCAACTTTACTAGGATCTTTAAATGCTAACAAATTTGAAGTAATGTCAATTTATTAATGTTTACATAATGTCCATTGCATTTTTTTCCATTGCAGCATTTCTTTTCCTTTCAACTGTGACCAGTTCTCAGTTACGTAAACTCCGTTGCAATGTGTAACATAATTTCACCAGAAAATTTGTTTTCTAATGCACGCGCCATAAAAATGTTTACCAAGCGTATTTTTTTAAAGAAAAAAAAATGCAGAAAAAAACGGAAGAAAATAACGCAAATGAAACAATGCAAAAGACGGCATAAAAAAGTTGAATACAAAAATACATGCTAACCATTAAGTGTGTCCTTTTGCACAGGACACACGATTGCATTTTGCGTAATATGACGGAAGACTGCGGCGATATTTTTTGTGAAGATTTTCCGCGAACTTGAGTGCATTTTTTACGCTCGCGTTTGATGCAATATCTGTCAGCGTTTTTTTCTTTTTCTATATTCGCTTCGTTTCGTTTCGTTTTTTTTTTATGAGGCATCCTTTTGTGTCAGCCCTTTGTGGGCTGTCGATTTTTTTAGGCCGTTCTCGTCGCTTTTGTCCTTTTTTTTTATTTTTTGCTCTTGCGTTTATGTTTATGAGCAGCTAGTGGAACTTCTAGTTGCGTGCAAAAACTATTTTGTTTCAGTTTCAGTTTCAGTTTTTTAGACTGACACGCGGCGGTTGCGGGGGTTTTGTTTGTCTTTCGCGGAAAAGGACGCGATTGCGTTTTATGACTTACGTAATGTTGGGAGGACGACGCGATGCGATGCGACGGCAGGAAGGCAGCTCGAATGGAGAGGTAGACAAGAGGTGAGGCAGCTGTGCCAAAAACTACGTTGGACAATGTCCTGCACACACACACACACACACGCACACACACTTACAGATAGAGACATGGCACAATTGGCACTCCAGTTTTTGGCTTCCGGGGTGGCCCAAGTCTCAGACTCAAAATCTGCCGCAGGCAGAGTTGCAGCGGTTGCTGCCGCTCATCCATTGACTTTGTGTCAAATTGAGTTATTCAAATGTCAGACTACACACATACACACACACATGGGCAGATTTTGATAATGCGCTTGGTACATAATTCTCAATTGATATCCTGTTGCGTTGTTTTTACAAAATATTTACCTTTCTCATAATTGAAGTGTCTGTGCTGAGTGACGTTCCATCCTTTAGCATCCTGGCGTGCAATTTTTGCGCCATTTGTGCATGCTCCGCAACCCCGCTTGCCTTCTCCCTCTCCCTCTATCTCTATCTCGCTCTCTCTCTCTCTCTGTGTCTCTGTCTCTCTGTTATTCCTGCCTTTTCACGCTTCGCCGCACGCCGTTGCCCGCGGCCTTCTGGCAAATGGCTTCCAGCATCCTTGCACAGCGGACGCACTGCACCCTGCTGCCCCTTAGTTGCTGCCACAACTGCCTCTGCCTCTGCCTCTGCTGCTGCTGCTGCTGATTATGTTATCGCCGTTGAGTCGAGTATGCTGCACTTGCCCGACAAAGTCTCCCGTCGTTTCAGAAATACTCGCCGGGTTTTCTCACTCTTCTCTCTCTCTCTCTCTCTCTCTGCACGCACCATTCACAAAAACTCTGCCAACACACAAAGAAAAACTGCATAAAATACACAAAAATACTGGTTAAAAAAAAAAGAAAAAGGGAGAATAAAGTCATGGCAACTGCAGTCAGAAAATCTGCACTAATTGTTGTCATTAAGACTTTGACCCGGGGCAATGGCAGTGCGTGTGGTCAGCTGCCAAATGAAGTCACCAAAGGCATTCAAACACCAAAGTTGCATTGTCACCTACAGTTCTACGGCTGGACATCGACCACGGGCCACTTGAGGACCGCAGGTTGCCAGTCGAAACTGGGTGGCATGCAACAAAGGTTTGCCAATCATTTCTCTAAATTCTACTATTCTGCAGTCAATTCAATTCATTGAGACATTACCTTAAATGCTCAATGCCAGACAATACTATAATGAAAGCCAAGCAGGGACAATATTCATATACATATGTGTAAGTGACATACATATTCACATTCATTCATATGAATGAGTATATGAGTGTGCACTTCAGGAAGATCTATTCGAATCTTAGGAACTTGCCAAATTAAACAGAAGAGCTCAAGTTATTACAAATAATAATATGCTGGCCTGAGATGAAAGAGATTTGTCATACAAAAAAGTATATAAGTACATATCTGACGATACTAAGTTGGTTGAAAATGATATGTTTGTCCTTGTGTCGATACAATCCAAATTGAAAGATTACCGTAGGTACTGCATGTAGCTGCCATAGAAAGAGTTGATGTATGAGAGAGAGCTCATTAAGTCAGAATTAAACCATATAAAGTATATTCCAAAAATTACAGAAACAGTTCAAATAAATCAGCTGCTTTTGTCGCTCAATAAATTAGATAAAATTTAACATCTTTATTAGTTGAAGTTGCTGGAACAAAACAAAACCAAATATATCATGTCAATTATATTGTATAAATACAATATCAATATCCAATGAAAGATTACAAATTATATTCGATTAAAGAATATAAATAAAATAAAACACAAATCTTATGGGGAACTGTCTAGAAATGTTGTACCAAAAATAAATAAAAATTAATAATAGTCTCAGTCAGATTTATATATTCAAACTCTTTCGGTGAAAGATTGCTTGTATTTAATAAAGTGTCAAATATATATTCTCTTTCATTTCTCTTTCACTTGATAAGAAATACTGTCATTAACATAAGTTAAGTCAGTCAACTTATAATTATTATTAAAATAAATTCATATAATATTTGCGTTATATTTATTTATTTATTTAGTACGACAAAAAGCAGTCGACAAGAAATAATAGATGCTTTTTATAATAATTTAATTTATTTATAATTAAATATTAATTTAAATTAATACTGAAAAGAAAAAAATTAAGAAAGTTGTAAAGGTCGGCGGGGGTAATCAAAATTATAACTTTTTCCAAGGATTGTGGAAAACCCCAGAAAAGCCCAATCAAATCACAAAGTATTAGTACTATAATTAGTGTTGGTAAAAGTATAAATATTAGTATTGAAGCAGTATGCCAAATAATATTGAATTGGGATAAGTATAAGAGTAAGTATTATAATACAAATTAGTAGTAGTGTTAGTATAAAAGTAGGAATAAGTGTAAGTATGGGTATAAGTATAGGTATAAGGATGAGTATAAGTTAATATATTATAAGTTATATGTAAGTATTAGTATTGGTAAGGTCAACGATTTCTCATTAGGAAAAGAGAGTGTTTAATGGCGGTGAGAGAGAGTTCTGCGGAGAAATTTGTACACAAAACACGAAATAAACTGGGCTGGTAGTTCCTGGTGGACCTAAGGGGGAAATGGCTAAAGATTGCTTGTGTTAAAAAACGTGCAAAATATATAATTTCCTAAAATTGGTTTACTTTAGTAGTTATAAAATCTTTTATCATAAATATGTTTCAAAAAGTAATGCGAACCATGAGAGAAGAAACCAAGGAAATTTGTAGGACATCATCTTTGGTAAAATTTTATAAATAATTTGAGAAATTAAACTATATTTAAGTTCACAGAGTATATTAAATATATAAACTATAAATTAGTTTAAGTAAATAACAAGCAGATTCTCAATATATTTCTGGTAGTCATACTTTTATATTATCCTGCTTCTTAAATGACAAATTGTATGTAAGATTCTTCACCGAAAACAGAGACTGAATTAGAAACTCAAGAATATTGGTCTCACAGTTTTGTTTGTCAAGTAAACAAACTTTAAGAGAAACATACGAAAAACACAATTTTACAATCAAAATATTATTTTTCTTAATTTAGGGATTGTTGGTTCCACAAGAATTTGGACAAAGTTTTTGGCAAAACTGAGAATTGTTGTCTAAAATATGCTGTTAATGTAATGTAAATATTCTTCTAGAAGTGTTGTCTTAATCCTGTCTTAAAAAATGATGTTTCAAATATCAATGATCATAAGTAAACGTATCTCTAATATCAGAAAGTTCTTTAATAATCGTCATGCAACCAAAAATATGCTGCATAAAGCCGATCTTCAAAAAGTATCTTTATGTTGTACTGTTTATAATTGTTTTAGTCTGAGACTGTTTGAAAGATCCCTAAACAGTTTGCAGAAAACCAGTCAGGTTAAAGAAAAGGAAGTCTGTCCATATCCTATCCAAATATAATCCTATTTTCCCCAAAACTCTGTCACATATGCAACTAATCCGCATAGCGGAGATTGAGTGATCGAGTCAACTAACTGGCATATCATTTGGCATCATCTCGATGCGTTTAATTTCCTTTGGTTTGGCTTTAGATTCATCAAGGCAAAGGATGCGTTGAGCTTTAAGAGGGAACGTGCCAAACGAGCCGAAAGTTTGCCAAGGCTCAGACGATGCCGTCGACGATGATGTCGCTGTGATATCTAAAAATCAGATAGATAAATTGCTGGTATTTGGCTGCAGCAGACACGACTGCGGCAGGGACACGTGCAGCTGTGACTCACTGTGCGCCCGTCCACACATGTGTGTGAGTGACTGTGTCACCGTCAACCCTTTCGAGTAGCAGCAAATAAATTGGCATTATTACGCGCGCGGGAGCTCAGCGAAAATTGATTATTGACAAAAGTCGCATTAAGCAGCGTTTTATGTGCAGTTGATTTTTATTCCTTTGACGTCACAGTCTGTTGAATGGATGTGGATATTAAGGTTCTTGATGTGGTTCGCGTTGTCCTTGAAATTCGTTTTCAACAGCAACCACCATGTGGCAAACTTTTGTGACATCAGAACTCACTTTAATTTCTTTCGACTTGCATTAATGATGAGCTTTTCAGCTTGAGCTTCAGTTTCAGCTTCAGCTTCAGCTTCAGCATCTGCTTCACCTGCTTATCTTTTTCTTTTTGTTTCTTGCGCATAATTGAGCAAGTCTCAAGTCCCACATAATTAATTTTGAGCTGTTGCCAAAAGTGTTAGTGTTTGTTGGGTTTGATGGCACGTCAGTTGACAGAAATGTTGGCCAGATTAAGGAAGCGAGCATGCTCGTATCTGGCAAACAGGCTGAGATTCTTTCCTACTACTAATTTGCTTTTAATCCGTTTGCCAGATTTCATGCCCACTAATCCGGCCGAGTTTTACGGGTGCGGCGACGGGCGGGTTGAAACGGGCTGCCAACGGCGAAACAAAGGCATCATCTATAAAATGACAATTGCAAACAACAATGACGACAATCGCTGCAAGGACAAACAGTAGTGTCCCAGGCCGTTTGTCCTTCTCCGTTCGAACTGTTTGTCGGCTGCCTGGCTCACTCCTTCTCAATCCTTTTGGTCCTTTTGGCCAAAGGCATAGCCTATTCATAATTAGTTGCAGGCAATTAAGAAAGTCTCGCGGTCACTTCACAAGGCTAACAGTATTTGCAACAAACTGCAAACTGTTGTTGCAAGTCCCGCAAGTCCCGCCGTGTGTTTGTGTGTGTGTGTCTGTTTACAATTTGTTTATTTTGAAAACATGACGACACCCCTTTCCCTATGACACTGCGGCGGGTCACTGATCCTCGCAATCCTGACGATCCTCGCGATCAACGCTCTAATCCTTTGACTTTCGACTTGGCTTAGTGCGAAATTGCTGTCCGTCCGTCCTGCTTTTCCGGAAAGTGTGGCTTACTTTGGTTCCGCCATCCAAAGTTGGCAATTAACATTTGCTCGCATCGCCTGTTAAGCTGCCACGCCCCGAGTGGCAACATTGACGTATCACAGTGGCAATGCTTCATTTTCCCTAGCTACTTTCCCTCGAAGTCGGGGGCGAGTCAGATGGAAAAGGGTTTAGTTTTAATTAGCTGACTTTAGACGTGTCTTTGTCGATCTCTCTGTTTCGCTGCTGTTGCAAGCGTCTGTTGCATGTGGCAAATGCAGTGGTAAAAGACTGTTTACTTTAAAAAAAAAAGTATCAAGAAGTCTGGCAGACCCTAAAAGGTATATATATTCTTGATTAGCATCGATTGCCGAGTGGTTATTAGACTTGTGTCGTTTTTATTCTGAATACGATAAAATGAAAGGGTTATTAAAATGAACGAATAAACTTATTCAGTTACTTATGAACTATATCATATATTTTGTTCCATTGATCAGTTTAAATTTAAGTTTCTTAGCATTATTATTGGTTTTTAAATGTACATCTAGTACATCTCGTAGTCCAGTAATAGTATCGAATAGTATCTATAGGTTTAGACATTTATTCATTTACTCATTTACATTTACAAAGAGTATCATTTGATATACATTACAAATAATTACATCCTAAAATCAATTTGTTGTACTTTGATTGTGTAAATTGACCGGTCTTAACAATGAGCGAATGAATAACTGAATAAGTAGATAGACATATTCATCGTTCATTCATTCATCGTGAATAACAACTAAGCAACTGATTTAGTTTACGACTCAAAAATTAACAAATATAACAAATTAACAAATTTAACTAAAAGTTCCAACTATTGTGAATATAGCCATGCCTATCTGTCTGTCCGTCCCTTTGTCTGTCTGTCCGCCCGTTCGTCTGTCCGTCCGTCCGTATGTTCGTCTTTCCGTCCGTTCGTCTGTCCGTGCGTCTGTCCGTCTATATGATCAACTAGATTTCAGAGACTATACATCCAGTGACTCAAATTTTGGATTGTTAGAGTGTTTTAAATGTCGAATTAAAACAAATTTGTTTGAATCTGGGCACACAATTATTTATACGTCTTAATTGCGATATATCTTTAAAATTTCATTGTAATTGGATAATAAACTCGGAAGTTATTCAAGTTATTATTGCAGCTTCTTTTTTTTGCTTATACAAGGTCTCCCACAGTCGGTAACACTCGACTGCAGGCTTTGCGACCAGTATGCTCTTGCAAATGCAATCAGATTGCTCGTTTATTAAATGTTGCGATTGCCGAGGCAAAGCCGCGTAATACCCCCAGGAAACCAAAGGCCGAAAAACCTAAAACCGAAAACCCAAAAACCCAAAAACCGAAAATACCAACGAAAACGTGTGACGAGTGTCAAATTAATTAAAATGTCAGCAAAATATGTTCAATTGTTGTTTGACTGTGTGTTTGTGCTCATGGAGATGGATGACAGTTGCCTCCTTGCCTCCTTGCCGCTTGCCGCCTTGCCTCGACTTTTCTCCTGTCAAACTGCATTGACAATATTGGCATTCAGGCGGGCGGACGGGCGGACGGGCAGGAAGAGTCCCCCGCCCTAAACTGCCGGCTCGTCAGACAGACAGACAGACGGACGGGAAGCGTCCCCTGTCCGAGTGTTCGAGGGATCTGTCGGAGTGAATGTCCAGCGGGTGCCAGGCAGATAAGACCCGTTGCGTTGTCATATTTTCAATTTCGATATTCGCACCCGTCGACCCGCTCGTAATCTCTCCGTCCTACTGTTTTCCCATCTCAGCACATCCATCCCCGTAACCCCCGTCAATAGTTTTTGAGGGTTGTCGTTAATGTGCATTTGACATTTGTGAAATGAGAATCTGGGCAAATGATTCGGATTTATCGCAAATTTGTCGAGCGATTTGTGTAGATTTACATGAGTGCCAAATGCCAAGTGGCCACTTGAGGATGCCAGCAGGAGCACAAGAACACACAAACACACACACACACACACAGGACGAGAAGGTCCTTTTTGTCAAGAACTCGAATCAGCTGAGATTGAGCAGTCAACGCTCAAAGTTGCCCAAAATATGGGTCAACATCGTCTCTCTTCAGCATAATATCGAGAAATTTCAAGACAATTACAATTGTCATTTTAATTGAATTAAATTTCATACTGAATTTAATTAGCTGACAATAAATTTAGTTTGTAATTTAGCTAGCTTTCATTAGAAAAAAAAACCAGAAAGCTTTTCTAATAATATATGTACTACATAAATATTTTCTTGTAAAATATTCGCAATGCAAAGATTATCATGGAAAATACTTAAATTTAAGTGAATATGTTTTCAATAATTCAGATAATGTGTAAAGTATTTGCCTATAAAATATTGCCAGATTTAATTGCTTACTTTATCTTATACTTTCGATAGTTATTCCTTTTATTTTTAAATTTCTATTTAGAAATTAGCAAGTTGTGAGGCATTAAAAAAATCAATTAAATAAGATTTTGAATTATTTAATCAGTATTTTGGTTTATTAAACATATTTTTTTGTATATTAATATGCTTAAATAAAAGTATTAAAAAATGGTTTAGTTGTTGTCGAATTTTAATGAAATTATAAATGAAAAGCAAGCGACGACAGCATTAACATAATTTAATAAAATCTCAATTAAAGTCTTTAAACTTAGTATCTATTGCTTAATATCAACAATAAAAAAACCGAAAACGCATGTGCATGGAAATTTATGAAGTTAATTAAATCAACTGAAAGAGTTTTTTTTTTATTTAATAATAAACATCCTTTTTATTAAGTGTCTGTAATTAAATTAAAAAAAAAGAAATGGATATTATGTTAATAATTATGATGCATAAATTGTTGTTCGAAACTAACAAATTATTGTCTATGGCTGAGATTTTAAAATTGGATTGAAAGATGTATTTGTAATATAGAACTACCCAGACAGTAAATGTAGTTACAAAAATTATAATATCATCTGGATAAATACTCTAAATATATAATATATTATTTTGGGCATATTATTTATATTTTTTCATGGCAAAATTTCCATCTATAATACAAACAAACTTCTAATATTCCAACTATATTTTTTTTTCATTTGGTTTGCTTGCATTTCAAAAAAAGAGAAATAAAATGGTAGACTGTAAAGTTCCTGCTAAATATGGCAGGTAGTAGTTAAAGAAGGAGTTAGGAGTTAGGAGCTATGGTTGGGTTTTCCTACCTTATATAACTGTGTGTAACTTTGCGTGTTGTTAGGCAAGTCATAAAAATTTGCAAAAAGCACAACAGAACGTTAAACAAAAGGACGAAAGGATGCAGAAAAGGAGGCTCGCGGGTTAAGAACTCTTAGCGTGGGTGTCGGCGTCATGCATGAGTGAATCCTTCCTACTTCCTACTACCATCTTCAGTTGTCCTTTTGGCGGAAAAAATACTTTCAACTGCCTTTCGTTTCGAGTTTTGAAGTCAACGGCGACGACGACGGCGACGGCAGCGTCAACATTAAATAAAAAGGCAAGTGTTCATATTCGCGGGTTCTGTAAATATGTATGTGTATATCTACATGTGTGTGTGTGTGTGTGTGTGTGTGTGTGTGTGTGTGTTGGTTGACTGGTTGGTTGGTTGACTGGTTGGTTGGTTGGCTGGTTGTTTGGTTGGTTGGTTGGCTGCATTCATGCGAAGGAGTTGGCTTCCTTGGCTTCCTCGTTGTCGGTTTTGCAATTGTTAGGTTTGCTGAATGCGCCATAAAAACGTCAACGGAATTCGCAATCGCAATCACCTTTTGTGTTGTTTGAGTGTTGTTCATTGTTGTTCCTCCACCCATTATTGTTGCTGCTGTTGCAATGCAAACAAATGACAGCAGCAAGGACGTTGCTGACAAAGCCAAACGCGAAAATGTCAGCGCACAATTCAAGACCTTAAAATCGGGAATGTATTTATGTACGTGGAGTGTGTAAGGGGTATATCGTACGAAGGTGGTTAGAGGGGGTACAATGGATTGAGGGGGGGGGGGGAGGGGGTGAGATAGACTTGCAGCCGGAAGGGATTATTTTGCCATGGAGGGTCTGGCAAGGTGAATAAATCAACAAGAATGAAGTGACATATTTGCAACTGAAGTAACTTTTGTATACTCTTTAATTGGTATTTATTTACATTTTTGTATGTTTCTAAATCAATTAAATAATTAGAAATTGTTAACGCACTCACAGTTTCTATAATAAAGATGCTAGCTAGCCATAAATAGTTAGATCCTTAATTATCTGGCAATTAAATCGCATAAAGAATAATATATAATAAGTCTATTGCAAATTCTTTTTGAAATATTTGGCTTTAAAATAAAACAAAGATATATTGGGTTGATATTATACAAATGCTTTGCTTGGCAGAATATTCTCTACTCTCTGTTATTCGCTTCTATTTATACTGCTATCCCCTCGATACATACTTAAATTATAACTCATTACGAGTATACTACTTAACAAAGTGTTGTCTGTAAGTGTATATAAATACGGTTTACAGCAACAATAACAATAAAAGCAACAACAACAACAACAACATGAGTATTAAACGAACACGATACAAAATATTTTGAGAATGGTAAAACTCAACTCGCAATGCAATCACGCAATGCACACAAAACGAAACATTTAAATACATGAGTCTAAATACTCGTATATGTTCAAAAAAGAAAGAGATAGACTGAAAAGACAGGCAGTAATAGAAATAGAGAAAAAGTTCAAGGGATTGGTGGGTTTTACATGTGTAATTCAGTGAGGGTCTTAGGCAACATTAACATACTCCCCCATATAAGAATAAAAAAAAAATATATACAAAAATGCGCTACAATTTGCTACATTCATTTATTTGAATTTTCAAAAACAATTGAGGTATTATAGCTAATAATAAAAACAAGTAAAGTCAATTTCTGTAAATGGTATCTATTATTTTGAAATATATACTCTTAGTATTTAAATTTGACTTTAAGAAATATAAATAGTATCTTTGAGTTTTGTTTTTCTATAAGAGATATACGAATCAATATTTAATATTTCAAAATCCTAATTATAAATCTTTTTAAATTAATAAAAAATAAAATTTGTATTCTTATAAATACTTAAATTCTTTATTTAAAATGTTTTACTATTATTTTCGGCATCACATTTTTTTAAAATTCTCCAAATCTGTAAGCTGCAACGTTTAAATATTGCCGTAAAAATAGTAGAAAAATAAGTAATATTAATGCTTTCTATCTTTTAAACAGAAAAACAATTTAACTAAATATTTGATAAGTCATTGTATTGTTTTATTTTTAAATTATTATATTTATATTATTATTCATACAATATCAAACAAATATTAAAAAAAAAAACATTACATTGATAGATATTATCTGAAATAAATACCACAAAACTCAACATGTTGTGTTCTTATTCGTTCGATTTGTATTCAAAATGCGTTTTGTAGTATGAACGTTTTTGGTTAGGATAAAAAGACTACTAGTTGCTTTTTATAGGCAACAGCCTTTTTTGCTCGAAAAAGTCCAAATTTTGTGCTCAATTTATGAAACTGGACTTATTTTTGCCATTGCTATTTTTTATATATTTTTTTTATTTATTTAATGACGTGTTTTTGGTCAAAAAATTGATTTCTTTTGACTTAAGGAACCCCTATCATTAAAACGACCCAACTGATTTTATCTATTTGTATAGAAAAGCTTTAAGAGAACTCATTATCTTTACTTGAAGACTACTCTGGCTCAAAACGTTAACCGCGTTTACGATTCAGGCTCAAATAAGCCGAGTCATTTCATAGAAAAAATTCGACAAGAAATTCAAAAATACGCATCTGGAAAACGAATCAGAGTAAAAACTTCTAAAATTCATTTACGCGTTTTGGAAGTCCAAAATCTATAGGAAAACGTATTAAGATCTCTTAAGTCAAAATAATTGTCTGTAGACTAGTGTTTTTTTATTGTTAGCTTTTTCTTTTGCAGGGGCTTCAGACTTTGTCATATGTCGTTGCTGCCTCAACTTGGTACTTGGTACTTGGCTCAAAGTGTTAGCGTTTTTGATTGTTTGCCTCGTGTTTGACAAATAAAATGTCAAATTATTAACACAAACTTGTTGTTGTTGTTGTGGATTTGCTTTTCATTTGCTGTTTTTCTTTATTTTCGTAGTCTTTTCTGCTATTTTTTGTTTTTTGTTTGTTTTGTTTTCTCTTTTGTTTTGTCGTTCCGTTTGGTTGCCCTGCGAGCTGCTTGTTGGGGTTAAAAGGCAAACACTTGCTTCACCCAACCACATCCCACACCCCACAACGCGTCTCGTTCCCTCCCCGAGCCCAATTACAAGCGGAGCCCACTGGGAACATGTGTACAGGGTAAAAATCGCGACATATTGGCAATAAACAGCAGGTGGCGCTGACATTGCAAATGAATTACAACAACAACAAGAACAACAAGGAAATTCAGTCTCTCTCTTCCTCTCCCTTTATTTGTTTGCCATTCGCATTGATCCTAAAGGAAACTCTGAGCAAGATCCCACAAAGAGCTGATCCAGTTTTCTGACCAATTTTTAGTACATCTTCTGTTTTTTCTTTTTTCTTTTTTATTTTGAGATCGTTTTATGATGCTATGCAAAAAAAAATAGACTATATATATAAAGAACCAAAAAACCAGAACTAGATCTTGAGGATTAAGAAACAGTCGGGATAAGGGATCAGGGAACGGAGACCGGAGATCAGGGAGCTATAAACGCAAACACCACCCGCCTCAATTAGTTCGAAATGCGGACGATAATCATTCTACGGATACGCTATTTACAGATTCTAGCGGAGGATATTTTATGAGAGTCACAAAAAAGAAACAGAAACAGAAACAGAAAGAAAAAAAGTCAGCGAGACGAGAAAAAATTCTGTGGATTTTTATTATGGCACATGCAAAAAAGTAGAACACCGCACAGCGGGTCGAGGTCCTCTAATTTTGATGTCCTGTGAGGTTACGTAAGCAACCCCCGCCCGTCCCGTCCCGTCCCGTCCGTTTTACGATGCGTCCTGCTCTCGTTTTACACATCTTAGGTAATTTGTAGATTTTTAGGCCAATTTTTTGTGCACGCCCTCGTTTTGGCCAGGATCGCGCCTCGCCTGAAATGAATGAAGCGACGGAAAGAGAATAGAAAACAGCAAAACAAGGCAAAAAAAAAGAAAATTCAAATAAAAATGCAAATTATTACGCAAGTCCGAGTCTTGGGCTGTCGTCGTCGTTGCTTCCTAGAAAAATCGAGCAATGTGATTGTTGGTTTTTCTTTATTTTTTTGCATTTTCCGCACAATTTGTAGGCCACTTTTGCAGATCTTGTTCAAGATTTATGAGTCTCAAATGGCCCAGAACCTCTGGTCCATTTGTCCTGCCTGACCTGATCTACATTTAAATAAATATAAATAATTTTTATGATTTTTTTTTAACAAGCTCATAAAACACATCGCAGCGCTTTATATTTTTTGTTTTGTTTTTTTTTTTTGGGTGAAAAATTGTAGCGACTTTTCCGCTCTGCTTTCAGCGTAATTGATCTGAGAACTGCTCGTCAGCTACCAGGAATCGATCTTGGCCATTCATTGTTGACCTTTTGTTAACGAAAAAAAAACTAGCGTGGCACAAAAAACAGCACTAAAAATTGGTCAAAAAACTGGAGTACAATTTTTATATGGGCCATCATTGTGCCGCCTGTCATTGTCATTGTCATTCTGCTCTGCTCTGTTGTCATGTGGGATTTGTTCTCATTTTTTTCGCCACCTTTTTAGCCACTATTGTTTGAGTCTTTATCTACTTTTTTTATTTTCCATTTTTCTACTTTTTAATTGTGAGGTAAGGACACAAAAAACCCAGACACGCAGTCAAGGAGCGTGGTGAGGAAATTTGCGCTGCAAGACGTTGACAAATTAGGGCGTGATAAGCAAGTGATAGTCGGGATAATTGCGATTCCAAACCGATTGTAGATGTTAAGATATTTTTATTTATTTTAAAAAATATGCAAACTAATTAATGTTATTATTCACAGCCGCTTGATAATTGGGAAATTGATGGTTAATTGTTGTACATAAGTGTTTGTTTCTTATTCATTTTAAGCTATGATAAGAATCAATCAAAAGATCAATTTCTTATGGACATTCTGATCACCAAGGCAATTCGATTTTGCATTCAGCAGAAAATTTTCAATAATTATAAACGTGAAGTTTTTGTATCGGTATCACGAGAAATGTATTGTACTACAAATAGTGTGATAGATGATGCTGTTGCTTACAAAAAAATATAAAATAGATTTTTCACTGATTTGTTAAAAAAAAACTTATCATGCCATTCAGCAGGTACTGATTACTGATACATCACAAATAAAGAAGCGATTACTGATTGAATTTCGCTGCTGAATATCCCCAATGATCAAATGCAATAGTATCTTTAGAGCTTCAATAAAAGCATCTTGTTATCGTTAAAGCTATCAAGATTTTTTTTTTTGCTACCCAAATGAATTACAGATAAATGAGTTTCAACCCGTCGGAAAGGCTACAGTCGAAGTCGACTATGAGAGACCCTTTACTTATTCTTCAAAATGGAAATAAGAGTAACACTCATAGTTCCCATAACGCGTTGTAACGTCAACATGCTCTTCTTCTTCCTTTGTCCTGACTCTGAGTAATATTATGTCTTGAATAACTTCCGAGTTTGTTATCCGATCGCGATGAAATTTTCAGGATACATTAGGACCCCGATGCTTGTCCTGTGTGCCAAAATTCAAGGCTCCAGTTTTAAAATTCACCATTATAAGGGATTTCTAGTTTTTTTGAATAACTTCCGAGATTATTATCCGATCGCGATGAAATTTTCAGGATACATTGGGAACCTGTTCTTCGTGTGCCAAAATTCAGGACTCTAGCTTTAATATTTTTTGTTTCATGGGATTTCAAAAATTTTGTTATCGATTTGCGAAGGCGGAAGGGGGCGTGTCAAAATGTTAAGATAAACTTGATCTGCTTAGCCCATAGACAAACCACCATACCAAGTTGGGTGACTCTAGCTCTTATAGTCTCTGAGATCTAGGCACTCATACAGACAGACGGACAGACGGACAGACGGACGGACGGACGGACGGACAGACGGACATGGCTATATCGACTCGGCTGTTGATGCTGATCAAGAATATACATACTTTATGTGCTCTACCGGACTTCCTTCGACCTGTTACGCACATTTTGACAAACTTAATAGACCCTTTTAACTTTTTTTAAAAGTAAAGGGTCTAAAAAGAGTATTTAAAATAATTATTTTTATATATTTAACCAAAATAGTTTAAAATCTGATAGATACATTTTTTTTTTTAATATGTGTGAATTTTTTACTATCGTTCTTCTATTAGAAATTTAAAATAGAGTAAAATTGTTTCTTAAGTGCAGTGCAGTAATAAAATTATTTTATTTTGTTTAACTTTTATAGATATTTAACATAATTTTATGTTATGTCCAAAGTAAAAGTCCCTTTTTCTTAATGATTGGTTAAAGTAAGCAACTAACTGAATATATGTTTGTATATTGGGACGATAAATGTATAAAAGTTATTGTCAAAGTCAAAAATAAATTGTAGTTAATATTTGGCTAGACTTGATGAAAATTTAGACATAAACAAGCCAAGACCCTTTACTTATTCTGGAAATCTCTTGACTATTCCTATGGCAGCTATATGTTATAGTAGTCCGATCTTCATCGGTTTTAGTCAATATATTAGAATCCAAATATTACTTATATTTAGTGAGTTTGGTTCAAATATCTTGGAAAACTATAAAGTTGTTCATACAACAGCTTTTGACTGATTGTTGCTATGGAAGCTATATGATAGAGTTGTTCGAATTGGATCACATATTCCGAAAGTATGTATTAAATTAGCATAACTATTCGTCAAGTTTTCAAGATAGCTTAGAAAACGACAAATTGTATAAGACAGATTATAAATAAAGCCAGTCGGAAGGGCTACAGTCGAAGTCGACTATGAGAGACCCTTTACTTATTCTATAAAATGGACTATTGTCACCAAACTTGCGGACTCTGGCGCTTAAAGTCTCTAAGATCTAGCTGTTCAAATAGAAAGAAAGACGGACGGACGGACGGACAGAAGGCAGACCCTTTCCCTAATTCCGCTAAAAGAAAACTGTAATCATAGCAGTAGAATTTTAGAATTTTGTTGTTTATTTTTTAGACTAATGTTTCAGTTATTCTGTAGTCTTTAAATACGATTTGTTTGTCATCAGTTGTTTGCTTTAATTATACAATTAAATAAATGTAATACAATTATTTATTAAGGATTTATCATACAGTTATTCCAAAGTCTTTATGTAAATATTCAATCCCCTAACGTCATCGTCATCATTATTAACATAAAATTGCTCATCATTAGTTTTTATTTATCGTATATGATTTAACGTCCTTTTCTGCTATAATTCATATGATCAATTTATGGCACACCATTTTTTATGCCATACTTTATGGCTGCCTATCTATACTTACTGTTGTTGTTAATGTTGTTGGTGTTGTTGTTATTGTTGTCGGTGTTGTTGTTTTTATTATTGCTGTTGTTGTTTTTATTGCGCTTATTAAATGGGCTTGTATTTTAAACGATAACAGTTAATCAAGCATTTTTGGTTAAGTCAATATTTTTTTAGCGGTTTCATGTGGGTGTACGGATGTGTGCGAATGTGTGTGTGTGTGTGTGCGTGTGAGTGCCTCTGTGTGCGTGTTGACCAATAACCAACCACGGTTAACCAGACAAAAGGCCACAAAAATGCCACGAAAATCCCAAACTAAAAAGCACACAAACAACAACACGCCACATTTCTCTCAGTCAGCTAGAGCGAGAGCGAGATAGCTGAACTCGTCGTCGAGTGAGACGGCGTGCGTGAGCGAAAGAGAGAGAGAATGAGTCCCCAACTCGGTTGGAGAGCAGCAGAAAACTGCGCAGCGATGGCGCCCCAAATAAATACAAGGCAATTATGCATATGAGTTGACAACTTCCAGCACAGAAGGATACCGCAAGTAGAAGGGGATGGGGGGTGTGGGGAGAGGGGGTTGGAGCTGCAGGGGGTAGAGGGGTAAAGGGTTGGGGTAGCCAACACTTGGTAAGTGTCAATAATGGCGCTGAAAACTCTTTAACGTTGCGTTTTTCATATTGCCACCCAACCACCCTTAGTTGCCTATCCTTTATCTCTTTCACCCTCTTACCTTCTCTTACTCTCCCTCTCTCTCTCTCTCTCCCTCTCTCTCTTTCGCTAGCACTCATTTAATACTCTCATACTAGTTCTCTCTCATTCCTGGCGATAAAGTTACGACGACTTTGGCCAAAAATACAAACCAACAAACCGCGTTTTGATTTGCAACCCTTAAAAAGCTCTAAGACAGCCACCGGAATAACCAGAGAAAAACCAAAAAGTGGGTGGAAAGTCGGTTTTTGCCGCTGCCACTGCCGTCGTCGGCGTTGCCGCTGTCAAAGCCAAAGCCAAACTAGTTTTGTGGCAGCCCAACTCGGCAGCGACTACGACAACAACGAGTACGGGGGAATACGAATAAGGGAAGGGGGTCAGGAAGGGGTGGGACAACCCCTCACTGGACTCGTACGGTTATTTCTATAGCTTTTGCCACTGCTTCTGCTTCGGCTTGTAAAACAACAGCAACAACAACAGCAACAACAAATATATAAAAAACGGCAAACGACGACGCGACTGCACATTTCCAAGACGACGGCGCAGCGTTCTCTCCGCTCTGCTGGGCATTTCCAGGCAGGCGCTCTCAGCGCGGGTTGCCAATAAAAAACCGAACGAACCGAAGAAACGCAAAAAAAAAAAAAAGAAAGAGTTGTCATGGAACCACTTGACGGGACTGGGCGGCCGAACAGAGGCGCCGTCAATGGGGCAGGATACAATTCTTTGGCATAACGAATTCTTTTATTGTGAACATTTTACATATTAACATAATATAATATAATATAAAAAAATTAAAAATAAAATATATATATGCGTACCATTATTAAATGCGTGGTAAAATTGCTTGACAACAAGAATTCTTTTATTGCAAATAATTATAGTACATTAATAAATAATATTTTTTTGTTTACTGTACAAAAAAGATATTAAGAAAAATATTTTCATCATTTTATTTTTCTGATTTTTAATTTTTCTACAATTAAATAGGGGCATGTTATTATTTTTTAGTTTATATAACACTTTTATTGCAAAGAATATACTTTAATAATTTTATTTTTTTAATTTTTTAAATTTGTTCATAAATTGAATGTTTTTATAGAATTAAAAACAATATATATATAAGTATGAACTATGTATTATTAAATTGATGTTTGCCTCTTCTGCCAAGGGACATGTTATTAATCCTTGATATAATGAATAATTTTATTAAAAATAACTAAATTAAATTAATTTAATCGCTATTTATTTTATTTTAATTGTTAAATAATAGTTAGTATATCCTATATACAAATTAAATAAAAACAAATAAAGCAATTCAAATAATTATATTCGAGCACTGTTATATTAAATATTTATATGTATATACATCTGTATTGTATCCGTTAACAATACATTTTAATAATTTCCGTTATTTCATTTTTATGCTGTGAAAGAATAAAAAAATAATTAATAAATACTCTCTATTGTTTAAGGTGCGATATTTATGTTTAATCTTAAGATAATGCCAATAATTTCATGTACTACAAAGTATTTTCAAATTATCTTATTACAATAACTCATGTCTACTTTATAAAATGCACTGAATTATTATTTTATGATTATTGGATATGTGATAAATGCTTAGATACTGATAAACAAAATATATCCAGAATTAGGGCAGTACAATCAAAATTTTAAAATTTAATGTGATTAAGTTCAAGTATTTTGTGTGTTTTAGTAAGTTTATATTGTGTCTTATCGACAATAACTAGAATCTTTATTTAAATTAAGAGTTCTTTAAAATATATAACAAAAAAACATATTATCTTTAAATGTAATTTAATATTGTTTCTTCAGAAACTTGAAATCAGTAAATGTGTTCGTAATGCCGTCAAATTACTAACATAATTTAATGTAGGAACTTGATATTAATTTAACCTTATAACACAGTATATTTATCCATAAATCTATCTAATATCTGTGTTGTATATTTCCTTGAGTTCTTAATATTGATATATAAATCGTACAAAAGTCAGTAGCAATTTAAGTGTTTATTCAATGTCAAATCAATTTATGTTATTGCATTTGTAGTATAACCCCCAAATCATTGTAATTCTGTATTGTATTTATTGGTAAGCTCAGATCCCTTTTTCCCCCATTTCGACCAGCGCCGACGCCTCTGACCGTAGGCAGATGATAAAAAATCATGTCGACTGCAAGTGGCGCTCCATCAAACGCATTCCATATTCCATATTCAACCCCTTCCCCATTTTTCCACATCAGCACCTCCCTCCACACAACCCCCATCCACGCTGTGAGGCAACTTTTATGCTCCGCTTTGTGCCCTACAGCAGAAACGGCATTTTGCATCTGGTCAGCGATTCGTAACGTTGCGAGTTTTTTCCATTTTGAATGCAAAACTTCAAAATGGCCGCCAATTATATGAAATTTGATATTTACTGAAACACACATTTCACTCACTCTCTGTGTTTGTGTGTGTGTCTGTGTGTGAGAAATTTACAAATCAAACTGGTTCCTGTTCCTGTCAGTTATCGTAGATTTTGATATATTCCTGTTGTTGTTGCTGTTGTTGTTGTTGCTGTTGTTGTTGTTGCTAGTACACTTACATAGGGCGCAATCGCATTAAGGGCCCATTGCCGGGCTTAGCGGATTTTAGCTTTAATCTTTATATTGTCTACGCATTTCTCGAGTGCATTGCTCAAGGGGAGGGTCGTAGTGCCCCGGAGTGTGGAGTGTGCTCTCTAAAATTGGCATCATTATTGCTAACAATATGATGTATCACATGACAAAAGCCGAAAGTTAGCCCACGGGCTATATGGCATGTATGTATGTACATAGAAGGGAAAGAGTAAGAGTGAAAATTAAAAAACGGAATGCGTGTAGTCGGCACTCAGTGTGGAGAGCTTTGCTGAGAATTTTCTGATAGTTTTTCTTTTTGTTTATTTTGAATTTCCAGATTATAATCATTTGGGAACATGTTATGGGAAATTCTGTTCAGTATAAAAAACTTTTTTTAATATTATTTTATTATTTATCTAAAGTGGTAATAACACATAAAACTAGCTCTGCATGTCTCTAAGACATATAGGTGCTCACGCAGACGAACGGACAGCCGGACAGACAGACAGCCGGCCAGACGGACGGACAGCCGAAGTCGAACATGGCTGTATCGACTCGCCTATTAATGCTGATCGAGATGGGATCTGCCAGACTTCCTTAAAAATACGTGTAATGTAGCTTAATAGATCCTTATACATATACTCTAAAAATATGTTTATTTATATAATTATATTTAAATGACAGATACAAATATTTGCATATATCTTCTATGTAAATCAGGAATTTTGAATATATATAAATCAACTTTGTAATATGAAAAGTATGTACATATATGCCTGAATTACATTAATTTACTTTAATGAACTAGAATACATTTGTAAATTCTAATGTTTTTTGCAATATTATAATAATAAATTCTAGATCACTTGAGAATCTTGTATTTTATTTGTATTCAGTAAAAAAACTCATTATTTAAATAGTATATAATTATATAATTAATCTCAATTAAAGTAATTTAAACAATGAACGTTAACAATGAAAATAGTATTGATAATATTTCAAAGATTTTAACAAATATTATTATTATTATTACAAATAAAAGTATTTAATTTAAAATGTGTACATTCATTATTTTTGTATAATTAAATGCCTATTATACTTAATCTTAAGATTAATCCAATAATATAGCTTCAAGTGTCACAAAATATTTTGTTATACATTTGCTATGTTTATAAATTCTAAATCAAGGTGAATTACTGTAACTTAAGAAGGTTTTTATATAAGTTTAATTTAGTATACATTTAATCTTCTTTTAAATTTATTTATTTAACATAAACTAGGAATATTGTAAGCAATAATATCTAAAGTGTGAGAAAATTATAATAAAATTGGAAAGAATAAATTGAAATGATTAAAAATAAAAATATCGTTTTAAATAACTTATATTTTCTTAGTTTTATTTATTTGTATATTATTGCGATTTAAATAACTTATAATTTTTTTAAAAAATGTATTAGAATATAATTAAAAATAAATGTAAATTTTATAAATAATATTATAGACTCTTCCAAATATACGTATATAAGAATATTATTAAAAATAAGAAGAATTTATAATTTCTTTAAAATGTTTATTTGAATATTATTAAAAGTATAAATTTCTATTAAGTAATCAATTATATTTATTTGAATATATTTAAAAATTTATATATATTTTAGATTTAATATAATGATTAATATTTATATGAATAATATTAAAAATAAAAATAGCTGTTAAATATATTGTAATTTTTATTGAATATTTAATTGAATATTATTGAAATTAAAAATATGTTTTAAACAATTTATAATTGCTTAAAAATATATTTAAATAAATGTTATTAAAAACAAAAAAATATCGTTTAAATATATTTTAATTTCTTATAAATATTTATATGAATATTACTGAAAACTTAATATTTTTACAATTTATTATTATTTCTTATAAATATTAATTTAAACATTAATTTTAGTTGAAATATTCCCCCTCTCCTTAGTTATCCCTCTGCTATGCTTCAAGTGAATATTAATTATTATCAGATCATTAATTTCTTTGTGTTTCTCCATTGCACAAGGATTACACGTTGCTTTCTCTAGTCACTTCTTCTTTCTTTCTTTCACCTCCGTATCTCATGCACTAAGTGACATTTCAACAACAACAATCATTAGTATTTCAACGATCTGCAGCTGTCAATTGTCGCGGGCAGATGATCAAGCGAAATGGAGAAGGAGGTGGGGAGAAGAGGGCACGAGCAGAAAGCTACAATGTGTGCATTTGTTTGTTTGTTTGTTGTTATTGGAATTTGTAAATACAAAACAAAATACAAATTGAGAAAGCAGAACAGACAAAGCAAGAAATACGCCAGCGACATGTGTCGACGTCTTCAAAATGCAGCGTGTAGCGCACACGGCAGCAACTGCAGCTGAAAGCAGAGGCAGTGTAGGATACTGTGTCGACGGGGGAAGGGGGGAGTGACAATGTTCTGCCAGCCAATGCATGGGCGTATGTGACACCAACACTAAGGCAAACGTATTACTACACAAACTTGTGGGCTGAGTTGTCGATGTTGTGGCCTGCACAGTGAGTCCCTCTGTGTGTATGTGTGTGTGTGTATTGTGGGAGTGTCACCGCCAGGCGCTCTTAAAAAAAAAACTCATCTTCAAACCCACCACAGCTCTCAACTCTCCAAGCAGAGCCACCCCAAAAAAAAAATAACGAAAACAGAAAGAAGAAAAAAAACCACTCAAAATAAAATTGTTCAATGGAAACGTGGACTCCAGTGGAAGTGTGGTGATTTTTATGCGCTCACTCACATTGCAAAGGACACTCACTTACTCTCACTCACTCACTCACTCGTTCGCTCGCTCACTTGCTCGCTCAGTCACGCAGAGCAGAGCTCATTCATGAAGAGCAAGCAGCGGCAGCGGCAGCAAAAAAAAAATATATACCAAATGCTGCCTCAATTTTTGTTGTTGTTTTGTTTTGTTACGTTTGGAACTCGGTGGTTGATCCTGGCAGCGCCAGCGTTGGCAGTGACGTCAGCGTCGGCAGTGGCAGCGCCAGCGACAGCGTCAGCGTCAGCTTGCGCCAACCAAAACAACAAACCACAATTCACTTACAAGCGACGTTCGCGGTCGCTGTCGACGTCGCAGCAGTTTTTAAAAATGGCTCTCAACTTGCTTGTTGTTGCTGCTCTTTTTGTTGTTGTTGTTACTCTTCTCCTACATCATCTTTGTGTTGGGTCGCGTCGTGTCGCTTTGCACAGTGCTTTTAGTGTTGCCTAGTTAGCGGCGGCGTTTGGAGCAAGCGAAGCGCACGGAACTCTGCAGTCAACTGCAGTCACAACTGATCGTAATTGGGGCGGGGCCATAAGTGAGTGGCATGTCGGGCATCTCGCTTGCGCTCATTGTTCGGCTTGCGTCTATTTATAAGCAACCCCTCAGCAAGCAGCGACAACAACAACAACAAAAGCGACAGCCACTGATCGTGTCGATAAATTCGCGTGTGTTCGTTCACAGTGGTTGTGGCTCAAGAGCAGAGACTCGAGGGGAAGTTGTTGTTGCTTGCCAGTGGTTGGTTGTGTCTCATTATGGCAGCGCCCCCTTCCCCATTTGTCGGGTGCGTGTGTGTGTGTGTGTGAGAGAGAGAGAGAGGGTTGGCCTGATCGTTACAGTTGCCTGCATTAACAGTTCATGCGTTCACTTGAATGGTTGTTGAACCGATCGAGGCATGAATAATTCACTTTTTCTTTGTTTTTGCTGTCTCGTCGTGAGCTTTGAGCTTTGCGGTGATCGTGTGGTTGCTCTTGGAATATATTTAATTTACTCGCATTTTTGAATTGCATATGATGATCTTTAAAGATAATTAAACGATCTTTGAGTGATAGTTTACTCGCATTTTTAAATTGAAAGAAGAATTTTTTGGATGATCTTTAAATAATATAAACCAATCTTTCAGTGATAATTATCTCGCGGGAGGATTTATCTTTAGGGATTCTTGATTAAATTTAATGATAATAAGCCGATCTTTTAGAGATCACTTCCCAAAGCATAGAAAGCTCGCATTTATTCACTTTGCTTCGTCTCCTGAGCTTTAAGCTAATGAATTATATCGAAAATAGGAATTCCAAGAGGGAAAAAAGCAAATATTGCAAACTTCAATTTAGACCATAGACTTAGAATACTTCCAAGCTGAATATGTGTGTATGATTGTGTGAAAACTTACATAGATCTTATACCAAGCATTATACATAAATAAGAATTTATACAGAAAATGAAAGTTATGCGCTTAGAAACATATGTATACAATTGTCTACATTAAATTTTACTACTTAAATTACTTAGTTCCTCGGCAAAGATGTGTCTTAACTTTGTTTAATTTAAAAAGAAATTTTGGTAATTGGTTAATGCTGAAGATCAGTAAATTACATTGATATTTACTGTAATTTTACAATTTTATTTATTCTAAATTGTGCTTTAATTTAAAAAATATTGTGCGATTTTTGTTTTTTAAGAGTTAATTATAAATAAGCGAATATTTAGCATCAGCATTTTAGTGATTAATCAATCAGTTTCTAGCTGCATTATGAGCAATATAACCTTCAATTATAATTTAAACGTAAAATCATGATAGCTAGAAATTAATAACTCATCTTTACACTTGTTCGGGCTTTTAGCGTTTGATTGTACAAATTTATTAAAGATTGATTAATCCATCATATTTAATTTACATATATATGCTAAGAATATTGGCAATGATAGGCTTCTGTGATCACTCGTCACTTGTTACTCGCTAGTTATCAAGATTCTGTTCATCACGGATCAATCAATCTCATTGAATTGATATATTCCAAGAATATTTGCTATGATTCGTTTCGGCGATCACTTGTTACTTGCCACTCGTTGCTAGCGAAAAGCTGATGTTAAAAGGCGTTGCTGTTGCAAGAATGCTCGCGGGTTTTATGGCCTCTTGCGGGGCGGCTAATCGCCCAAAATATTTGCTGGGCGTGCTGGATAATCCGGGCGATTGACTTTCATAAGTAAAGGATTAAGGACGGAATGCGGCGCTTTCAAAATGCCGACCTGTCTGTGGTTTGTTACCTGTGTCCCTCTGCCGCGGCCTGATCCACTTGCTGGGTGGCTACCTGGGCGCAATGTTTTAACCGTGACCAAAGAAAAAACGGCAATAAAAAAGGGTGGCTTAAATAGGCTCCTTGCGCAGCTGTGTCCAGGCAGAAAGGGACAGAGTTAGCTGGTAAGAGAGAGAGAGGGAGAGTCGCAAACAGGTATCGCAGCAATTTGCGTGATTATAAGATATTTTTCGCCTTTTTTGGCCTTTTTATAGCTGCCTTCGGGGTACGTTAATGTTTCCCGCCGCGCGCGATGCGCGTGCAACGTGCAACGTACAGAACTTGCAGCTTCTGTGCGATGTTGGAGATCAGCGGGTGCTGAACGAGGCACGCAAATGCTGTGGAAAACGACAGGAGCGCAATAGGAGAACACACAGGAGCGTTGCGAATTCTGGGGAAAAACGCAACGGAAAACGGCAAACGGCGCGGAAAACAATCAAAAATCAAAGCCTTGCCGATATCCGATGCGTCCTTGTCGCACGCTACTAACCTGTGGCACCAACGAACTGCTTGCCACCGATTTCAGGCGCGTCCTTGCCGCGTTCCCGTTTCCTGCAGTTCTTGTTGCTCTTCTTGTTGTTGTTGCTGTCACAGCAAGCGGGCGCACACGCATCAGATTCAGCGTCGACAGCGACTGCGACAGTGAAAGCGACGCGACGTCAGCGTCGCAGTTTACTGGAAGTGTGCATGTAATTTCCAAGCAATGCCGCCTTGTCCCGTTAGCCCGCTGCGAGGCGCGTTCTCGCGACATTTTGGTTGGCTCGACGCTATCTTGTCGCACACTTGAGTTCTCCGCTTCCCATTCTCCCCCATCCCGCCACGAGAGTGGCCAGCCAGTTGGTTCTCATTGTGGTTGCCCTGTCCGTCGCCCAACTTCTTCTCCTACACTCCCTCCACCTCACACAGTTCGTCCCTCCATTTTGTGTGTCTGTTTGTGGCCTCGTTTTAACTTACTTGGTGCTCCGCAATTTTTTGGGTTGCCGCGAGTTTGATTTGTCGTCCAGAATTCACAGGCGTTCACATTTTGAATTTGCTCCAAAGGGGGGCGATCAAAAAGATCGGATTACTCCAATCCAAAATGTATATAAATCTGTTTAGAAAATCCCTCAACTTCTTTATTTTTAAATTAAATAAAACCAGTCGGAAAGGCTACAGTCGAAGTCGACTATGAGAGACCCTTTACTTATTCTTCTAAACGGAAATAAGAGTGACACTAATAGATAGTACCTCATAGCGCGTTGTTACGTCAACATGCTCTTCTTCTTCCTTTGGTCCGACACTCAGTAATATTGGGTTTTGAATAACTCCCGAGTTTATTGTCCGATCGTGATGAAACTTTCAGGATACATTAGGACCCCGATGCTTGTCCTGTGTGCCAAAATTCAAGGCTCCAGTTTTAAAATTGACCATTATATGGGATTTTAAGATTTTTTTGAATATCTTCCGAGATAACTATCCGATCACGATGAAATTTATAGGATACGTTGGGACCCAGATACCCGTCCAATGTGCCAAAATTCAGGACTCTGGCTTTAATATTTTTTGTTTAATGGGCTTTCAAAAATTTTGTTCTCGATTTATGGAGGCGGAAGGGGGCGTGGCAAAATTCTAAAACAAACTTGACCTTTGTGCAGCCCTTAGGAGTATTGTCACCAAATTTGGTCACCCTAGCTCTTATAGTCTCTGAGATCTAGGCGCTCATACGCCAGCACAGACGGACAGACGGACAGCAGGACAGACGGACAGACGGACAGACGGACATGGCTATATCGACTCGGCTGTTGATACTGATCAAGAATATATATACTTTATGGGGTCTGCCGGACTTCCTTCGACCTGTTACGCACATTTTTTTTTTGACAAACTTAATAGACCCGTTTTACTTTTTTAAAGTAAAGGGTCTAAAAAAATTTTACTTTAAATAAATTGTATTTCAAATATTTTGCTTATATTTTATTATTTACAAATTACGCAGAAAATCCACAATATACTCAAATAAATCTATTCTAGAATTTTGCCATAAGTCTTTACCTTTAAAATGAAATAGTTTAATAATTGCTTAATATAAATTCTACTTTTTCACTTTAAATACAATTTTTTATTTATAAATATTCCATCTAAATATGCTTATATTTTATTAATTACATGTATTCAATATACTTAGATCAATCTAATTATTTAACCCACAATAAACTCAAGAAATCCGTTTAAAGATTTGTTTTCTAACTCTTAATTTATTAATTTGTTTAATTTTATTTACTAAATGAGTGGGAAATAGTTCAAAGAGTGTTGAATATTATTTTTTGAAAGCATATTTTCAACTGCTTTACTTTGAATTACTTTTATTATATTTCAATATTCAATAGTATTATGTTATTATATTATTATTTTTTCAAATCTGCAAAGAAAAATCCATTTACAAAATCCCCCATAGCTTTTTATTTAGTTTTACTTACTAAAAGAGTGAAAAGTAGATGGAAAGTTCTTGAATACAATTTTGAAAAGATGTTTTCTGCAGCATTATTTAAAATATTGAATAGTATTCTTCTAAAATCAAGTAATAATAGAATCTTTAATACTCTCGAACAATCTGAATACTGCATCTTTAGTATAATCAAATAAAATAATTGAATAATAGTTATACTCAATAGTATATTTAATATTATTATTCTAAGGTTGTATTATATTTTAAAAAATATATAAATATTTAATATACTCAGATTTATCTGAATATACTAAATCTTTTTAGTTTTTAGTTTATAAAACTGTGATATTTATATAGTTGAAAACAATAAAGTGATCAATTATTTTGATATTGAAAAATAATACTTCTTTCAAGTGAAAGAAGAAAATAGTTCACTTTAAAGACGTATTATTTTTCAATATTATAATATTTCTTCAATTTATTATAATTTGAATGAAATTTGATCGAATTTTGATGAGTACTCTCATTGATTTTACTATCTATTGTTTTGAGCAGAGTTTTATCAATTTATACTTGAAGTATAATTTACTTTCTAACAAATCTATTCAGAAATTATATTAGAAATGGGATTTGATACTTATAAATATAAATATTATGTAAGTTCTGCTCTTCTTTCCGAATAAATCACTTCCGTCAAAACACAAAGGATTTAATCCTTGAGATTAAGAACTAATCGCTGGATCGTTGAACGGAACAGTCAACGGTAAATAACTAATCTGACGATCAACGTATTTAATCGCAGGACAGCTTACGATGGGATAATTGGCAGTATTTCCGATCTAACTTATTTGTAGCGTTTATCGATCACTTATCTTTTTTTTTTGTGTTTTAAACTCCACAGTGGCCCCCACAAAAATGGCGACTGTCGCTACCTGTGGCTAAAAGGATGGCCCAGAGTCGGAGTTTGTTTTTGGCCAGTATCTGGGATCGGGATGGGAATGGCAACGGCAACGGCAACGGGTACCATGGGGTGTCTAAATACACGCGCGCAGTTGGAACTGTTGCATGCGTAAAGAAAACCAATTTTTCCAGCCAGCAACCGCCCGTGGAGCGAGCGAGCGAGTGACTGACTAACTGACAGACTGCCTGACTAACTGACTGACTGCCTGACTAAGCCTGAGCAGGCGAGCGAAAGAGAGCAAGATGAGTTACTATTCCTTTTGCAGTGTGTGTGCGTGTGTTTTTTTTTATGCCTTATACCGATTTTTTTCTTCATTTTATTTATTTTTTTCTGCGTCCGCCTGCGCCTTTCCAATGTGCTCAGAGAGCGCTCTCGCGACGCGCTCTCACGGCACATTTTTATTTCGCTTCCAACAGTTTTTTTTTTGCCCTCTTCGCCTTTGGTGTTTTCCTACTTTTTTTATATTCCGTTTGTCGGTTTGACCGCGCGCCCCTGGCCACAAGAAGCAAGGCAGCAACAATAATAACAACAACAACGCACGCCTCTGCCTCAGTCGCCGTCGCCGCTGCCGTCGCTGCCATCGCTGCTGCTGCTGCTGCCTCAGTTTTCGACTTCCCTTATTTCTTGTTGCTTTCTCTGCTGTCGTTGTCGTTGCTGTTGTTGTTGTTGCTGGCCGTGTTTTCTGTGTGCGCGAGTTTACACCGCAATGGAAAAATGGGAAATTTTTACTGTGGTTGTTGTTGTGGCAATGGTGGTTGCTTGATACCTGCCCCGGTCAGCCGCTGCACCCTTAGCCTACACACACACTCGCACACACACACACACGCATAATAGGTAAGCGAACGAGCCAACCAAACCACACAGCGACGTCCTGGGCAGCGGCAATGAGTGCGAGCGAGCACGCACTGCCTGAACCGTGCAATGGCTAGCGTGTGTGCGAGCGAGCGCGACTCTGCCGTCTTGCTGCAGGCGCAACAGCGACGCCGGCAGCGGCAGCGTCGGCAGCGCATTCTACTTTAAATACTGGCAACGATCGCAGTTGAGAAACAGTTCACACAGCGACTTTAACGTGTCGAGAACGCAGAGCGAGAGCAGAAACCACAATTTCGCCGCGTTTTCAAAAATAAGATAAAAACAAATTTCGAAGCGAATAACAAACAGTTACAATTACAATACAAAAATTAACAACAAAATACCGAATATACTATATATTTTTTTGCGTGTGTTTTTGGAGTGCAAGAAAAGCGTGAAAAGCTAGCTTGCTAGCGAATTTCCTAAAATATATATATATATATATATACTTTTTTTTTGTGTGCACAACAAGGATTACAACAAGAACAACAGCAACAACAACAACAACAGCAGCAGCAGCAGCTTTGGATTACAAGCAGCAATATTTACATTTTTTTTTGAGCACGTGTAAACAAGATAAACAAAATGCATTTGCCCGCTGGACCCACAATGGTGGCCAATACAACGGCCCACACACAGGTGTTGGCAGCGGCAGCAGCTGCGGCGGCGGCGGCAGCAGCAGCAGTTGCCACAAATGTTGGCCAGGGCAATATAAGCACACACTCCGCCAGCAGCACGGGCAGCTCTACGCCGGACAACAACAACAGCAGCAGCAATAGCAATAGCAACAATAACAGCAATAATAATAACAACAACAACAGCAGCAGCAGCAACAATAATAACAACAACAACAGCAGCAGCAACAACAACAACTCCAATACAAACTCAGCAAAAATGCCCAACTCCATGACAGACATGTTCGCCAGTCTGCACGAAATGCTCCAGGAATATCACGGCGAATTGGCGCAGACAGGTTCGCCATCGATCCTCTGCAGTGCATTGCCGAATCATTGGCGCTCGAACAAATCGCTGCCGGGCGCTTTTAAGGTGATCGCGCTGGACGATGTGCCCGACGGCACGCTCGTCTCGATCAAGTGCGGCAACGACGAAAACTATTGCGGCGAATTGCGCAACTGCACGACAACGATGAAGAATCAGGTGGCGAAATTCAACGATCTACGCTTCGTGGGCAGATCGGGACGCGGCAAATCCTTTACGCTGACCATCACAATTGCCACATATCCAGTGCAGATTGCCAGCTACAGTAAAGCCATCAAAGTAACGGTCGACGGGCCGCGGGAGCCAAGAAGTAAGCAAAGTGAGTTTTTTAGTTTCCATTACGATTTTCTGTTCTCCAACTTTTACCCAAAAAAAAAAGAATTCCCAATTAAAAAAAAAGAAGAAAACTTTAAACTTTTTATTATTTATGTTAAACTTAACTAACTTTTTTTTCTTTTTGCGTTTCCTTTGTTTTCTCCAGGCTACGGCTATCCACATCCCGGCGCCTTCAATCCCTTCATGCTGAATCCAGCGTGGCTGGACGCTGCCTATATGACCTACGGCTATGCGGACTATTTCCGTCATCAGCAGGCAGCAGCCGCTGCAGTTCATCATCCGGCATTGTCCAAGTCCGCCGCCTCGCCCAATGGCAGCGCCAGCGGCGTCGTATCGCCGGGCGGCAGCGTTGTTGCCACCTCCGTGCCCGCCGCCGCAACGGCTGGCGACTATCCACCACCGCCGGGCGTGGCAGTCGGCGCTGTACCGCCTGCCTCGATGATGCCCTCACCTCCGGGCGGCGCTCCAGCTGGCGCCTATGCAATGCCACAATTTCCCTTCAATCATGTGGCAGCCGCAGCTGCCGCCGCCGCGCATCAGAATCAAAAATCTACCCCGCACGCCTTCCATCCGTACAACTTTGCAGCGGCAGCGGGATTGCGGGCACGCAACGCAGCGGCTGTGGCATTGCATCACGGCGGTATGAATGCAACGGATGCGGCTCACATGAGTCCCGCCTCTTCGCGACCCTCCAGCTCCTCGCCCACGCCAACACCAATGCCACATGTGCTGCTCAAGCTGAACACCTCCATTGAGACGAGCTCCATTCACGAACAGTCCGCCTCGGATGCGGATTCCGACGATGAGCAGATCGATGTGGTCAAGTCAGAGTACGAGCTGGACAAATCCATTGATTCCAGCCGCAGTTCACCCGCCCAGCAGATCTCTGTGCCCCTCCGCATGCGCTGTGACCTCAAGGCGCCGTCGGCCCTCAAGCCGCTCTACCATGAAACGTCAACGGCGACGGCGGCAGTTTCGCGTCAAGCGTCGCCGGAAACGACGCTGCCGGCGGCAACGAAGCTGAAGAACGCCGCCGTACAGCAGAAGACCGTGTGGCGTCCCTATTGAGCGGTGTCTAGGCACAACTCAACCCCCAAAAACTCACCCCCCCAAAAAAAAACTCACCCCAACACACAGACACACACAGAGTGATAGTTCGAATGGATGCAGAAAGCAGGCGCAGAGCGGCAGCAACATTGTGATATAGTCATATAAGTTAGAGACGTCCATGGCAGAGCACAGCACAAAGGAGAAGCGGAGAAAGGACGGAAGAATGGAAGTACGGAAGAACGGAAGAACTCCGGCCGGCAAACGGAGAGCGAAAGCATACGGATAAGGGAAAGGGAAGTGCGGCGAGCTCCCTCGAAGTTTTATGCTCGATACATAAAATCGTGCGTTGAGTTCGTTACACACGCACACACACACACACACTCACACAGCAATATCCCGAGCACTATATGCCAAAAAAAAGAAAAGAAGAAAAAAATGGTAGATCACCCCCTTCCAGAAGCTGTTAACGACACCCTACGTAAACATTTCATCGATCGCCACGCAGCGAACGCTAAGGAAAATCTTAAGAAAAACCCTCCCGAAATCCGAAAGAAAACCCAAAAACAAAAAAACAAACAAAAATCGAGAAAAACTTTAGTTCAATTTTATGCTTTTATTTTTGATAAACTTTATTTTTTTTTATTATTATTTTTATTTCGATCCTTGTCTTCGATAGCGTTAACGATCATCTTAATCTTATCTTCTAAATTATTATTTTCCTTTTTCCTTTTTTTTTTTTTTGAAACATTTGCAATTTTTATTTTAACTTGTATTTTTCGATTTCGACTCTGACACCTTTTGAATGTTGTCTTGTAAATAGTTCCGATATATATGTATACATATATCTGATATATCTAAAGTATTTTTTTTTTTGAATAATGCGAATTTAGCTATTGATAATCTTTAAGTTTTTAGTCATGTAAGGAAAAGAGCAAACAATTTTTTTGTATAGCTTTAAGTTTTAGCGCGAAAAAATTAACAAACGAATTTCTGAAACCAAATAATAAAAAAAAAACACAATACAAATCAACAAAATATAAACAAAAATCTCTTGTTTCTTTATGGAATTCCCTAAAAACATTTCGTTTCAGTTTCACTTGGCACTATCAACATCGGGGCAACAAAATAGCCCACAATTTAGAATTCCCCAATCAATCAATGTGACAATTATTTGTCTGATTGTCCACAGCATAAAAACCCATTGAGATTGAAATGAAATATTTTATTTCCAATTTCTTATCTCTGAAGTGTGCGGTTAGCCAAAATGTTTTAATAGACCGTCTGATAAGCGAGTTTGTGGCATGTGGATGGAAAATAATACTGGGAACGGCCCATTGATTTTAATGATAATTCTGTAAAAAAATTGTGACTTTTTCTTTTTATTTTAATTTGATATTTAATGATTAGAGACTAGTTCAACTAGTAGTGGGAAAATATTGTTTAATTATTGGTATACATTTATATAAAATTATTTTATACACATTTTACATAGAATCATTTAATACAATAGTAGGTTTTAGTAGGAATATATTTATTTAACACTTTGGGTAATTTTACGCAATCTTTCGAATTTTACAGCATTATTAAAATGCCATCAGATTGCATTTCTACTTTAAAAAAATACTGCGATATCTTTTACGATTTCTCCAGAATTTTGTTGACACAATCTATATTCTATATCTATTAAATTTGCGTATTTCGAATAGATGCATTTCTTTTACAATAATTTAGATTATTTAGATTCGTTTAACAGCTGGTGTTAAGTTTTAATTTAAATCGCAGAGTTTGCAGTTTATCTCGCTTTATTCCCCAGTGAATAGTTCAAATATGTTAGTTGACAGATTTAAGTTTTCCTTAGTTTAGTTCTGTGTCCAGCCTTCAATTTGTTCCGCTGTTTGTCACTCCACGTACGATTTGAAATGGTGTCTTCAATGTTTCCCAAAGTGCGGACATTGTCGCCTGGCGGTCTATCTTTTCTTTTTTTTTTTTTCCATTTGTGAAGGTCATTGGCTGTTCGAATCGATAATGGCAATTAAAACGCATAATTATAGATTATGAGGCCTGGCCAGGGGTCTGGGCAGCTGTAAATGATTCTATCTGGATCGTATCCGAAATTGCTGGACTCCTACATTTGAGTCCTTTTCATCCTGGTGGTCCTGTCTGTCCCATTTTGTGCAATTGTCGCATTAATTAGCATAACAACCTCAATTCTGGCACCGAGTGATATCCATGCAACAGAGTCTTCAAGGACAACGACTCCTGCAGGACATAAATTGGCCCAACCACAGCGCATGGTGACAAAAAGGAGAGAGCGAAATAGATCTGACAATGTTAGAACTCTGGACACAACTCAATTAGCCATAGTCTGGGAATAACCTTCAATTTGGCCGTCGGCTGTCATCTTGTTCGTTGACAGCAACATTATCTTACCCAAAAAAAAATTGGTTAGGCGACAAATTTGTCAATGCGAGGACACATTGCTATTTTATTGTGAGTGGTTCATTGTGAAGGACCTGAGAGGACCTTGAACTTTAAAACTAGAAAGTATTGCTGAGAGTAACTAATTTTTACTTACGAAAATCAGAATAGACATTTGATTTGTCTGTCCATTATTTGTTTAAAAATTGATCACACATCTTGATATATATTTAGCTGCAGTTTATTTATATATACAAATCTTGGGCTGATTATGGTAATAGTAATTACAACATTAATGTGACGAGTTTTGATGAAAAATCCTTTTATATTTGAACAATTTTACATACAAGAATTTACAACAATTTGCTTTTTGACTACGAACATCAATTCAGACATTTGATTTGTATGCCAAAAGTCTTTCTAAAAATTTAGCATGCATATTCATTTAATTTTACAGTTTATTTATACAAATGTTGGGCTTATTATTGTAAAATTAATTACATGTAGGTTATTATGAGATTATTTAAAATAAAGGGTCTATCTTTATCTTTCAGGCCAGAAACATTTGATATACAACATTGCCAACTATACGATTTAGTGACAAGAATTAGAAAAGTAATCGAGACTTAAAGATGTTCACTATTCAAAATATTTATAGTATTAAATGTAAATTTTCTAATAATGCAGAGAAATTTGCAAAATCAAAGAAAATTATATATTTCTGGGTAGTGAATATATAGGCTATAAATCAAAATATTAAAGAAAGCTTTCTTTATACTAATTTCCTGATTAGTTTGCGGTTACCATATATATTATTGCTTCTTTTACAGGGTGAGGCAAAAGTAATCACCCTATTGGAAAACACTATAAATGTTGCAAATTGGGTCAAATATGAATTCATTTGTGATGTTTTGTTTTCATTTGCGCATTTTTGCGCAACATTTGCAATAGTTATAGCGTTTTCCAATAGGGTGATTACTTTTGCCCCACCATGTATAATAAAGAACATTGAAGAAGTCTTATGTTTTGAGGAGATTAATTGCTTAATCAATATTTAATTAATCTCAAAATACTTAATGACATGTAATTGAACACATATTTAAACATTTAGCGTCTCTTTTTTTGTTGTACAGAAAAAGTCATGGTTCCTCAGTTTCCTTTCGCTTAGTATTTTTTATTCATTCACAAAGCATAACTACAGTTTATTCGTTATTAATTTTAAAATTTGAAATGATTGCTGTGCCGCCTGGGATGCACTATTTCAATCATGTTGAATGCCTTGTTGTCACAGGACTCCCCACACCGACAACGACAACGACAACAACAACAACAACGACAACAACAACGACAACAACAACGACAACAACAACTTACATTCCCAAACCGGAAATGGACTCCTCCCACCTTAGCGGGTGTCCAATTCGAAAAGAAAAATTTGGAATATGTCTACTGCGTATATTTCGCTTTTAATCAATGGAAAATTTTTGCATTTTCACAATGTGTTTTACACTTTTCTGCATGTTGTTGTTGTTGTTGTTTTTGGTAACTTTTTTTTTTATCAGCTTTACAGTGTTTGGACTAGGGTTAAGAGAATGGATAGTTCTTTTTTCCATCTACTTTTTTTTTTCTGTTGTTGTTGTTGAAATTCACTGCATTTTCATTGTTGTAAAATGCAGCGCGTGGAAAACTATTTGACTATTTAGCATTGACTGTTGTTGTTGTTGTTGCATTTGTTGTTGTCGTTGTTGCTCGGCGACCGCTGCGACTGAGGTTGACTGTGTGATTGTTGGCGGCGGTAAGCGAAAAACTGCGAAAGTCAAAAATGCCTACGCACACACATATGTATGTATACATCTGCAGATACAGATATTTTCGTATTCAGATACGAAAAACCGCGTGACGCGACGTGTAACAGCAACAACAACAACAACAACAATAGCAATAACAACGACGAAAACGAAAAGAAATCAACTGAAAATATAAAAATGGCCAAAATGCATTGCAATGGAAAATGGTTGGCCAGAAATTACAAAGAGCGCATCAGTGAAAATTGGCGAGTGTCTGGTTAGAGTTGAGGTGCGGCACACACACACACACACACACACACACAATTTTTCCCCTTCTTCAGCCTGATTGCCGCAACACCCACGGCCATACAAATTACAAACGAAATGAGAGAGTTTTCGGGCGCCTGACATTGGAAAATGAATTGCAATCGCCTTTGTTCGTATTAAGTATTACACTAACTGCAACAGTTCCATCAGCTAAAAAAAGTAGCGCTTATTAGTGAGATAATATATTTATTTATTTTTTAGAAAACGTTCATCATTAAAAGCTGCATTTTCTAAAAAGAAAACCGAGCGAAAGATTTATCTAGGCCTTAAAATCAAATTTACATTTTTTTGAAATTTAACATAAATTGTTAAATAAAGAAATTGCTTTGGAAATATATATTAAATACTTGTTTAACCTCAATTAATTGAACTTAATTAATATAAAATATTTATAATAAATATTTGTACAGAATCGAATTATTTCGAAAATATATTAAATACTTTTTTCACGATTCGGAAAATCATTTGAAATGTGGTATAAAAAGCATTTGTCAAGATGAAATTGTAAGCAAACTACAAAATGGTTTATGGCAAATAATGTATTAAATACTTTTTTCATGTCTTGACAATTAATGTAGAATGAAAATGAAGACAATGAAATGATACCAACTTTCTTTTTATGTATTTACATATATTATTTTATTTATTTATTCTTTAACAGAAATTGCTAAAAATGTATTCGTTTCTTAAATGAAAACGCTTGATTGGAAAGCGTATTTGGAATTCGGCTAGTAAGATAATTTAATTTAAATTTTGTATTTTTTCTGTGCATTTTTGGTTTGATTTTTGCTTAATTTAGCGCTAATGAAATGCGACTGGCAACGTTGATTGCATGTGGCCTAGTCCTGTCTCATCCTCTGGCCTGCTCCCGCATCCCGCCTCCCGCTACCCGCTACCCTTACCCCTTCAACCCCTCACCCAACCCTCGCCACCTTTCTCCTATCGAAAATGAAGTGCATTTGGTCGCATGTCACGCAAGCGAAGTCAATTGTCTGGGCAACTTTAAAGCTGTCCGGTTTACAATTTAAATGCCAATGTTGGCGATTTGTAACTTGTCACTACGCGACATACAATTGTCTCTTATGGAACCACTAGGAGAAATGGTAAGACAAAGTAGGATGGGTTAAAGGGGGGAACGAAATGGGGAAGAGGTAAGAGGTGTAACCACCTTCTGTCGGCCTATGGGTTCGCGGTTAGCCCATTCTTGGCTAGTCACTTTTAACGATTAACCATCCTGTGTGTGTGTGTTGTGTGTGTGTGTTGTGTATTTCTAATGCGCTTAGTTTGGATTTAAGAACTCAAGAGCCCAGCAAATTAGTCGCTTGTATCTATGGAGGAGGCGGCGTAATCCGCAATAAATAGCTGAGATTTGCTCTACCTTAGCTTAGCCATGAAGTGATATCGATACGACAAAAATGTATCTAGTATATACGCGAGTACTATATGTATATCATTTGATAGACTATTTACTCTAACCCAACCCGGTAATCCCCCCAAAACAACTCGGCTCTCCACTGCCACGACAAGTCAACGTCAACCCTCTGAGCTGGCCTTGGATATCCACTTAATTTTCCAAATTAAAGTGCTGCAAAAATATTTCACGCTAATTAATTGACATTCAATTGGCACAATCTAAGGTTGAGGGTTAAAATACAATTTTCAAAAGAAACAATACAAAACAGCAATACAATCGAATTCTAAATGCCCTTTCAAAGTGTTTAGAAAATGTTGAAGACAGAATCCATTGAAATAATCAAAATAAATATTTGTATATAATTAATTTCAAAGTAACTTCCCATAATTAAAATGAAATTTTCTTTATTTATTTGGCGATATAATTCAATTAATAATCTTAATAACTTACGTTGAAAACAATTTCTTAAAGTCTTAATATTCAGTAGAACCTGTAGAATTTTTAAGCAATATATGAAATTTTCCTGCAAAAAAAAACACATTAAGTGATTTTGATAAATTAAATATAATATTATATTAAATATATGTATATAATTCTTACTGTAAATATTTTCTAAAGTTTACTTGCAGACTATTTCAGGTAGCATATTAATACTAGATAATAATTTTAATATTTGAGATACTTATACAGATGAATTTGGCACTTATATACATCTTTGTATGAATATCTTTTATTTGGGTAAATGGAGCTATTTGATAAGGCAAACTTGGTATTTATTCGTCTGTGTATTCTAAGCATTTTATGTATATTTTAGAATTTTGCCACGCCCAACTTTCGTCCCAGTTAATGGAAAAATAAAACAAAAAATAAGCTAGGGCCTTGGCATTCATGACACTCTGTGATACTAAGACCAGATGTGTTTTATTTAAAGTGTGAGCACGTTTAAAATTCGCTAGAAGAAGAAGAGAAGACTATGTGTATCAGATGTTACAGAATAAGTACAGGGTCTCTCACAGTCGGGACTCTTTTACAACTGGTAGTTGATATACATATATATTTTTATGTACGCTTTTTTTTTAAATTTTAAGAATTAGTTAAAGTAAATGCAAAAAAATGTGTGATTGACACACTCGATGCTAACGGAGAGCGATTAACTGTTAACTGAAGAGCTGCCAACTTAATTACACACTCAGCGTGCTCCTGCGAATACACAAGGTTGGCAGCCCTGAGCTTTTAAGGATGACGATGACAATGACGACGACGACGACGATGGGAGAACATTTTCCAATTGAACCCTTTTTGCTGTCGCGTTGTTCATTGTCAGTTTGAGTTTTGTCAAACGCTTGATTGACTCGCTGACTGATTGACTGACTGACTGATTGACTCTGTGACTTGTACTGTACACGGAATCTGCTATCATTTTGTGCTTACCCTTTTAAACTTTCCCTGTTCCTGTTCATGTTGCTTGTTGTTTGTTAATTGTTGTTGTTGTTGGTGTTGTTGGTGTTGTTGGTGTTGGTGTTGTTATTGTTGTTGTCCTTGTTGACGCGCGACCGCATTTAATTTTTATTGAATTTATTAAGTGATTAAAAAGTTGTCAATATCAACGAGTCAGCATTGTTGTTGCTGGCATCGTTGTTTGCTTTTGTTTGCCACATTGTCACAACAATGAACATTTGTACTGTTGTTGTTGTTGTTGTTGTTGTTGTTGGTTTGTTGGTGTTGCCGTACTTGCTGTACAGTGTCCACTTTAATCCTTGCTGTGGTTGCAAAAAACGCCGCGCCAGGACACTTTCCCTCCAACTCTCTTTATTAACGTTGTGTAGAGATCGCTTTTTCAATATTTTCCTACAGCTTTTTCCCTGCAAATTTATTAATACCAAACTGTGTGTGTGTGTGTGTGTGTGCGTGTGCGTGTACGTGTGTGTGTGACTGTGTGTGCGAGTGTGACCTTTGTGGTTGCTGTGGATTATGCGGTTGGCTCACTTGTTGCAAATTGCAGCCGCTGCGGCGACTCATTTGCAACGGAATTGAAACCAAACCGGCAATCGCTACCTGCAACAGCGTCCTTCCCTCCGTTCTCCGTCCCTACTCTCCGACAATTAGGTTGTAAAATCAACGCGTCCTTGGATTTAATTGCGCGTCCCAAAGCCGTCCTAGAACCAATCTCCGCATCTCTCCTCCGCTCACATTTCCCTCCTGGTTGCACTTGCCACTTGGCCACCACCCTCGACGATAAATGCTACAAGATTTACGATGTGCGTGTGTGTGTGTCGAGGGCAGTTCCTCATTCCTGGGGGCCTAGGAGTCCTAACTGGCATTTAAACAAGCTTCCTTTGCGGTCAGTCAAGTCAGCAGGAGTTAAAGGGGAGAGAAGGATTGAATCTTTGGCATCTTTTGAGCTAATTAAAGCCCTAAGAATGGGTTCTTAACAATTTGCTAACTTTGGTTGAATCAAATTTATATTCGAGGGAAATATCTTTGATAGAATCAGTAAAATCCTTGACATCCTCTTGCTGATTCATCTTATTAATGTCCTCATGGCTTTAATCAATTTATTGACATTGCAAAAATTATATTAAGAATATTTCCCAATAATTCTTAATATTATTTCACCAATGTCAATAGATTATTTAGGACTTCATGACTCTCATTAGATTAAAGTTGGCTAGATAGCCAATTATTTTATTCAGCACCTTATCAATTGGTTGGATAATTACGGGGGGAAAATCGAGAAAACTCTTGACACATTATCAGCGGTCAAACTTGGTATAATTCTTGGAATGGGATCATGTAATTTGTTTAGGTGAAAATCATCTTCAGAATAGAGATATTTTCGTTAGCCATGGGAACTTGAAAATTAGGGGAATATTTGCTGAACATCTTTACATCAGAAGAATAGAGAAGTCTTTGACAACCTTTCGCTGATTAATAAATTTAAAGTCATGGAAAGGTTTGTGGAACATCCCGACGTTCATTAATCTAATTATAAATTCTTTGGTTGAAAACATAGGAAAAATCGTTGAAATGTTGAAGGAATAGGAACTTATCAATTTCATCAACTTAAAAGAAATGTCAAAATTAAAGTGTGAATTGAAAAAAATTGTGAATTAATCTAGTTAAAATTCTGAGGACCTTATTTTTGTGTATATACAATGTCGCCAAATTAAGGGGATCCCTGACATCAATTTATGTTCTAATATAGTAAAAACATGTTGAGAATCATGGGGAGAAATGAGGGAACTCTTCGCCTATTTCCTTGACAAACTATACTTCATTAATTTAGATATAACACTTGGAATAACCTCTTCAACTTTGAATGCAAATTAAAGCGCATTCGCAGCTAAGTTATCTACTTTTTTTAGGGGTAGAATTGTATGTGCATCCTTGCATCCTTTCAACTGTGACCAAGTTGCACAGTTGTCTCGTTCGCTGATAAATTTTTGGCCAATTCGTTAAAACCCATTGCGTCATTGTGTAACAAACCAATTAGCAATCAAAATGAACTAACACGTTGCTCAATTGCTTCGTTGCACTGTGTGCTTATACCCAGTTCATGCCGCACCTCCTCCCGCATGTACCGTTGCAACTCCTGCCACAGAGCATCCAATTCATTCATGTAGTCATTTCGGATGTGGAGCAATGCGCACTGTTGACATGTCGTCGGCGAATTATGGCAGAGGAGGCTCGGTTCTTCACCCTCTTCCCCTATCCTCAGTGCCCCCTTCTCCACTACATTCTTCACTTTTCATTCTCTGTATCTCTGCTGCCCCTTCTCTTCTGCTTCGCTCAAAGTCAATAGCAACCAAAAAGCGAGCTAACATTTTACGTTAAGAGTTAAATTTTCAGAATTCACAATTCGCAAGATGGCAAAACCAATGTGGAGAGCTGCCAACTGACTATCTTTACAGGGGGATAGGGAAATGGATGGGGAAAGGGGTGAGGGATGAGGACTACAATTTGCGAGCTAAGGGGTGAGGACTAGGGGTAGTTGTAGGTGTTGGCATGGGGCGTGCCACGGTAGCCATGTTAACAAGCAGAAATCATGACAACGTTGATGGCACTTGATGGTTCGGTTCGGTCTGCTGATGCCACTGTTGCCAGCTCCATCTACCCCCCAATCCCTTCCTCCCTTCTACCCTCAATCCCAGAGCTTGTTGCGCGCTCAGTTCATTAGGAGACGAATGCCGAAAAACAAAACCAACGAGGCGCCCCAGTGTGGAGACCAGAGACCGTTGCAAGGGACCAGATGCTGACTGAAGTCAGCTCCGTTCTCACTGATTGCACTTATTAGTAGGATGCGACCTGAACTAGTACCATTGGAACGGTATTAGGGGGCGTCGAGGAGGTGTTGCCAGTTTAAATGTTGAAGCATTACATTTTTAATTTGATGGATCAACAGAATAAACGAATCGTAAGCGAGGCAACATCGAGAGTTGAGGTAATTGGGATTGGGATTGGGTTTAGGTTTTTGGGTTGGTTATACGGTTTCTGTTTGGATTTCCAACTCTGAGTTTTGACACTGGTTGCAGCTAGGAGCTGATTGTTTGTCACAGTTCGTCTGTTTGTATGTGTGTATGTGTGTATGTGTGTGTGGGAGCCAGGTGTCATATTTGCCGAGATTTTTGCCAGGCATTGCAGTTTAGGTGAATGTTGTGGCTTTCTGATATGCATACTCAATACTCGGTACTCGAATCGCACACATGCATAGAAATAAAATAAGCCGGGCTGTCGGGCACTCGAGTGTTAAATACCCTGTGCCAGTACTGTAAAGAGAGTGCTCGACTACGAAATACCCTGCACTCACGTACATGCATTTAAGAGTACATTAAAACATAAACATACATGTCCCAAGTCTATAGGCATCCCGTGACATTCAAAATTTCAAATTAACTTGAACTACCTGCTCATTGGTGCTTTTAGCCAACCCTGAGATCCTTTCGTTCATACGGATAGACGGATAAAATATATACCTTAAAAAAAAATGGTTTTTTGTCTTTAACTAAGTATGTTCCAATCTTAGTCTTGCGGTTCTTATCTCTCTCTCTCTCCCGCTCATTGGCAAATTAATAACCATATGGCCAAGCAGTGTCAAATCGGAAAGTTTAGGGAGAAACTCACTATAGGCTGATAACAAACCAATACAGACTTAATTATATCCTTACATTTGTGCAACATTTGAAGATTTATGCGTACTTTGTACTCTCACTCTGTCCCAGATTCCCAATTATTTTGCGAATAGAGGACATCAATAAAGTGTAATAAAATTATTTTAACTATGTCGCTCTCGCTTTCCCTTTCACACTATTTCCCTGGCCTAAATCCTAAGCAGGATCCACTTGATTAGTCAAAAATTGTACTCGCAGTAGTAGATCGTAAACACATACAAACAAATGCAAAGGGTATAATGAATTAAATGCACTTATGCTTATGTTTTAGATATTTAAATACATGAAGAACATTAGTATTCTGAATAATATAAATTTGTTGACTTTTATTATGCTTTATTTTAACATATTACAATTTTTGTTTATTAAATATACATTTTATTCTATGGCAGATATTATATTAACAAAATAAGAAATGGATGTATGAGACAATATCAAACATACAATTAGTGAGTGTGGTTTAGAAATCTAAAACATCGAATCAGATTGTAAGACTAAATGTTGACATTCAACTGATTATTCCTATGGCAGTGGTAGGATAACATACACAATGATAATATAAATACACAAAGTTACAAATTACATATATACCTAGGAATATTTGTATATAAATGAGTTAATGCAATATATAGAGAGATACATTACATTTTAAATATAATAATTCGCATTTGTAATAAATTGTCAGCAAAAGTTTGTTTTGTCTAAAGGTAGAAAACTTTGTCTCCGAATTTGAATTACGTGTCAGGGGTGCCACAGAAATTCAAATCAACCGAAAACCAACCAAAAACCAACTCAAGCTGATTTTAGGTGACCCAGAACCCTGTTCAAGCTGGTTTTAAATTCTCTAATACTTTGGCTAGAGATTTGCTCAATTTCAGTAATATAGAACTTGCTATGTACCATAAGTGTTACTGTTTTGGAAAGGTTATGCAATTTCCCAAAAATATCTGTATAAACACATTTCAATATTAAATATTATTTTATTAATTATTTGTAACTAAACGAAATCTCTCGAAATCTCTAGTACAAAATGCAATTCGTTGTTGACGTGCAAAACCGTCTTTAACAAAAGAGATGCCACCGAGTTTTGGAATCCATTTTAAATGATTCGGAGTAATTGTATGTAATTGTAATTGTGCTTTGATATGTTTAATGAACATAACAATATTGTAGTTTAAGTTGAAATTGTTGCAGCTCTATGGAGTGGACAGTTTAGTGTAAATTTCTGGGATCGACTTTGAAACAACGACAAAAATAAATAAATAATTTTAGAACATTTTTTGCGAGCAATAGAAACTCTACGTCGTCGTTTTGTACTCCGACTTAATCTCCGAAAAATGAAATCTCTCAAAGTTTTGTGTCACCTACGGTTTGGTTTGAGAGATTTGCAAACTAGCTCGAGTCAGAATCTCTAGAGATTTCTGTGGCACCTCTGTGTATATCGAATTTTTAAATAGCCGACTTATTTCACGATATAACTTCCTCAGCTATGTTAAGTCCAAAAAAACAGCCTCTTATGCTTAAGTCGGATAAAGAGATTTATACATATAGATAGATGGTGTGGGCCACGCCTCCCTCTGCCGTGTTGTAACTTATAACAAACAAAAATCGTTAGGCTCATGACTTTACCTTTATACTGACACCATAATCTAGTAGGCATAGACAAATGAGTCTTAACTCGAACACTTTTAACGTAGTCAAGATCTAGCAAAAATGTTCATTCTGTCTTTAGTTCTCAAGCTGCAAACATCTAAAACAAATGGTTTTTTAACGAAAAAACAAATAATATTTTATATATACTTTTTTTTTTTAATTCGGTTCGCGTTTTTTCGATTAAATTATGGAGGAAAATTTGTCGAAATTGTTTGCCAAGAACGAACAATTTAATTTCTTGAGTGCATTTTGGTTGGATGTCGTAGATGCAAAGATGCCGTCACGAGAAATGATAGTCGAAGCCGTCAACGCTTGGAAGCAGCTAGATGAGGAGGAGAAACAGCTTTTTGACAAGGTCTGCTACTGCACTTCACTTTTAGCTACTTTGCTTAGTTCCTCAATCGTTGCAGGGTCCATATTTAAGTGCCCGTGGGGCTTTTGATCAATACTGTATGCAACAAAATGGAGTAAAAATACCTCGTGGTGGTCGTCTTGCCACCAAAGGAAACCAACGGGTTCAAAGGAAGAAGTCTGTAAAGAATTCGTTGAAGCTCGCAGCAACCAAATCATCTTCGAAGAAGCGTCCTACCATTCTCAAAGGCCGTGTTCAAAAAAAGAAGTCAATCAAGAAAGTGGCCAAGTGCGTCAATGCCAAATTATGTAAGACGAAACAACATTCTCAAGATTTTATGGAGATTTGCAAGAAGACTACGAAGTCCAGACGTCGCCCAAACTAGAGGATGTTATCTATCCGTGTCGGTGGCTAGCTTTCTTCTTTTAGCAAGTTTTTTAGTGTGAAGATTGGTACACAAACACATACAACACTCACAAGCAATTTATTAATAAAGAGACTTTTCTGGGGGGAAGAAATATCGATGCTCATGGTGAAAGTGCGAGTGTTTTACTATTTGATGAGATTTCTATAATTTAATGGGCGATATTCTAGCGGATCTCCTTCATAATTGAAGAAGACGAAGAAATTTCGTAGGACGAAGCAACGTTCTCAGACAAGGCCTTTAAAAGATATCAATTGAGGACGGCAGAACTATATTGATCGAGATATTCAACAGCAAGTATCGCAGATAATTTCAGAGTGGAATTTTAAAATTATCCTCAAATTGGCAACAAGTCATTTGACCAAACGGGACATATTTGACATAAGTCGGACCACGCAAGCCAAAGTAAATTAACTTTGGAAATAAGGTAAAAAATGGATTTATTTTTGCCCAAGCTGTAAGTTTCTTCTTTTCGTCACTGGATGGGTAACATTCTGGCGGAAACCTTTAAGAATTGGTTAGTAATTCATCCTTAGTAGTGACTCCGCCTTTATCTTGTAGAAAACCCCAAGCATTACTTTAGAGACTTTGATACCTTCTGTATCTTGAGAACCAAAAGCTTTTCTCTAACAAAAACTTCTATTGCTTAAGCTCTGTTTATTTTCTTTGGTTCTATGATTCAATGTGAAAAAGTGTTTCTTGTTCTTTAAAAGTAATTCTAGATATCTTAGCGATTTTAAAGTTATCTGTCCTTTAACAAAAGCTACTCCTTGTGCTAGATATTTGTCTTTTACTTTTTTCATTAGGGTATCTGGAAGAATTCCTATCTTTCGACTATTGGGTTTGTTAAGGAACGGATCATCTTTGTTTTGTTAAGAAACGAATCATCTTGAACCATTATTAACTTCTTCTTTTTCATTTGACATTCTCTTTTTTTCATTAACATTCTACGCAGTAGACAATAATGTACACATATCTTTGCAACATTGTCCCTGCAACATTGTGAAATCATATATCTACATTTGTACAACAACGAATTTGTATGTACCAAGTTTTAGTTTTAAATTGACGGCAGATCAGTGTGGACGCGCCTGTGGCGGTCTATTAATACAAAATAAAGAAAAATTATAGAACACTCTTTTCTATTCCTAATCAGGGTTTTCTGCATAAGTTCCCAGAAGGACACAATAAGGTTGGGATAATTGTGCTGCAATCTGTGTATTATAAGTAACTGAAAATTGGTGCAGCAATTCTCAAATTGCATCTTAAGCTGGCGACTGTAGAGTTCTTTTTGGCTTTTGCTGGCCAGTAGAGAAAGAAAGAGAAGGAGAAAGGGAAGGAGAAAGCAGCGTGGCAGCTGCTTTGATGGCCAGTTAAGCCTTCACCGTTTGGTCGAACATTTACCAACTCGCACCACCCAAAATGGCCATTAATCATGTCATGTAATGCCGCCATAAATCCAACAACAATTTCAGCCTCCCCTTGTTGGCAAGGGATGCGGAGTGGTTGGCAGAAACGAGGTGGGTGCGGTAGGGGGGGGGGGAAAGGTTTCCCCCACAGCTTTCTCATATGCGCGACTGTGATGCATTTTATTAAATGGGCAAATGAAAAGTCGCGCTTATTGTCTGTCATGCGTTGCACTGGACAATGGACAGTGGACAATGGACAATGGACGATGGAGGAGCGCCCAGAAGAATCCTGGTAAGAGCAGCAGAGGCTGAAGCAGAAACAGGCTGGCCAGGTCCTCGATTGGGAGGGCTTGTTGCATATTTGCGGCGCGCATTAAATTTGGCTGACAACGGCGCATGAAACATGGCCATCAATATGGCCACGTCAATGTGTCTCCAGCTGTGTGTGAGTGCGGTGTGTTTGTGTGTGTTTGTGTGTGTGTGTGTGTGTTTGACTGTGGGCGTGCATGCAAACGCAATATGGCGACCGCAATGCTTCGACATTGCCATTGCGGAGGCAGCCGAAAAAAGGCAACCAGGACTACAAAGCTGCAACTCGACCAACACGGGCAACACGGCAACACTGCTGTTCCAGCCATAATGCCACGACAACAACAACAACAACAACAGCACAAACAACAACAATGCCTGCCAAAAATCAATTGAGTGCTAAAACCAGCAACAGCAATAACAACAACAAGTGCCATTGTCGTTAACGCTCAGAATGTAAAGTGAAAATGTGACTCGCAATTCTCCAACATTTTTTTTGTATTAATTTAGAATCTCCTTTGCCGCAATTGTTCTTGTTGTTGTTGCTGTTGTTGTTGGCAACACAATTGACAGCACAATTGACAGCTTAAGGATATAATAAATTTTATAATCACAAGGTATAAAAAAAATGTGATAAATTTAAGTGACAAATACAAATGCAGTTGAAAAATGAAGTATCCAGAAATATGCATTGCATTATTGGAAAATCGGAGCAGGGAATGGAAATTCACTTTATAACTGATTGGATGTGAAGTTTAGAGAATAAATTTGTATCTATCAAATCAAACCGAAACAAATACGATGGCGTTCCGAAATGTTTCCAGCCTGACAGTGATGCAACAGTTTTAAAATACTTTTTATATTTTATTATTCAACATTATCTCCTTCTAAGCCAATACACTTCTTCCAGCGATGCTCCCACCTCTTCAGTAATCGGCATCCTGCTCCTCAAAAAGCTTGTCTACAAAGGATATAGCCTTCTCCTGAGCCTCCTGAGGAAAATTTCTGTCCGCCAAGCGCAACTTTGAGCTTAGGGAATAAAAAGAAGTCACTTGAAGCTAGGTCTGGGGAGTAAGGTGGCTGCTAAAGCAGCTTAAAGTGTAATTCATGGAGTTCTGCCATGAGAACTGAAATAATTAAAAGATGCGTAATCATAATACCAAAGTCTTCGTCTTCATTGTCGGGCTGCAAACTTTGTGGATCGCCCTCGTATTCAGTTTCAGTATTGGCTCCGGATATGGTTGGCATTTACTTTTCGGTTACCGGCTACGTAAAATGCAATACCAAATTATTTCGATAAGATTTCCAGCATTTTCAACGTTTCGATTATAAACCAGTCGGAAGAATGCAGTCGAAGTCGACTATGAGAGACCCTTTACTTATTCTTCTAAATGGAAATAAGAGTAACATTAATAGTTCCCATAACGCGTTGTAACGTCAATAAGCTCTTCATCTTCCTTTGGTCCGACACTGAGTAATATTGAGTTTTGAATAACTACCGATTTTTTTGTCCGATCGCGATGAAATTTTCAGGATACGTTGGGACCCTGATACTCGTCCTGTGTGCCTAAATCAGGACTCTAGCCTTAATATGCGTTTTAAGGAATTTCAAAAATTTTGTTTTCAATTTAAGGAGGCGGAAGGGGGCGTGTCAAAATTTTAAGATAAACTTGATCTGCTTAGCCCATAGACGAACCACTATACCAAATTTGGTGACTCTAGCTCTTATAGTCTCTGAGATCTAGGCGCTCATACAGACAGACGGACAGACGGACGGACGGACAGACGGACATGGCTATATCGACTCGGCTGGTGATGCTGATCAAGAATATTTATACTTTATGGGGTCTGCCGAACTTCCTTCGACATTTTTTTTTTGACAAACTTAATAGACCCGTTTAAATTTTTTAAAGTAAAGGGTCTAAAAACACTAACATGATTTCGGTTCACAAAAGAAAAAGTTATGCTTTCCCTTGTGAATCTTTCTGTTGAAGTCTCTGTCTATATAGCTGGAATTGTTGCATGTTAACATTCTGTTAACTGTATCTGATTAACATTAACATATGAGCATATAACAGAGGTCTTATATATCAATTAAGTGGCAAATTTATGACAGCATTCCAGGTGAATAACCACAACCACATCTACTGCTTGCTTCCGTTTTTATAACCTTGCAGAGGGTATTATAATTTTGTCCCGAAATGTGTAACGCATGAAAACAGACATGTCCGATCCTAGAAAGTATATATATTCTTGATCAGCATCAACAGGGGAGTCGATATAGCCATATCCATTGGACCGTTGGTCCGTCTGTCCGTCCGTCTGTCTGTCAATCTGTCCGTCTGTCTGTCTATTTCTATACAAATTAGTCTCTCAGTTGAAACTTGGTACAGATCAGTCTTTTTGCTACAGGCAGTATTTACTTGTGTCAAAACCGGCCGGATTGGATCACTATATCATATAGCTGCCATAGGAACTATCGGTCGAGAATCATACTTTTGTATGACAAATCATTTTATTTATCGACGTACTTCAACCAAACTCACAACTTATGCATCTGATCATGTCTTATATCATCCTGACCAAATTTGGTTTAAGTCTGATTACTATATCATATAGTTGCCATAGGAAAGATCGGTTAAAAAGTGCATCAGGGTTCTGCAACGATATGAAATCTTTGGCGTGCCAAAAACAACAAAGAAGATTGGCTCAGGGCAACCTACTGTCGTTCATGCCCCGACTCTTTGGCTTGTTTTTTAGTCCTTCTTCTTTTGTGAAGCGTAGACTCGACAAGTCGCAGCTGAATGAAAAGCCTTGACTTTTATGCCTTCACTTTCCTGACTTCACCTATATACTTATTTCATGATCTAGTAGACATAGACAGACGAGTCACAGCACAAAGTCGTAAAGTAGTCAAGATCTAGCAAATACGTTTATTCTATCTAAAACTGTATCGTAATAATATTTTAACGAAAAAAACAAATAATTTTAAATTTTTTTTTTTTTTTTTTGATAAACTTAGTTCGCGTTCTTTCGATTTATAAATGGAAAATTATTCGAATATAATTACCAATAACCGATGCTTCAATTTCTTGCGTGAATTTTTGTTGGATACAAATAATGCAAGCATTCCGCCACAAGAACTGGTCATCGAAGCCGTCAAGGCTTGGAAGCAGCTAGCTGAAGGCGATAAACAGCTTTTTGACGAGGTCTGCGACTGCAGTTCGCTTTTAGCCACGTTAATTGCTTAATGCCTCAATCGTTGCAGGGTCCATATTTAAGTGCTCGTTTGGCTCTTGATAAGAACTGTATGCAACAAGATGAAGAATTAATCATGAGCTCAACATCGTCTGTTCAAAAACCCCGTGGTGGTCGTACCGCCAACGGCGGCCGTGTTCAAGGTAGAAAGAAGACGGTTAAGAAATCGCTAAAGGATGCAGCAACCAAATCAAATCCAAAGAAACGTCCTACTATTCTCAAAGGCCGTGTTCAGAAAAGGAAGGCCATAAAGAAAGTGACCGAATTACGTAAGATGAAGCAACGTTCCCAAATTCCTAAGAAGCTTCCCAAGAAATCAACCAAATCCAAACGTCACGAAGACTAGACGATGTTCTCTAATCGTGTCGGTGGTTAGCTTTCTTTTTTAAACATATATTTTTAGTGGAGATTGGCACACGCACACGCAAATAATATTTTATATTATATATAATTATTAATTATATATAGAAAAATCAATTGGTAAGCGGTTTATTCATTTTGATACAGTTACGGTTTGAATTCTTGACTATTAAGAACGTTTTTCTTAAATGAATATTTGATTAGTAATTTGAAAAGTTTTCGAGTCCTGGCTGATATGTAATATTTAAGAAAATCAGAGACTAAGATATAAACAATAAGAACTTGAACTGCTTAGTTGCGATTGCAAACTGTAGAATTATTATATTTTGCACTAACTTCAGCAGTCTGGCAAATCTTATTGTCTTCTTTAGACGATGGAAAACTTGTTCTTGCTGAAGTTCCACTGTCCTAAGGTTAATGTTACGTCTTACAAAATAACATTTAGAGAAGAGTCTATCGAGTAAACGTATTATTCACAGAATTTAATGTTATTAAAGACATTGCGTTTGTACAACTTCTAGGAATATGGCATTTGTAATATAAATTTGGCTATCAGGGCAAGTAACTTGTAAGCCAAATCAATCTGCTTTAAATCTGGCTTTTCAGGTTATTGCTTTCACATTGAGTTCATTATAAGTAAATCTTCAAATTGCTAGATATTTATACATTAATTGCTTTATTTTTTTATTTATTGCTAGATATTTATGCCAAAGCTTTAAATGAAGCTTCAAACAAATATTGGCTGAGTTCGATCTGAATAACAATGGAAATCCATAGATAATGCTGAGTTAACTATTTATGCAATTGCCATTATGTCAGGGGCTTCGATACGTCTGTTGACTTGGCCCGATTGTCTGCTCTTAACGTCGGCACAGACACGCCCCCCCCCCCAACTCTCTTCTCTCTGGCTGCTGCTGCTGCCGCTGCCGTTGTCGTTGAGTGACAGGCGGCGGCTAATGCACTTTTGCAACCGCAGCAACGTCGGCAACTTGAAGCCGTCAAATAAATTGTGCAAAAATGCAACGCCAACGTTCAAAGGGAGGGGAAAGGCGGCAATGTCTGTCAGAAGGGAGGTGAAACACAATCGCGATGGCCAGATTGCAGGGCAAAACTTTTTATGGCCCACTTGTCGTATGCGCAATGCGTGCACGCTGCTGCCAGCCAAAAAGAAAGCACTGTAACGGCGAATGAATGTCACTGTGAACACGAAGCGACATGTGCACTTTATGGCGGCCAGGCGATGGACGCTATTGCCACAAAGGGTAACCAAGAGGGTATGCGGGGTATAGGGGGTAAGGGGGTTGAGGGATGATAATGGTGTGGGGCGGGGAGGGGAGGGGAGGGGATAACTGCTACGAGCCATGAAGCGACAAAATCAAATTGCGTTGCAACTGATTGCGCATTGGGTGGGCAAGGGGAAGGCCCAAAAAGGGGTACACAGTGGGTTTGATTGGCGGCAGGAGGGCGTGAGGGGGAGTGGGGAGAGGGGAGAGGGGGCAGCGGCCTGTCAGGCACGGCGGCAGCTGTCACTTGGACAGTTGTACGAGGAGCGCGCGTCGAGAAAAAGGCACAAAACAAACGAGTGAAATGAAGCAACACTAACAACAAACAGCCACAACAACAACAACAATAATAATAACAACAACAACAACAGGAGCAGGAGTAACAGTCGCGACACAACAACATGGCAATAAGGGGGGGGGGGGGGGTTGGCAACTGGGGTCAGTCAGCATGCAGTTGCAATTTGGCAGACAAGCAAATGCCTTTTTTCTGCCCTTTTTATTTAAATTTTTTTTTTTTTTTTGGGTCTGCGACTTGACAAAAATGCAACAGCAGCAACAACGAAAAGGAGAAGGAGGAGGAGGAGGAGAGTGCAGGGGGAATGGGACAGTTACAGACTGACTTTGACTCTGGTCAGTCAGCTGGCAAATCAAGGCAAATTATAGCCAAACATGAGGCATCCATCCACATTTGCTTTTGCTAATTGTTAACCTAACACGTCCGGACCGCAGACGTCGACGTCGACGACAACGCATCCCAGAAAAGAGAACCATTAACGATCCTCCGTAATTGACAAGAGCAAACTTTTAAACTGCAATCCACCATCCACCATCTACTATCCCCCAAAACCCTACATCACTTTGCAAGCTGCATATCAAGTAACAAACTTGTGGCATATGCAAAGTGCGGTAAATAACTTTAAATGGCCATCAACATACGCGGCGTATGCGCAATCTGACTGCCGGATTAACATGCTTAGCTCTCAGCTTAATGCATAACTCTCTGTTTGTCGACGTAGCAAAAACAAATATATGTAAAATATTAAAAATTATATTTAATTTATCGAATATTCGCATGTTTACAAAGTCCAAAATCTGGGACTTACTTTATTGAACTGATATTATAATGTTATGACAATTTGCTGAACAGTAAAGACCGCAGAACTTAATAATGCCTATAGAGAAAACTCTTCTAACTTCAACAGTATTGTACGGGGTAGATACATTTTTAAATTGTCACGCAAATAATAGACAAAGGCTGAAAGTGGTATTCAATAACATTGCCTGGTATATATATTTTAATTTACATTTAGACACAAATGAAATTGGTTCAAGTGCTTTGTTTAAAGCGTGGATTTTAATACTGCTCTTTTTACCTCTTCTAAATGGGAGACATATGTTAGTTGGCTTAAGATTTAAACTCGCTAATTCTGAAAGGCAGTTTTTTGACTTTGAAATCAACTCTCAAGTAATCTGAAACATGTTAAAACGCAGCGCAATTTAAAGTCAGACTTAATTCACTTTTTTACATCTAATAAAATAAAATAAAACATAAGAACAATACAAAATTAAAATTAAAATTAATTAATTATTAAATGAATCAAGTTATGCATAGAGATAGGTAGTGAATAGTCAACGATAATTTTGCTTTTCCCAATATATGTATGTATTACATTGAACTAAAGCAATAACAATATAGATCAAACTTGTTGCGCTGGAATGTTTATTATGTAAATTTAGGTAACACTTAAATAAATTTAAAAAAGACAACATATTTGAGTGAATAAAGACATTCTTCAATATTACCACGAAAAACATAAGAAATAAAAAAAATATGATAAAAGGGTAGTTATAGGAAAATAAGAAGTTAAAACAATTATATCTAAAGACAGTAAAAATAAAATAAATATATATATATATTGAGACATAAATTTGGGTTGAAGACATTTCATGGGACATCAGAGTCGAATGACATTTGATATTGATTAGCGAAGTGACATTATAATTAATTATTATAATATAAATACGATAAATGAAGGGACTTAACTTACTTAACAAATATTGTATTAAAAAAGGATAATCATAGCTTTCAGATAAAAATGACTATTGGGAATAAAACAGGAGTAAAATTAAATATATGTAAATTGAATATTAATATTACAGATCGTTGTTTTAAAGTAAGAATTGGAGAAGAGAAGATATGTATTCCACAAAGTGACTATGGAGGTATAAAATAGAAGGCATCATTAATTTATTTAATAAGCGATTTAAATATTAGTATTTTTGACACAAAACTTTGAGATGGAGAGCTTTCTTTTTGTAATATTTTGACATGATCTAGTCGAACGGAGTATTTGGAGGTAATGGAATTAAATGTTTGGGAATTTCAAGCTGTCAACTAATATTAATTAAGGGATTAATGCATTGGACTGAACTTGGTTTGGACCACAGCTTGAGAAGTTGCTTTGCTATTGGCAAATAATAAACAATTCCACACACACAATCTCGTACACACACACACACACACACACACACATAGACACACACACACCCACAATGTCACAGTCAGCCGGGGCTAGCCACAGACAAACTTCACTTGCAGTTGCAGTTTGCAGTTTGCAGTTTGCATAGCTGGCGGCTGCGGCTGGACACAGAGGAAGGCGGTCAGAGGGGGCGTGGTTATGGTCCTTCTCCCGCCCCCTATCTCATGTCAGCTTAGCAGCGCCATGTTTGCCAGTCTGTCTGTCCCACTGGTGTGTTCTCATTGTCCGTCGCTCGTCCGACGTCTGCATGGATTATTTGCGCGAGTGAATATTAAATTTGAACCGCAACCGAACGAGCCGAGCCGCCAGCAACAGCAACAGGAACAGCAACAGCAACAGCAACAGTAGCAGAAAGGGGGCGTACTGCCTATTTTTTTTGTTGGGCGTGGCTGGATGGGGGTTGGGGAACTCTGGCCTGGCACGCAAGTTAACTTCCGCTCTTGCGGACAGTCGGAGAGCTGCAGAGAGATTCTGTATTGGGGATTGCATCAGCATAAAGTCCAATTATTTGGCTGTGGGGTTGCAGAGGGTGAAGTGGTGGACTAAGGGAGCGAGCGGTGGTGGGGAGGGGGGTCACATGTTCGGTTTTCCAATTGTTTTTTGCTGCCCTTATTTTGTAGCTGCTAATGTAGTGGCGTTGTTTGGCGGTTTCGGCCAGACAGACGGTTTACAGATTTCTTTTTTCTTTTTGGTTTTGTTCTCCTTTCGATTTTTCGACTGTCCGACATTTGACCTTTTGTTTAATTTTTCAATAAATGCAAATTTGCAACTTATAAGTCAAAAGTCGAACATGAAATGCATGGAAATTTGAGCAAGGAAAAGCGAGAAAGTTTCCCCCTATGTTTGCTTGCATGGGGGAGATTTTTGTAACAAGTGTATAATAAATAAGTATTTAATTTTTATTGGTTATATCTTGTAGCTCGTTATAAGTATTGGCAATTTGTAATTAGTCAATACATTTTAAAATAATTGATAATTATATTTCATTAAATTTCAATCGAATATTTGTATTATTTTTGTATTAAAATAAATCAAATGTATATATAGTATATTGAAGAGTTTTTGCAGAAAACATAGATTAATCTTTATGATCTTAATGTTGTCAAAATCGGAAAATTAATAAATATGGGAATAGCAAACGATATAAATATATTAAATTCCATGTCAATCTATATATAAATATTTAAGTAAATAAAAATGAATTTTTATTTGTGCAATTTGCAATATAAAATCCAAGAATTTGTAGTTTGCGATTGTGTTTGACTTTGTACGTAAATTTTAATAAATTTCATTTTATTCAAAGGCTTAGCAAATTTGCACATCCATGCCGGTTCGAATGTGTGTGTATTTGTGTGTGTGTGTGTACCATAAGTACATATCCCTTGGCTATTTACTTCAAAACGCAAAATTCATATTAATATGCTTTTTATATGGCAAAGGCAAAACTTATAAATATTTATGTATATCCGGGCTGGGCGAAATGTTTTCGGGGTGTCGATTTAGGGTGAAATAACAACAACATTAACAACTATATCGAGTGGTAGATACACACTCACACTCACACACACACACACACACACACACACACACACACACATCGTGACTTACTTGTGTACTCAAATTTGGTACTCACATGCGAGAATATATCGTATGTAAAGCATATTCAAGTGAGACAACAAACGCATCAGAGTCCTCATCGTGGTCGTCCTCGTCCTGGTGGATTCGCGACCAAAGTAAATAAAAGCTGGCCTCACTCGCTACTGTTATCTTTTTTGGAAAATCGCTAACAATAAATAATTTATGTGCAGCGCAAATGATAATGAAAAACCACCCCGTGCATGGCCAATGGATCGACTCGTGCGACTGATTCTCATTGCCCAGCCCCTGTGATATGCTACTCCCTGCCACCCCCCCTCCCCCTCCCCACTCCATCCCCTTCTCCTTTTCCCTTGCCCTTGTCCGGGGTTGCATCAGCCGGTCGCGTTTTTCGCATTTTCGAAATGGACTGTTTAAGGCGATTTTCCCAGGGCGGCGACGGCCAGTTGAGTGGCATTGAAATCAAAATCCAAATCGTACAACCACTTCAAACAGTGACGGCATGGCAGAGGGGTTTGTGGGGGGGGGAGGTAGTAGGGAATTGGAGGTGGGGCACGCTACGCCGGATAACATTATCAGGCATATGCAGACAGCCAGTCAGACAGGCAGACAGGCAGGCAGGCAGGCCAGGACTACAAACGTCGCACTTATGATGAATTTTTCTGCTTTCCATTGCCAGTCCAGCCCCCTTCCCAATCCCCCTCGAGTCGAGGGCATTAGATAACCAAACAATGGCGGCAGGACACAGGACACAGGCCAAAGATACAAAGATACTTTAATGCGACGCGGTTCGACTCGGTTGCGGGAAATGCAAAAACAGTTGTCAGCCAAAACCCGACTAAAAAGGGGAAACGGGGAGAAACGGAGACTGTCCTGGCTGTTCTGAGTGCTATCATTAAAATGCGTAAGAAGAGAAGAGTCGATACGGCGGCCATTGCCGGAATATATGTCAAGGCTATGACTTTAGATGCTGAGCTCTGACTGAGTTCTAATAAGGGATGCAAACACTTGCAGGCCAGGTTAACTTTTTGGGGTTTATCCTTAAAATGTATTTCCCAAATTTAATTGATAAATACTTAAGACTAGCAGCTGTTATACTTTCATACTAATAAGGTTATCTGCGTATACTATTATAAACTTATTTCAAGCACACAGAACTTCCTGCTTGTCCTGCTTGGGGTATTTTGATCTTCTTAATTTTAATTTTCACACAATGAACAAGTTTTGCAACTGATGGACACTTAAAACTTAATTAAGGAATTGCTGACAGAATTGTAGGTGATTAAGAAAAAAGCAAAGAATTATTATCACTAACAATTTGGTCAGCAATAAACATGTGCAATAAACAAAGTGAAAAGTTGCAATGGACTTGCATTTCTTATTATTTGTTTACTAATTAAATGATTTTCTTGTTCCTTTTAAATTATTATTGGAAATATTAACATATTTGCATGATTATAACCAGGACAATAACGAAAGCTCCGAAGCAGTAGACAAATTATTTAAACACTTTTAATCATTTTGGGAGAATTTGTAAACTCAAAGTTGCCTTTTTCCGGACATGTTAATAAACAAAACTGCAGCGTAAAACGACAGCCGAAGTCGTTGGATAAACAGATATCTGATATACTATTAATTAATATAATAGAATGATTTTTACTACACCTAATATACACATACTTGTAGTAAATTTATTGCTGTCCCTGGAAATTGAGCGTCCTAAGTTTATACTAGAGACGACTACTCTTATAGTTTGTAAAATAAATAAATTTATTATATATTAACAAAGTTGTTTGTTCATTTAAATAGAAAAACCTATATTTTTATATATTATTTATTTTATAGAACACTTTATTCTTGATACATTCAAATATTTCACAAGTGTGCGGTAGTTAATATTATGGTATAAGAGTACAGGCGAAAGGGGGCGTGTCAAAATTTTAACATAAACTTGATCTGCTTAGCTCATAGACGAACCACCATACCAAATTTTGGTGACTCTAGCTCTCATAGTCTTTGACATCTATTCGCTCATACAGACAGATGGACAGACGGATGGATTAAATTTAAATTTAATTTTTATTAAAAAGTTATACAATTTGTTTAATACAAATATTGAAGACACAAGTATTTTTTTTTGGTTTTTTCTTAATAAAAATTTAATGCATATATTAAAATACCAAACATTTAATTTGAATAATGTTTGGTAAATTTAAAGAACAAGATTTATTTTAAATTTGTTTAATAAAAGGTTTATTTATATATCAATTTATTTATTAATCAGAAATGAGAGTTGCAATAAATAATAATACTAATTATGAATCCATCCACATCATAATTTCCATGCTTAATATTTTTTATACTCATAACTCTTACATCTGATTCCTGGTTTATACTAACAATGGTTTTATATTTAGTATTAAACCTATATTTAAAATATTTTTGTCAGACACTATCGATTGCTGTGAAATATGAATCTGTTTACACTACCACATACGGCACTAAAATGTAATTATTGTTCAAGGCAATTGGTAAGCGGTTTAAGCCAATACCTTGTGTATTATAATACTTGCTTTATTGAGGTGTTAACAACAACAACAACAACAACAAAAATAACAATAACAAATGTTACACAATTGTCTGGCCAAACAATTGGCACATCTACGAGTTCGGGTACGACAACGAGAATAAGAGGTGCTATAAAGTGATCGTTTTTGCAAGGCGCCTGTCAATTTTTCCAATCATCAAGCCTAATGAAAATTCTAGTGCGACAACAAATGTAGCAACAACAAGTACGAAATGCAACAACAACGATAATAAATGAATGGAAAAAACGAAAAGCAAAACGTTGGTAGCAATGGGGCCATAAAATTCTGACAATTTTCTGACAGCAAACATGCCAACACTCAAAAATCATAGCATACTTTTTTGGGCGGGCGCAATTGTCGGTTGCCACAGAGGCAGTGATGGTGGGAGAGGGAAGGCGCTGATGGTGGGGGATTGGGGAAAATGGTAGCTGTTTTGGTAGCTTGATGTTTGAGAGATGGGTGTTGGGTGTTGGGAGTTGGAGTTGCGGTGTGGCATGTTAAATATACGTCACAGCTAAAACGAGCACATGTCTAACGCCAAAAGTTTCAAGGATATAACCAACGCCAACAGCAACAGCAACAATAGCAGCAACAACAATAACACACGTTAAGTTGTTGGCAGTAGCGAAAATTAGCCAGTGGCATAAAGGGGTTGCCAGCCAGTCAGCCGGTTGCCCTTGCCGGATCCTTGCTGGGACGGTCTCAGCTCATATTTCAAACGTGGACAGGACAGGACTGTATAGGACAGGACACAGGGCATGGCGACATTTTACTGGCACAACGACGACGACACTTATTGTTATTAGCACATCGGACTAAGCGGTGTGCTTCGACCATTGTCCATTGTCCCTTGTCCTTGTGCGTCCTGTCGCCAGACTCTCTTGGTTACCAGAAACGTGTTAACCTTTTGGCGCGCGTACATTTCAAAAGCCAATTACATGCGCTCTTAAGCGTGTAAAGTTTTGTAATATGATTTGTGTTGCCCGATTTTGGGGCTCTCATGTCCTGTCCTCACCTGATATCCAGTGTCTCCAACTGTCCAGCCATTTTTATGAGCACAATCTGCCGGCAATAGCATGCAAAGTCTTTTGTAATGCGCCACACACAGCTAAAAATAGAGGTAAAAATAGACTTGGGCATCCGGCTTTTTACTGAAGTTTCTTTATCACCAACAACCTTAAGAATGTGTTTACACATAGAATAGTTGAGGTTGAAGTGTCTTGAAGATGTATTCAGGAATGCCAAGAACTATCATACTATGGTAATCCGATTCGAGTACCTCGAGTGTGAATACCGTGTAATTGGAGAATGTTTGCAAATGTTGAAGTCTGTTCTACACAGAATCATAATCAAATTTGCTTCGGCCACATCACAATCTTTACTTTAACGTATTTAATAACATGGATTTTTTCGCTTTAATTTAATTTTTTTTATCCTAATTTTAAGCATGATATTTGGCTGAGCCCTTCTTTATATTTACTGCAGTTCATATGGATATGGATATATAAAGAAAATGGATATACATATTTTGGATTTAAAGAAAGATTTGTTTTTAAGCTGATTCAAGATATTTTAATTTTGAGTTTAATTATCAAATCATTTGGTGTACTTAGGTCAATTTTAACCTAAGTACACCAAATGATTTGATAATTAAACTCAAAATTAAAATATCTTGAATCAGCTTAAAAACAAATCTTTCTTTAAATCCAAAATATGTATATCCATTTTCTTTATATTTATAATAAATATTTTATAGTTATACAAATATATATATAATTTCGTAAGTGGTTAATTAAAGTTTTTAATATAAATGTAAAAGATAGTTACTGAAGGTTATTGCCCACAAAATTGACTTTTCATTTTACGAACTTTACCAAATCCACGGATAATTCATATATCATATATATATATATATGTATATATATCATATATATTTTTTAAAAAAAAACTTTGGTTTTTTTTTATTTCATATCTTTTGTATATTTTTATAAGCTTTCTCCGAGGAAAGTTTATATTGAGAGTTGGGGCGGCAGCGATAGTAGCGATGAAAGCGATAGTTGGGAATGATATGATATGATATGATGCCGACTATGAGAGACCGTTTACTCATTCTGTAAAAACAAATGTTTCTTGAGTTTTGGGGCGGAAGGGGATGTGGCAAAAAGCATAAAACAAACTTATCCTTTGTGGAGAGCTCAAGGTTAATGTCTCCAAATTCGGTGACTCTAGCTCTTATAGTATCTGAGACCTAGGTGTTCATACAGAAGGACAGACAGGCAGACGGACAGACAGACGGACGTGGCAACATCGACTCGGCTGATGATGTTCATCCAGAATATACACATATACTTTATGGGGTCTGCCAGACTTCCTTAGGCCCATATACTTTTTTAAAGTATAGAGTCTAATGAAATTTAAGCACAATCTAATGATGAACATTTAAAAGTGTGTACATAAGATTTAATGATGTACTTACTTATAGGATTTAAGGAAGCGCTTGTGACAAAACAAAATCAAATATGACAAATACAAAGATGAACTCTGATAAAAGACACGCAACGTAATTGATTAAGACAAATTAAAACCAACAAAAGTTCTACCATACCAATTGTACAGAAAATTCGTAAATAGTTGATTTTATTTAATTTACAATAGTATATACCCGGTATTTATTAATACATTTGCATTTACAAATGCTGCAATTGAAGGAATTAGTGGACTGGCTTTCAGTGTCAAGTCGTGGGTCAAGAGAGAGGGTATCCAGTAGGCGTAGGCATTGCATTCTTAGACATTCAGCTGTGTCACAGTTTTTAGAATTTTTATTTTGTTTTCAGTTATATTTCATCGGCATACAGATCGGGTTACAAGCACGCTTCAAACTTTTAGAAATTCGCTTGGCGCTCGCAAAACTTTTCTGTTTCGGTCTAAAAATTCAAAACGCCCATAAAATAGCAATGGCGTCAAACAGCAACAATAGCAATAGTAACAGCAACAACAACAGCATCAACAACAACAGCAACAACAACAGCAACAACAACAGCAACAACAACAGCAACAACAACAATAACTACAATAGCAGCAACAACAGGAACAGAAGAAACAACAGCTTGAACAACATCGACAACAACAACAACAATGACGACATCAACAACACCAACAACGATGACAACAACAACAACAACAACAACAGCAACAACAACAACTTGAACAATTTAAATAACAACTTGAACAACCTAAACATTAACAACATTCTGATGAACCGTCGCCGCCGCCAAAGACAATACATTTTCGAGTATATGAGTGGCATGGATGTGCCGATGATGTTGCCGTTGCCGATGCAGATGCAGATGCCGACGATGATGACAACAACGACGACGATGACGACGACGACGATGACGACTACGGCGACGGCGACGGCGATGACGACAACGACAAGAACAAGGATGAGGACGCCAGTGCCCATGCCAATGCCAATGCCAATGCCTATGCCAATGTCGATGTCAATGCAAATGCCAATGCCAATGCCAATGCCAATGCCAGTGACAATGCCAATGTTGACGCTAACTGTACCGTTGTTAACCCAAATCGAAAGATATGCACGCCAACCGCTGATGCGGGCAAGAAGACAACTCGGCGGTGTTGGACAATGGGGGACAATGGGTAATGAGGGGCAGGCGGGGGACGTTGGCAACATTGGTGATAACAATCATGTGGTTGGCATACCCACAGTTGCCCCCGCCAACCAAATGGCCCATATGGGCGGCGGCGATGCAGAGATTATGTTTGAGGTGCCACTGGCGCCAGAGCATCGAGGCGCCGGCGATGGCGTGCAGGGGGAGGCGGGGCAGGCCGAGCCGCAGCCACAGCAAGTGATCCAGCCGCCGCGACGCGAGACTCTCGAGCAGCGACGCGAGCGGAGTGTGCAACAAATCTTGCGGCTATGCGACTTCATTCAACAGCAGCTGGCAACAATTGCCGCACAGATCGATGCCTACGAGAGGAAGCTGGCACTGCACAATGCACAGTCCCCGTCGCCCCCGGAGCCCGACGGCGATGTCATATAGAATATCGACTGCAGCAGCAGCAGCAGCAGCAGCAGCAGCAGCTCTTGGAGTTTGTAGAGATGGAGATGAAGACGGAGACGGAGATGGAGTTAGAGATGAAGATGGAGATGGAGATGGAGCTAGTGATGGGCACTGGAACCACAAGAGTTGGAGGGGCTGCAGCTGCACTGTCAATGCTCAGTGCTCTAATCTCGGCATCCTAATTACCACTAAATTTGCTAATTGTTGGCGTGTTTCATTTTGTTTGCACATTTTAATCAACAATTTTTCTTTCAATCCAAAATTGCCTTCGAGTGCTCGTGTTATCGTTGGACGCAGAAATGAAGCAAGTAAAATGTTTGCGCTCCAAGACATCGTTGACTTTTCCTTATTAGTTATTTTTGTTTTAAGATACTACATTGAATGATCATTCTCATTCATTAGAGAGAAGAGTTAAGCTTGTTCCCATAGAAAGTTTTACACAGAGCGAAAAAACTCTAGTATTTCCGTACATTTCAAACTTGATTTCTCATTAAGAATGAAATAACTGAAGTCAAGGATCTCGATCTTAATATACATACAAATTCTTGCGTCTGAAAGAATTTTTAAGTATTTTTTTTGGAATAAAGTAAGTAGACTCATTCTTCATACCATTCAAACTTAATCTGAGTCCTTTAAACTCTGTAACTGAGTAGGAAAAGATCCTAAAATAAGAACATGTATACTGCAGACATAAAGAAAATCTTATAAAGCTAATTATAAACTGATCTTGAATTAATACACAACACCTTACGGTGTTAAAGAGTAAAAGAGAGTGAAGACTTCCTATATACTATAGTCTTAATTTCTAATTTCCCCTCGATATGTTCCTTATTTAATAATCTTGATTAAAAATTGCCCGAAGCCCGGTAGGTTCGAAACATCACGTTTTAACACATACTTTTTATATAAAATGATAAAAATATTTGTATAAGTCACTGTTTATATTATTTATACATCCCTTTTATCAGTACAGTACCAGGATCTCCAGAAAATTTGACCGGATCGGGTCTTCAAGATTTATTTCGGGCCCGGACCGAGCGGGTGCTTAAAAAGGAGGCCCGTGTCCATCTCTAGTTCTGCTAAGATATATATGAATTTGCATACCTTGTTTGGTGTCTCTAGCTCTCAGAGTCCCTGAGAACTAGGTTTTCATACAAACGGACGAACAGATGATCATGGCTAGTTGAGGGTGTTTCTGAAAATACTATGTATACATGTATACTTTATGGGGTCTGCCCGACTTCCTTTTGTCTATTGGACACATTATTTATTTTGGCAAACTGAACAGACACTTGGTAGTATTTTAAGGGTCTATTCATCTTTTTATGGTCTAGCCCATTTTTATATGATTTTCTTATAAAAAAGAGTTTATAATATGTTAGTTTTATAGTTCTTTATTTTTTTTTGAATAAGAAAAACAGCTCTTCAAGTTGAGATTGCAATTAAACTGTTTGTTGTGTATAGTTTATACCAAAACCTTTCAACCCCCACCCCTCCACAGAAGGGGGTGTCGGGTTCGTTCACTTGCCGACAATCCTTGGTGTCTCCGGTTCATGGGACTTGCTGACTTGTTTACAAATGCATCGCTCATCGGTACTTGCCAATGCTTGCTGTAATTGTAAACCCCAATAGTATTTATATATACACACCCACACCCACACCCACCCACACATACACACATAGACGAAACTACAGCCACAAGCTGAAGCCATTCAGCTTTCTGTGTATTTCGTGCAAAATGTTCAAAAATTTCAAGTGTGCTAAAGAAATGACATGCAAATTAGTTTTGTTCAAATGACTGACAAGTTGTAAAAGCGCACGAACTGTGGCAGGGGAAAGGAAAGGGAAGGGAAAGAAATGGGGGAGGGGAAAGGTGCAGACAAAGGGTAGAAACGGCAGCAGTGCAATTTCCAATGAAAGGCAAAGGGTTGTGTGTGTGTCTGTGTGTGTGAGTGTGTGTGTGTGTGTGTGCGGATGCCGACGCTTTGTATTGGGTTAGGATCCGCGGCAGGGGCCATAAAGCATAAGCCCGATGAACCGTTTGCTTTGGCCACACAATGCGAAGTGCATAAATAAACAAATTGTTGGCCGCGGCAAAAGGATATTTTATGACTGCCGCTCACTCCTTTTAACTCCTTCTGCTGCCGCTTTTGACATTGAACTGCCGATGGGATTGAGAATGGGCAAGGAAGAGAGTGCACTCGTAGAAATAGAAATAGGGCCATAAACCTCTGACCCGGTTAACATATTGTTGGCTGACCAAAACCAAGAGACCGCCGCACAATGTCGAACGCGTACTCACATAGTAGACTCAATCCTTTGCCGAGAGCTGCAAGTTGCCAGTGGCCAGTTGCCAGTTGCCAGTTGCAGGCAACTACCTGAACTCACGGTCAACGTTGTTAACCCGTTGTTAGCTCGATCGGCTTGCTTCCTGATCCTTGGACAACGTCTCGCAGCTGGTGAGCGTTTAATTAGCTGCAAATTGAAGATTTTCGGTTGATTCTGTTTACTTTGCCACGGCCACGCCCGGTTAACAACAATGCCGCCCACCAACCCGATGTTTCGGTTCCATGTGCCGTTGCTTTGCCTCGGCCTCGGCAAATATTTGACAATTTAATTAGTCTAAAATTGGGATTATCTCGGCCATCTCATGTGTGTGTGTGTGCGTGTGTGTTTGTGTGTATGTGTGTGTGTGTGTGTTTGTGTGTTTTAGAGGCAAAAGAATATATCAGGTCGTATTTGGATATGTGCTGCTGCAGCTTGTGGTCGCCGTTGCCGCATCATCAGCGATAGCTTTTGATCCTTTGATCCTATTGGGGCACTTAGAGTTGGGGGTTGACTTGATGCTGTTGGTAAATTTTAATTAAAACACGCTGCTGTAGCTTTTTGGGTCTTTGGCTCCTTGCCCTTTGCCCTTTGCCCTCTGACCTTTGTCTTTGCTTTCTTTTTACCCGAAACGCCCAACGCCGTGGCCAAATTTTAATTAGCTTAGTTTGGGCCACAGTCCAAGCACCCGAATCCTTTGACAACGGCCCAACACGAACGCCACATGTAGCGCTATTATTAACAACGTACACACACACACACACACACACACCAACACACACACACAGCATCTCATCTCTGCATAACATACTCACACCCCCATTTCCCCCCTATGGGCAAGTCTAACACCCACTAGCTTTCATCCTCCAACTACATTTCCATTCGCTTACACGCAGTGCGGTGGCAATCAAATAAACTTCCAAAGAAGTTGGCGGTTCGGTGGTGCGGTGGTTGGGTGGTTGGGTGATTGGGTGGTTAGGTGGTTAGGTGGCTGACTGTCCGCTGTCTGTCTGCGCGTTTTTTTGGATGCGCTCCAAGCAATTGTTGCACCGCGCTAAAAACAAAATCCAATAATTGAAAATCGGATTTGAACGAATCATGTGACAAGAGTGCATAACTTCACACACACACACACACACCTACATACACACCTACATACACACACTATGCAACATGCATTAGAAAAACAACAACAACAACACCAACAGCAACAATTGTGACAATGTCCACGACGAGGCAATGTGACAAAATGCCAACATCCGCACAGCAAACTACTCAAAATTAAAACAAAAATACAAAACAGCAAATAAAAAATAAAAGATGACAAGAAATACACACAGAATAGACGAAGAGAAAATACCCTTTATTAGATTTTGATTGATTTTAAAGTCGATTTCATAATGATCTTTAAAAATATGAAAACAATTTCTAAATTCGGTTTAATACAATTTTTTAAATATTTATATTCAAAACAAATGTTTATAAATTTTTAAATATTTATCATTGCAGCATTTGAATAACTTAATTTAAATATTAATTAAATGGGAATTTTGTTTAGTCATTGTGTTTATGTTTCTAAATTAAAATTAAATATACTTCTGCTTGTTAGCAATCAGTAAATACTAATTAAATTAAATATAGATTTTTATATCGAAATAGTTCTTAATAAATATAGATTTTGTATTGATTTTCAATTATAGTTCCATTTTATTTATTACCTCATTTATAAGTTGAAAAACCATAAAAAATAAATTTCAAAAGTGCTGCTTAAACTATAAAAACCAAACATTTGTTGGTGGCAAATTAATGATTAATTATTTAAAACAATATTAATTATCAGTTTAAAATATCAAATTAAATATAATTATTTATTTATCAATCAACTGAGACCTTCGGGCTGAAATAAGTGTAATAAAAAATGTCATTTATGATAATATGTATACAATATTAATATTTTAAATAGAGAAACTCATGTGATTCTTAATATATGATATTAGAATTAATGAAACTAATTGATTTATAAACTTGAAAAACTTTGGAAATAATATGTGAATTGTAATTGATATTTATACATTTAATATATGCTGTATTTATTTCATAAATAAAGGCATGAAAGAACAAAGAAAAGTGAAGAAAGAATTATAAATTATATTTAACGTCCAGTTAATTATTTATTGAAATAAATTCGCATATGTCTTTGCATTTGTATCTTCGTTCTTCTATTGTAGAGCACTCGAAACGTAGCTCAATTGTCACTACTCGCTTAACTTTCATCCTCCCCTCATCGCTTTCGACTGCTGCACTCTCCCCACTCCCCACACCCTGGATGCTGCATGTTTCACGTACAACGCAACGGAAGCGCATGGCATCGAACATCAAACAACAACATGACCAACAACAACAAACAATTTTCAATTCGTTCACGCCGTTCAGCTCTTGAGGTTTTTGTTGTCGAACGCCAAAAAATTAAGAAGAACAAAATGTTGCAACGTTGTGTGGAGCATAAAGGATGCACAAGGACGATAAGCGGCGAGTGCTGTCAAAAAGGTTTATATCTTTTAGTTGTTTTTGCATTCTGCATGTTTTATAAACAATCCGAACAACAACAGCAACATCAACAACAACAACAATATAAACAACATGAATATAAGCGCCTGCTGGAACGACTGCAGTTTTTGCTATTGCAATCTAAACCGTAATCCAATAAAATTGAATCTGTAGGAATGCCGTACAACTCCCCAGGCAGCTTCCTCCACTTGCCTAGCCCCCTTCCCTTTTGCCAACGCACTGGCGAGACACCGACACACAAAAAGATTTGACAGTTCATTGTATGTGCAAAGGACCAAAGATACAACGTGCAGGACGAAGAGTTTGGGAGTACGGCGGAAAATGGGGGCAGGATGCAGATTGCAGGACGTGGCCTGTGCTACACGCAGTTGAAGCAGCAAAAATCGACGCGACGGCAACCAAAAACAGTTACCAGAAATCCGTTACAATGCGCCCGGGAAACGCGTGCAAGCCCCATCACAAAAATGAATAGATAGCACCAACAACAGGAAAAGCAACAGCAGTCCAAGTCAATTGGTTGGGCGATAGGTGAGGTTAGGGGGTTAGCTAGGGATAGTATCTCCTAGAACTCAACCCTCAATTCTCGGCCTAAAGTGCTGAAAGGCAAAACGAGCAAATTTCCAGATGCTGCTAGGCAGAATTGTTGCGAAATTGCTATTTGCACTCAATAACGCACACACACATACACACACACACACACACACACACAGAGAGATATACACAAATGCAGGGGCACCCACTCCGGTGGAACCCGCAACCAGAACCGTTCTGGCCACAAGCACTGACCCAACTATATCGGATACCCGCAAAAAAATTTCTATACGAAGCAAGGAAATGCGCGAGGGGAAGGCAAACGGATAGGCGGATAGCCGACGGCGGTGTGATGAGTAGAAAGAATTGGGGATGGGGATGGGGATGGGGATGGGGTTGGCATTGCAGGCTGGGCAGTTGGACAATTGCAGCATGTTGCAGAGAACAGAAGCTGATGCTGCTGCTGCTTCTGCTTCTGCTGCTGTTGCCGGAAAAAAATTCAAACAAAATTTGCACCATAAAGCAAAAAACTAAAAGGAAAAAATCAAAAAAGAAAAAAAATGAACAAGAAAACATTTACAAAAAAATAAAGAAATAGAAATTGAACGGCTGACAAAGCGCAATACTGGCCAAACGCAAAGGAGGGCAATATGTTGGGGTGAGTGGAGGCAGGGGTTGATATGGGCCAATGCAGTTGAAGCAGTCGACGGTCAGTGGATTCTTCCTCACTCCTTTTATTGCTGCTCTTTGCACTTTGCTCTGCATTGATAAGGCAACAAGACAAATACTAGGCGGAGATACAATATCAAAGCAAAGGGGTTGGTCTATGAGTTTCAGATACTAGTAGGAAAAGAATTCACAGGGAACCTGCTAAAAATGCAAAGCAAACTGTGGACCCCAAAGTCAATGGAAATCTTCTTTGGCTTTCGACAAAGGAAATCTTCGATATATGGCGACAATTTCAAGCAGGGGTAGCTCTGTTTTGAAAAGGCTTCTTTAAAATTAAATTAATCAATTTAATATGTGTGTGGTGTTCAGAAATCTTCCCACTTGTAGTTTACTAAATTATGCATAATATACGAGTTAAGAACTAGTTATTTTGCCCGGTATCAATTTACCTTATATGCATAATCAAATGAGACAAGTTACTACGCTTTAATCGAGAGAGCTGTGCTTAGAGATATTTTTGTCATTAGATACGTTATGATGCATATTAACAATTTACATTTGATTTATTTGATTATAAAAGATCAAAATTAAGCAATCTTCGTAGTGATAATCGCATATAAGAACAAAATGTTCAACGTTTTATGCCATTTATACTTTTTGCACACTTTTAAAAAATTTGCATGCAGACAACTCAAATAGTAAAAATATTTAGAAAAATTTAAGCTTCGTGAAAAAGATTACATATTGCATTTTGTATATCTGTTTCTATCCACCAATGTTTTTTTTTTTTTTTAAATATGCAAAAGATATACCAATAAATATTTCAACAATTGTCTTTGGAAAATTAGATTTCTGATATTGAATGTCGCTTTAAAATTCTGAAACTCTTTAAATCTTCAGTACTATGAAAATGTTTCGTCATTGAATTGTATCTGAATAGACAAATATGGATAAATAAATATATAAAGATGTGCAAATAGATTATCAAATCGAATCGTCAATTGGATTGAAAGACTTGTTTATCATGTTAATAATATTTACGTAATCAAATAATACGTAAATATTATTAACATGATAAACAAGTCTTTCATCTTCTTCATTGAAAATATAAGTATATAGACTTTTAATACAATTTCATCATTTTCTTTATTTGAATTGATTGCAAGCAACCAAATATGGATATGGATATAGGTATTGAAATCTATTTCGATTTTTAATTAGACTGTCAAATCGAACCATTAATTAGAAGTTTGTTTCAACATCATATGTATTGTTTTCCAATTTCTTCATTGAATTGGCTGTTGTAGGTATAGAAATATATATAGAAGTGGAAACTGACTATAAAAGCAGAACTGGAACTTGAATACCATTAACATTAAATTGTGGGTTAACAACCAAATATGGATATTGTTGTATGTTGGAATATGTATATATATAGGGTAAATCATTTAACTGAGTAAATACAGTATTTTAATATAGACACTAAGTGATCTTCATTCGTTGTTTGAGCTGATGCTCTCGCAATCTTCCACGTCAGAGGCCGAACTTCAACTCTATTCGGCGTCTCGGTCTCCAATCTTCTTATGTATGTAGGTCGCTCGGTTATGGTGATGCGAATTCGCCTGCGAGTGAATTCGCCTGCGAGTGAATTCGCCTGCGAGTGAACTCGCCTGCGAGTGAATTCGCCTGCGAGTGAATTCGCCTACATTGCTTTAACTCGTTGATGTTGACTTTGCTGTTATCTTTGCTCGTTGCTGTTGTCTTTGCTTGTTGTGATTGTCTAGTAATTGATGTACACAGGGATATACTACCCCACATATAGTACATATATACATATATAATGATGTTTAAATAGTAGTCTAACAAATTGGACCATAAACTGAAACCGTATTATAAATAGTTACTTTTATAAGTCTACTATTTTACCAATCGATAACAGTTACGAGTTTGACAAGTTGCCGCCTTGCGATAAGCGTTGGGCGAATCCGTGTATCGAGGGCAAACCTCGCGCCCAAAATAGGTCCGTTTAACATTTTTGGGCAAATCAATTGCTCAGCATGAGGTGCGAGTTCATAACAATGAATTGCAGGGAATTACTGTAAATATCAGGCATAAGCGTGCACTGGCATCGAGTCCTCCTCCTGCCTCGCCTCCACCTCGGGCTTGACAGCTTGTACCTCCCTTGTCCCTCGTTCCTCGTTCCACGTTCCACGTTCCTCCGCTTTTCTTCCTCGTTCCTCCTTCCTCATGCCTCGTCCTGGTCGCGCGCACAGCACGCTTTGGACATATTTATAAATGCACGCGACCCGCGCAGCGAGCTGCCAACAGTGAGCTGCGATTCGTGCACCATCCACATCGTGCCACATCCTGCATCCCGGACGCTCCTACCCAACAAACGAGTGCATTCCAATGAAGCGAACATCGTAAAGCCGCAGGCGCATGCAGTTTTCCCAGAAAGTTCTCTGTCTCTCTCGCTCACTCTAATATTCTCTATCTCTGTCACTCATCTTTTTGTCACTGTATCGCTATCTCTAAGTTCGATACGTTCGATTGCGATTCGCGTGCGCTGCTCAGCGGGTGGCAAAAGTCTTCGTGCTGTGCCGACGAGACGCTGGACAGCGAGTGTGCGAATGAAAGAGAACACGCGAGCGAGAGTAAGAGGAAGAAGGAGAGAAGTTGTAGAGTCGGCTTCCGTGCACGCGCATCATGGCGAAAGGTATGAGGTATGGAAGGTGCAAAAGAACACTGTCCAACTCCCTGACTTTTTGGCAGTTAAACGTCGAGGACATTGCACAGCAGTTGGTCGACCGATCGACAGTTGCATTAGCATGAAAACGCGCCCAAGGACACAAGTACACAAGGGAACAGCGGGGTCAGCGGGTGTTCGCACTGGGAGAGGCAAGCGCATTAAAGGCACACGCGTGTCCGCGAACTACGGCGCCATCTAGCGACGACAAGTCGAACTGCAAACGATCCGAATCGAATTTCGTAAATTGCAATCATTTGGGAATTGATTGATTGTTACTGCTAAAATTAAAATATCTAACTAACTGAATCTCATAAAGTGAATAGTGATTGTTTAAAAATAAAAACATTTTTACAACGAACACTGCATTTGACTTGATACTCTGACTCGAAAGGAGCACAAACGTTTTAATTTTGTTTTATTAGACCCCTTACAAAAGTATCAAGGTTCATAAAGTATATATATATTCTTGAACAGCATCAACAGTCCAGTCGATTTAGCCCTTTCCGTCTGACCGTCTGTCCGTTTGCTCGTCTGTCCGTCTCTTATCTTCTACGAAAACATAGATCTCAGAGACTATAAGATCTAGAGTCGCCAAATTTGGTGTCAATTCTTCTACAGTGTGCACGCAGATTAAGTTTGTTTAACAATATTTTCACGCTCCCTTCCATCGTTAAAATCCAACAGAATCTATCTTCAACAGCAATGTAAATACTGAACACAGATGATTTGCACATTTGATCGAATATTTTCTAAAAAACAACTTACTATCGGTTAATAAACAGAGGATATATTAATGAATATAATGTTATAACTTGACAAAGTCAGTTGCAGCGGCGAAAGTCTGTTCAAGTAGATCACTTCTTAAATTTGGGTGGCATCCATATCCATTTTTAGTTTATTTTCATTAATTTTTGTTTATTCAATATTATATATATAGTATAAATTATTCATTTTTAATTAAACAAAAAATAAATTAAAAATAGAAATAGCCCTTACATAACTTCAATGCATTATTTCAATTTCTGTTTGCTATGTTGCAATACTCGTACTGTTGTCGCAGCCATTCCTCTAAGGAAAATATCATGTTTGGTAATGTAATGGTGCTTAACATTCAACCACAATGCAATTTTAAGCACAAATCGCCAAAAATTGTAACTTTTGAGTTTGCCGAATTTGACCTGTGTCTGTATCTACTAAGCCCATGAGCCTAATTGAAGTTTCGTAGCTGTCTGCTAAGATACTTAACAGATTTTGACACGCGTCAGAAATGCACAATGTCCATGTTAATAAGTTATTTCAATCATGTTAACATCAAACTTCTGCTAATCTTGTTAATATTTGTTTGATAATGTATTCTATCTTCTTATCTCTATTGTTTTTGCCATTATTTGCTATTTAAATAATTAGTTCTGTGCGCTCGACTGTAGCCTTCCCATTTTCTTTTTGTAGAAAAAAGAAAAAAGATGTAGATGGAGATGCTGTAAGCTCCGAAAGGCATACAATAGATTGCAATAAGATTACCCCCTCTTATTTATAATGATAATAATTATAATAATTATAGTTATAATAATAATAATATTAATATTAAAAATACTAATAATAACTATTATAATATATTACATCCAAATCAAACAAAATCAACCTTGTTAATAAACTAAACCGTATTTCATTGAATTGAATCGAAGCAAGCCAAATCTTAAGCCAAAGCTAACATAAAATACATATACAAAATGTTTTCAAAGTGAAGTTAATAAATTGATTGCAAATTACACACACAATTACACGCAAATACTTCAGGTTCGGTTCGGTTTGAGCCCTGAACCTGAAATGGGAACAAGCGGAAGCACAGAGGATATTAACACATGTTGCCATCCACGTTAATTGAGTTAGTGTCTCACACGAAAATGGGCTAGACATATGTATGTATGGTGGGAGGGATGGGGTGGGGAGGGAGACGGAGACGGAGATGGACGGGTGGGCGTGTCAGCCAAATGACCAGCGGCTAAAATGCCAACTCGTCTGTCCGCAATCCGACCCAAGCGATTGCGACAAAAAGCAAAAAAAAAAAAAATAGAAGGAAAACTAGAAAATGTGTTGAAGGAAATGGGAGCTGCATCTGCTGCGTTTGGCGAATCCTTTTGGCCAAAACATAAAAACTCAATTAGACTCATTACACGCCCAATTATGTAATATGAAATAAAACTCAGGTCGATGAATGATGACTCCACACACACACACTCCAACTCGAAGTCTGTCACCCAACCCGGTCTCCCCATATGGGAAACGATCCTTCATTTTCGTTTTACTCTTCACGGCCCAGTTGAGCAGTAAAATGGCAACTCGTAAATCGCCAAGCGTTGCCAGTACTCCCCTGTTCCTCCCCCTCCCCTCCACCTCCCCTTCCTCCACCTACTCTTGTCCCATTCACATGTTCTCGTCTCCACCTCTGTCAGAAATTGTCGGCTAGGTGGAGTTGATTCTGTAGCTGTTTCTGTTGCTGTTGCCATTCATTGTTCTGCTTTGGCTTTTTCGCATTTTATGAGCTGGCCAGCTTGCAACGCCGAGGGTCACTCATCTGGAGTGGAGCGGGAAAGCGGAGCAAGTGCCTGCCGGCATATAACGGTACTCAACTAAATTGCCAAAGCGTTGAACATTTTTCACCCGATGTGGGCCAATAAATATAACGAAACTACCAAAGTAACTAAACAACAGGACGACACTGGGCAGCATCAACATTGCGATGAGGGGACGTGTACACAACAAGTTGAAAAACAAGATCAAACGCGCTAAGGGATAATTGCATTGGCCTGATAGCAAACCTCAGGTACACTACAAAGCTTTGGCTCAAATCGAAGCTAAAACGGAACAGATACAAGTATAATACTGAAATATATTTTGATAGTTTTCTTATTTTATTTTAACCTTGCATACATTTAGATAATTAAGCAAAATCAATAAATAAATAAAAGTTCAAGTATACAAAATAAAATATTATTTATTTATTTGTCTTCAAGTGCTACAAGTATAGAGATCATTTTTATTTTGCATTAATGATTATAACACATAATACATATAATAATATTAATTAAAGCTATCTACATACTTTCTTATATATTTGATAAATATTGTATGTATATATATAACATATATTTTATATATTTATAAGCTTTCTTTAAAACAGTATTTTTTAATTACAATTTATCCTCTGATTCATATCATATGAGATATCATTTGAGACAAATAATAAAAATTAAACAACCTTTATTACTTAGAATTATTTAAAATAGTATTTGTCACTTTTTGTTACACAATTCTGTTATACATTTCTAATAATTTTGTATTTTAGATATGTATTTAAAAATTAATTATATTTCATTGAAATAAATAAATATTTTAGCCAATTAAAATTCGACCCTACTTAGTATATTCATCAAAAAAATATAACAATGCATCAGTTTCAATTGAATTATATTTAATAAAATTTAAGTAGTAAGCCGATGATGTATTTAAAAATAATTGAATAGATATACATATTTTTATAGTTTGCTGTTAGACACTTAAATAACAAATTAAAGATCGAATCTAACTTAAAATATTTTTAAATATTGACAACATGTTTTCGTATTACAATCTGTGACTATTTTATCTGTTACACAATTCTGTTAAGGCATTGTTATGGTATAATTGTATCTAAGTCTAAATTAGAGTATAGTTATTGCCAGAGCAGCAGAGACCATCAGTCTGTTTTAAAACATTTTTATATTAATCAATTTATCAATATTTATTATTTGATTTATTTTGAATAAATGAATATTTCAGCAAATGATTTAAAACTTCGCAAAGGAAATAGTAAAAATAAAATAGAGCAATATTATATACTAAATAATAATTATTAAACAAGAAACAATTAAGTTAAAATTAGGAAATCTATATATTTGATTTAAAACAACAATTTAGTTAATATGTATTAAGTTATTCCATAACATCTATATATATTTTAAATATATTTAATTATTTATTTAATTTGATTGTTGTTTATATATAAGATCTTTGATACCTTCATCTATGATGCGACACTTTTGGTCAGCAGTAACCATTGGCCATATAGAGTATTCCACGTGAGCAACTGAAATATGCAAAAAAGTCTTTGGACACTGGGTGCTGCTGGTTGTTGGCTGTTGGCTGCTGGCTGTTGGTGATGTGACAACCACTCAACCACCCAAACAGTTACAGTCACATTCACATTCACCCACACCTAGACGGGCATCCACAGCCGCGCCCACACACATTCGGTTAGCCATTTTTTAGTGCTGGCTTGCATATAGGCGGAAGGGCATGAGTTGTTGGGTGGCGGGTGACGGGTGACGGAATGGGGGTAAGGGATTGGCAATTCGTTCCACTGCTGCAGTTGAAGAACTTTTTTGGGCTTGTTACACGTCGGTCGGTTGGTCTCCACTTTTATGGCCACAGGCGGTATTTATATGCAGACAGAGCGCCGCCCTCAACTATGCAGCTCCTTCTGCTCCTGCTCCTGCTACTGCTACTGTTCCTGTTCCTGTTCCTGCTCGAACTTCTGCTCCTACACCTACATCAGCCCTCCAATGGCAGGCGCTTCTTTAGTGAGCGCCACTCGAGTTATGTTGGCAATTGAAAGTGGCAACTGTGTCAAGTGTTGCCTACTTGTCGTACATGGCCAGCTCTGACTCGGTTCTGTTGCCGGTTCTGGGTCCTGGCTCTGGTCGTGGTCCAATGCCGGCGATTTAAAAACAGAATTTTTTATTTCCATCCACACAGCACAGCCACTGTACTTATTTTTTTCATTTTTATTTCTCTTTCAGCTTCTTGTTTTTTTTTGTGTCCTTTTTTCGTTACGGTGGGGGGGGGGGGGGGAAAGGCATTTGCTCTATTTTGTTGCCAAACTTTTTCTCTGGATATGGAAGTGATTTCAATTTATGAACATGCCGCTGTCCACACACCCACATCCACACACCCACACACTCACATACCCAAACCCTCACATTCACACATGGCATTACATTCATCCATCAGAGGCAACGGCAGTGGCCATCTACCGCTCCTCCTTCCACATCACGTTGCTCCTGCTGCTGCTACTGCTACTGCATCAGTTGTCCTCGACGTCGCGTCGTCGTCGTCGTCGTCGTCGTCGTCGTCATCGTTGTCGACGTCTGTCTGGGGCAAGGACTGGACATGGGACATGCGTTTGGTCTGCTTTTAAAACGAATTTAAATTTTTCTATAATTGGTTCTAGGGGAAATTGCAGTTCTGAGTTCAACTTCCGTAACTTAATGAATTACCAAAAGTGTTTTACTTACATATAAGCAAAATGCCCTGTGGCCATCTGAATATTCGCAGATATATGTACATATTTGTATATGCACATACACACCCACAAATATGAAATTCTTGTGCCACATGCCCCAACTGCCGTGTGGATAAATTGAATGCTTTCTCTTGCGGATGTAATGCCGCTTAAGCTCCTTCCAACTTCGTCTGTAATAACTCTTATCAAACTGAATCCCTAAGCTAAACCCAACAGACTTGAATACTGCATTTATTATTTTGAGTTTTACAACAATTTATCAAAAAGATCTGCTCATTGAATCTTGTATAGAGATGTCACAAATCAAAGTTCGACAAGTAATTTGAGTTACACAAAAGTCACTGTTTTATCTTAAGATATCTCTACTCAGACAAAATTAAATAAAATTATTAAATACATCTGTTAACTACTTTGTAAAAACTTTTTAATATGTTCTAAATAATGATTTTTAAATCAGACTGGGTAGTCTCTAACATATTTGTACTTTTGGCCAAGGCAATAATTCATTAGACCCTGTATCACAAATAAATTTGTTCTAACAAGTCAAGATTGGATCGGTGTATCGAGTTGAATAATTTATTTATTTGTGCAATTAGTTATTTAAATATATAAATTTATTTTCTTGTTGAATTATTCATTTATTTATTTTGTTATTAATTAATTAATTGTTCTGTTTATTTACTCAATTAATTATTTATATATGTGTTTATTTATTTATTTACTTATTTATTTATTTTTTTATATATTTATTGGTTTATTTATTAATTTATTTATGTATTTATACATTTATTTATTTATTTATTTTTATTAAATAGGTATTATTTATTTATTAATACATTTTTCTTCAGTTTATTTATTAAATATTTTATTTATATATTTGTTTATCAATTTATTTACTCATTTATTCTCTTACACTTTATTTAGTTACTTTTATTTCTTATTTATTTAATATTAATTTATATATTTATTTCCATACATATATATATATTTTTCTAACTATTCATTTATTTGAAACTACATTGAGATGAAAACTATAAATTTAAATGTAAATTTAATAATTAAAATATAAAGCCAATCTAGGCCCCCATATGTATTCTTAGAAATTAGCATCGATTCACTGTGACTCACATCTGGTGGACGGAGGCAAGGATTTTCATGATATTTAAATAAGGAAGATACATACACTTATAAAGAGCTAATTTCTAAAAAGTTTAACAAAAGTTGAGCTAGAGTCGAGTGAGTATAAGTGATAATACTTTGAATAGTTTATGAGCAATGGCTTCTGGTTCGTATAATATTAAAAAAATTCTTTGAGAAATGATTGTGCACTATCGTCTGCTTAAGGTCTTGTGAAGTTTAATACGATTGTAATAGTTTTAGTTTCATTTACACATTGTGGAACAAATAATAATATATTCTGCGTTTATATAAATATATTTAAAAAAGATGAGATGTCAACTCACTACAATATTATAAAATACACTCATAGACCATTTTTGCTGCCCTTTTAGCCGTATTTTGTGTGACTTTATTTTACGGAGTTTAGTTAACGGTTCAGCCAAAAAATAAATATACTAATAGTTTTTTTTACTAGCACTAACACCGTTTTATCCAAATAACTTAAGACATTTTAATCCAATTTGTAATTATATTTTACATACTAGGTTTCTGAATTCAACAATTACATAATCTTTGTATAATTTTATAGCTTTCATAGATTTACCAAATATTAATGTTATCTTAGGATACAAAGTTTACAATTAGGATTACAATTGTGTAAAATAATGAATTCCAAATGAAATTACTAAATACTTTAAAATGTATTTAAGCAAATTATAGCAACAATTTAGCGTTATAATTTATGCGCAACACCTTTTAATATTCATATAGTAATTATTATTCCCTAAAGTGGTTTTCATATCTTCAGCAAATTGTTATTCAATCAAATAAAGTTTTGACATTGGAAGGCGGGAGTCTATTTAATTCAAACAAACTTACAAATTTGAGGCGTTGACTTGGGTAATTGCAAGTGCCGTCACGCCCCTTTGTCCGACAAGAATATCATCAGAATAGTTTACCGAAAATAGCATTAATTAAATATTTTTAATATGGTTAATCCGGAGCGACTGTTGCCACTTAAGTTTTTCAATTAACCCGCCAACGTCTTGGCAACAACCCCCGGCCTGCGTACGCGTTGCCGGGCGGTGGTGTGGTGCTAGTGGTGTAGTGGTGTTGGTGTTGCTGTTGGTGGTGTTATTTTCATATTCATACAGAATTAAACAGCGCGTGCGACAACATAATCAAACAGCACGGATCAGAGAAGTAGCACGGGGAGTAGCGAGGGAGGAGAGAAGTGGGTACGACAGCTACTCAAAAATGCCTCAAATTACTCGAGCCTCTCATATTTGTCGCCCAACTATTAAACATATGCGGGTAGCGCCTCCTCCGCATCTTCACCGTGGACAGAGGGAGGGTGAGGGATGAGATGAGCTGGACGGGGGACGGGGGACGGTGTGAGAGCTGAAGATGACGCGTGCCGTCATTGGCATCTTCCGTTGACATTCGAGAATAGGCGCTGTAGCAGGGATGTGAGTGAGTGAGTGTGTGTGTGTGAGTGTATATGGGAGATTTTTGGGTAGGGGTACTCGGTACACTTAAGACAAGTCACGAGCCAAAAGTCGCACTTAAGCGCTTTCTAATCTGTGAAGGGGCTGAAGGGGCTATAAATATTTATGCCCGGGTGTATTTTTGGGTCTGGGCGCCTTCCAAAATATGTGACAACAGACTGAAATTAAGCCATGCGCATTACTCACGCGCCAACGACTAGTAAATAGGTGGAGACAGAGGGTGCCGAAGGGCGGGGGTGGGGGGGGGGGTAGGCTGCCAGGTCGGGGGTCATGTGATTTACAGTGAAGCTGTCGATTCTTCAGGCATTTAGCGTGCCATATAAAAGCATCTCAAGAATGTTGTTAACAAAACAAATAGACGACGTGTCGGTGTCCTCTATAGAAACAGACATGGGGTGATGTTGGTGCTGTATGGGGTAGGGGGTAGGGGTTAGGCGTTGGGGAAGGGGAAGACGTTGCTGGAAGTGCTTGTGTGTGGCATTAAGTGATTACTTGACGGAGCCAACTGAGACACAGGCACGAGTGGGTTAAAGACACCGCCATCAATTGATTAGTGCCTTATTTTAGGCATCGTCAGACAAAATACAGAAAACAGTTTTGATAATTGTGCTCAAAACAAAATATGTGACGCAATTGAAAGTTTAAATGATGTTCTTGTCAGAGGGGAGAAATACTTCTGGGGGGGGGGAGTAGGGAAATTTGTGATAAATGAGGAAACTAGGCTAAGTACTTAAGATCCAAGAGTTGGCAGCATAAGGCAAATGGAAATGAGTTGACACAAGAGAATCAATCGAATCATATTTAAATATAATTCAATTTTAAATCAGATCTTCAAATCAGATGTGTAATTTATTATAACTTGATAGAGCTTACTTTATTTTACAATATTTATTTATAGTATAATATAAACAAAATGTAAACACGTTTGAATAACAAAAGTTATAATTGCCCTAGCAATCCTTGAACAAACCTAATTTAAAACAAATTCATTCCTACAGTATATTTGTGGATGCGAAAGCAAGCTACAAAAAGTTCGAGAAAATTTAAGAAAAAATATAATTAAATATTTACAAAATTGGCTCTTTTGTCCTTAATATATTTTTGTAAATAAAGAAATCATGTTGGGCACAGGAATGAAAATGTTAATAGACAAGAATTCAATGGAGAAAGCTAACCAGGTGCAAGTGAAGAAATGTACAGTGACAGCCACAAATCGTGTCGCTTTAGGCGATATACAGAATCGGGAACTCAACCGTAATATTGCCACCAAAAATGTGGCACAAAAAGGGGTTATGGCACGTGTGGATACACCCTGGAAGATGCAACCTCTGGGTGTAAACAAAACCCGCTGGGGTGCAGTAAGGCCAACAAAAGCAGCTGCTATGCTGCGTATTCAACCCATGCGACAAATCTCAGTGGATGCAACCAGCGAGCTTGCAACTGCAGCCGAAGATAACAACTTGGCCAGCAAATCCGCGACAGGCGACTTACCTGTTGTGTCAAAGAAGAAATCAGTGGTCAAGCAGGAAGTGGATAAGAAGGAAACTTTCCTGCCCAGTCAACGCTTCGCGACTATCAAAAATATCGATGCTGACGATGAAGAGCATTTAATTTTGGTATCAGAATATGCCAAAGATATTTACAACTATCTGTATGAGCTCGAGGATCAGCAGCCCATACGTGTGCATCATTTGGCCAATCAACTGGAGGTATCAAGCCGAATGCGTGCTGTACTCGTCGATTGGATCAACGCGGTGCACATGCTGTTCCATTTGGCCCCAGAAACCTTTTACTTGGCCGTGGCAATTATTGATCGTTACCTGCAGGTTGTCAATACCACAAAGTGCGAACAGTTTCAGTTGGTGGGAGTCACATCTCTGCTTATAGCCACAAAATACGAGGACTCGGTTCGACCGGCCATTGCTGACTTTGTGATTATCACGGATAACACGTATACAAACCGAGATATTCGTCTAATGGAGCTGCAGATTCTTAAAGCCATTGATAACAATCTGTCGCATCCATTGCCCATACATTTCTTGCGTCGCAACTCGAAGGCTGCGTGTGCCGGGAATGTTCATCACATCATGTCAAAGTATTTTCTGGAACTGGCCGCCATGAGTTACGACCTGGCCAGCTATAAGCCCTCAGAGATTGCTGCTGCTTCGCTTTTCCTCTCGCTGCACTTGCTCAATGGCAACGCCGGTGTTGCCACCGGATTCAATGACGAACACTGGACACCCACGTTGGTCCACTATTCCCGCTATACGGCCGAGCACTTGCGTCCCATCACACGGCTAATTGCCAAGTTGGTGCGGGAGGCGCCTTCGGCCAATTTGACAGCTATTTATTGCAAATATCAGTCCAACAACTTCCAGAAAATCGCATTGCGCTCCGAGCTGAGTGGACCCCTAATGGACTCCATTGTGGGCATTACCGAGAACTAGAGTAAGGAACATTAAACCCTCATATAAGTTCCATTTGTTTACAATTCAAATTTGTGTATATTTTCGTGTTCTTCATTTTTTGTTTTGTGTGAGTAATAAAATCATAGTTTGATTTATTTATGTTTGCCGTTCAACAGGCATAACTTACATTATTTGGAGTCTGAAATCCGACTTAAATTGTTTTTAAATCTTGGCTAAGAACCTCGATGAAAGTTTCGCACTTAAGCGGAAATTCCATTTATTAAATAAAATTTGCGTTACTTGCAAAAATAAATCTGGCTCAACCCATTAAGTCTAAATATTCTTGATCAGCATGAACAGGTTTAGTCGAAAGAGCTATGTCCGTCTGTCCGTCCGTTCCTTTGTCTGTCCGTCTGTATGAAAACCTATTTCTCAGACTCAGACTACAAAATCCAGAGACACCAAGCTTGGTATGTAGGTTCCTCAATATTCTAAGATGAATCAGTTTAATATAGAATTATGACACGTCCCCGTCAGCTTCCCAAAACTGAAAAAGAATTTTGGAAAAATAATTAAAGTATTCAAACAATTTTTAATGTTGAGCGTCCTGAAAATCGCGATCGAGTCATAAATTCCAAAGCTTCTTCGCGTAATGATCCAAAAATGAAGGCTCAACTCTGAAATTACTAAAAAAAACTATTCTAAACTTTAAAATCTAATTAAATGGATTTTTCTTAAGTGTATCAAAATAAGTGGTTTGATTAAAGTTACAATTTGACAGTTGCCTAGTGTATGCATTATTTTTTCATCAAAAAAAAAACAAGCCGAACAGTCTGGACCCCGACAGTTATATACCCTGTGGCTCTACAGAGACCCGCTTAAATTCACTTCCGATGTAATTCTCTTGTAACTCCGTTTTTTCATCGTCTTAACATTTTCTGGATACATCGACATCAGGTTAAACTGCTTTTAATATGGGTTATTTAATTTGAATTGTAGGCGAAAGAGACGTGTATCCAACATTAAAGATAAACTTGAGCTGCCTGCAAATATTTCCAGACCAAGTTCAAGCTTCTAGCTCTTACCATCTCTGAGATCCTTTCATTTATGCGGACGGACATACTTTTAACAAACTTAATATACCCCCATAGGGTAAAATTATACACATAAATAACGATATTTTTTTTTTTTTATCAAAAATAAAACTCAGTTTGTAATTTTAACTTTTTTTAATGGGGAATAATTGCAAAATTTATATATATTCGTAGACGTTTTGGCTTACAGAGCCGTCTATTTACTAAAGTTGTCACTTAAGCACTCAGAAATGTTGAGAACATCAGATTAGTTGGAAGAATTAGGAAATTATCTCATAGAACGTAGTAAACTTACTCAGTTGGAATAGATGAGATAACTTAAGGCATAATTCGAAAACAAAGACTAGTGTTGCACTCTCAACTAAATCGTCTAAGGGTTAGGATTATATAGTATATATTCATAACGTATATAGCACATTAAGTAAATATTACATAAGCTTTCCCGTATATTACTCAAATCACTTCTAATTCAGCTCGACAAAATGAGAACCAAACGAGCAGCAAGTCAGAAACTCACATTCACATACGAGTTTTGCACATTTGGTAAATTTAGCTAATTCCACACCTGCCGAGAGAGGGGGGTAAGGAGTGTAGGGGCATTGAGGGGGTGTGAATGTGCGTTACAAAAGTGCCATAAAATGGGGACGCCAAATGCCAGCGATTTAATTCACTGGCGACACTGCGAGGCAGCAGCAGCAGAAATGGGAAGAAGGTCGACTCCTTTGGGATAGTCGGCCAAGCGAGTGTGCGTACACACACACACACACACACACACACACACACACACAGAGAGACATACACGAAACTCAAGTGAATCAAAAAGTCATTTGTGCGTGTTGTTAGGAGGCCGTTTGGTGAACCAGTTTGTCCGGTTTCGTACTCGTTCTCGGTCCCCACAAGCAAACCTCATCCTTGGCCAATCCTAATGACAAATGTACACGCCCACCGCCCACTTTGCTGCTTGTTACTGTTTCTGCATGTGTGTGTGTGTGTGTGTGTGTGTACGACAAATAGTTTATGTGTCGTCGAGCGAACTCAGATCTCGAGCGAGTGTAACCCTTTTTTTGTCAGGGGGGGGGAAGGATTCAAGGATTGTCGCGCCTTTTGTTGCCCCATTATGCGGCATGGTCTGGCCATGTTGCACGCTGTAGGGTGAGATGACATTTTAGTTTTGTTTTAATGTTCCCTTTCGGTTGGCTTTTTATGAGTTTATTACCAAGCAAAGTAAATGACGCGGCCACGACGGATCTTTATGCGGATCTGCGGATCTGTGTATCTTGCGGATGTGCGTATTGCATGCAACCCTCGCGGAAAGTCCTCTTTCTTTGCATTGTGTGAAAATTGTATGAATTATATTGCATTGCGTTATCCAGCAAACATTTCCCTGCACACATGTGCTCTACCTTCGATGCCGGCCTCAACGGCTTTGTGTTGTTTAATTAATTATGTAAACATAACTTTTGTCGAAACCCTTTTTACAACCCCAGCGGCATTTGTGTCCCGTTCCCCATTCCATTCCCCTTGGCCAACGCACCGACAGTTTCTGTGGTGCCTTTTTCGTCGCGCATTTATGGAAATTAATTTGCAACTGAAATTGAAACCTAAACCGAATCAGAATCCGAATCCGAAGCGGAATCCGCATCCGTATCTGAATCCGAGTAGTGGCAATGGCATGTCCATGTCTTCAGCCTCAATTGATAAATTAAGAGATTAACAACCGCCGCCGTAACCAACATGGGCCACAGCAAATGGTCCAAATGCAAACCCTTTTTGGCTAAATGGGCGTTCCTAATGTTTGTGTGTCTTTCACGTTGAAGGTGACAAGCGTTTTTCCTGTATGTTTTTTCCTCTTCTCTATTTTGCATTTATTTTTCTACATTTTATAAATGCGTTAAATTTAATTGCCTTGTCTTCTGATAAAATGCAACATTTAATTATAGCATTGTACATATATGTAAATATATATCAGGAATGAATAGTAGCTCGAATAATTTTTCATAATTTTATTTAGAACGAGTTTTATTTGATAAAATAAATGTAGTATAGTTTTTTTCTTTAATTGACGCTTTGATATAAATTCAAGATTTGCCTTGTGACTGCGATAACCATTTTATTTTATTATTAATTATTGAAGCTAATTAATTAAAAAACTTTTGAAATGATAAAATGAAATACATTCTTTTAACTCCGGTTTATCAGTGTTATTAATGTTCAACAGAATTTATCTGAGTATGAGAAGGAGTATACTTATCTTAAAAACATTAAGAACAGCAAATAATTGAATTGATTTTAAAGTTTGTGTCTACAGCAATAAGTATATATTTATTATTTATTAGTCACATATTTTAAATTCAGTTGTAAATTGATTATAATAATGCTAATAATAAGGGTGATTATAAATAGACATTAGTTTAATTTTAATATTGTATATACCTAGATACAATTATATTAAATTTATTTTTATTAAATGTTTGATTTTATTTATATTAATAATATTTTTTTACACTTAGTTATAATTGTAATAAAATTCTTTTTAATAATAAAAGATTTTACAAACAAAAGAAAATAGTTAAAATATTTTAAGCACAATGTGCAACTTTAATCTGAACTAAAACACTCAAAGTTATGAATTGATTATAAAAATTGTAATAAGAGTGATTATAAATAGACATAAGCCTATTTATATATTATGTATATTTTATGTAATAATTATATTATAATTATTTATTTAAATTAAATGTTTAATTTTATTTTTATTAATTATATTTTTTCTTTACACTTTGTTATAATTGATATAATTTAATCTTTTTATAAATTAAACATTTTATAAACAAAAATTTTACAAATTTTAAAAACACAATGTGTAACTTTAATCTGAATTAAAACACACTTAAAGAATAAATTCTGAATTTGCTGAGCAAAAGCAAAAGTTGGCATAACATTTCATTGGCCATACATACTATTATATCCATCTCTAGATTTGAGTTAGAGAAATCGAAGTTGGCGGGCAAAAGGCAAATTGATTACCAGATTTCCCCGAAGAAAATAGTTAAGTAAACTAAGGGCCAAGGCGGGCCAAGAATCAGCAGTAGTAGAGTTGTTCTTACCGTTCAAAAATTGCCAGCTAGCCACAAAAGTTTTACGATGGGACATAAAAGACGCGGAGGGCAACAAAAACGCGGAAAGGCAACCGCTGCGGGGCGACATGTCAATAGATCGAGCCATGAATCCGGGCCGAAACCGAGCGGAGGCTCAACCGATTGACGCATATTTGTATAACATTGCGATAAAAGGACATCGAGGACAACGCGACTGAAAATAGTAATTGGGATAGGGAATGGGAAAGGGAATGGGAAAGGGAATGGGAAAGGGAACGGTATTGATAATGGGCTAGTAACAAGGCCTACAGAGTTGGCCTAATAACCAATATTTACATTTCTCAACTGGCCAAACAATAACGCGCCGCATTTGCATATTTGCATAGACAGGACATCAACGGGCAGTGGACAATGGTCGAGACACAGGCGACAGGCGACAAGGGCTGCGCGAGGAGTTAAGAGAAGGTAGAAGGTTTCTAAGGATTTCATCAGAAATATTGTCATTTAACAAATGCAAAATGTTGCATACAACGAGTGAAAGAGAGATGGAGGAGGGTTAAAGTGAGCAAGTGAGATAGCTTGTGGGTGATAAAACCCTCTCGCTCCTTTCATTATACATATTAGTTCGAAGGCAAGCAAAGTATGCGTAACTTTATATAATGCCCCGTTAGCGGTACAAGTTACCTATCGCTATCCCTATCGCTATCGCTATCCCTATCCCTATCCCTATCCTTATACCAATACCATTATTCCATTCTCGATCCCTATACCGAACCGATCCGTTGCAATTCCGGCGAAAGAAACAACGCAGCGGGTGAAATTGTGAAATGGGAAATTGTGATATTGAGAAATGCTCTCCTTTTCGGATTGCATCATAAAACCGAACAGTGAAACCGGGCTAAAGGCGTCATAAAATGTCCTGCGACGACGCAATGTTGCGGACATGCGTTCCTCGAAAATCCTTTATGCAAATGCGTTGAAAGGTTGCGTCGACCTTGAGATACATTTCCATTGTTTCACAAATACGAACGAACGAATCAATTGCCAACCCAGTGCCCAATTCCCATTTAACATTTACCCTCACTTTTACCCACTATCGTTGCTTTTCCATTTCCCGAAAAATTTGTTGCCTTTACATTAAATTTTTCTGACATTTACCGCCCACCCAAAGACATTAACCCGTTCTTGTTTCCGTTCCCGTTCCCGTTCCTGTTCCTTTTCCCTTTCGCTTTCGCTTCCGTTACGACTTTCATTCGCACTCCGATTACCATTCCCATTAGCAGGCAGGACAAATCACGCGCCGCGCTGTCAGCCAAGAGTCGTGTGCGTTGTTCTAGCTGAATGATAATGCAATATGTTGCATGATTTATGCTTGCTGCAGATTCACCAGCTCTCCTTGTGAGTCTGACAGAGATGGAAACAGAGTGGCACAAACTAAAAAGGGAACTTGCACCCTTTTTGCGGTACATACTCTTCTATATATGTATATATATATATTATATTAATATATATTCTGTTTTTTTTTCTTCGCATTTTGTGCTTCTCCTGTTGCAATTTTCGAACATGCCACATGCCACCCATTCCCGTTGCGACAAATATTAACTTCAATAAATTTGACGCACACAGTTCACAATTATGAGTCAAAGATGAGACTAAAAGGGTTCAGCATCGGCATCGGCATCGGCTTCACTTCAAACATTTAATAATCAATGCCACGCACCCAGTCCCGTTGCCATTAAGGGAGCTAACCCTCAGTCTCAGTCTCAGCCTCAGCCGCAGCCTCGGCCTAAACCTCAACTTCAACCCGAACCCGTTTGTTGCTCGTCCTCAATTGCTTTGTCATGTTCACAAGTTGTCCTACAGGGTGTTGATGTTGTACTGAAAAATTAAGCATTACTCGTACCTATAATGAAATCTGAACGATATACAAAAAAATACAATAATGAAAGGTCACTCAGACCGCTTAGGAGTGAGCAGACCTTATAACAAGACAATAAAGTGCTATACGATAACAAAGTATGAAGAATCTAGACGAGTTTATTGAATGTTTATGTGAACAATATATTGAGACATGTGTAATTGCGAGAGTCGAGTATAAAGAGTGCAAAGATGACAAACTTTAGATTATTTGTATGTTCTTTTAAGTTTAAGTTTTTGGAGAACCTAAGGAATTTCTTTTTATATTCGTTTAGAAATACAGATCTAAATATGGTTAGAACAAAATCTTGATAAGTTTACGAAATGTTTTTCTTAGCGGAATCTGTAATGTGATTATGCTAAAAATTAAAAGGATTGTCTATTCAAACTGTTTATTCTTTTAAACATGAAATGCTAGAAAAATAATTTATTTTCGTTGCAAAACTTGTCAGAGAAAGAAAGAGAAAGAGAATGAGTTTATCAGACGCTAACAAATAGAAATATGAGTAATTCTTTATCATAATTGACAAGAAAAAAAGAGATGATTTGGATTAATCATATTTAACAATATTCAAAGTGAAGTTAATATACTAGAGTGTCTAATCATGGAGATTTCTTACATTACTATATCTAATACTATATATGTATTGTGATGGATTAGAAACTAGTTTTTTTATAACATCACATTGTTCTAATTTACTATGTATATAAAGGCTTTATATGTAAAGTCTTTGGATGGTTTTACTCTCAGCGGTCGTGTCTCCGACGTTCCCTCTGCGGATGGGGGAGTAAATGATTGTAGGAACTGCGGTTTAATCTATGTATCACTATTCTTTCAATTAGTTCCCTGGCTAGCTGGTTGCAGTGTCGCTGTCAACGCTCATTCTATCGACCGACAAAAGCTACGACTTGAGAGTCTATGGTCTTCATTTCAGGATCATTATGCAATGTGGGGATCTGAATGCCATACTTCGAAGTCGGCGCTCATTTGCAGTGAAGTTGTAGCGGACTTCAGGGTTCCAGTTGAGCTTACATTACTATTAAATTATAATAAACTGGTATAAGACTGCTATAGACGAAAGTTCGATATATATTGTTTAATAATTGTAATTCGTGCTATTTTTGATTAATCATTAATCTACCATACTTTCTACCCCATAAATCTCTTATATTGTAAGCTCTGTTTTAGGATACAATCGATTGCAATAGTATTAGCGACTTTGTTGTTGTATCGTTTGCAACTTTTTGCAACAAAACCAAATGTGCAAATTGATTTTTATATATTTTTGTAATTTTTAATTCACGTGAGAAACTGAAACGGATACGGGCGACCGTTGGCAGATTTGTTGTTGCCAAAGGGAATTGCAAATATTCTAAATTGCATTTTGTGCCTAAGCGCGCGCACACACACACACACACACACACACACACACACACACACACACACAGCGACATGCGCTGAGTGAAAGGATTTAAAAACAAAAATGTGTGAAGCTTAAACAGAAATCAAAACAAAACACAAATAGACAAAAATAAAGTTGCACATGTATCTGCAACTGGATGTGTACGATATATCTGTAAATCTGAGTGGGTATACGATGTTGTGTGTGTTTGTGCTCGCCTTTATTTTGCTATTTATTTATTTTACCAGACACGCGAGTTTATTTTTATGGTTTTAAAATGATTTTTAACCCTGCAGGCGTGCGCTTTGTACCTTCCTTTCAACCTTCCTTTAAGCCATCTCTTTGGCCAACTCACCCGACACTCCCCTGGCCGGCCACCCACCTCATCTGTCGTCCGAACTGTGCGCCGTGCTTAACCGGAAACGGATGCGAATTGCATGCGTCACGTGACACACGAGCGCATGTCGACGTCGACGTCGACGTCAACGTCAACGTTTACGTTTGCATTTGTGTTCATGTTGTTGTTGAGCGTTAAGCTTTTAGCGGCTATACTCGATACTCGTTACTTGTGCAGCATGCCATGGCCCCTTCCGAAATGCCACTTGCCACTTGCTACATGCACCATGCCGCAATGGCACATGGGGCTCCTTTCAGCCATGCAGCTTCCAACTTCGCTGCCACCGATGCATTTTTATTTACTTTTCTGTCAAATGGCAAACTTCACAACACGTTCGCATTTTAGTATTGATTATGCAGTTTGTTGTTGCAAATCTCTGTTGCACCGACGACAACAATGGCAACAACAGTAAAAACAACAACATCAACATCAACAACAGCAACAACAACCACCACGTCAACTGTAAACTCAATAAATCTAAATGGCGCACAAAAATAATTGAATCACTAAACCATGAATGGTAAAAAAAACTATAGAATCTAGAGAGCGAAACTTTCCCATTTTCCTGTTATTTTGTATAAAATTTTTATGCTACTATATACATACGTATATACTTGTATCGCTCACATACAGATACATAGATCGTATCTATTTATACTTGTATTTGTTTGCATTGTTTTTGTTGGCTTACATTTTTATTGGGTCTAAATATGTGTTGCAGATTTTGGGAAGATTTTTTCAGGTCGCTGCACTACTTTATATCATTCATTTTTGGGGCTTATGTCAAATAGTAGAAGTGGATGTGGAAATGAAAATGTAGAAATGTAGTTCTATTTGAAAATATAGATAAAATAAAATATAAAATATATATGTGTAGAGACTAGGCGAATCAGAGGTTAAACAGTCAATAATTGTCGTAATAATAAATATTTTTGATAAATAAAAAGTCTAATTTAGATATAAATTAACATAAATAAAAAATCTTTTAAATATTATAATATTGCTCATTTATTTAACTATTTAATCTAATTTTAAAGGGACATATATTTTATAATTATATATGATATGATAGACCAGTTGAAATTGGGACAAAAAACTTATAAGTTCATTTACGTATCTGACAAGGCGCAGTTGGAGCTGTTTGCAATAAAATATTACTTACACTCCGGTCGAATATAATAATAATAACTAAAATATTAAATACTTAATATTTAAAATATTAATTTTTAAATATTATAAACAAATAACTGAGTAAATAAATAAATTTGAGAATCTAGAAATTGCTGTTGAATTTATGTGCCAACTTTTCTAGGTTAATGATTTGAATGCTTTTAATTATCTCAAAATGGCATATTTATATTCACAAAGTTTCTTTATTTTTAAATAGATTTGATAATGATAAGTAATATAATAATATACATTTGTATCCCATCGCCTCTCGACGAAGATCATTGATCACTAGACCAGTTTCTAAAATAAAGAATTTCCTAAAAAATACAACTTTTAGAAAAAAGTGCCCAATCCTATAACAATCATGGAGTGTTCTCATATTTTACAATTTCATGGTTCTCTACACTTTTTTTAGTCTTCAAATTAATTTCTTTCTCACAAAACCTACTAAGAATTTTCCAAATATAAAGGGTATCTCAAAGTTGCCTAAGCAAATAATTAATAATTTTTTTTATTATAACTATTTGTTACACAATTTCCTTATGGCTTTATTACAATTTCAAATGTTAAGCCGAGTGCTGATTGAGCTGCTGAAAATGGAAAATGAAATACCATTTGATGGCGCAGAGGGGGATGCGGTGATGCGGACGGGGTATGCATATTTGATTATTTGCTAAAAATCTTAAAAATTGCAAATAATGCAAATATCAAATAGAAAATTTAAAAAAAATACGTGCCATAAAACCTGCGACAAACAACCCGTACAGGTCAAATCAACCCTATCGAAGAACTTATCCAACAACTGATTCGATTCGATCCGATCCGATCCGAACTGATCCCAGCTGATCCATGATTCAGCTGGGCGAAAGTGTAACAAACTGAAAACATAATTTGCATCTTGTGTTCAAATTAAAAAAAAAAAAAAGAAGAATGTGTAAAAAAGGCAACCGAGAGTAGAAGTGAGAAGAGAAAAGAGTAAATAAATAAATAAATCCTACTTAATGTCACAATCAATCCGTGGCAGGACAAAAGCGCGACGCGGCGACGCGGCGACAACAGCAACAATAAAAAAAGGAGTAAGGCGGCTCCTGGCCCGCGGGTTGGTTACAAAACTTGCACAAAGGACGCACAATCACGAGACAGAGACCTTCGGACCTTCGACGAGGGCTAAAGTTGCTGAAATCTGAACCCCTATTAGCGCGCATTTAACTGTTCATTTGAAAGTTTTATTTGGCGCGCTGATGCGTTAAATCAGCACAACAACAACAACAGCAACAACAACGGCAGCAGCAACAAGAGGCAGGACAATAGCTGAGGTAAGGCATACGCTCACGTTTGTGGCAGCAACAGTGGCACTCGGTCTCAGCTGCCACAGTCGCTGCCACTGCCACTGCCTGCTTCGCTATCTCTGCTCGAAGCCAGTGACATGTATGATTTTAATCCAGCTGTAACATAAGTTTTTGATTTGACAAATCCTGCAATACGACAATACGAAACTATTTGACAGAAATTGAAATGTTGTTTTGTGGCCATGCCAACGTCAATCGAGGGTGGACCCAGGACATTTGCTGCGTGATGGGACGTTTAGTCGGCCGGAGGGAGGGGGAGGCGGCGTTATTTAAATTTCATTCGAAGCACATACGCAAATATTCGGCTATAAATAAAAAAAATAAAATTGTAGAGAAAGATTGAAAAGGGTGGCGCACACCCCTCGCTGAAAAGGGGGTTGCATCATAAATATCTCAACATTAACATTAATTGCACTCCATGTCCTCAATGTCCTCTTGTGTGGGCCCACAAGAGCAGCAGCATCCTGAGAATTCGAACGGCTGCTCCTGTGCCCAGCTCTTCGCCTTCTTCTTTTTTTTTTCCTTCCTCATCTTCATTCCCCCCTCGCCACTTGGGCTTTTCTGTTGAGGGTGCCGTATTGGCCACAAAACGCAGCCACCGCTTCTCGGTAGCTGGTCGACCAAAGTCTGGGTACAAGTTCCTGCTTTGATGTGATCTCTGTACTCGTGGTACATGTGGTTGTTACTCCTAGTTTGGCCAGCCAGCCCTCGCATTGTGGCATTATTTCAATAATGAAGCCCGCTCGCATTCTTCCTTCGCTCGACTTCCACATCCACATCCACATCCATTCAATTTTCACATTCACATTGACCTCTGCCCCCCCTTCGTCCCCTTCATCCCTTTCCAGCATTACCTTAACCGCCTCCACGCCCGATGGGCTTTCAGTTTTTAGCCCACTGACAAAGCACGCGGAATGGCATGAGCCACAGCTGCGTCTGCGTCTGCCTCGGTGTGTTGCCTCTGCCTCGGCCGAGTGGTGGGCACAAACTAATAAGTTGACGCATTAATTGGCTTACAGGCATTCCCCGCATAGCTCACTCAGCCAGCTCCCTCGGCCAACTCCGGCCAACGCCGGCTGTGCCCTTTTGACAAAGTGGTTGTGGTGGCTTCCTCTGTTTGTTTACGTGCCTGTTTTCTAAACTCTCTCTCTAAGCTCATACTAAATTTTTATCACGACTGAAGCTAAGAATTGACTAACTAACTGATTGGATCAATTGAATGACTGATTGTCAACCAATTAGAGCACAAATCTGTTGGAGTTACGAGAAAATTGGGAAAAATGGAGAAACCATTATTTTTTAATATCATTGCCAATAGTTCAAAAATATATACAAAAATAATTCCACCTAAAATGCTATTAAAAGACGGATTAAAATGATTTAATACATGTTTCAGCGAAACTTGTTCTGTTTAGTATATAGAGAAGCCCACTTACCACATTTCGTGTCTCTAGCTTGAATAGTCTCAGAGATCAAGGTTTTAATTCTGGCGAACGGACGGACAGACAGACAGACAGACGGACAGACAGATAGACAGACGATCAGATAGCCGGAATATATATACTTTATGTAATATGTTAGACAAACTTAATAGATCCTCGGCTATTTTGGAAATTTTACACACTGGATGATAAGTAGGGCTAAGATTTGCTTCCAAACTCTTTCTTAAATCAACCGAGCAAAACAAATCATTTGTAATTTTTTGAAATATATATTAAAATCTGTTGTTTTTATATTAAGTTGATCAAATAGAGTTGATAAGCTCAAAATATATTGTCCAACAAATAAATGAAGATATTAAGCTTTGAATGGAGTTTATGAGGATGTCTCAATTATTATGTGATCAGCATTAAACTATGCTTTAATGTTAAAGTTATCAAAATGCATCCTCGAGTGGCAATTCAAGATCTCCAAAATACTTGAGAATCACCGTAATGTGTCTATAAAAATCACTAACAATGCCACGTTGGCCTAGCCATCTATTATACATTATACGCCATAATTTGAGAAATAATTGAGACTTTTACCCCGAAAAATGTGCAAGCTTTGTGTTGGGAATTTATTTATTAAAAGACATGCCGTATGTTGAAATTTTATGGAGAAACTTAACCGCACATATCAAAGCTTGCACCACTTTGTGGCATAAATACGTGCCCAGCAAGGACTTTGGACTAATCAGCAGGCAGTGATCCATATGGCATATGCATGGATGGATGGATGGATGGATTGACGAAAAGAAGACAAGGACATTGATTTCAACTTAACGGGGCTGACGATTGAGGAGTGGGGAGAGCCTTGAGGTCGGATGCGAGTCGGAAGGGGGGCGTGTGAAGCGGTGCAGGAGGGCAACAAGTTTTGTCGCCTGGTGGACACGTGTGCGCTTTCTTGTTTTGAGCGAGATTTAAGCCCAGGCACGAGCAACCACCCACAAAAGCCGCGAGCATGAGTATGAGTATGGGTATGAGTGCGAGTGCGAGTATGAGTGCGAGTATGAATACAAGTCTGCATACGCATTGTTGTTATTGTTGTGCCAATTTTGAAGTAGTTGATGGTTCAGCTACGTGCTTGCTTATTGTTTGATGTGGATTTTAATTGAACTTAAGTTGATGTTGATGGTTGGATGGTCGGATGGTCGGATGGTTGGATGGTTGGCTGGATGGAATGGGAGGGGGTTGGATTTTGGATGCGGATGCTTAACAACGGGACCATCGACAACCGCAAATATTAAAAAAAAAAAACGAAAAAAATAACACAACAACAATGAGTGAAAGAATGAATGAATGAATGATGGACAGTGGGTGCTCGAGTCGAAAAATTGTGAATGCAAAGGCGAACAAAAACACGTTGCACTCATTAAAAAGGCAGCCAGGATGTGAATACGAAAACAAGTATGAGTATGAGCCAAGGAATATATTCGTACTCGTACTCGCACTCGTATTCGTACTCGCATTCGTACTCGTAATTCACAACGCATATGTCACTCAATGAGGCGCAAAGGGGTGGCTCGTTGTTCGTTCTCTGTTCGATGTTGTTGTTGCTGTTACTCACTTGTCAGGACTCATTGTTAATGACAGGACTTATTGCCGAACAATTGCGACTGCAGTGGCAGCCTTAATTTGAATTTGATAAATGATAGCAGGCGGTGAATGACGCTTTTCCCAAACATTTGATAGCCAAACCAAATGAGAGGAATCACCTTTCCGGCGAGAAGCCAAAAAGCCGTAGGTTTCCATGTCCGGTTTTCTTTTTCTTATGCCATCTTCGTCATGTAGTTTCCACTACCAAAAAAAACCAAAAAATAAAAATGAGCAAAAATATGGAAGATGAACCGTCATCAAGGCTGTCTTATACAAATTGAGTTATGTGACGTCCTCATCCCTATTATCCTCCTTAGCCGTATCCTGTGCAATTACCCGCGAGAAGTGATTCTCCTGCTCAGAGTAAATTTAATTTCCGAATTCTCTTCCCTTTGCCTTTTTGTTTGCATTTGCACTTATTATATGTCCGCAGCCATTTTTGGTATTCTTTACGACAAGCAAAAGAGCATTAGCCAAAAATCTGGCTTGGATTTTGCGGATTTAAATTGTGTGGATCGTTTGCTCGCCTGCCGGATGTGGTGACACTCAGACATATTCCCATGTAATCCGTCCTCAGTTTGACAGTGTGTCACAATCGGACAGCGCGCCAAATTGCACCACATCAAAGCAGTTGCAGTTGCCAACTTTCAGCCTCAATGTACTCCATGAACAATAGCGATCTCTTACAAAACAGTTCTTCAACTGACCTCAAACTGGTGGCAACTGGCAATTGATCTACCAACAAATTCTCTGTTTGTCTGGAAGAAAATTAGACTCCGAGTATATATTTAAAGTCGGCTTAAGAGACTTCTAACCGACATTATGCAAAAGAGTTTAGATTGTTTCAATTATAGATAATATGAATAATTATCACAATACTGTGATACATGAGACTTATATGAATTTGATTACGTAATTAAACCGTTAAAGAATTTAATATATATAGTTTGTTTTAAACAGGTTCTTTAAACACTTACTTTAATGATATTCTTCCTGATTTAGAAAAAATTAATAAATAATATTGAAACCAATAACTTAAATTAGAGTTATCAACAAACAATATTTATGCTCAACATTGTGTAACGAATAATGAATAAAATGGGAAATCAAAATGGGAAAGTTATGTAAGGGAAGGATCGAACCAAAACCTTGACATCATGGGCTATTTTTTTAAAAATTAAATTAATATAATTATAAAGTTTTTAGCATGTTATTTTTAATTGTTATTTTGTATTTTCTCTTGTATTTTATCTTCAATAGTGTCTGTCTTTTCTAAGCTTCTTTACATATTTGCAATGACGAGTGTAATAAATTTGAATATAAATATTTATTTTCAATTATGTTCTTTGAATAAAATACATAAATACATTGTTATAACCACAGAACTTCAGTCCCTTTCATAAAATCCCCTGCAGCCCCTGTATCTTTCGAGAAGTCCCCAACCATAACGAGTCAAAGATTTCTCTCTATGTATTTCTTTATTTTATATTTTTCTACTCTCTTTTACTCTCACTATCTCTGCCCCTGTGCTTATCGCTAACTTTCTGTCTGTTTACTTTATCATCTATTAACCTTCTCTCTGTAACTTCTAATACTAATACGCCCAGAAAAAAACACAATGAGATCAATGGGTTTTTTCTGTGTTTTCCTCAGCCATTGCTATAAATGTTAGATCATTTCATAGTATTTTAAATACCCGCAGACTATTTTAACTTCTCAATTCTTTATATTTGAAACTAATTTATTTTATTTAAATTTATATTAATAATTATAAAATATTTATTAATATCTCATTTAAAATAATAAATTGCTTTAAAGAATTGAATAAAAATCTTATTTTATGATAAAATTAAAAATTTGTAATGTTTGTTTTTCTACTGATTTTAGTTGACGATAAATAAATAAATATACTACTCATTGACAGAGTTGAAAGAGGTTGAAGTGTTCGTTGAGTGTGTATGTGTTAAGTTTGCCCAAATCTCTGGCCAACAGACTGTTGATGAGGACATTGGGAGTTTTAACTGTTCGTAGAACTTGTTTGGAGTTTCGACCACGTGTCGTTGAGTCGCAGACAATTAAATAGACATCGGCCACGGTATCGAGGCCAACCCCGAGGCATGTGCCTCAAACCTTCAACCTGATGACAATATTATTGTTAAATTGCAAAGCGCGCAAATCAAATTAACATGCGCTGCGCTTTTTTGTTGCCATTGTTCTTGTTGTTGTCTTTTGGCCGCAGAAAAATGGTTGGCAATGTTGCTGCCAACCACAGCAGCAACCCCCAAAAGGCGGCAACGGACACGGGCAAAGGCAACCACATGGCCGCCAATGCCACCCCAAAAGAGCGGCAAATGAACCAGCTTAGCCCATGGCAGCAGCAGAGCCACCCAACCATCCAACCATCCAACCACCCAACCACCCACCAGCTGTGACCGGCTGGCGGTGTTAATGACGCACAAGTGTGACACTTTTCTGGCGGCGTCATCAACGTCTGCCTCTGCCACTGCCTCTGCCTCCGCCGCTGCCTCTGCCTCTGCCTCTGTCTCTGCTTTGGCGTCTGCGTCGATGTCAGCGTCAAGCGTCTGCGGAGTTGAAACACGAAACAAGAGCAAATTGTTACAGTTGCTTTTTTGTACCCTGTACCGTTTAAAAATTGACAAAAAAGGGTATTCTGGATTTGTGCAAATATCTGTCTGTCTGTATTTGAGCAACTAAAAGAGATAAAAACTTCAAATTTGATGTGTCGGTTGCAGTTAATATTAAATCTTAAATTAAATAAAAATCGAAAGGAAAACATAATTAGAATAAATTTAAAACTAAAGATTTTCCACACATGATAAGTATTGTAGTTTTGATTTGTCCTGAAAACTTAAACACGATTGAATAATAAACGCAATAGATATTCAAGAAACAGGAAGAAGAAAACTTATACAACAACAACAAACAAAGCGGTCTGCGTGTTTGTTTGTGTGTGTATGTGCTTGCTTATGTGTGTGTAGTGTATGTATATATGTGTGTGCAGAAAAGTAAAGTGTGGTAATCAAAATACTTTATTGGGAAAACTAACACAGGGTATTCTACAGTCGCGCTCACTCGACTGACCGGATTGTTATCACTGCATGTACGCGTGTGTGTGTGTGTGTGTCTGTGTGTGTGTGTTTGGTAGCGACAACAACAAGAACTGAGCATGAATAAATGAAAGCTGAAAATAAGTTGATTTTAATATGAAATTTCACGCTGGCTCGTTCCCTGTTTGGCTCATTTTGCAGTTTCTCTCTCTTTCTGTCTTTCCAGTGCTTTTCCTTTTCATTCTTCTTGGTCTTCAGCTTCCTTTTTTGCCCGTTCTGCGTGTGTGTGTGTGTGTGTGTGTACGTTTTATTTCAACAACAAGGAAAAAAGAAAATGCCGTTTAATTGAAAATTATCGCAACATGGTTGTCACGCAATTATTTCGCGTTATCACCGACCTCGAGCCCAGTTCTGGCTGGGGGGGGAGGTGAGGTTGGGGTAGGGGATGTTGAGACAACCCTCGGTGGAAACCCTGTCACCGACTTTGTATCATTTATATTGTTGTTCGCATATTCCAGATCCCAGGCGTGCCAAATGCGTTTAAACAAGTGCAACAACAACAACAACAACAACAACAACAATAACAACAATAACAACAATAACAATAACAGGCACAACGTTTCCTTTGTGGTGGGTGTGGAAAGGGGGGTGGGGGTGGGTTGCACCACCAAAGCAACCACCTCGAACACCACCTGAGGTTGTCATAGCTGCCGCGATAATTTGCACATAAATTTGTTGATTGACACAGGCATAAGGAACACAAAGTAGTACACGAGCACACATATATCAACACACACACACACACACGCACACCCACATACACACACACACACACACCCTTCATATAGAACCTTTTCTAAAGCGTGAAATTTTAATTGCCCTAAAGCCGAGTTCGCAATCAAAAATAATAAAAAATCAAAATGAGAACAGAATCAAAAGAGACCAACTGAGGTTAAGTGAGACCGTTGACAGGACGAGGGCTAAAGCGAAAGCGAAAGCGGAAATAAAGGACAAGGGACAGTGGGAAGGGGCGAAGAGAGAGGAGAGAGGAGAGGGGGTTGGCTAATATTAAATTCTGTATGACATGGGTCAAGCATGCTGTTAATTGAAGGTTAAAAGCATCTCGATTGCAGGTCGAATCGAATAGCCAGAATCAATTACAAGAAGTCCTTATATTTTGCAATTGTTGTGGGTGAAATCAAACAACAATATAAGAATACAATATACAAAAATACTCCCACTTCTAGACCATAAATTAGATTAATCAGTTATTGATAACTTTTGAGTATTTTGTGGAACTTAGAAATTTTATCTTGAGAGCTTGAGAGCATGGTAACTTTTCTGAACCTCACGCAGATCAAGCTTGCTTTAACATGTTGATAAATTAAAAAAAGGGTTTAGCACTCACCCGAGTACAAGAGCAACTACAAATGGGAAAAAACTGCGGCAAACCCAACGATTTTAGAAATTAACAATTAATAAATAACCAACAGTGGACCCGATGGCCTTAGTTACCAGCACTCTATTCCCTTATTACTTATTATATTTTAAATACCTTTATTAACTATACGATATATATTATATAATAGTCGAGTCAATGTTGCTATGTCCGTCTGTATGATCAACTATAAGAACTAGAGACCTCAAACTTGGTATGTAGATTTCTCTAAATATATTCTAATCAGAACCAGTTTGTTTTAGGGAGAGATCTCTTGAGGGATCTCCACATTGAATGTTATTTGTATACTTGCCATGTTGTGAAGTTTCTTTTTTTTTCTTTACCTTAAGAAATGCATCTTAGAACTTGCTCAAACATTGAAGTTGAATATCAACATTATCTAGATATCTAGATATTATACAAAGTTTGATGTATATCATTAAGAACAAATAAGTCTAAGTTTGGTAAACCAAACAGCTGTTTATTGAATTTCAATTTAATTAAAAGATATAATTTATGGTAAGAAAGTAAATATGGAATGAAGGCAATATAGTATCATCTGGCTGATACGAACCAAATACTTCGGTATCAACTGGAAAGTATTATGGAGTTGATTCCCGTGATATTTTACCACAAAAAACATCTACTGTCATCTACAGTGATTCTGCATATACAATGCACAGATTTACAGTGAATGCGACATTTCACGGACAACTTGTTGTCTCAATCTCAGAGGACTTTACTGCTTATGACACAGCATATTTAATGCTAACCAGGCAGTCAACTAATTGACCCATTGATGGGTTTATTAAATACCCACCGTGGAAATGAGATAAACATAAACATCAACAACAAGAACAACAACAACACAACTGAAAGAATGCCACCAACATCTGTATGAAAATATATGAGATGGGAAGGGAAAAATGCACAGCCAAACAAGCCACATAAACAAACATAGACGAGGCAGGGAGTCCCCCCAGAAAGAGTCAACTACGACTATTTAATATAATAAAAAGCAAGAAGAAGAAGAAGAAGATGTTAAAGAAGAAGAAGGTGAACGAGGAGGAGGGAGAACCGAAGCATTAATCAATCTCATCGAACAATGCAAGAGTGAGGCATAAAGGGAATAAATTCAACAGAACTGCAGCCTGGTAATGTTTTCATAAACCAATTTATACACAAACAATAAATCGCAGAGTACTAAAAACGATTTTCCTGAATGAAAGTGAAGCTGAGACTCGGACTCGGACTCGGACTGAGACTGACTTGTCGAACAGGTTGGGAACTTGCCGAGATCGAGAAGGGGAATTAACTCAAATGGGGAACAATGCACGGGAAATGGTCAGGTATCTTTTCTTTGATTCGGTCTCTGGTTCTGGTCAGGATCATAGGGTGTGTTGGCTCAATCAATGCCAGGCCAAACAAGTGTTATGAATGATTTGATGTTTTTATTTGTCATTGAGAGACGTCGTTACGACCTGCAACCTGCGACCTGCGACCTCAACAAACCGCACAAAGCGGGGGGCAAAAAATACTCGATAGAAGAAAAAATCACCGATAATAGTTTTGATTTCACTTTTTCTACTCGGTTTTATTTGTTTTGTTTTTGTTTTGTTAAACCAGACGAACTGGCACCGCAACCAAACGACGACCGCAGCTTGTGACATGATTTATGAATCGAGATAGAGTTCCCAAAAATATCTAAAATCAAAGCCTAGCATTGTCCTGGAGTTCGGGAGATACTGGGGTTAAGAAATGATGAAAAATGTTTCAATAAACTCTGCTGGCAAGCCTAAGCTACCCCAAACCCTCCTCCCCCTGGGGGGTCCAACACATTGGAGCTAAACAAATAAACAGTCGCAGTCCTAGCCACATTCACAATGACAGACATTGCGTCGTAATCTGAATTCAGAGTCGCATTGGAGTCGCATTGGAGTCGAAGTTGGAGTTGGAGTCGAAATCGGAGTCTGGTGTGGCCAACATAACCGGTTCGTCAGTCGCATATTAACGGCTTAATTGACCAACGTGTGGCAACTGTCTGTGGTCTGTGTGTGTGAGTGTGTGTGACGCTGTGTGTGCTCTGTGGTCAGTCATCATCAACCTGGTCAGGCGTTTGACTTGACAGTTCCTAGCGCTTTACTTTTGGTGTCATAGATCAGTTTACACTTTGGTCGCCTCAACTTCTGCCACAACAGCAAAATTATTTTTACAAAAAAATATATATACACAATATACGATACAGAGGATACGATAAAGAGGAATTCAATATAAACAATGGACACTTGGCGCGTCTGTTCAAAAAATTAGAAAATCAGCAGCAACAAGGAGAGGACACTGAGGATGTGGGGCCGTAAGCAATGCGCAAATTGCTGGCTTTTATTAAAAAGCACAACAACAACAAAATAAGCATGAATTTATAGAACAAATACAAAGAATACTGCATACACTTCCACAAAAATTTCATCGCAGAAAAGTTTATATAAATTGCAAAAATATATTCAATAAGTTATCGTACTTAGGGAAATGAATTTCTTGGGTAGCCAAATGATTGAAAAAACGTATATACTCCGTCTAGAAAGCGTACCGCACGCGAAATCAACAACAAAACGAATCGTTGAAATCAGTCAATGGCCAGAACTTGACAGGGTAATTCGGCAAGCCGGGAATCACAAGGCAATCCCCAAAAAATCATCACCCCACAGCACGTCCAGTTCTAGACCTTGATTCACCGCCATATTGACTGCCAGAACGGACTACGGCTAATCAATGAGCCACCATTTGTCTGGTCCAGCCCCCAATGAGATCTAACCTCTCCACCCTGGGCATTCTCTTCTCATGGGCACATTAAATTGTCTTATGAAATGTGCCTTTTGTGTAGTCGATATTTAATTTGATTTTAATGTAGGACATGCCGCAATTTTATTTTTTTGTCTACGCTGTTCTCATTTTTTATGTAATCTGTTCATCCAACAGATTACTTCCCGATTGACCTAGTCCCCAGCTTTAATAACAACATTATCTTTCTGCTTTGAAATAAAATCTACATGTTTCAATTTGAGAAACTTTCTGGAACTACACGATTCTCATTCAATAAACCGACACATGATTTCACTGTTGTTAAATAAATAAGATAAACCAGCAACTTTACAAGGAGTTTATGTGCGTCGTATTACTTTTGCAACTGTCTTGGATAAGCATAATTTAGAAAAATTTAAGTAATTAAAATATAATATATAGAGAATTAAATATAGATAATTATGTAATTTACTTACTTTAATTTTGTTAATGTTTTGTGTTTATTAAGTGCATTATTACAAAAGATAATATTCATTACTTTTGACAATCAAGCAAAATGTTTCCGATACTCTTGTTATATTAAAAGTCGTTAAATTTAAAATCACATTATTAAAATACGAAATTTCGAAGCAAAGGTAAGTCAAAAATATTAGTTAGTTTATGCAAGAAATTGCAGATTTCAAAATTAGAAGAAAAATCACAAAAATGATCAAATATTGTGCAAAACATTTTTTTTCTTCAAATTTTAAATTTGCTTTAATAATGACATAATTTATTTCACATTACTGCGGGAGATGAGTTCAATAATTTTTACAATTGTATCTCAAATGTCATACATTCATATTTGTGTGTGTAGATTTCAGTTTGGTTTCTTTTAGCTCTTCTATTGGCCCATTAAAATGGCTGAAGCGGATTATTACATTACATTAGACAAGCACAACGAGTGTTCATAGGTGAACACAAAGGACGAAGAAAAATAAAACAAACTGAACCCGAAACAAAATAGCAAATATCAAAGGGGACTTTTGTCTTTTTTTTTGTTTTTTTTGCTTTGCGTACACTCGACGTTTTCCATTTTCCAATTGAAGTGGTCTTTTGCCTTCAGCCATTGGGAAAATACGTTAATTGAGCGATCAAACAGAGTCATTTTCGATTTACTCTTTCGAGGTGATTGGGCAAATTTATTGAACTATAATTGTTGGAGGAGAAACGATTGAAATGCTACCAGAAAAATATTTGTACGTAAACAAAAACCATTACCATGGAAGTCCAGTTGGTTTTGGCCATAAAAATAAAAAGAAACGGCCAAATAAACGGCTAAGGAAATGGCTAAATAAACCGTTAAATGGCTGAGAATTCACTGTGCTTGGCTCTGGAATTGGTATTCAGCTTGGGTTCAACTTTGCTTTTGGCTGCATTTCAATTGCAGTTTCAAAATATTTTTGCTTTCATTGCGCCTTGACCAGCCGAATACGAAGTATTTATCCTTTCACTCGAATCCTTTTTTTCACCCGAAACCTCGGCAACTTCTCAGACTGCGGTAGGAGTGATAAAAGTGCCGAAAGTACACGAGGACAGTGGACAGTGATAAAAAACGAAAGAGTTTTGCCGCGTGTTCGAAGCGTGTCAGGTAGTCAAAAACCTCAGCGAACGGCGAGTCCTCGGAATGTCCTTGACTTCATCCTTAGACCATTGCATAAAGTTGCCTGCGGCCTGACGCAATGGCAATAACAATGGCCAGGTAGATCTTACCCAGAAGATGATTCAACTCTATGCAACCCGCAAAACCTCAGTTTCGTTTCTTGGTCTACGGTCCACGGATGACCATAAAGTACGCAGGACCCTTGGACTGGGTGTCTATGTAATTACCGGGAAGTTGTGGCCGGGTTTTTGTTGGCCCAAAGCAAAATGCAGAGTTGAGGTATATTTATGTTGGCTATAATATAATTGTTAGTCGTTGTTTTAAGTAGAATCTGAGGGCAAATGGGAGGGGTAGTCTACAATCACTTTGTTTTAGGAGTTTCGGTTAAATGAGACAGATTGGAAAGGGGTAAAATATGTGGGGGATGCCTATTTGGATGACAGTTAGATCTCATTGCCGTCCGTGGACATTGGTCGTTTTCGAACTGAAGGCCGTGCCGCAATGTGACCTTCATCGCCCGAGCAGTAGGGGCATCTGCGAGGAGTTTCGCATGCCTTCAACTGGTCGGGCCACTGGCCATTATCGCCTTCGTCTTTCAATTCATTATTAGCATCATTGTCGATCAGATCCAACAGCTTGTTGCCACTGAATCGATTGAGCTTAGATGTTCCGCCATTATCCTTGGATCCATCGTTCCGTAGCAGCACTCGCAAGGGATCGTCGATAAGTCGAGCTTTTAAGTCCCTGACGAGTATATGCATTCCGCCAACATTACCACCCAGATTTAATGGCACTCTGTCCTCACTTTCCTGAAATGTGAGCTTATTACCGCCTCCCCTGGATTTCTTCTCCTGCTGTAGATGTAGCTCAGCATTCAGCAAGTGACTCGCAAAGGACGTCATCGATCCAAACGGCAATTGCTGATGTTGACGACGCTGCAGCTCCTCGTGCAAGGATCTTCCCGGTCTGATGGCACTGAAGTCACTTTGGCGCGGTGATAACTTGCAGATATTCATGGCACCCAAGAGGCCGCCCTTCAAAACGATGTGCTGCATCTTTTTCTATTTCCAGTATTTATCTATGTATTTGCTAATGAACAATTCACAATTTTGTTAAGAAATTTAGCCCAAAATCTAGAGTAAAAATATTTCTGTATATCTCGTGTTGAGTGATTCGAATTTTACTTTGCTCCACTCTCAGTTTAACGACATAGATGAAATTCAACCCAGAGACTACATTGATGGTAGAGGTTCTCGTAAATCCAAACAGGGGGTGGTTGCATCATAAAGCAATTGACTTTCTAACCGTACAACAAGCCCACTAAACATTAACAAAACGATTGCCAAAAAAAAAACTGAAAGTATAATAAAACGAAAACCAATAAAATAACGAGGAAAATTCGGCGAAAAAAATGCAATTTAATGTGCAAAAAAAGTGACGAAAAAAGGGAAAAAAAAGGATTTGTCAGCAATCGAATTCGTGCGAATTATACTTTATGACAGGGTTAGGGTTAGGGTTACGGCTAGGGTTAACCCTAAAAACCTAACCCTAAAAGCCGTTTGGCTACCTGACCCACGGCTTAATTATGTCATTTGCCGCGTAAGTCAAGGCTGCAAAGTCAATTGCAAAAAATAAAAGGGAAATGGAAATGGAAAATGGGAAAAAACATATGTAATAAAAAGATGACCGTATGCACATATGTACCCAAATATATATATATATATATAGATATATATACATATACTGTACTCCTATGTACATGGATTGTATTTGTGAATGCGACTAACTCTCTGACTGGGAGAATTCGCCTTTTCTGGTTGGGTTTGGTCTGGTGACACTTGCCTCCGCAATATTGCGCTGACAGCAACGAGAAATAATAGCCCAACAATTTATACAATTTATGAGTTTGTGAGTGTGCGACAGCAGCAGCAGCAACAACAACAACAACAACAGCAACAACAGAGATCGGTTGAAGGGTTAGCCAAAAAATGGGCATAATCTGAAAGGAGAGATGGGGGCAAAGTTAGAGGAGCAGGGGGAGTCAGAGGGAGAAAGAAAGAAATCAAAACAAGAATCATAAATTCGGCATGTCTAATGACAATTTCCTTGTGTGTGTGAGTGTGTGTGTGAGTGTGTGTGTGTGGGGTGTCATTTTGAACAATTTTTTTTTTATCGTTTTGATTCCCTTTATTTATTTTTGTTGCGCTCACATAAAAATCGTTTGTTGTCGTTCATAACATACTCTGGAACGTCCTGAACCGCAGAGCAATTTGAAAATTTGACATGCTCCCCTCTCCCCCCTACCAGATTCCTCTTGGATTTCCATGTGGAGCGGTTTCACTTTCGAGCAGCTGACAAAACTGTTTTCCAGCCTGGCTTAGTTGCAAAAGGCCATAGGCAATTCAACGGCGGCTGCATCCGCAATATAAATCAAAACTGGCCCAAAACAGTTGGCATTGTGTGTGTTGGCCTATAACTCAACAATTCAGAGAATCAGTTGCAGTTGCTGCTGTTACAGTGGCTGTCACACAGTTTCTGTTTCTGTTTCTGTTTCAGCTTCAGTTTCAGTTGCTGTGCCACACAGTGGCATGCTGCTAAATGAAGCAATCAACAGTAGAGAAGAGAAGTGAGAACAAAACTGTAGCAGTTGCATTGTCTGGAGCCTCTTTTAGATGCTCGTAATTGTTGTGCTTCGTTGCTCAAATTATAATGGGCGATGATGTCACCACACACGGAGACAGACTGAAGGAGGAAGGGGGCTGCAAGGAGGGGGCAATACAAAGTGGCTCAACCAAATGTCGGAGGACCTTACGCCATTGTCGTTTCCTGTTCCTGTTTTCTTATTGTCTAACGGTCTTTCAGCCTTTTTTACGATTATCTGACGCTGCTGCTGCTGCTGTTCAACTTGCTGGCCGTAGCCATGGCCAGGGCCAACACCCAAGACCCATTGTGGCCAAGGCACTTTAGGGCCCTTAGCCACAGCGTGGGTGGCCATTCAAGTTGTCACATTGCATTTAAGTCCCAATAAAAACGCATTTGATGTGTTTATGCCCCATTCTCAATCCCATTCCCATTCCATCTCAATTCCCATTCTCCTGCTCGGCATCAAACAGATAATAGAAATCGAATACGAATCCAAAAGACGATTGAGATTCCAACTTATTAAATCAGGCTCGCAAAAGCTAACGAAGCATATCCTTTGACCGTTCCCCCTCTCCAAGCCCAGTCCAACCCCCCCAGCAACCCCTTTTAAGCAGCGCTTCAGTCCAGCGACTCTTGTTTACCCAAACTATTAGTTTACCCAAAAAAAAAATAGGAAAAAAGAAAAAGGATTTCGTTGTGCCTTTGCGGCCTCTGATCCTGACCAGCGATGGGACCATACAAAATGCAAAATGAAATAAAAATGAGCATAAAATTAAATGTGCTACATTGATGAATGGTCCCCCCGGGGGCACAGGAGGCAGAGCGGGAACAAGCTGCTCCTGGGACTGGTTTAGTCTGTCCCGGACTGGACCCGGCATCAACATGCAGCGTTTAGTTTGATTTCGTTTTGAATGTTTATTTTATTGCGTGGAAAATGACGCCAACGTGGCCAAGAAATGTCCACGTCGCCGCCTTATCGACTGCGGCCCCAAAAAGTCCTTTCGTGTCCATTTCCCTCATTTCCCCATTCCCATCGTCAGCCCCTCTTCATCCCAATTGGATGAACTGCTTCATCTGGGCCGGCCATTTGGCAGGCGACGTGGACACGGCTCCAGTCGCTTTTTATGGCCGTTGATTCTATCGAAAATTTCGTACGCAATAAAATTCAAATATACTTGCGATAAAAATCAAATCTTGTTGGACATTTAAGTACCCCAACTCCCCATTTAGCCCCTCCCCACACCACTTTAAGCGTTCTTGCTATACGAGTATCAGGTCCATTCCCATTGCGGCTGTTTTGGCTTTTCAATTTTCCCTCTCCACGTTGGCAACTCTGCCAATTGGTTTTTATTGGACCAACCTTATGGTTAAGCTTCTGCTGGACTATCCTATTTAACTTAAGAGCTATCTGGCATCGGTTGCAGCTAATTACCAAGTTCACACGCATCTTAAAGCGAAATTCGTTGTGAGCTTAGCTTATATAAGCCTTTGAATCGGAAGAACTCGATTTAGTACAAGTATTATAACTTAAAACAGTAGTAGATAATTGTTTTTATACAAAAAAAAAGGCTTAAGAGTTTCAGCTGCTTAGTTTAAGACCGCTTAAACTCGCTTCCGATGTTATTCGGAAGCCAAATCTTTCTAGCTACAAAACTGCCTTTGCTATGAGCTTTTAGATAATGAATACTATGAATATACTCGTTCTTAGTTTCTCATATAGACAAGAAAATCAATATGATATGATGTACAAAATCTTTCGGTTTTGAGCATATTAATTACAATTTATAGAGTTTTTTAAACTGTATACCAAGACAACAAGAAGTTTTCACAAAACGCCAAACGCAAAGGTATTTTTACTATCGGAGCTGAGTGTGTCTATATCTGGAAAAACTCACTAGATATCAGAAAGGTTTTGCAGCATTACCGAATCGACAAATTGAAGATGGAAAATGAATTGAGTTGCAGTTGTTGCGACATAAGAAATGCCGACATCGTTCCAAGAATGCGACCAACTGCGGTTAGTGATAGGACTGGAACGAGTGGACAGAGGACAGGGGACAGAGGGCAGAGGGAACAGGAGATAGACGGCAGTTGGCATGGAGCAAGGAGCTAACCATATGCAGACGTACGACACTAATGAAGTGCTCTCTCCCACTCCGCATGATGGCAACGACAAATAAAACACCTACAGGCAATGACAGAAGGATGGCACGGGATGGTAGATAGAAGACAGGAGACAGCAGATAGAAGACCGAAGACACAGCGTGTTGTCATGCCATAGACAAAGAGCTGACACGAAGAAGTGCAACTCAACTGGCTGCGTCTCGGAATGTGACTACTTTTTTTTGTTTTTAGTTTCATTTCTTTTTTTCTTTTTTGGCAAAAGGCAAATGCCAAAGGCCCGACACCGTAGCGAAACCCAAACAGTAGGAGCCCTGGTTATCCTGGATGTGCTGGTTGTCGGGGTTATCCTGGTGCCGACCGGTTGTCGCTGCAGGGTAATTAGAACATTATCAGGCGGCAATAATCGGCTCGTTTGCACCCAAGTGTCGTCGCAGTCGCTGCTGACATTGTGTAATAAAAGCGAGCATGAAGTGTCTGAATCTCAGCCATGTTGAGGAGGAGAGAGCATGTGGAAAAACAACAGGATATTTCGGCTATCAGCAGAGCCATCTACTCGCAACTGTCCTTTGTTCGAATTGAGTCTGTTTCTGTTGCAGCCGAGGCGACATCATGGCAATTGTGAGTGCATCTGTGAGATACGAGCACGACATCTATCCAAATGATGCATGCACCGTCGGCGGCGACGGCGAGGGCGACGGCGACGGGCGGCGATCAAAGTCAATTATCACAATTTTTGGGATTTGCCTTAAATCACGCACCGTGCCCAATGTCCATTGTTATCATCCCTGGCATGCGTACAACTCAATTAAAATACCAGGAACACCGTTCGAGTCTCTTTTTAGGAAGTGTTTTCCCTCGAAGCGCTTCTGTGGTTTCTCCGCTTCTTAATCTCTTTAATTAATGATAATGCGCGCAGAAAACTCGTAAATATCACCAGGTCTCAACAGACAACAACATTAACAAAACAAGTCCACACACACAACACACACAATCCCCTCTGTCAGCTTCCTGCCTGCCCTCCACTTGCCTAGTTGTCGCCAGTTTTCAGTTGTCAGTCCCCATTTTCTGGTCTCGAGTGACCAGAGACCAGCGACTAGTCCTTTGTAGCATGCAACACAAGGATAAGAGCAAATCCTCAACATTTCCAAATCTCCAGCCATTTAATACTTGGGTTACTTTTTTACCTTCTGTCTCTTATTACCATCGGCTTCTCAAAATTTAAGAAAGATGATAAAAAATTAAATATAAATGTTTACAGCGGCCTTTAGGTTTTGCAGTAAAAATTCAAGTTTCATTTGGAATTAATATGATTTGGTTATAAATATTTGAGTTTAAACTTTAAACTCATTTTGGAAATAGTCAAGAATGTTGCACAACGTAGTTATGTATATTTTTCTTTGACAAAGTTTATATTTAAGAGCATAATACTGATATTTTATAAACTATGTAAATAAATATATATTTAAAAGATTCTAAGAAGTCTTGTCATATTGAAGCATTACATGTAAAATCAAATTATACCTATAGTGATTGTTTAAGATTTTATTGAAGAAATCCTTAAAACTTTTTGTTAGTATTTTGGTTTATATATAATTATATATCGCTAGAACATATTTATATTATAAGTTTCAGACTATAAAGAAAATACTCCAGCGTTATAATTATCGTAATAGTTCAATCTTCTTTCTCAATTCAAATATGTCCAGTCAACTAGTGCAGTAAAATGATCGATGTACCAATCGATTTTATTGATGATGCATTTATACAATTACATATGTCAGATGGTGTGTTGACGATTGAAAAGTTGTAAAAGCGAAAGAAAGGACAACTACTTTAGTTTTAGTTAAATAAAAAGTTACAAATTTGGTTTCATTAAGTTTATTTAACTTTAATTGTGTCACCATATGTGTTTTTGAAACACTACGAAGACTTTGAATCTAGTTAAACTAAATTTATAATCAAGGTTTTGTGTTTGCTGTTATTATCTATACTCTCAACAATAAACAAATGATTGCAATTTACATTTTCATTACTGGGTTGATTGAACTAAAATTCTAAACAATGCAGAGTATTTTTTAATATACATGATAAATATTTAAAATCTAACAGGAATATCCAGTAAGTGAAATCACTTAAGGCGTCTAATACATATAAAATTACATACTTAATGGGCTAGAATGTACGGGATATATTCAAATACCTTCTAGTATCGGATAATTATATCTGTTGTTGTGACAGGAATAGGAATATGCAGTAGTATTGTAAGCTAAGCTTTTCTCATTTTAACCATTTACCAATTAAAATTATAGACATTGTATATATCGTATTTCTTCTACAGAAGTTCTCAAAATGTTGAATGAGATTGAGCATTTAATTTATTGCCCAATACAATTATAAATATTGAATAGTTTTCAAACTGCACACAACCAATCTTAAGTATGAATTATGAACCTATTTAGAGCTACCCCCAGTTACGCAATGTCTTGACATGCGCGCAGCAACGTTCTGCCCCCAAAATGCCAAGAAACCACAATGTCAACCCTAACCCCACCCCAATGGGACAGCGGTGGTCAGGGGCTCTACGCGCACTGAGATGCAACCCTGGCGCACAGTTGAAGCAGCCATGATTCTTTTTTGGGGTCGTCAGGAACTGTGGTAGATGTAGTTTACAGTAGAGATGATTTGGAGGGATGGGGAGTGGGGGTTGAGTTGCCAAAAAAGGGTTACTGGATTGTCTGACAACCAGTTGTTGTTGTTGCTGCTGCAGTTGTTGTTGTTGTTGATGTGTTTGGTTTTTTTTAGACTCAGGTCTAGTACAGATGTCGCGCTGTTGTCCAGCTGCTTGGAATGGAGGATGTGCCACATGGGTTAACTGTGCCATGTTTCAAGCTGTGTGTTGCTTTGCTGTCGCTTATATCCTTGTTATTGTCCTGGCCTGATCCTGCTGCTGTTGCTGTCTAGTGACAATGCCAATTTGCATTTAACACCGAGTGTTAGCCACTGGGTGACAGGCATTAAATAATTAACTCGCCTTTAACATTCACAAGGCCAACAAGCAGACACCAAGTTAGAAAGATAAAGAGAGAGAGAGAGTGAGAGAGAGTGAGAGAGAGAGAGAGAGAATTAAGGGGGGAGTGAGACATAAAGTAATCCCAAATTGCAGAGGCAAAGAAAACATTTAACATACATAAGTAGCAATTGAATTAAACCAATAATATTAACCAAAATACAACGTCAGGGGTTGCAAGATTTGCGAATGGGGATTGAGAGGTTGTCGACATGGATGGGAATGCGGTGGGGACGTGATGGGGCCTTGATGTGGGACATGTGTAGATATTTATTTAACAAACATTGCAAATAACAATGACACAACCAGAAGCACGCAAAAAATGAAACATACACACACAACACAACTCCAATAGATACGATGGCAAATCAAAGGTGAAAAGATGTGAAAAGCAAACAAACGTGCAACGGGGGCAATCGCTAAACATGGCAATACCCGTACCTGCCCCATAAGCTGTGTCTGTCTGTCTGTCTGTCTGTCTGTCTGCCTGTCTGTCTGTCTGTCTGTCTGTGTGTTTGTGTGTCTCTGCTGAAGCGTACATGACGTATTGGCACAAGTACGGGCCACAATCCCCACATACATATCCAGTCCATCCCTCGCTCCCTTGCTCGTATCCGTGTCCCTGGCCATGTTGGAGTCAGAGTCAGAGTCGGAGACGGAGACGCAGGCCGGGCTCGGGTTCAGATTCAGGTCCCTGTGCAGCACCACTTGAAAGCCCGGCATATCTTGATTGTTTGCATGTAAATCTGCACAAAATCCCCAAAGTACCAATGGCATCAGCATCAGCATCGGCATCGGCAGAGGACGCAAAGGATGCGAGGATGCGAGTATTCAGGATTCAGCGACAGCGACAGCGGCAACTGCTCTGGGCCGCATCGTTACCGTTACCTGCTCGACAGCTGCCGGCACTGCACATGATGATAATGATGAGAATGGTGATGATGATGACAACGATTATGGCCTTGGATGCGCTATGGCACACATCACAATCCCCAATCCATCGCACAATTGAACTGAGTGCCTGGGTGCCAATCGTCAATCTGTTCTGGCCTGGTCAAGTGGGTTTGTCGCCTTTTGCCAGTTCCAGCCAACTGGAGTTGACGAATGCGCTGCTGTGCAGTCTTTGAATACTAAATCTCTACATGTAATGTTTATGGACAATTTGAAAGTGCAATAATTATGTATTGGTTGAAACTAAACTAGCGATAAATTGATTAGTTTGTATTGATGTCAACTATTTTATTTTAGTTAATACATATATTTTTGTAATTTAAAAATAAATAATAATATCACATTAGTTCGATTACTTAATAATTAATTATTTTCATTTATATCTTATCTATTTTTATACCTTGTCGGGGTATATTAAGTTTGTTAAGAGTATGTAACAGACAGCAGAATCGAACCGGGTAAATAAAATTAAGTGCAAATTAGAAATGATAAAAAATGTAGACTTAAGTTTCATACGTAGTATAAATGTGGATTACAAATTAAACTCATAAAACTAAAAAGAATATTCCAACAATTGTTGTTAGTAAAACCCAGATAAAAAGTAACATTCAATCTTTTATTCGGGTATCTCACATTGAGTTTAATTGAAGTACAAAATTAGAGTGCATAGACAATTAAATAAGAAAATTTATAAGGAAAGTCAAGGAGTATCGATAACAATAGTTTATTTATATATAAATGTAGACATACATTAATAATTATTATATAATATTTGTAATTTTTGTATTTATTATCACTAAGATAAATATATTTGTCAAGTGATTAAAATTTTTAAAAATTGGAAAATCAAATTGGATGATAAATGCAAATTAAGTTTGTTGAATTTTCATATTTGATACAGTGACTTTCGAGTGTTTACCTGGCCAGGCCAAGATAAATAGTATTGTGCTCCGGATCGTAGTGTTCCATCCACTTCCACTTCCACTTCCCCTTTCAGTTACTGTAGCAGTTTTTCCTTTTCTTCTGCTTTATCATTGCTCCTGCGTGGTGTGGCCAATTTTCCGATTTTGTACGACTTTCTCTTTGTATATTTTCCTTTCTACGTTGTGTTGCGCATTTTTAGCTAGGCACTTGCCAGGAACCAGAGGGCGAGGGAATGAAAGAAGCGACGGTTAGTAGCAAGCAGGCTGGGGTTGTTGCTCTGTAGTTTTTTTTTGTTTTTGGCTTACCTTTTGCTGGCTTTTGCATGGGATGGCTTCAGAGGCGAGACGCTTCAACTTAAACTGCATTTATTGGAATTTTACAATAAACTAACGACGCGCTATGCCAGGCACGTTTCACGTCAACGACGAGGACAACAAGGATGACGATGGAAGCGAAGCACAAAGGACACTACGCGGTATCTGAGGACGGGGACAGGACGCCGCACATAGGCCAAAGCCAGACCATTGCATTTGTACAAGTTTACGGTTTTGGTTTTGTATACCCTGTAATCTAGCTAAAATTCAACGGGGCTGCATCAGTCGAGACCCCAAGCATATTCTTTAAATATGAGGGAATTCATGTGATTTAAAAAATCGTATTTTTCTGTCATACGATGATTAGAGATAAGCATGCCACGTTAGCTAGTGTGTAATGGGTATCTTGTAGTCAAGGTCTTTTGTTTCTTAGTATTTTTTGTTGTTATTTGCCTCATTGTTTTTTTTTTGTTTTGCCCGTTTGCCAAAGGCGCGTCATACACGGCGTATGCTTGATGCACCCCAAACGGTAGAGGATGTAATTAAAAAACAGCAACAAAAAGCTGCACTGACAGCATGTAAACTTGCTGCACGACACCGACACTCGAAACGGGGCCCAGTCCCAAGCCGAATCGCAATACCTCAATGCCTCAATGCCTCTGTTGCCTCAATGAATGCCCCCATTCCTTGCCACGGCGACGACTGAATCGATGAGCTTCGATGGGAGCGAAAACACACACACAAACATGTCCAAAGCAACGCCTGGCGATATCCATAGCTCAAAGCTAAATCTCTGCACAAACAGGATATATAGCTGGAGTCAAAGTCAATCCCAACCCCTAACCCCTAACCACCCAACCCCCTCAAACCCTCATACCCTCAAACCCAACCCACAAGCCAAACTCTCAAGCGCCAAGCGTGCCGATGTCGATACCGCGTCCGTTCCAACTTGGTTTTGTAGTCAGTCAGCTTTTGTTCAGCACTTTTTGTCTTTTCTCATTTTTTTCCCTCTGCAGTTGTTGTTTTTTACTCCTGGCTGTGTTTCTTGCACATTCCCTGCCCCCATCTCCACATTTTCTCCCGCTATGTGATTTTTTGCGGGTATTTTTTGTGATATTGAGCCGGCTGCTGTTGGGCGCACTCAAGGGAAAGCCAAAGCTATCTTGACGTTGTTGTTGCTGTTGTTGTTGTTGTTGTTATTATACCTAAGCTACTGCCGCCTTGACGTATTCGGTTTAGTGTGATTTGTATGCGTACCCGATATGCCCCCTGCCCCCCGCCCCTGCCCACAAACCTCTGTCCATTGCCAGTCTGGTTGTATATGGATCCAAGCCGAGTCTAGTAGAGTCGATTGGAGTCGATTCGAACTGTGAGCCGGATTGCGATTTTACGAGCACACTCAAAAGCAAACAGCCAAAAGCTGCAGCTACTTGTGCACATCAAACGGAGCTGAAAGCGAAACACTTAGTCGAATCAGCTGAATGGACTCGACAACAGACAGACAGCACAGATGAACTGACAACGGACTAAGGACTAAGGACAATAAGGACCATGGACCACGGAACAGAGCGTTAACAGGAAGCAAGAAAAGCCACTTTACTAGGCCATCCAACAGAATCAAGCAGCAGCATCATCAAATATATGTATAAGTACTTCAACTAAGAATTCCCAGTTCCAGATATACGTGTTATTAATTGTTCATTAACTAAAAGCTAAACGCATGTCTGTAGTTAGCCACTCAACAGTTAATTTACTACCTACTTTAAAGATATCAATAAAAAAATGCTACAAATATTGCCTTATATATGAACCATAAATATCCTTCAATTAGTTTAACAAGTCATATTCTCCATTGCAAGTTAGCTCTGAGACACTGTTAGCAAATAGTTCCAGCTCTCTTGCTTATTTTAAAATTGAAAGAAAATTATATTCTGAGCAGAGTTAAAGCAATCTATTAGTATATAGTTCCATGTCGATATCCGTCGTATTTGTGTCTAGCTACTTAAAAGTAAATCTTAATGAAAGTGTTAATGAAGCACTTTGATACTTTCCGTTAAACCTAATATTGTCTAAGTAAAAAGTAGTAAATCACTAAATAAGATCTTAAATGGTGCATTAAATTATTTGCTAAAATATCTGAAATCTTTAAAAACCCGTATATCCATTTTACTCTTTCTGGACTTGCTGCTCGAAGTGACCCTTCAATAGGTACTGCAATATTCACAATTATCACAAATCTGAGTCCAACTCGATTTCTAATCCGTTTTTAAAAATATACTTGAACAAATCCCCTACCGATGTTTATTCTATTGCCATCGCATTTCCAATTTCATTTTAACTTACATTATAAGAGTAAAGCTATTAGAATGAAATGCCTCATTTTATAGAAGTCGATAGCTGAGTTTAGAGGTTAAAAGTCAGTAGGACACAAAATATATTTAAAATTATTTGGATACAAACATGAAGGGAATGTTAATTTACATTCGACATTCATTGCGCTTAATTAAAACAATAAGGGGTTGGATTGGAGGTGTGTGTGTGTGTCTGTAGGGAAATTAAGGGTTGGGGATCCGGGGAAATCGGTGAACTTCTTGTAAGCATTAACCACAGGCAGAGGGATCCTCTAATCAATCTTGTCCAATCGACCAGAGTGAAGTGTTGTGCGCGAGACAAACTTTTTTCCTTGAGGTTTGTAGGCCTCAGTATCCAGGTTGCGTTCCTTAAACCTATCCTTGATGTACTGAACACGGGCTGGATCAACGTTGCTGCGACGCCTCAATGGATTATAATACGGTATCTTGCGTAACGGCTGCTCTGGCATCTTTGACTGAGGCTGTGGCTTTTGAGTCCCAATATTCTTCAAATTGTCATCAATCTGCGGCTGATCCAACGGCACAAGAGCCGCACTATTGGACTGATCACTGCCCACATCGGAGTATCCCATCGGCAAGTTGTTGCTGCGTGTCATCTTCCCCTGCTCGATCTGCAACTGCTCCAATGGATTTAGGCAAATACTAAATTGCCTTAGGCACTTCATTTGGGTCTCATGGATCGGCAATTCCATGCGAGCCAAGTTGGAGTAACCCATTGGCAAATTGTTGCTGTTCTTGTTAATTGGCATCGGCTTGATCGATGACACATTAACAAGTAGCTGGGTCGGATTATGCTCAGGCTTTGATTGCATCTTAGCCTGTTGCTCCTTTTTGACGACATCGACCAAAGCAAGAGGTTGCAATTGCTTTGGATCTGAAGCGAGAAAGATATGTAAGTAGTACGTATAAAAGTACATTTCATTTTTCATTGATAGAATGAGAATGTTGCAATTGGAATATACATATGTAAATACTACTTTATCTTCGCTAAAATAATTGGCCATTGTACTTACTGCAAGTCAAGGAGCGCTTCAGCTGTATAGCCTTCATGGGGGATCTCAATTGAAGTTGTCGCAACATCCTCTGTGGTGATATCGGAATACTGTAAGGGACTCCAATTCCGGGATTGCCACTTCAAAATTTAGCGCAGTTGATATATCTGCCTAGTTGTTCTATGTGTTTAATTCACTTTTCTGTTGCAGTTCACAATTTACTACTGTTGTTTCTAAGTTGATTTTTGTATTTATTTTCCCTTAGTCCGAAAAAATTGATGTAGTGCCAGAAAAAAAGTAGGAATGAAATGAAATGCTCGACAGACGAGTTTACTCTGTGCTCACACTCTGACAACTCGTCTGAGTGCAATTTCAAAGCCTGCTCGTTGACGTTCAACCAGAACCCAAGGGTCCATCTCTCTATCTCGCTATCTCTCGCTATCTCTCGCCCCCGTCTATTTCCCTTCTCAGTAGTATTTTTGAAAAAGCTGCATGCATATTTATAGTTCCGCTTGTTGACAAATATCGCGCACTGTTGACTGACGGCCCGGCAGACGGAAGCTGCACTGATTAGAAACCTAGTGCTGCACACTCTAGATTCCGGTCGAGTTCCCAGTCCCTTTCCAAACAGCAATCTCCTCTTGTGTCCAGCTTTGCCTGGCAACCCAAAAATAACATAATAGTGAAATAAAAAAAAAACTACTACTGTTGGCTTAAAAAATGCGCACGCCACTTTACAAAAAAGCAAGGAAAAGGCGGCCAAAAAAAATATAGAGATTGGACGGCGAGGATGTCGGATTCGGGCAAAAACTTTGACATTTCTATGTTCTGCACTTCTAACTAAGCCATAACTCAGTGCGAGTATATTGAGGTTTTTGTGTGAATAAGTAACATCACTCGTATGTTCGTATTTGAGCACTCAATGAACTCCAACCCATCCAAAAAAGAAAAAAAACGACGACGTCAGTAATATAAAAGATAGTCAAAGCTCAAATTTTCCAGATTAACTATAAATTTATAATATTTAAAAAACAATTTATATTTCATATTTTGGGGAAATGATTTATTTTGTTAAAATATGCCTTTATACGCAGAAAATATGATTTACTAATTTATATAATCTATTATATATATTCTCGATTTTAAGCTGTATTAAATAATATCGAATATTTAGTCGGCAGTTCTTTTAAATTGAATTTTCCATTAAAATTTCAATTTGAATATTTATTTAAAATTTAAGAAAATAAAATATATTCCATCATATACAAATTATATATAAAAATTACAATTTACTTTAGCCATTTTTATAAGCTTTTCTTTCTTTTCTAAATATTTGTTAAAAAAGGTTTTATTTATTTAAGCGAAGTCGAATAAAAAATAAAGTTAAAGCAAACTTTCTTTGAATAATCTTCAATATATTTAACAAGTGATGTAATTTTGTCTAAATCTATTGCTCTATTTATATTTTGTGGGCAACTTTAATGCTTTACTTTAATATTAATTTATTTTGATAAGTTACATGGTACTCCTAAAGTATTCTTAGAATAATAAGCAAATATTAAACAATTTGCTATTCAATATATTACATATCGAAGTGTTTGCTTTATATAAAAGGTGTATTGGAGATGCACCTGTAAGTGCATTGTATAGTCGCCGATTGCCTTACTTTATCTCTTAGCCACGTACAATGTCCTGGGCCACGTCAAAGCGATGAAAAGCGAATGGAAATGCAACGGAACCATCGAGGCGATTTGTTGTTTTAGGTTTGCATATTTCAGTGATTGAAATATTGATGGGAGTAGCGTAGCGGGAACTAAACTAAACCTGAGCCTGGTTCTGGTTCTGGTTCTGGTTGAGGTCCTGTTTCTAGTGCCGGCTCTGGGACCGGCACTGAGCCTGGGGATCGATGGCAGCGCCGGCGCTATGCCTGGCATTGTTCAGCAATTTGTCGAACAATGGAGTTGCAATTTGGCAAAAGGGGCGGCACACAATAAAAGCCACCGCTCACTGGCCATCGGCATTGTGTGACGGCCTAAACCTGGCCTGAGTTGGCCAGCTCTGCCCTGTGTTGGCCCTGCAAGAAGAGTCGCATGTGTGGCCGGTGCTTTCACATTAGCAAACCTATTAGCATTTGGCTAAGCCGCACTTAGGCTTAATATGAGCGGCACACACATATGTTTAAGTAGTATGTAAGGATGCGCGGTAGACTGGCTGTCGGCAGAGCTGGGCTAAGAACTGAGTCCTTTATCGCAGGTCGATCGTGCATGGCCTTTGTTTTGCCCTTAAACTCATGCATGCACTTGCAACTGCAACTGGGCATTGTGCAACCTCAGGCTCAGGCTTGCCACTTGTTCTAATCTCTTGCAGTAGGGAAAGGCAAACAATGTACACGATGTTCGGTGCATTCGCATATACCAATGGACAGTGGACACAACAAAAGCACACCCGGCCACAATGGTAACAAAACCTGGTAGCTCTTGAAACTGGCACGTCATCGGATCTCTGAGCCAGTGGATTATCGATCATCATCGATCGATCTGGCTGCGATTGCCCATTGTCAGTGACCAGAGGCTGCTTTGTTTTTTTTTTTTTTTGGCCAATTGATCCACTCAAGATAAATTAGGCCACAACATTTGTGTAAGCTTAGGCCAGGGATTATCCGGCAGCCCGAAACGCTAGACAACATGTCTTCCGGTTGCTTATCACCTAGCTCCCTTTCTCCCTCCCTACCAGCATCCTTCGAACGATTACTGAGAACCTATTCCGAATCGAGGACCGTAAATGTTCGTAATAATTTGCAAAGTGAAACTCCCTGACGATGATTTCGTTCATCTTCTTCTTCGTCCTCGTTTATTGGTCGAGGGCAAGGAAAGCACATAAAAAGTTACAGTACAAAAGTTTATTACAAAAATCCATGAAAATCAATGGAATGCGAGTAATAAAGAGCCCAACAACAGCAACAGCAACAGAAACAACAACAACAGCATCCAAGGCAGCAAACAACAATAAACAAGACGGTGGGGCTGGGTTGATGTGGGGGGCAAGGGGGATTGTGTGGCATGTGTATTTGGTGTGCGGTACGGCGGCATCTGCGGGCATTGACGGGGGCCGGACTGTGTTGCGTGGGTGGGTTTGTTGTTATTGCTCTTGTTTGTTATTATTGTTGTAGAGTGCAATTATTAAAATAATGTCCACAGACCATTGAGTTCATAACGCGAATGAGGCCGCAATAAAATAAATAAATGAAGAGGAACTTGTCCTCAAATGAGGCATGCAAATGCTGTGACTGGAGACGCGACGCGACGCGACGCGATGAGTTGAGGCAACAACTACAACAACAACAACAATATCAGAGAGTCAACAGCCATATCATTGACAGCGTCAATGTCCTCGTGGCCCATTCATTCAATCGGTATTGAAATAAATTTTTATAAAAATATGAATGTAACAAGCGAAGCAGGAATCTCTTTTATTCGAACTGGAACTGAAACAGAAACTGGAGCTCAGAGTTGGACTTGGGGTTGCAGATTGGGATTGGGATTGGGATTGGGCATGGGGAATTGTGATTGCTCGATTTGCTGATGGTCCGCATGGCTCTTGGAGCCAGCTGTTGTCAATTTAAAGCTGACATCTAAGAATCTCAACGTGACACAAGAAATTTTTGTGGAAAATTGTGTCGAAGTTAACGTTAATTAAAGTAAACGATATTTATTTATTTTTATTATACATACAAATATTATGGAATCAGTTGTAAGTTGATAAAAACTTAGGACAGTCTAGACTATTAAATAATTAATTTTTAATATTTTGTCAGAATATTTGATATCAGAATTGTTGGTGTTCAATATGCTTTCGTCACTAGACTTTTACTTCGGATAGATTTAATTTCATTGTATATTATTTACATTTCATACTATTTTTCTAATTCAGGTGAAATATTTGCTGGTGAGATAGTTTTTTTTAGTTTCTTTAGTTCCTTCCTTAGTTTCAAGACATATAATCCGAGTAATGGTTTGGTTAAGATGTCAGTCTGTTGATGTTCTGTACTAATATACTTAATAACGATTAGTTTCCTTTGAAAAATGATAATTACAATCTGCATATATCTTTATTGGTTCATTGAATTCAATAAATATACTTTTAATACGTGATTTTAGTCATGCTTCTCTTACAGCTTCAAATTATCCTAAATATTCTGTTTCAGTAGCTGAAGCTGCAGCGATAAAATTCTGTTCTCTTGTAAAGAACATTTTAAATAGTTAATTAATCAGTTATACTTTTTCTATCATCAATACAGCCTGACAGTCAATACACTCAGAATATTATGTTTTATAATTTGTAAGTCTAACGAAATTAGTTTTAATCCAACTGTTCCTTTTAAATACCTTTATACTAACTTAAGATATTGTCATAGCTCTTGCAAGTAGCTACTTAGTACCAAAATCGCCACAACATGATTTCGCACTAAGAATAAAATGACTAAAGTTGAGCATATCGATCTTAATTTAAGTGAGATTTCTTAAGACCGAAAATGTACGGGTTTTTTTAGAATTATCAAGCGTTAAATTGAATTTAAAATGTACTTGAATCACTCTTGATTTGAGTACAATTCATACTTGTTCTGAGCCCTTTAAACTCTGTAACTGAGTACAGAGATATCTTATAATAATAATATCGTAAGACTACTGCGGACTTAAATCATAATCGTGTAAATTCAATTTGTGAATGTAAAGTGTTCTAAAGACACTTCACCTTGTCTAACAATATTGTTCAAATTATCAGCGTGAGTGTAAAAAGCTTTCATATCGTATGAAAGTAAGTGAAGACTGACTATAGAAATGTTCATGTTAATGAGGTCTTAATTTCTCAGTATTCATTGAAACGCTCGTCGTAGCAGACAAAGTAGAACTATTTGGGAATCCTAAGCAATCGAAGGCAAACAAGCTTTAAGTATCAAACTCACTTTCAGTAAATGCATAAAATCAGTAAGTATTCTAGTGTAGACTTTTAGAATGGCAAATATTTAATTCGAGGTTATTCAAACTAAATTCTAGAATAAATAAATATAGAATAAATATTACTGCTGTACATTTTCCACTCTCTGGGTTATGTTTAATAGTATTGTTAAAGAGTCTCCCAAATCGATTTGACAATCACTTACGAACTTTACTTATCGCTAACCCCAAACCCTGTCCTAACCCTTACCCATACCGCATGCAGTCGACAAACAATGCGCTTTAACAGAAGACGAAAGAGACACCAAGCACCACAGTGCAAACGGCAAACACCACGAACCACGCACCAGGCACCACAACACACACCACACACCAAACACAACACACTTACACACAGAGTGATATGAGCGACCCCGGACAAAGTTAAGAAGTTCAAGTGTATAATTTCGTTACAATTGGGACAGTTTTAGTGCTTCGCCGGAACTCGTCGAGTGTCGCGTCGGTGGCGGGTGAACGTGCCCTCCCCTGCCCATGACCCCGACATGCCCTGGGTTCTGGGTCCTGGGTACTGGGTCCCGGGTCCTGAGTCCTTGGACCGGGGCTGCAACTGTAACGCTTAAATGCGGTTTTGTGTTACACATGTGCGTCTAATTAGCGACTGTTTAACGACAACAAGCCAGCCAACAACGAGGCCGAGACGAAGGATGAGTACGTGGTCGAGGAAGGGAATAAGCGTAAGCGTGAGCGTGAGCGGGTCCTGTAACTGATACGCACCCGGACCGTGTCGGGGACTCGTTAACGAGCATGAAATTATTATCGAAATGCAATTAATAAGTGAGACAAATGACATGACTGTAAACTGTAAACTGTAAACTGAAATTGCGCCTGTTTTTGTTGCATAAACACTTTTGACACTTGTCCTTTGCCCTTGCCCCGGGTCCAGTTGCCCCTGCACATGCACATGCCCTATCCCCTTGATCTACTGCAAGCTGATACTGCATCTCTCAAAGAATTCCCAGCCTCCTTTCGCACGAATTCCGGCGCCAGCATTGCCTCAAGTGACGGAACCGACACTTCCGTCAAGGAGGGAAATCCTCGGGGGACTGAGAAGGACATCGTCGAATTGCATAATCTGCGACCGGTGCGACGCGTTTTCCAGAACTCGAATACTTAGCATACATGTGTGAACATATTATATACAGAGACCTCAACATCATACGCGAAAAGCTTCTGCTTGGGATGGAAATGGAAAGATGGAAATGGAAATGGAAATGGAGATGTAGATGGAGTTGGAGATAGAAAAGGAATAGGAGATTGACTTAGTGGGGGAATGGAACATATAATCGAGCCAGTGGGTGGACAAATCGGCTTTGGAGCTTAAGGCGTAAATAATTTGGACCCCAGCCACTTTTATAAGTGAAAGCTGCCACTGTCCGTTTGATCCGCAAAGAAGACCCGACCCTTTTATTTGTTTTAATATGCCCTAGCATATATTTTAAGGGTTTCATTACTTTTCAATATACTTTCGTAATACCCTTTCTGCTTTATAAATACCAATAGAATACAATTATTTGCTATAATTTTATCATTAGATAGTAATAGGTAATTTGTTTTAGTTTTGACAGATTTTCATCAATCGATGAAGTGAATATATATAAATTAGTATATTAGAAAATCATGTATTATAATCATATCAATAAAATCTTTAAGCACTCACAAACGATATAATCTCATAGTAAGCATATAAGTACGTATATACCAAATATCTTAGTTAATTTTAGTTCTTATATTCAGAGCAATGAATCTATTCTAGATTAAGTTTTAAATCTTTTATTCTGTTTAAACGATAAAAAGATTAAAGATATATACGATAATATCGTATTATCTTACAATTGCGTGTTGATATACACAATATTAAATATATTTTTTTATTGTTTAATGTAATGTTTAATATAATGTTTTTATATATACTTTTAATTTAAATACTCATCTTACAAAGTCTGATTTCCTTTCCCACAAATGATGGAACCATCAGTGCAATATTATCGATTAAATGACACAATTATAGTGTATTTGTATGTCTGTCTAAGCCTTGAATTCTTTTTCCTTCTTGCCTTTTGTGCAAATTGAGTCAACACCCCAACGAGCAGGGAGAGTGGTGGAGTGTTCGGTTCAAAACCGGGCTCTACATCGATACCCACTTTGTTTTAATGCACGCTGATATGTGAGCCGCAGGGCTTAGCCCCAACACACCCAACACACCCACACACCCACTCACACATACGTACACATATGTGTGTCCATCTTCAGTGTATTAGTCCTGTATGTGTCTACTGGCCTGCCCCCAAAATTGGCAGCGACTCTTTTTATTTTTCGTTGTTGTTGCTGCTGTTGAAAAACAGCCCCTTAATAGAGCTGACTTTGGGTGCAAGGTATGGGATGTCTAGGGGGTGTTGATGGCAAGAAGGGCGCGCGGGAGGGGGAGGGGGGAAGTCTTGGGGCTACTGTGCGGCGGACTTGGTGTTGATTTTTAACCGAATTGAGAAAATTTGTTGGCTCAGATTCGGTGAAGCGTAGACCATAATCAACTTCAGTGGCCGGCAACTCAATTTATATTTTTGCTATAACTTGCAACATCTGTGTGTGTGTGTGTGTCCAAGTGTGTGTGTGTGTGTGTGCATTCTACTATAAAATAAAATTGAAAAAGGATTTCCGTTTGTCGTCCCTTGGTCAGCAAAGGCAACCAAAAGTCTATCTACGTATTTATATGACGACAACTGAAGGCAGCCAGTCAAAGGTGTAAATTTTATTTGAATTATTCGGTAAGGGTGCCAGCGACAACAATAATAACAACAACAACAACGACAACAACAACAACGACAACAACTGTAACAACAACAAAGGCAATAACACATATTTGTATTTAGTTTTGTTACGTGGTTGGCATGCAATTTTTGCCAGTGACTTTCGTTCAAATTGGTTCAAATCCTTACGAATTTTTCGCCAGGCATTGAATTGGTTTGATTTAACTTCCGGTCATTTCATTTCCTTTTTACCATTACCAAATTGACATACCAACTGTCACATACATACATAAGCATACGTATGTCCATTTAAGACAAGGTAACATATAAAAGAAATATTAAAGAAAGTTATGCAAATGTCAATACGGAAAGTTTAAACAGCTGAGGGTAACATTGAAATTGAATTTTAAATAATAAAATAATGAATGCATAAAGTTTTAAATAAAATATAACTTGTAGTAAGTAATACACTATATCTTCAGTAAATAAAGAAAAGACAGAACTTTTCTAGGGACACAGGTTAATAAAGTCACTAGAAATGCCCGTGTTTTCTTTCAGCTGTCCTTAGAGCTATTTTATGATTTAAGTAAGGTTATCGAACATCTTTGAAATACATAATCTGTTTACTTTAATCAAGCAGTACATTCTTAACTAGAAACGGAATCAAAACAACGCATTGAAAATAGGAAAAATTAATTATAAATTCCATAAATATATAAATAAATATTTATAAAATTAATAAGACGAGTAATTGTAGGAAATAAAAGAAACTTCGTAATATGATTCGGTATTCTTTTAATACATTTCAAGTTTGTTTCAGAAATGCAGTGTGCCAGATATTTTAAATACTACCAATTTGACAAATAAAAAGATCGCTAAAATACAACACAAATATTAAATTTATTCAAAAATATTATAATTTTTGTTTCTTTGGAAACTTTAAATGTCAATTTGAATTACATTTATTTTTAAATTATATTTATATTGTTACTAATTATTCAATATATCATTATTTATTGATATTTCTTAATCGCCTGGAATCTTTTCAATTTGTACTATTAATATAAATCTGCAAGTTGTTCATATACTGAAATATTTGCACTCTATACCAACCATTTGATGAATAATTGAATTAAAATTAATAACAATCAGTTGTATGACTACAAAATCAGTAATTTACTTTTAAACAGAACTTACTTATTTGTATAAATTTGAAAATATATTGCAATTGACCTGATTGGTTGTTCGACTAAAGTGTATTGGAATAGACTTATTGGCTGTTCGATCTGACACATAAATTTAGATCTGAATCATATACAAAGCAGGTAATAATCTGTGCAACTCCCGAGTACCGCCCATGGCTCGTTTAATCGGCAAAAGACTCATATGGATGATGACAATAGACGACGAGTCCGGAGCTGCCCATTACTGGCAGCTGTGCCCAACAAATTGGTCACACGCGGCCACTTAGCACTTCAGACGATGATAATGATGGCAATGAGGCAGTGAGGCAGTGAGGCAACGTGGCATTGTGGCAGTGTCACAGCGGCAGGGTGTCGGCGTCGTCCAGTGCAAATGAATACATCAGCAACGAAACTACAAAAGTCTCGCATAGAATGGCATCAAAAATGTGCAAAATTGTCCATAAACTGCGGCACGCAACAAAATGTGGCATGACAAATGCCCAGGGGCCTGTTTCACCGCCGCCGGCAACACCACACTCTGTGTCCATAAATGGGCGCGTTAGGAACGCTCATCACATGGAGCTGCGATCAAAAGAGCCAATTCGATACAAGTCGATCGAATCCCATCCCATTCCCGATCCGATCCGATCCGAGCCGAGCCGAGTGAATGCGAGTGAGTAGTGAGTGGTAGTGAATAGGTATGAGTACCCGCTGTGGCCAAATGATTGCGGTCGATCCCACAACAGACTGCGAAAACTAAGGCGACATTCTATCGATGCTCCTGATGCTCATGATGATGATGATGATGAGGATGTTGATGGCGCAACGAATCAATTGCTTGGACTTGCCTCACTCTCCCCTCTCTTTCTCTTCCTCTATGTCTATCTCTTTTGCTCTCGCCCTGTCTCGCTGACTAATTGTCTGTCGCGTGAGTGTGAAATCGTCCAGCAGGCGACAAAGATATTGCAACATTGTACGAGTAAATTGAAATTATCAGGCGAAAAATTGCAATTTTCATGCTCAACATACAAGCGACAAGAGACAAGGGTTGTTGCCTCAAAATTATTGTGCATCTTTCTGTAATAATGTGATCAAATTTGCCGTGCAACACAGCAGCCATGACAAATGTCTACTTCTTGCAGCTCATCTTCTTTTTTTTTAGTTTTCCTTTTTTCCTTTTTGTTGTTTTTTTTGGCAAAAACGCAGGACAAACTATTCGTGGAGTTGTCTCTGGTCGAGGTGTCTGCCTCTCGAGTGTCTCATTTGTCCAATGTGTTTCCGGCAAAGTGCTTCCACTTTGTGTCGCTTAATCCCGCATTGCCAACAGACCTTTGTGTGTGTGAGTGTGTGTGTGTGTGAGTGTGCGTGTGTGTGAGTGTGCGTGTGTGTGTGTGTGCTTTCTCTACTTTTTTTTTGTATACATATTTGCATGCCAGCGCCTCGATAAAGTTTCAAAGCAGCAGCAGAGTCAACAAAAAAACTTTGTCCTCAATGCGACTCGATGCGGTTGCCAAGCAGCGGAAACAGTGGACAGTAGGGGGCAAGAAAGGAAGGGGAACTGAAGAATGACTGCGTGCCGTGGCACTAATGCTTGGTCTCAGGGCGGCAATTACGGACACAACAATAACAATGCAAGTTCTCCCTCCCTCTCCTAACTGGGGCATTGTTGCAACGTTGCCCGAAAACAGCTTCATTTTCATGCCAGGCGGTCGTGCGCGCACAAAAGGAGACGCCTCACGGTTGCACGTCCCGCCCCGCCCCGCTCCACGCCCGCCCTGTCCCTCGCTCCCCGGATCGGAGACTCGCTGCTAATCCGCTGCGCATGCGTTGTCGCCTTTTGGTCACTTCCGCGGTAGACCAATGCTGAGGCCAATCATGCGCACCCAGCGGTCAAGCGTTTGGTCAGCTCGCCTGGACATTGGGGTGCAAAACGCCCCATCGCACTATTGCACCACCAAACCACCGAACCACTCAGTCACTGAGTCGGCCACACTGTGACATGGAGCTGGCCTATGTGGCTGATTAGCAGACATCACTGTATTACAGTGGACACCCCTTGCCGTGTGAGAAGAGTAATTACAGTAGAAATTAGTGCAAAGTGTAAAATATCTTTAGCTCGTATATGAAAAGTTGTGAATTATTAAATCATCATAATTTAAGTGGGAAAAATTAACCAAAGTAAAAATTGACTAATTAAGTTTAAACGCTGTTATTAATGATCAATTGTTAAACACTAATAGAATATCGATATAAATTCTGTAATAGTGATTAGTTCTATAAATAATAATCTGAAAAGTATAGCACAATAAATAGAAACATAAATAAACTAGAAAAACGTTTATGTTTTCAGACGAGCACGTTTTGACCGACACTTTTTGTTTAAAATTGTCAGTCCCGTGCGAATGCTTAGATTAAAAAGATGACGTCTTTTCACCGATATTCTCATAGATGTTTTAGATTGTCGCATTTTTGTATAACATTTTTCTGAGTGGAAAACGATTTTGTTAGAATAAAAATCAATGCAATTTTTGATTGACAATCGATGCGAACAATGTGAATGGCAAATTTATCGACGAGTCGGTACAAAAAGTGTCGGTCAAATAGTGGTTGTCTCCACTGAGCTCAAAAGCAACATTTACATTATTAATTCCAGAAATATTCGAAAAATTAAATATTACTATTTATATAAAATTACAAGTAGTATATACTAAATAAATATCAGAAAAAAAATGAAACTAATATATACAATATGCATGTTTTTACTATTATGTAATTATCAAAGTAGTAAATACATAAATTCCTCAAAAACCCAAAGAAGCATTTAGAAAAATCAATATGATTTTGATGCGATAAGATCCAAAATCAAATTGGATCAGTTATAATTAAAAATTAAAAATCTAAAAATTAAAATTAAATTTCTTGAGTTACCCTAATAATCTATCTACTACTTTGAGACGTAATGAAATGCTTATCAAATCAATATTAGATACAAAATGTGGAAATCTGGTAAGACCAATAATTAATTACTCAACAAGTTAACGAAGCTCAACTGTATTTTGTTCTCTTTAGATATCAAAGTATAACAAAGTTGATTCGATCGTCGACTAGATATAATCGAACCTCCTTTTTTGATAGAGGATAAAGATAAGATAAGTAGACTATACATAAACTATTAATTATACTAGATTTAGCATTTCCACAGCTCACTTTCTATTTCTAACAGCTGCTTCAGTTTAATCTGTTTACATCAGTTGTTGTTGTTGGTGTTGTTGTTGTTTCTGCCTAATCGCAAATCACAAATAACATGTAGATCACAATGAACAACTGCCTCATTATAAATGGTGCAGAGATCAGGTAGCGATAGCTGCCACTTTAAGGCGCGTTAAAAACGGCACCAAAAAAAAAAAAAAACTGCAGTTCCAATTACAGCGTATTATAGTACAACAACAAGAGTTGGCAGTGTCCGCTTACAGCTCGAGATGATTACCGAGTGTGTTTGTTGTTGTTATTGCTGTTGTTGTTATTGGTGCCGCCTTATGTCAAAACATGCAACGTCCTTTATTGCAGCTCCAGCTAGATCCTTAGAGTTCCAGTTAAAAACAAATGAGCGCATTGATTAAGTAATAGGCTGACAAAACAGAAACACAACAGGACTCTCCTCAAATGCATTCTGAGTGTTGTAACTCAGTTCCTAGTAGAGAGCTCGACTGGACTTCTCATCCTCATCCTCATCTTCATCCTCCTTCCCTCGCTTAGGCGCCGTCGCACTTGTTACTCGAATTGTTGCAGTTGTTGTGAATGTCCAGCGCCAGTTTGACAACTCAATTGCAAAGTGCTTCCCATTAATTCCTGACCATGTCAGCCAACTGCTGTTTGGTTTTTGGGCGCAACATAAATCAGATTTCGTTGTCCTTGTTGCAGATGTCAAGTGGCGCCTCCGTACATTCGTCCATTCGTCCGTCCGTCCGTCTCTTCAGAGGAAAGGCTAACAGCATTGAGACCAGAGACATCCGCTGCAAAAGTCTCAACTCTGACTTTAAACACACACTTTACTTGTGGCCAACTTTAAGAGCTTCTCTCGCTGCCTAACCCCTTTCAACCTGTCCCTTCATTAGCCTAAAGCAACATTGTCACGTTGCAAATAGGCAAACAGCCAAACAGCCAAACAACTAAATAAAATAATATTTTACACGGGCAAACAGAGCGACGCGACGCCTGCGAATCGGGAGACCGGAAAGCGAAATTTTACAACCCGAGTGAAGGTGTCAAACTGTAAGCAATGACAACAGAAATAACGCTACCCCGTTTTATTTATTTTTTTAACAACTGTCAAACAATGCAAAAGCTCCCCAAAAATTGGTTAAACAATGCAAACAAATGTCAACCAAATCAAATTTGAAATACACGGCACACTAAAGCACTGGATGTCGGAACTCCAAGAAATTGTTTTCGATATAATAAAATTAATTTTACAAGGGGAAGTTTTGAAACAAATATGCCAGTAAAATAACAAAAATAGAGCAATAAATATTATACATAAAAAAGAGACCAGTCGGAAGGGATACAATCGAAGACGACGGACAGACGGACGGACAGACGGACGGACAGACGGACATGACGGACATGACTCGGCTGTTGATGCTGATCAAGAATATATATACCTTATGGGGTCTGCCAGACTTCCTTCGATCTGTTACGCACATTTCTTTATTTACAAACCTAATAGACTTCCTTCGACTTTTTTAAAGTAAAGGGTCTAAAAATGCATTTGTTTTAGTTGTATTTATTTATTTTTAATCCAATGATGTTTAAACTAGAATATGCTTAAGAAATTTAAGTATACTATTTAAAGAAAGAATTCGTCAAGTAGTACTATGTTATTTTAACTAGTATCCAAGAGTTTCTGCTATCGCAACTAATATAATCTGCAGTGTATTGAATTTTCGATAGGACAAAAAGCGTTTTCTTTTCAATTTTATTTTTTGTGTGCTGGCTAAGCAAACAGTTGTTAATTAGCGTTGGGCTCGCCTGGTTTTAATTAGTCAGCATGCGAGTGCCGAGATTTGGCAGTAAGTCAGTCAGTTAGCCAGTTAGTCAGTTAGTCAGTTAGTCAGTCGCTCAGCGAGTCCGTCAGCCAGCTGGTTGCCGAAGTTAATTGCATTGCTCGCGGAAGAATGCTTTTGCTTTTCCTGATGCCACAAAACACAGTGGAGTGGAGAGGGGGCCGAGGGGGCATGCTGTGCATCCGGCGATTGTTGGCACAACACAAATCAGCGAAGAGGTTGTGACAGCGACAGCGACAGAGAGTCAGTGAGTTAGAGAGAGAGGTGAGACTGAATCTAATAAGGTTCCCTGAAGGCGAAGGGCACTTGAATGCTTGACTGTTTGAGTGCTCGAGTGTTGGATGAATGTGAATGGAAAAACTATTCGTATGAGTAAGAAAGGGGCGAGTGAATTCGATTAAAATTACAAAATTAATTTTTTTTTATTTTGATTTTGATTTTTTGCCGCCTGCTGCTGGCCTTTGTGCCCCGGACACAGGACTCAGGACTGAAAGCACAGTAAGAGCCACGCAGCGTGAATCCTTTTGATTGTGCGTGAATTTGCAACTTGTGCAACGCATTTCATTTTATTTAGTTTCATTTGCCAATCGCCGGTGAACACAGCACAACAGAGCTCAACTCAACTCAGCTCAGCTCGACTCAGATTTTTATTTGATTGTAGCGAGTCCTGCGACGACCCCTTTAGCTGCCAACTAGTGACTAGCAACTGTCCTCCTGCCGTGTCCTTCACACGCCTTGCGCCACAGGCGCTCCCCCAGCCTCTATGTGCCTTTCTTCCCGCCTCACCGAGGATCGCGGCGACGGACGGAAGCAAAGCCGGCCACGTTGTGGGCCCACATGCTCGGCCACAAGCGAGGTCTACCAAAGCAACCCCGAAACGTCATCGTCGTCATCGTCGTCACCGTCGTAGTCGTCATCAAAAAGGACACTTGACGGGAACAACAAAAGCCGATGTTGCCACCGTTGCGTCTGCGTTTGCTATTTATTTCTATTTGCAACATTTATTCATTCATTCATCGCACAGCTTTGTGTCCTTGTATCCTTGTATGCCTGCGTCCTGTTCATGCTCGTGTATTCGTGTATTCTTGTGTTCTTGTGCTCGTGTTCATGCCTTGCCCCTTTCAATGAGTGCGCTCCTCACATAACGTCCTGCCGCTGTGCGCCTGATTATCCTTTCAATTAAATTGTAGCGTAACATTTTCCACGTCGTTGACAATAGCTACAACAGCTACGCTCGAAAGAAGAGACCAACTTACACATTCACTTAAAGGGGGTAACGAGGGAGAAAGTCGGAGGGAGGGAGAGAGACAGAGACAGAGACATAGACGAAATTCAGGCCAACGTGTGAGTGTGAACTGCTGTTGATTTTACTAATGGCAAAATCATGCCCACCAAGTGGGCAGGCAGCATCTTCTATTCTCCTTGGATCATGGAAGAAACGTTGAGACAAATTTCCCATTTAACTTTGCCTTAAAACGAACTGATAATATGGATAGAAAACATTTAAGATTATACTATTTAATGTGATTTTGTCATAAATACTATATGAACACCCAAAATACCTGTTCAATTTGGAATACTTCAGGTTTAATGTTTTTATTCGTTTATTTACTTCATTCGCAATGTCGTCGAGCTCAGCGACAACATTTTAGCGTTTTCCAATAAGCTTATTTCTTTTGTTCCATCCTGTATTTATTTATATTTATTTATTTAATACGAACAAAAGCAGCCGACAGGAACTATAGAAAAATATTAAAATAACATTAGAAAAATTAAAAGAACAAAATTAAGAATGTTGCTAAGTCTGGGGGTGATCAAAATATTGATATAAATGATCAAACATTTCTTGCAAGAATTGGCAAAACCACAGAATCGGATCAATAAGTATTAGTATTACAATTAGTGTTGGTATAAGTATAAATATTAGTATTTATGCAGTTTAAGTGATAGGTAAATAAAAACAAAATATAATATATAATATAAAAAATACAAATATGGCTGTAAATTTAAACAGAGCGATTTATCTTCACTCTATAAAAGATTCTAAAAGAGTTAAAATAGCATAGTGAAATCTTTGTTTGGCATGAAGTCTTATTTGATATAGTTATATATATATATATGTATGACATTATGTAGAAATCACGAAATGAGCTCATTGAGTGTTAAGTATACAGGAAATTATTCAAGGAAACTTAGAAATAATATGCAATGTTTGTTTCTAGGCTAATAACTTAATATACATAACTTAAGTTATATGCAAAGGAAAGCTGGCAAAACTTAGTCAAAATCTAGAGCAAGTGTCAGACTTAGGTACATATGTATATTACTGATAGCTACCAAGTCTATTTTCTATTTTGCGTAATCAGCGTATTTGAGATAGTCCGCTTGTTTACAGGTCGCCGCACACATGTTGGGGACTCTCGTAAAATGGGATTTTCGAAATGATAAACTCTGCCCTGGATGGTGCATAACAAATGCCGTAATATGATTTGGCAGCTACATAAAACAAAAATCAACACGCACTTTTTTGATTTTTTGACGAGCTTGCCTGATGTCGCACACACCCCCAGAACAGAGAACCCAGAACCCAGAACCCAGATCCCAGACCCTAGCCCCAGAACTCCCGTCCCAGATTCCAGCTCAGTTCCATCCCTGGCCCCCATGCCAGCCCCTGCAGTGTTGCCACTAAATAAATAGACATAGCACACGACATTAAACTTATTCATAATACATGAGTTTAGCTGAGGGCATGGGGCGTGGCAGGCAGCTCGGCGCTTGGCAATCAGTCAAATGTAATAATAAATAAATAAATAAATCAAAAACAACCATAAAAAAGGAGAAGAACGACTCTATGTTTCTGATTCCGATTTGAATTGAAACTCTGATTTTGATTGTGTCGTATATTAGGAGCAACATGCTCAAAAAGGTCCTGCAACGGATTAGTCAAACAGTAGGAAAAGCATCAGCACTGACAGTAAAAACAACAAACAAGTAGCATATGGTGTCAAATATATGTATTATGTTTCCTCTTTCCTAATTGCAAAGTCTCTTGTTTCGCGGGAATATTCTAACTAATAATAAACGAATAATTAATAATAATTGTATATATAGTATTATGATTAGAGTTATTTGTTTGGGCAACAATTTACTTGTTAGTGATTGATACTGATCAAGAATATATACATATACCTTCTGTCTGTTACATACTACTTTCAACAAACTTTATATACCACCAGAGGGTAAAATAAAGAGTTTTTGCTCAATGGTGTGTACTCAAGTAGAAGTCATCCCACTCGTAGTTCAATTTAAACAATGAATTCAAATAAATTCAATAGATTAGATATTTCATTCGTAGTTTATACTACAAAGATTCGGGAATATCTAAATAAAATCGTAATAATAATAATTGAAGTGAATTGAATTATCTAAAATTATTTCTTACATACTAAACTGCTAATCATACTGTGCATATTATGAAACAATAAAGCACTAAAATGTCAAGGTTTACATTGAACAGTTGCAACTTAAATGCTGACCAGAAGGACGACCCGAATCAGTTGGTTACTTTTAAAGGACTCGCCTGATGTGTGCAGCGATCTGTGGACGTTGGAGGGGCTATCAGATGCAGTCGGGCCTGCTGCATCCAAGTGTTTAATTTGCCAAATAGGCGCCAGCTCATCAGGGCCCAAAGAGGGTTGGACAAACAAACTCGGATGGGCAGCCTGGCTAATGAATGAATAGCCGGCATTGGCGAATATTTCAAATACTCGTACATCTGTTTAGTATACATTTTTTTTGGGTTTCGATTCGCGAATGGATATTTATACAGTAGTGTTGCCATTTTAGCTATTTTTTAGCTAGACTTTGCTAATTTGTTATAGCAAAAGCTAGAACAATGGAAGAAATTCAATAAGCTAGAAAATTTGGCTATTTTAAGCAATTAATTTACTAATTGTAAATGGCGGATTACTTGTATATACTGAAGAAATCCAATGAGATTTTCTGGAAAATTATATTGAGGGCAAACACAAATAGTAGATTTTAGGAAAATAATTACTAAGCAGATACGATTTTTTTATTTTTATTGGGAAAATACTACAATAATCGTTAAATGCTATTTTAGCTTATGTATAAATGTTAAAACTTATATTTTCATAATTCTATGGCCGTAAATTACTATTTAAATATTTGTTTAAATTAATTCTAAAGCGACATATGTAGATATCTAAAGAATCTGTCAATATAGACGAAATATCCTTTTTGTTATTAGATAAGAAGAACGGAATTGACTATTTTTTGTTTTTATTTAATTATCAACTATTTCTAGCTAGCTTTTTAAACAAATTAACTATTTTAGCTCTTGATTGAATTCTGGCAACACTGTAGTACACTGAGTATTGGACATTGAGTGTTGAGTAGCCGCCAAAACAAACACGATTGAAAAATCAGAGACAGATATCAGAGTAAACAAACAAACCGGAGTCCAGTTCTAGTTGTAGTTACACACTTTTTTGCCGAGTTTGTGCATTTCCGTTCATGAAAACACCAAAGACCCAAAAAAAATAGGGAACTGAACAGAACGAGGCTTATCGTAAAAGCAGCATCTAATGCTACGGACAGAGACAGAAACAGAGCAAAGGAAAGAACGAGAGAGAGAGAGAGAGAGAGTTAGAAGAGTGTTTGGCGGTTCATTGCTTTTTGACATACGATATGTGCGGAGTGTGAGGATGTCGAGGCATCACCTTTTCACCAAACTCAATTCAACTCAATCAGCAGTAATTACGTCGCATGTAATACCCATAAAGGTAAGCACTCTATACTGTATTGTATATGCATACATGCATATCGCTCGATCTACACGCGGCGATTCCATTACACCAAACGAGTGAGATTTCGATTCCGATTGCGATTCCGATTGCGATTGCGATTGCGATAACGAGCGATTGTCGTCAGGCGACGCGTCGGGCAAAGAGGAAGCAGCTCACCCGGATTATCTCTTGTTTTCATAACATTGTCGGACCGAAGCGCATTTATGAATGGAACTCGACGCGGAGCAAACACCATGTTTGATATTTATCCCACGGCTTAGTTACTCAATATTAGAGGACACAATTTGAAACTATTAACATAATTGGCACTCCAGGTTATACGTATCATTGAATGAAATACATGCATATTTTTAAAGTTATTCCATATGCTAGACAAGTCCATGTTAGATCCTTTACATTCAAGAAGTAGTTTATCGAGAAAAAAAATGTGCATAACTGGTCTAAGGAAGTCTGGCAGACCCCATAAAGTATATATATTCTTCAACAGCCGAGTCGATATAGCCATGTCTGTCTATACGTGTGTCTGTACTAGCGCCTAGATCTCAGAGACTAAAAGAGCTAGATACACCAAATTTGTTATGTTGGTCCGTCGATGGGCTAAGCCAAGCCCCTTTGCCAAGACACTTTCCGCCCCCTTAAATCGAAAAAAATTTGAGTCCCATAAACTGAGAATTATTAAAGCTAGAGTCTTGTTACACAGGACGAGCATCATGGTGCCGATGTGTCCTGAAAATTTCCTTGCGATCGGATAATAAACTCGGAAGTTATTCAAAACACAATATTATGCAGTAAATAGCCAACGGAAGAAGAAGAGAATTCTGACGTTGCAACGCACTATAGGGTATTTGCCCATTTAAGGGAATCAATTAAAACCTCAAGAACTTAACAATATATTTGGATGAAGTTTTTTACATTACCCTTATGTTATCAATAGGAAATGGGACTGGAAAATGTGGGCGTTGATCCGCTTTTTTAGACCCTTTACTTTAAAAAAGTAAAAAGGGTCTATTAAGTTTGTCAAAATGAAGGAAGTCTGGCAGACCCCATAAAGTATATATATTCTTGATCAGCATCAACAGCCGAGACGATATATCCATGTCCGTCTGTCCATCTGTCCTGCTGTATGAACGCCTAGATCTCAGAGACTATAAGAGCTAGGGTCACCAAATTTGGTGACAATACTCCTGCGGCCCTCGAAAAGGTCAAGTTTGTTTTATAATTTTGCCACGCCCCCTTCCGCCCCCCAAAATCGTAAACAAAATTTTTGAAATTCCATAAGACGAAAAATATTAAGGCTAGAGTCCTGAATTTTGGCACACAGGACGATCGGATAATAATCTTGGAAGTTATTCAAGAAAAACGTAAAATCCCATATAATGGTCAATTTTAAAACTGAATTTTGGCACACAGGACAAGCATCGGGGTACTAATGTATCCTGAAAATTTCATGGTGATCGGATGATAAACTCGGAAGTTATTCAAAACTCAATATTACTCAGTGTCGGGCCAAAGAAAGAAGAAGAGCATATTGAGGTTACAACGTGCAATGGGGTACTATTAGTGTTACTCTTATTGCCATTTTGAAGAATAAGTAAAGGGTCTCTCATAGTCGACTTCGACTGTAGCCTTTCCGACTGGTTTTCCTTATAGTATTATATGCAAATAATTAATAGTTAAGTGTTTTACAGAGTAAGTAAAGGGTGTCTCTTTGTCGGCTTCGACTGTAGCATATCGTTCCCTACTATCGCTCCCGCCCCGACTCTTCGGCTTGTTCATTCTTAATACTATCGTTGGGAATTTTTCATTTCCCAAGCTATCTGAAACCAAACATGCAAGCTTGTCAGTCCGATATATTTATGATATTAATACAACTTAGGTAAAATGTGATCCAGTGGTGCCACGACCTCTTTGAAGTTCATTATACCAGTAGCAGATTGTTGATTTGCCAGGAGAAGATACGCCATAATACTTATCGAGCAACTGCTTGACTTCCACGCTGTTTTTTCCCAATCAAAAAGTACGATATTCTTTTTTTCGATGTTCGATAATTTATATACCAAAAGTTCGATTCTTTAGAAAATTTAAGCACATACCTTATAAAGGATGACACCAGCACCCCTAATATGTTAGTCGAGGAACGAATTGAACGATGTGTTATATCATATAGCTCCTATTGCAACATTCGTTCAAAATACTCGTACAAGCTCTTGTATGAGTAACTTTAAACTCAGCTGTTAAAAGTAATATTATACTTCTAATATATTGGCCAAATACTTATGATCAAGATCGGGCCACTGTAGTAGTATATACATAGCTGACATAGGAATAGTCGAGAGATTTACAGAATATTGTAAGTACATATAGAGTGTTTTATAGTCGGCTTCGACTGTAGTATATCGTTTACTACTATCGCTCCATCCCTACTATCGCTCCCTTCACGACTTGTTTTGGTTATAATTGGTGTGGCACATGAAAGGAGATATACTTATATGTAGGTACCAGAATATTTTACTTACTGCAACTTGAATACTTACTTGCCGGAGATGAATATACATACATACATATACATATGTCTCTTTATTTAAATTTACATTTCACATCGCCATTTAGAGGAAAACATACAACACACCTTAGAAACTAAACTTAACTTAAGTAAGACATCAATAATAAATAAAGATAAGTAAATCAGAAAATATATTAATATATAAAAATATTAAAAAATAATAAAAAGAACAAATAAAAATGTAATGTAAAGAAAAAAGAAATAAATAGTAATTCAATTTAAAAATCAATTTTGAATAATTAAAATTCTTATTCAATTTTGCGTTTCCGGCCATAAAGACGCCATCTATTATGTTCTGCGTGTAGTTTTGCTGCGCCGAAGCGCTCTCTCTTGGTAAAAAATGAAACTAGCAATGCCGAGCTGAATTCAAATACAGATACGCACGTGGAAATGAAACCATGATAAGTATTTGTCAATTCCCTGGCACAAAATATACTATTTGTATTTTTAAAGTAATATTTAATGAATAAAACACTTAAAATAACGAAGTCTGCAGGGATTTGACGTCTGCAGCACTGCTTGATTATGAATGAGATTTCGCTGAACTGCTTGCAGTTTTGGTTAATCTGATTGGATGTCCACTGCTTGGGTGCAGTGCTGCTGAAACTGTTAATACTTGGCAACAGATGGCGCTGGTTGACATGCGCACTTCTGCGGCAAGATGGCGTCACTTCAAATTTGGCGGTTATTTTGTTTGTTTTTTATTTGAGACCTGTGAGATGCCATGAATATTTCTCTGCAATTTAAGTATACCCCGTAATACCCCACCGATTAAAAAGACCAGTATATATTTATGTATATTTCGTAACAAATCGAAAATTGTTTTTATTACTTTCTGATCAAAATCATACAACGTTGTCAATTCGTTTTGTTTTGCATGTTGTCGTTTTTATCGCATTATAATAATGTGTTTCTTTATCTGTTTTGTTGTTGTTGGTTTTCTTTTTAGGTTTTCTTTAATAGTAATTTATAATTATAATAATTTATATAATAATATTTGTATAATATTACTTGGTAATTTATTAATTCTCATTATGCTCCTCTGCTCCTCTCTCACTGCCGTCAATCGGGCATCAATCGGCCTTACACGCTGATTGACCCGAATTGACCCCTATAAGCTTTTACGTTTTACCATATACCATTTACCGTGCCTATATCAATGCGCGTGCCTCTCTGCACTTAATTGCCATCTTATGTACTTTACTTTGATGCATATGATTTTCTTTCATTTTCATTTTCATTTCATTTTCTTTGCCATTTACTTGTTATGTGTAATGCGACATACGCTTTCTGCAATATATTTAGCAAGTAAAATTAACTAATTGTAAAATAGGTGTATCTGTTAATATGTATGTATGTGTGTGTGTGAGTGTGTGTGTGTGTTTGCTGTGTATGTGTGTGAGAGTGTGTGTGTGTGTGTGTGTGTGTGTGATTGTATGTTATTTACAAGACAAAATAGATGTATCTGTGTGTGTGTGGGGATGTGTGTGTGGTTTCTGTGTCTGATGTATCTGTATGTGTATGAGTATGCTTAGATTTAAACTTTACTATTGGATCTTAGCATTTCACTTTCATTTATTGTATAATATTATTAATATTATGTGTTATGTGTTATGTGTTATCTGTTATGCATATAGTCTATGTATTTATGAATGTACGTTCGTTTTGCCTTTACGTGTTTTATGCTGCGCACTCGCCTATATATATAAGAATATGTTTTATGATCCTGAAAATGATGTATGCCGTACGGTTGTCAATCAGTTTTCTGGTATTCCTTTAATTTCTTCAGCTTTACTTGGTTTTATTTTTTAGTTCATAGACTTTGCTCTTTCATTTATTCCATGTTTTTTTTTGTTTAACTGGTGTGTAGCTGTCTGTGTATACGTTTATTACTTACACTGCTAAAAATTCACGTTTATATCCTCAATATAGGGGCTTCATATATATGTGTTTACTGCCATGTATATTGTATATAGATTTTGTTTTTTATTTGTATTTTTATTATTATTAGTATAGACTAAAAATCTTCTTGTTATAGATACATATGTATGTATGTTGTATGTGTTGTGTGTGCACACACAGATACATAAGTACATGTATATATGTGCGTCTAACACACACACACACACTCCATACTGTTTACTCTGCTCCCGATATCTCCTCCGGATGCTCTGCTATTCTGCTAATTGTATTGTGTTTAAATAACTTGTATTATGGGATCTTTCTCTTTCGTTCCTTCGTTCTTTCGTTCTATCTTTCCATTTGCCTATCAGTAATAAATTGATTTTTTGTTTAAATAATTTTAATCGTAATATACTTGTATGGGCCTTAAGTTTAAGTACTTTACGTTCTCTTTGTGTCACTCATTGAAAATTTATAAACTGAGGACGTTTCTAGCTGCTCCATTTATATTCGTATGTATATATATATATATATAAATTCAAATATATATATATGTATATACATATACATACATTCATGTATATATATATATATATATATATATACATATATATATATATATATATATAAATATATATACGCAAATATATAGCTTCAAATTAAAGCTTTATTAACCATGCTCGCGTTTTGTTTTCGTATTAACAAAATTAAACGTTTCGTAATAATCGTACACAAGAGTTACATACATAAATCTTTATTAATTCATAGTTGTATTTTCATTATTATTATTTTTAATAATTATTATCATTATAACTAGTTAAATTTGAGTACTAAAAAAAAAAAAAAAAAAAAAAAATACAACATACACTAATCCGAGCTGCCAACTTGTTTAGCGCGCAATTTGAACTAGTTTATGTATATGGTATTTTCTGCTGTTGTGTTTAGTATTAATTTAAGTATTTTGTATATGCTTATAAGAATTTAATACAAATTAGAGATACCCTTAGTGCCTAATTGTAAATACGAACTATTTAGTATTATTTACTTATGTATGCTTTTTTTTCTTCTTTTTTTTGTTTTTGTTTTCTTTCGTTTACTTGTAATTTGTGGTTTGTGGTTGTTGTTGCTGCTTGTGTTCTCTTATGGCGGCATTAAGTACGAGTATGTATGAATGAAACAGGGAGAGAGAGAGAGTGAAAGAGATAGCTTGAGAGACCCATTGACGACGGTCCCCCATCGGCATTAGCTTCGTCTACACGAAGAAGAATGGGAGAGAATGCGAATGCGAATGCGAATGCGAGAATGAGAGAGAAACACAACCAGAGAAGTTCTCGGAGAGATGGTCAAGTTAAGAGTTGGTTAGATTTTTTCTTTTTTTTTTTTGGGATCGAAGGATCAGTTAGCGAAAAGATTGTTGGATATGTGTGTGTTGTTGTTCGTTTTTTATTTTTTAATTCATTTTCTTTTTCTGCTGAACTTTTCTCTGGCTTGAAGGATATGAAGAGAAAGTAATTGATCTTTGAAATTATTTGAGATACTCGTATTCTCAGACATTGACTTAATTTGGGATTTGGTTTAATTGATAAAATTGCTTTTCGTTTTCCTATTATTCGCTTAATTCAATATTTTCAAAACTTCTGTGGTGAATTTTCGGGTAAAAAATGTGCAATTGCTTTCAAAATTTCCGAATCGACTTTCAATATTTATTTACTTGTGGAATAGTACATAAGCGAGAATAGTATGTGTATGTATGTATGTATGTATGTAGGTATGTAGGTATGTATGTACTATAATATAGTAGTTATGTATAACCTATGTAAATGTGTATAATTGTATGTGGTATCTTGGGGTTTCATGGGGTTATTTGTATTGTATTCTCTTTGTTTTTGTTTTTCTTTTTTGTTGCTGCTTTTAAAATCTTTGTTTTTACTTCAGTTCTTTTTGAATTACTTTTTCATTTTTGTGTAGATTTGTTGTTGTTGTTGTTGTTGCTGTTGCTGCTGTTTTGCTGCTTCTTCCAGTTGTTCTTCATGTTGTGGTTTGTTGTTGTTGTCTTTTTAAGTTTGCCATTCATTGTATAAATATTTGTCGTTAATGCAATATTTAATAATTCTCATTTAATATTCATTATTAATTTTGTAATCAAAATTCCTCTAGTTGAAGGCAATCGGCGAATATATTTGAAATTATTTATGCAATTATTTTACATACTTTTTGTTTTGTTTTTTTTTTTTTTGTTCATTTTGTTGTTAGTACACATTATTATTATAATTATTAATATTATTATTTGTAATATTATTACTTAAAGTTTTCTTCTTCTATTAGTTTTGACTGTGGAAAACAATTTAAAATACAAAAAACATTATGAAATGGTTCTCAATTTCTAACATGATCTTTGTCTGCATCAAAAGTCATCTGAATCTGGAAAACTTAGGTGTAATTTTGCTGAACGTTGTTTACAATCTAGTTCGTTATAAAATACATATTGTATCATATATCGTGTACTCACTGTATATGTATTTGTATATGTATAAGTATAAGATTAAGTATAAGTTTAACCATAAGTATAAGTGTAAGTATAAGTATATAAGTTCAAGTATAATAATCATAATAATATTATGTACAATTGTATGTGTCTGTCTTACTTAGGTGTTAATTAAAAGTCATGCTTACGCTTAAAATACATTAATACAATTCTAATTATTGTTAGTAAAAAAAATTGTTTCCAATATGTTTGTTTGTCTGTTTGTTTTTTTTTTTTGGGCACTATTTATGTACAATGTTAGTTTAAATTGTTTATATAACTTGAAAATCACTTTAAGGCAGTTTTCTTATACTTCAAAAATGTTGTGCTAACGAGAAAGGAACTACATATTCTTTTTTTTTTTTTTTCCTCTTAAGTATATTGTCTAAAATAAAAACCCATGAGAACTCAACTAAACTCAACTCAACAGAAACTGGCAACTGACGTTAAACCCAAATGCATACAACTTGCCAACTGTGTGGTGTGTAAGGGTGAATGAAATCCAGAACTCCATCTCAAATAACTACATGAGATCCTTGGATACATTTTAGGAACTACTTTGCGCCTGCAGCTAACTGCGAATCCATTCGAAATCCATTGAGATCTAATTATGGAGCTAGCCAAAAGTTGGAAGACAAAAGAAAATCGACTTGATGCTGAGCCAAGTTTTAGACAGAAACTAAATCGTACAGATACAGATACAGATATAAAGATACAAAGGATAGTTATACATTTACTAGATAGATTAGATAGAGACACAGACATATCGTATATGTGCTAGTACAATGTACAATGGTGTGTATGGTGTGTGGCCTGGGTGCAAGTTAACGTTAACGCATAGTACACACAAATATTGCCTTTGGTTTTTCATTTTCATTTTCATTTTCTTTTGTTTTTTCCTTTTCTTTTTGGTTTTTGCAAATTTACTAATTATTGTCTGCTATTTATTCACACATAGTACAACACATCCACACTGACTCGCACACACATAGTATATGGACATACACACACACACACACGCACACGCACACAGGAATAAGTTAAATTGAAGGAAAGCCCTAGCCCAAAACACATGGCAACAGTTTTCCGACTCCCAAAAGAAAACGCGAATTCGAACTGATTGATCCTAACTAAGCATCCAACAACCAAGTGAACCAAGTGGTACATACACACGCCTACAAGATATTTCTTTTCCTTTGGTTTTTCATCTAAATATTCAGCAATTTTCATTGTTTTCAATTTTCAATTTTCAATTTTCCATTTTCAGTTTTAATTTCAATGTTTATGTATGAATTGTATATAAGTTAGTATTGTATATTGTTTAATTTAATATGCTTGCAGATTTTTATTTTACTTTACTTGTCGAATATTTTACTAAACTTGTCTGAGAATGTGAATTGGCAGTTTCAGATTTTTAGGTATTCATATTTTATTATTACGTCTTTATTTATACAATTTCGATTTGGATTTTCATTAGCTTACATTAAAAAACGTTTTTTTTTTTTCTAATAAAAAGTTTTGCACTATTTGCATTGTTATTATTATTATTATTGTTATTATTATTAATATTATTAGAGTTCAACTAAATGTTATTGCATGTTTTTTTCTAAGAATTTGTCATAATTTAATTTATTTTAGTTAAAATATAAGTTGAGAAAATTTCACCAATTTACTTCGACAATTAACCTACTTTTGCTGTGCGGCGATGTGCTGAGAGAACTGCAGTGTTGTGGATCGGAAAGAAGAGGATTGGAGTGTTGGACAGTGACACAAGTGAAACAAAGGGAAGTGTGTAAATCGTCGAGCGCATCTCAATCTCCCCGTTTCAAGCTGTAACTTGGTAATCATTAAAATAAAAGTCAATAAACAATGATATGTATTCGATTTATTGCCGAATAAACAAAAAAAAAAAGAAGAGAAAAGAAAATAATTAAAATAATTAAAATAAATAATTAAATAGGGTATACAACTAATGGGTATAAACTAAACTATGCAACGACATACAGAAATGATATATTACTTATATAAGTACATACTACATAAGTAGACCAAACAGTTCTTAAGAACATCTAATCGAATCGAACAAAACAAAACAATAGATAATTGATTTAAGGTTAAGTTTGAGTGTGAGATTCAAAGAGCACCCTGTGCACATATGTAAATAGTAGCTAAGTACTCGTAATTAGATAAGTTTTGAGAAACGGTTTATTCAAAGTTCGTTGTCACATTTATTGCTCCTGTTGCCTTATAAAGAACACGCCCATTGCCCAGTGCGCAGTGCCAAATGCAGGAAAAGCAAAGATTGGATTGCATTATACTCGTATGTACGATAGTTTGGACTATAGACAATTGTTGTGCAGATTGTGTTTGAGAATCGATTGTATGTGGATAAAGTTTGTCTGGAGGCAAATGTGAGAAGTCAATCGGTTAGGAGGTTGGCGAAAGTCCACAAGTTCTGCCAGCTGCTTTTTGCTTATTCTAAGGGGGGTTTTCATCTATTTATGAAATGTTCTCATGCTTATGTACTTATTATACTCGTAGCTAATACAGTTCGTATTTTACTTTTATCTGCATATTTTCATATTTTTATTTTGTTCTTGGATCGTAGTTAATATTGCGGCAAACACTTTGAAAAATAAAGTTTTGCGTTGGAAAAAAAAACACGTTACGATTATGAATTTCGATATTCGATGATCAATATTCGATAGTCGATAGTCGATAGTCGATACTCGATGAGTTACGATATTTTACAATTGCTTTTAGTTCAAGTTGAGTTACACTTTTCATATGCCTTGCTGAACCCTGTACCTCTAACTAAGTAGTATGTATGTATGTATGTTTGTATGTATGTATGTATGTAATTTAAGTATTATGAGCTGAGTTCATATACAGATAGATAGATAGATATTCATTCTTCTTCTTAGGACTATCTCTATATAGACCATACATACGTATCGCATTAACACTAACAACTAATGGCAATATCCTTGTATTATGCATAGCATTTCCATTACGCATACATAAGTAATTATGTGTGTGTTTCTTTTCATAAAATTACATTAAATATCATTTATCAATTATCATGGATTATTCACTATTTTTGTTTTTTTTTTGTATATGATTTTTACATGGTTTCGTTTAGTATTGCATAGATTCAGTTTGTATTCAATTGAATTACTTGTTCTTTTCATTCTCGGCTTCCTATATCATTCATTACTCAAGATGAAAAAAAAAACAACCTCGAACAAACTAATTATTATTTTCTTTCCCATTTTTTTCAGTTTTCAATCTTCAGTTTCTTGCTAGACCAAGTTCTGTCATTATGTTCCTTTAACTAGGTTTTAGACTTATACATATTTGGCTATAAGCAGTTAAAAAAAATACGCTAAAATTACTTGTTATCATTATCGTAATCGCTATCGTTATTGTTATAATTATTGTGTTTTTCTCTATTAAGTTGTATAGCGACCTAGAAATTAATTTGTTATTTTTTTTTTCCATTTACTTTTATTATCTTCAAACCTCGTTGGCTAAAATCTAATGCGTCTTTGAATATGCTGTCATGAATACGAAAAAAATAGAAGAAAAAAAAACAATTTAACAATACAAAATTAATAATAAACTATTTGCTGCTGCTGTGTGAGTAGGCCGAGCGTGACTGAAGGAACCTTCTTGAAGTGCCAGCAAATCCTCCAGTGATAACCCGCATTCAGTGTGAGATTCCAGATAGAAGAGTTGCCTTATAAGTACTATAGGGGATTGTGATATACTTTGAATTGAACGTTTAAACATTCTTGGCATTGCAGCTGCTCCCCAGAGAGAGGGGGATCTACGAGTAGGTACGAGTCTTTAACTACATATACTACTAGTATGTAGTTTAATGTTATTACTGTTTAGCTGGCAGTGACATTTATTCATTGGCTTGGCTTCTTTGGCTGTGTCTGATATCTGATACGTCTTTAGTCGTCCTTTGTTAAAGGTGAGAAGGGACAGTGGGACAGTAGGACAGGGGGACAGTTAGAGAGAGAACAAAGTTAAGAAGAAAACTTTTGAGGCGTTTGTGACTTACGTTGGTCCTTTTGCAGTTGATATTTGATGTGAGAAGGATACGAGTAATCGTATCAACCAAATGCTAAATGTACGAGTGAATAAGATTTACAGAGAAGATTTAATTGTTTTCTTGGGAACAAACAAAGTTCAGGGTAATGAAATCCTCTTACAAATAAAGTGCGCTTCAAAAAGTTTTCTGGACGGATATTACAATTTGTAGCACAAGATGTGGTCAATTCGATGTGAATGAGAAGATCTAAGATATTTTATTAGTAATTCTAAGAAATTGTACCTATTGCAGATGATAGAGAGTACACTGTCTCTCTCTCTCTCTATCTCTCTCTCTCTCTATCTCTCTCTCTCTCTATCTCTCTCTCTCTTACGCTCGAGTAGTTGCAATGCCAATGTTGAGTTAACAAAATAAGCATTCATTAGGTCTGCGTGGGGGTGTCTCTATCTGTGGGGGTGTGACTTTAATGCTCTGCAATCAATTTGTGGCAAATCATTAGTTTCTTTTTATCTTGGTCTATAGTGTAGTTTAATGATATATGCGTAATATTATCGCATTATTTTAATTTTCTTTTCTTTGGGAATATTATAAACTATTTGTTTTTTGGTATAATTAATTGATTTATCGTATGTTATGAATGCTGCGGAGCTTAAAAACCCTTCAATTTGTTTATATCTTTAGTTTTTCTTCTTTTTAACAAACATGATTAATAATATGGAAATTAGCTTCCGTTCTCATTTCCGTTTCCGTTTCCATCGAATCTATTTATGCAATTAAAAATATGTTCCATGAGTGTTTCTTCTGTCTGTCTGTAATGTGTTGCTCTTGTTTTTTTTTTTTATTATGATGGTTATATAATGATGCGCGCTATAGTTTGACCTAATTAAACTATGTATGAATGCATGTATTCTTGTATGTATGTAAATGTAAGTATCCTCGGCTTTGAAATTGATTTTGTTTTGTTTTGTGGTATTTTATGCGTATTTTTTGTATTTTATTTCCATTTACTGAACTGTCGCTGATATTTACTGATATTTTTTGATGTTCTTTACATTTAGTTTGGTATTCATTTCATTTCATTTTTGTTGCTTTGAGTACGTTTTTTGTTGTTTGTTTGTTTGTTTTTTTTTGTTTGTTTTTGTGTTTTTTGTTTTGTTCTTTTTCTTGTATACAAAATTGGTTTTTGTTTTTGTTTTTGTGTTTTTTCGTGTTCCTTTTTATATATATATATATTCTTTTTTTTGTTCTTTAGCGGGTAATACAAATGCTTAGATTTAGACAAAAAAAAAACTGTTGTTTATCTTTATATACTTATATATATATATATATATATATATATATATATATATACGTACACCATATACCTGTATATACATATATGTATGTGTATGCGTATATATATATATATATATATATATATATATATATATATATATATATATTTATATATATATATATATATAAATATGTATTATATTTAGAATTATTTATATGCTGTACTTAGATAACCTACATTCGAATACATGAACACTTCAAGATATCATTTTGTTTTGTTTTCATTATTATTATCATAATTATTATTATGTTAATTAATATCATTATAATTATAATAAGTGATTTTAATTGAATTGAATTTAATATAATTAAACTTTTGTTTTTGCCTGCTTTTTATTTTTTTTTTGCTTTTCGCATTACTAATTTTTTTCTTTTCTTATTTTCTTTCTCGTGCTTCTCTTCTTCTACTTCTTTCACTTTCGCTTTCGCTCCTGCCTACTTAGTTTTCACGTCATTATTATTTCATATTTTTCCTATATAGAGAGAGGATCTTCTCTACTTTTTTCCATTATACTTGAAACAGTTGCAGCTAGTATTCGTGATGATGTTGTTGTTGCTGCTCATTCGATGATGTTGTTGATGTTGATGGTGTTAAAATAGTGCTTCTTCTTCATCTTCTTGTTGTTGTTGTTCTTGATGTTGTTGAAGTTGTTGTTGGTTTGTTTGTTAATACAGAAATGCAATTATACGCGGGCGTCGTCTCGACTTCGTTGGTGTTTGTTGTGTTGCGGCATGACAAGCAAAGTGCGGGGTGTGCGGATGTGATGATGGTTTCAGCTACGGCAGCGTCTACGGGGGCGTATGAGTAATGCCGCGTAAATGCGATGTTGTGCTGATGTGTGATGTATTTTGTGTGGAGTGGTGTGTGTGGTGTATTGTGTGTGATGTGCGAGTATGATAGAGAGTTAGAGAATTCCTTCCATTCCTTGCCTTGCCTTTCCTTTCGATTTCGTTCTCCATTCTGTTGGTTGTTCACACACTTTGTTCTTGTCCTTGGGCAACTTCTATTTTCGTAACTTCTTGACTTGAATCCATGGGACACACACCCAGACGCAGGCGCTACGTGCATCCGGTTGCCGTGTCCTGTGGCCTTGGCTGCAACTGAAGCAGCTGCTGCCTTGACCACCTACTCCTTATCCTGCTGCTCCTAATGATTGGTCTTCCATCTACTGCCTTATCTTTATCTTCTGCCTCTGCTTTAAATATTCGTTGTTGTTGTTGTTGTTGTTGTTGGTTGATTCGTTTGCCTTACTTCTTGATCTTTCACTTTCGGTTCGGTTCGGATCGGATCGGTTCGGTTTAATCCGCTTCCATGCGTTGTGTGGTTGGTTCTATTGATACGCTAATGTATATAGTATGTATATTCATTTTATCGAGGTGTCTCTGTACTTTACTCTCTCTTGCAAGTTCTGTGATTTGAAAATGACTTCGATGTGTTTAGCATTGACGATAGTTTTTTTGGTTGTATTTGTAAGATACGTTTTTTTTTCAGTTTTATTTTGAACTTATGAAGCGGCTGCTGCTGTTGTTGTTGTTGTTGTTGTAGTTATTGTACTAAACAGTTGAATGTTCTTGTTGTTGTTGTTGTTGTTGTTGCATCATTTATATGGAGACGACATATTGCATTTTGTAATGTTTCTAATACTCCCAATATCATGCATCCTGTATTTCACCTTTCAATCCAGGCACCCTGTGGTGTTGGTTATGTCCTAAACGATTCGCTAAATCCTGTACAACATCACGAAATATAACTGTATCTATATTTTCACCTAGTAAATACAACAAAAACCAATCGCCCATCTTGGAACGACGAACGATTATTTCAATAGCGTCACGACGCACTAACCTGAAGTACAAAAAAAAAGGTAAAAGGAATAGAAAAAGAAAAAGAAATAGAAATATATACATTTGTGTGAATATCGATTCTAAGCGATATTTGGCAACTGACTTACCTAAATCGCATTCGAAATAAATAGACCCTCATTCGAGGCGAGAATATAATAACCACCCTGTATATTAGCGTTAATAATGTGAGTAACGTTAATAATATAAACCAAAACCAAAGGAAAATGTAAATTTTCTCATTAACAACATTTAATGGTAAAATGCAAATGGCGTCGTGCTTCTCCACCTATAAAACAAATAAAAATTGATAAATTCAAAATTAATATATATATTTGTCGATCAGAGTGTTGGCCATTATGGCCATTTAGCCACTCACCTCCCCACTTGAACCATATTTAAAAAATGTACATTTGGTCATTCTGGGAAATATGTAAATCATCGGATCCATGCGATCTTCCTGATCGGTCTCCATATAATCTATCACATCTAAGCCAAATGTCATAAATTCGCCATCGAAAAATCGATTCATAAGAAACATTTGACCTGACAAATACAACAAAAATTTTATACATATAGTGTATATATATATCGGTTATAAGTACGATATATACACAGACGTAGTATACGTTGTGTGGTCAATGTTTATCTAAAAAGAGATTAATTGACAGCTCTAATTTATGGGTTCATTGCTGCCTCACACACGCACATAAGTGCATACATACATACGTACGTAGAATTATGTGTGTGTGTGAGTATGATATCTGAGAGAAATGTGTTATTGTTAAAAATCTTGTAAATGATTTCGCTCAATTTTTTTTTGTTTCGAAATGAATGAAAAGCCAGCCAACTAGCCAACTAGCCAACTACGTACATTATTAATATACACTTCTGTAATTGAACGTTCTCTCGATATATTTATTTATCCTGTTCTATTCAATTGAATTCCCCGAAAAAGACATAGTACTAGTAGTCAATGAGATAATCTATCTTGTGATAACGAAAAGTTTCCTAAGAAGCAACGCCAAATAAATTAAATCTAGAATTGTGGAAGCATTTCTTCGATTATGTTGTAAAGACCAAAATGCAGTTCAAGTATTTCAATTAAGGGTTAAGGTTAAATTTTCAATTCCGCAAATTTTCAATTCTTCAGGGAGGGGAAAGAATCAATAATTTGCGAACTTGAAGTTATGTAAATAATGTTATTATTTTTGGATAGGTAAACACATTTTTATTAAGTTAATCCATAGGTGTGAGAGATTCAAGATCTGATTAATTCGGATTACTGATAAAAATGAATTACCAGTTATACCAGTTATTAGTAATTGTTTTCCCGAAATGCAAGAGCTACCATTTTGAATTTCAACTTGTTTTTAGTAGATTAAGGAAGGAAAACACACTGGAATTCATATATAGTATTAGTTTGGGGAAAGAGAAATCCATTCTTTTACCCAATTTACAAGATTAATTCATTACGGTTCAGGTGGTCCGAATTGTTGTTGTTAAAAAAATTCGATGAATATACTAGTAGTTTCGCAGTCTTCAATTGAATTAATTGTTTTTGTCGTTATACACATTTTGTGAGTACAAATAAAGATGATAATCGCTTGATGCTAAAGCCGGACTATACGGCGGATGCATTCAAACTTCCCATCCAAGCTTCCTTAGTTTGTTGCGCATCCTGATGTAAGTCAATACCTTTCCTTTTGGCCAATTCTGGGCGCTTCTGGTCAATTGCAATCTTCATTCGGTCTCATTGTTGACAATAGAGGTTCGAGTTGAGTGTTTGGCCATATGGAAGTAGCTTTTGGTAGATGATTCCCTTCCAATTCCACTAAACACATAGCACATAGCCTTCATGGCTGTTAGTCCTGGTTTGGCTACCGTTTGAGCTGATTCGTCGCGCTTTGACCAGGATCGTTTCTCACAACATTGTCGTATGTGGCCCATTTCTCATCACCAGTCACCATCCGTTTAAGAAATGCATCGATTTCATTGCGTTTGGCGAAGGATTCGCAGATGGAAATTCTATCGATTGTATCTCTTTTCAGACAATTCGTGAGGCAGCCATACATCTAGCTACTTTCTAACTCTAGCTTTTCGTAGGTGGCTTTGTGGTCAATGTTAAGCTCTTGGGCGATGCTCTCAGCTGCTGACTTATCGGTCTGCTTCAGTAATTATCGCGATATTATCAGAATTTTCGCCTTGCCTACATTTTCTCCTTAATCAAAAAGAAATTGTAAAGCGAATGTTTTCTTTGTTGATCTCCATGTTTAACAACTACTACGGACTACATTGTGTTTAAAAAGGGAAATCCCGCATTTCCAAGAAACACAAGTGCAAATCAGTGTGACCAACAAAGTTTACAAATCAAAACATGCCAAAGTTGACACTCAAAAAATAATGTATTACTTTTTCCCCAAACTAATATATATATATATATATAGTATTTATGATTAATTATGTAGTTTTCATTCCAAAATCGTTCCGTAATTAAAGACATTTGCTTAGAGTTCAGCTTCTTTGGATTGGGTAAACTCAGTCCAGATTATTCCTGTGGCATTATCAGTTGAGGCCAATCAAACGTCAAGATTCAATTAGTCAAGACTTTGGACCTGGACATCTCTCAATATCGTACATTGGTATCAGCCGGTTCGATAATTGTTTATTTCTTTATTTTTTATGTATTCTGACAGTTAATTATTTTGTCAGAAATAAGATTTCAGCGCACGCGGCGGCGTCGGCAAAACGTTGTCCGCAAATTGAAGTCAGGAATCCGAAAAGCGATGAGTAAAAATTTGTTTATTTTGATGCGGCCGCTGGTTCGGTCAGTCGATAAAAATTCGTCATTGATTTTTCACGGAAAATTGAGTGAGTCTATAACGTATACATATTACGTATACGTACGAGTAAGCTATGACTATGGATATATATTGTTTTGTATGGTTAACCCCAAATTTGTTTATTAAATTGCTGGAAACTGGAACAGTTCCCTGCACCTGCACCTGCAACTGCAACTGCATTATCATCTGTATCTGTTGAACATGATCATGATCATGATCATGAACATGATCACAATGATGTTTATGATGTTGTTGTTGCTGTTGCTGTTGATGTTGCTGTTGCTGTTGCTGTTGTTACTCACCTATCACATTTATCAGGGCGAGCAGCTCACACACATAGTATCTGTACGCCCACCAATTGTGATATCTGAAAATATAACATTATCGAGTCTCATGCAAATAATTTTGATATTCAATCTTACCTTAAATTTTCCCATAAATAATCTAAAAGTAATTTCTTTTTTTGTTTTTTCTCGGCTTCGGAACAAATGCCTATATCTAAGTCCATGATGAGCGCATGAATCTTGCCACCCTCCCAAGATTTCCACAGCCATCTTGGTGTGTAAAATAAGATTGCCTGCAAACAGAAAGAAATGGAAAACGAGACCATGAGAGAATGAGAGAGACTGAGAGACAGAGAGACTGAGAGACAGAGAGACAAAGAGACAGGGCTGTGTATAAAGGTGAGTGTGTGGGCGTCTGTCGTAAAAGCGCTTTAATTTGACAAGTGACAATCGCCAGCTGTTTTTTTGGCGGTACGAGATCGAGATGGGTAGCTCGTAATTCCAGTTAGAGCAATGCCAAAGGCATTATATACTTAAGATCGCCTTTGGATGACCTTCCTAAACGATAGGTGCTTTCATGCATTATTACTTATTTGCTAATTTCAGTCTGTCCGTATTTATAGACGTGTCATCAAAACAATTAGCCGTGATCCATTAGCGAAACACAACCAAATCATGCGATACGTTAAATAAATAAAAACAGATTTAAAAGAATAGAAAATATACTCAGAATAAACGAGAGACAGAGAAATATATTATGGGACAGAGAGAGAGAGAAACAATGACTATAAACCCAACAGACAGCGGCAAAGACTTAAATCTTGCCCAATTATATGGATCTTTGTCAGTCTCTCGGTATTTATGTGCGCTCTGATGACAAATTAATAATAATAATAACTTGTATCGTAAATTTGACGCTAGATTGTGCAAATGTTGTTTAGTTTGGCAGCATCAGCATCTGTGGTCGCTGTTCCATGTGGGCAGGTGGTAATCCCCCCCAAGAAAAGTCAGACATCGGCTTAGCACATGCCGCAGTTTCTAATGCCCGTCGAGGTGAGAGTTCAGTTTGTTTAGTGGGCGCCCAGATGGCGGCTGTCTGCGCCAATCTTTCTGCACAGTGTCCCCTTCCGATGCTTTTCCATTTCCATTTTCATTTTCATTTAGCTTTGGCAAAATGCTTTCGCAAATGCTAAAATAACTATGAGTACTCGTCCACGAGTCTAATCATCTGTTCGACTCGAACTCGAACGTCACCACACGCGCCATGGCAATTGGAAGAATTGGATGAAATGGGGAATGGGAATGGGAATCGAAATATGGAAACCCGAAGGAGACAAGGAGGGAACGTGGGCGGGGGCGAACGTGCTTGTTGCCACGATATTTTGCATTATTTTGCGCCTGTTGCAACAATATGACTATAGAATTGAAATTGGCGTCGCCGCATAGTTTTATGGCCGGCCAACATCTGTGGCACATTGTATAGCCTTCTGACGGCAGCGGCAACAAATAACAACAACAACAACAACAAAACCAACAACAGCAACAACAACAACAATAACAACAGCAACAACAACAAATGGACAAGTGATGTGCTCACAGCTTGCAACGCCTTGCCGGAAGTCAAATGATGCGTTTGATGTGCTTTTGGCCTTATGCGAGTTTTGTTTTAACCTCCGTCTTTTGGGCCAACAACGCTTGCCACTTCCCTTATGGGTTTGCCCTTTCTATTGCCGCAATTACGTTTCTTTTCCTATGTGCATCTCTTTTCCCACACACTGGCTAGTTTAGTTTGGTCTATCTATCTATCTCTGTCTGCGTTTCGGCCTTGCCAGTTTTCTTGGCGCGACGACATGCAACAGTAATAAGAACAACAACCAAAATCTTTGTGGGTGCTGGGTGCTGGGTGCCAAAAGGGCACAGGGTGTCCAAGGGGGCAAGGGGGCAAGGGGGCAACTGGTAAGGGGCATAAGACGCATGTGCATGTGCGTTTGCGTGTGTATGAAAAGCAATTTGGCAAGCGTTCAAATTGCCATAAAAACATCGCATAAATGCAACTGCAATCAAAGCAAAATAAAGTAAAAGCCAAAAGCAGCCGCTGCCTTTCTGCTTATGCCGCTGCCTCTGTCGCTGCCTCTGCCGCTGCTCGATCGCAAATGCGGCAAAGACGACGGTCAACACAAAAGACTGCCACCGCACAGTGGGTTAAAAGACACCAAACAACACCAGAGACAGATGTATACAGGAGAAGTACAGATATAAATTAATATTATGAATATAAAATTACAAAACTAGCGATGACACTATCGATAGTATATCGGTGAGACTGTCTACAGAAATCATTTCTTGTAAATAAATACATTTTAAGTACTTTTTTCTATATTTTATATTATTATTGACAATATTGAATAGTTTATTTTTCAATACAATAAAAAAATAATAAAATAAAATACTCAATTAAAATATATAAAGTACTCAGTCAATTCGATCGATAATTCAATTTATCACCATTTGTTGAGAGTTGTTCAACACTACTTTCTAGTACAGTATTATATGAAATCTAAAAAGTGTTTCAATTCCATGTTTCAATGATTCTTATGCAAGTTTATAGCATCTTGTTAAAGAGAATCAATGAAGGCATAACAGAAGTGAAAGTAGAATTGTATTTGCATTAAATGAAATGCCAATATTATGTTTTCCGATGGTTTTAGAAATTAAGCATGAACCCAGCTCTTTTTCTCCGCTTTAAATCTCGAAATGCAAAGACAGAAATAGAATTGAAAATGGAAATGAAAATGGGTTTCCTTAATTACATGCGTTTATACATATGCATCTTACTCCAGAATGAGTGAACCACAGCTGGTAGTCTCTAGCAAAACTAAATGCACTGCAACCGCCTCGTAGAGACACTAAAAATACAAGGCTATCCAAATGCCCATATCTCATGCTCATAAAAGAGTCGTGTAATAAATATATTTGCCTGGCAAACTTCTAAAATATCACTTGTGTAGCTCGTTTCACACACTCCATAAAACTATTTATAGAAACGTCTCGGAAATGTTGTGTGTACATTGTTCAGTTCAGTAAATTATTTGATATATTATATGAAATGATTATTGAATACATTGTTAATATTTGAGACGATGGACTGCAGGCCACTGTGCGTGCAGAAATCAAGATAAAAGGGATAGCGTAAAAAGGGAAATATTTGCATTTCCAATAACGCAAGAGATGTTCACGTCTTATGGCCAAAGAACAAGTCCAAACAGTCATCGCCAGAGTCGAAGTGTGGGCGGTCTACCCGCCTAGTCCAAAAAGACAAGGAAGATAGAGAGCGCCTGTTTGCCAGTCTGTTAGTCTGTTAGTTTGTTAGTTTGTTAGTTTGTTAGTTTGTCAGCTTGCCTGCTGCCTGCTGCCTGATCCCAGGTTCCGTGTTGGCTACCCACACCCAGCTCGAATAGTGCGAACAAAAATAAAACCACATAAGTCAAATATAAACACATGTCCATGCAACTCTGTTGGGGAGTCCAGCCGTCGTCGGCGTCATGCTGCCAACCCGTCTCCCTAACGCACACGATCCCCAGTTCGACAACAAACCAAAGAAAACCCCACCCCATCTCACCCTATCTGAAAGCAACCCATCCTATGCCATCCCATTCCATCCCATCCCATCCCATTTGAACGTTACGCATCCCTCTTCAACTCTCTCTCTTTCTCTCTCATTCAACTGCGCTGGCATTTGGCCAGAATTATTATTTTTTCACTTTTATGTTTGTCTGTGCCTTTTCAATAAATATCCAGATCCAGCTAGGCAAAGAAAAAATCTGATTTTTGACATATCTGAGGGGAACGCTTGATCGATATGATCCCATCCGATCCGATGAAAAGGGGTTGGGAACGTGTCCGAGATCATGATGATGATGATGATGATGGCTTGCTGCAAGCAATTTTGCTTTTAAATTTAATAGCTGCATTGTCCAACTTAATGGTCTGGCCATTAGCGAGCGCGATCAATCGCCGATCAGCAGATGATTGATCCCCCCTTGCCGGGCCCTCGACTGTGATACCTGCATCAAGGTCCTGAGCTCCATTCAACCGTTCACTGTCGAATCTATTTTGGGGGCTAATGTACATAGTTAACTAGAGTCTTGTTCCAGGTGTTGTACACTCGATGTTGTCCATCGATTTATGACTTGTCTTGTTTTCCCATATCATTTATGATCGTTGGCTTTTATTATTATTTATCTTCTCCCACATACATAAATACATTGACTATATATTTGAGTATTTATACCCAGGTTGCAGATGGTTTATATACATAGTTTTCGAAGTGCGTGTGAGTATCGATGCATTGTATTCGATTTCAGGTCGCATCCGTCGCACCCGTCGCTTTTATTAATAAATCCACAAATTAAGCAGAATGGAAATGTGTAAATTATTGAAATGGCGTCTACGCGTCATTAAGCAGGGAGAATACCATAAGAAATGTATTTATAGGTATTTGGGTGACTATGACGGCGACGTCTATAATCGCCTGTGTGACACTAACCGAGAAACGCGGCGAGCCGGTTCCGAAGCATATACTCCCCCCCTGTGCCCCCTTGTGCCATCCTCCTGCGTAACTAACACAGAAAACAACGAGTGGCGACTGTGACAAAAGTGTGATAAAAATATACATTTAATATTTGTACATTGTTAGCGGGAAGATATATTATTGTGTAATCATGCAGCGCCCCCCTCGACACCAGCGTCACACGTAGTCTCGTCGTAGTTCGAACCGAGACACGAAACACACTCGGCTATTAACGAGTATAAGTAGCAGACGAGAACGACAGCGTCAGCCAATGCAGGCCAGAGGATGAGGTGATCGGATGTTAAAATACTATCGAATGGTATGCATTGGGCGGGTAAAATGGGGAGAGTATTAATAATCACTTGGAAGGATTAGTTGAGCTTAGAGATTATTTACGAAATTAGTTCGATAACAATATCGAATATAGGCGGGGGGAAATCGAGAGCCGAAATATTTCTGAGTGGCTTCTGTCAGGCGGGTTGAGAGTATTTAAGATCCCTTGATACATTCGATAACATGTTGAGCAGGTAAAATAAAATAAATTATTAATTAGATAACTGACAGTAGGGAAGACATGTTATTGCAAAAATACTACTGAGTGACATAGAATAAGTTAGAAGTATTTAAAAAGTACTCAAGCAGTTTAGTAGAGCTTAAGGATAATTTAGGAGATATATTCGATAACAATATTGAATGTGGTCTGAGATGTGCAGGTAAAATGAAAGAACGTATTAAATAACACTTGAAGAGATGAGTTAAGTTTAGAGATAATTAACGAAAACATTCGATAACAATAACGAATGTAGGAGAGAGATTTAACCTTACAAATACTACTGAGTGACATATGTAGACAAGTTAAAAGTAATTAAAAATCACTCAAGATATTTAAAAGAGCTTAGACATAATTTAGCAGATATATTCGATAACAATATAGAGTGTGGGGAAATACTGCAGAGTAGTATGTGTTGGGAAGGTAAATTGAAATATCACTTGGAAAGATGTTTCGATCTTAGAGATTATTTGGAATAACAATTTGACATGTAAGGGAGAGATTACACCGCACGAATTCTACTTAATGGCATCTATAGAACAAGTTAAAAGTATTTAAGACAACTTGGAAATGAGCTTAAATGTGACTCAGGGACAGCAATGAAAATAGGTTGAAGAAATTGCTGATCACACTCTATAGAGTGTAGAACATAGTAGGACAGGTTGAGCTTATTATGGATTGCCTGGGGAGACGAAATGAACTAAAGATCACTTAGAGAATTTATTCGATAACAATATTCAATATAAGCGAGACAATTGGCTTGAGAGTATTAACAATACATTAAAATGAGTTAAACATAAACAAATGTATTCGATATCAATATTGAAGGTAATCCTGAGAATCGGTTAAGAGTATCACTTCAAAAATTTAAAAGAATTTATATTGGTAAATGCAAAAGGATAAGATTGAATGAGATAACAAAAAGAGTATTGAAGAGAACTTAGGAATACAAAAAATAATGACAAAAGATTCATGAAACTCTGGACCAAAAGTTATTTTACAAGATGAGACAATACGAGCAGATGGAGGAACAATTGGTAATTATATTGAATTACTTATATAAATGCATGACGAGTAGATCACTTTACTAGATTGGAAGAGCCCCAGAGATCACTTAGTTGTTTCATTTCGATAAGATGAAGTCTTAAAACAGCTAAGCATTTGGCGATTGCAAGGGGCTGCTGCTGCTATGGTCGAAACATCTGAAAATTGGCGTGTGATTCGTTCGACGTATTACGTACTTGTGTACATATGCACATACGTCACAACAAAGTGAAACTAGTATCGGCCCAGTCAACTTTTGTTGGCCTTGAGTGTGCGTAAGTGAAATGTTCGCAACAGCAACAATTCGGGTTATACGGACATGTTTAAACATTTTCATTGGCTATGGCCATTCAAATTGCTTGCGTTTCAAAGGCCGGCCAACAACAATAGCAACAACAACAACAAGAAAAGCAATAATAACAATAACAGCTACAACAAAAAGTAGCACAAATATTTGGAAATTCAAAATTTGTATTGAAAAGAAAAACGTACGCTTTCATACGAGTACGAGTATACATATATATATATACATATATAGTATAATAAGTATGTCTGTAAGTGTATATCACAATGGGTCTCAGGCATCAAGTGCTTGTTTTTTATGTGTGTGTGTGTGCGTGTGTGTGTGTGCGGGTGTGTGTGTGTGTGCACACTGAAACACTCTTAATTACTTAATCCATCAAATTGTGCTGCTCGCCGCACGACAATAAACTCATCTGCGGCATGTAATTACTGGCAGACAGGCGATGACCGAAATACAGACAAGGAATTTACTGGGCAAGTGCAACAAAGGGAAGAGGATATTACACTGGTCAAGAATGCACAAAAGTTGATCCCAGTCGAAAGCTGTTTAATTTATTTTAAGAATTGAGTTTAATCGATTTATTTTTTAAAAGATGTTTTTGGGAATAGCGGAAGTAAGTAAACGACAGTGGATCGTCATGTCGATAATTGCTGCAAAAACCATTATCTTTTGAACTAATAATAGCTCTAGGAAATAGTTTCCAAGCGTCATATAACTTTTAATATCGGCTATCCTTAAGATCTCAAAACTAACTAATTTATTTAACAAATTCGTTGAATTTGTACCAAACTACAAAGGATAAATTTAATGCTATAAATACAGCACAGAGAAATCAGAGTCGTAAATTAGTCGACAGCTACTGAAATTATTTTTAAGAGTTGATATTAATCGATTGTCTGACATCAATATTAGAACTATACTATTTTCAACTCAACTCTATTTACTATTTAATGAAAACAAAATTATGCCTGGATGAACTACTATTGATTGTACGCTTTCAAAACTGCACAGAATTGGAAAACATTGTTTCTAAGAGCAGTACAATAATTATTAAACTAGAAATAGGGATTATAACAATTCAGATATTTAAAATTATGTATATTTGTAGCTGGTTATGCATTTGGTTTAAATAATAATGTAAATCTTGAACAGTGTTACCGTTTTGTTGGTTTCGCCTTAGATTTAGTACATTTTTGGCTACTACTGGGTAAAAATAAAATCGGCCTGATTTATGTTGGGTTTTTCTTCATATAGAAATTGTTTTTGCTATGCGGACTAATTTTTATTTTAAAATACTATAACATACAAAGATACGGGGTCAATTGAAGAGTCATTCCCCTAAGTAGAAAAACGCATCTTTTGTTAATGGAAATAATTTTGTTTGCTCTCCTTAAAGAACAATTCACTTTATCCAAGAACCCAGTGACTTATCAGCTGACCTTTGCATTGTATAGACTCAAATCTTTTGAAGTATAATTAAATTTGTATAATGCCTCGACGTGTGTGTGTGTGTGTAGAATTCTAATGAACTGAGATCTATAATTACGATTATAGGAAATTGGTCGAAAAGCTGACATTACAATTGAAAAAAATGTAGTACCCATTTTCAGTTACCTACCGAAGTCTCCTTAATTCCATCGCTTGCTTAGATTATCTTTGAAATGCCCTCAACTACACATTGAAATTAAAATTAAGATGATTTTATTTTGAAACTAACTTGCTTTCTTTAAAAGGAAACGACTACACTGACCTCATACTAAATATATGTTTGAATGTTTGATTTTAAGTTATTTTATTGTCTTTAATGTACTTAATGTGCGTCTTCTCAGCGGATGCGTAATTTTCCCATTCCAATTGAATTAAGAATTCTGCGAAATATGGGAATTTCCGCTGAAATGTCCACCGTGAAATTTAATTAATATTGTTCCAGAAACATACGTAATGAATTTACTTATTTAAGCAATTTACATATAAATTATTTGATCAAGACTGCACATTTGTATTGATGAAGTCTTGCAATATTTGTGCCTGCTTTCATTCGAATTACCTTCTAAAATAGAAGATATATTATAAATACTACCCAAAAAATACAAAACAAGTGTCAAAATGTCACGCTCGAAATCTTTTTTTCTTTATTTCAATAAAAAAGGTACGGAAAATATTTAAATTAAACAAAAACATTTCAGAGTTCCATATAGTTTGAAATCTCATTGAAGTTTAAGGCATTTCAGAATTTTGCTATTTAAATATGGCCTCGAAAACAACTTTTATTTGACACATTCGTGCCGCTTTTCAGTTTGCAGTTTGCATTACTGTTACCTACTCTTAAAAGCTATAATATCAAGTAGAAAACGAATTGAAAATGCTTTTCATTTTGACTTATAAATTGCATTAGTGAGGACATGGAAATATATTTGTTTTAATTCGAGGATCAAGTTAAGTAGATTAAATACTTAAATAAAATAATGTATGATATTATCAAAGCTTAAATATAGGTGGTATAAACTCCCATTGAAAGTACAACCATCGATTTGAACATATTTGAACGCTTTCCACATACTACGAGTACAAGCAGCAAATTCATATTAGTTGCAACACTTTCCTGCTGGCATTTATTATTTATACGATAGAGGAAACCGATGGGGAGACTCACCTGAAAAAATAGGCAAAAGCACACCCACTGATAGTATTTGTAGTGCTTCTTATCGGCGGGATCGCCATCGGAATTACCAATACCCGGGTACGGTACCGAAACGCCTTGCTTTTTCAAAAATAAACTCTTGAGCGTATACGTCGATTGTATCCAACAATATGTGTTGAGCACATCCTCTGGAATATCTTTAGTGTGTACACAATCAATTGGATTACCCACATACTGGCGTGTGGTTATAATTAGCGAGAATGACATCAGAATCATCACAGTTATTGAGTAGTGAAGGCGGAATACTATCGAATCGGTTTTAACGTGACTGACCTTTACAAGGTTTTTCAATCCACGAAATATATCTAACATGGTTTGTTAAACAGAGCGCGCGGAGTGTTTACCAAGTCTCAATTGGTATCTCTATGGTAATCTGTGATATCTCTGTGGTAATCTGTGGTAATCTGTGTATCTGAATGCGAGTATCTATGTGATGTACTCTCTGATGTATCACTACTCGAGTTATTTGAGTTATTTAATCGAACAGCCTATCGATAGATGCGCGTTAAGGCTTTGGGATTGGAGTTCTTTCTCTTGCGCGGCAATCCCATCATCGGCAGCTGATGTTCAGCTGATTTGGCCCGAAACGCAAATGCAGCTCGAACATTTGTCGGGACGGATATCTGGAGAGGCAGCTGGCTATTGGGCTGTCTGGTCTGATTGGTCTGATTGGACTGGCTGGAGTGATTGGATCGACACTTTTTAGTTATGCGTTTCCCTTTCACAGAACTTGGCATTTTTGGGGTGAATTCTTCAATTTATGTTTTGTTTTGGTTTTGATTTTCTTTTGTTTTCTTGAGGTTGAGATACTGTTTTGTTTTGGATAAGCTTAAGATTTTATTCACTGATCAGCATTCGAACTTCTGTTGTGACGACGGGACGTAATAAATCAAAATTAAATCAAATAAATCGAAATTAATATCAAAAAAACAACGAACAACTTTCGGAAAACGTGCGAAATTTGTTTAATATTTTCACAGAGCTCTCTCTATTCTCAGTTTGTTTATTGAAAAGCAATTGGAAACAGTTCGACTATCTATGCTACAATGTAGAAATATTTATTTTAGCGGCAACCATTGAAATTTCGTAACGAAACAAAACAAATAAAAATCGCGCCGAGCATATAAATAAAATGTGGCATTAAATGGGCTTCCAGTTTTAGTTTTAGCTCAAAAAGGCTTAGAGTTGCCCTTCCACCCCTTCTACCGCTTTCACCCCTTCCATCTCATTCACCCATTCATCTATATCTATCTTTCCATCGATCTATTCATATGTATGTTCATAAATTTATGCTCAGACGCAGCTGGGGCTGCTACCAAATGAACAGTACAATGTATAGTACAGTACAGTAAAATTAAAAATTGCAATGTTTATAAACAAATTGCCGAGTCTGAAGGCATAATAAAACGTACCAAAAAACTACATCTATGCGTCTACAAATTGCGTATACGCACACGTGGCCCAATAAACCAAGCAAAGTCAATGACGAAGGCTTTACCATAATTAACGCGCCATCAAATGTGTAGATGAGATGATCGATGGTGACTACAACAAACTGTAAACTGTAAACTGTAAACTGAAGACTCCATTGAGAACTGGCAGGAGATAGATAAATCGACAAAGAGATACATGTAAATATATTGAAATATCTGAAGATCGTCGTAGATTGAAGATCGCTGATCGCTGATCGCAGTTCACAGTTTGAACTCAAGGCCTATATTTCGTAAGCTGACAGCAAATCGCATAAGTTTTATTCAAGCAACATTTCTCGCTTCTTGTTTGTATTTAATTTGTAATTTGTTGTTGCCAGTTCCCCGTTGTTGTTTATAAAATGATTCGCTTTTAGTATCGGCAACTATTGCACTTGACATTTCAACAAATATTTTGGGGCGAGGGCATTTGGAAATATGCCAGGCATGCTCCATGATAATGCCCAGTTATTTTAAATTCCCAAATTCCCATATTTTCAGATTTCCACACAATTTGTTTGTTGTCGCTACGCATGCCTAATTAAGCTAACAGAGTTCTAATTTTTCTTGCCCCTCCTCCTTCCTCGCCCTCTCACACTCATTCCCATACTCATTCCCAATGCCATTCCCTTTATTGTGCTTGTTCCACTTTTCAATTTTCACTTTCCACTCCCTTTGCTCTATTCAAACGAGAGGCGCTAACAATGCGAGTCTAAATTTAAATATACGCATCTATAATTATGATTTCAAATTGTGCGGAAGACAACAAAATATGAAGAACAACAAGAACAGCAATTAGAAGAAGAGCAGCTATCAAATAGGAATCCCAGAGCTCGGCATCTCCCCCAATGACTAATTGGGTTTTCCTCGCCGCCTGACAAATGTGAGCAATGAGTAATGAGAATTCACAAGAAAAATGAACAGAGGAACCAAAGATTTGCGTGATCATTAGCGAATACGAATACGAAAACGAATGTGACTGCGAATGAATGGGAATAATATTCAATTGAATATACCACAAATAGATACATAAAACTATTTATTTATAGAGTCAAAGCTTGAGTTAATATCCGATATCTCCATATTCCTTTTTATCCTATTATTAAATAAATAAATATTGAATTTACATATAGTACATTTAGTTCTTCTATATTTATACAGAGCGAGCTGGAAATAAGCCTTATTGAAAGATGTATAATAATAACTGAAATGAACATCAATAATGTAATGAATGAAATTCCATCTTTTTTTTATGTCTAATTTAACTGATTGATTAAATACTGAAATTACATATTAAGAAAATGAATTGATGTACAAGTATATTAATGTATTTTTAAAATTAAACCCGAATTGAGTTATAATATTCCTATCGCCACGAATTTTGATATTTAGTTATAACGAATATTTGTTATCAAGTCGATCTGCTAATTTATATGGATTTGTCATGGGATTTTTGGACCTAAGCTCCTGTTGTCAGACATTTTTAGCTTGCGGTTGCGTGGCATTCAATAAAGAACAAAATATATAAACAAAAACAACAAGATTTTGAAATAATTTTGGCGACGTGGAAATAAAAATATGAAAGCCACAGACGAGCAGACAGTTTGAGGTTGATAAGATTAAGTTCTTAAAGAAAGAAGAGAGAGAATACCATATGCCCATATAACTACATACTATATGAGTGTATATTTATACAAGTATACTATACGATACAATACGAGAATATCGAATAGATCAAAAGTTTGGCAAAATTTACTTAAATCAATTAGCGGAAATGGATTATTTGTTGTTCCTCAACGAATTGAAGTTATACAAAAGTAAAGGAATATAATAGAAATAATATACAAATACGCTGGGACTTAGTAACAATATCATATGAAAAATTCACTTTAAGATGAAACAAACTTTCATATTAGGATTTCTTTTAACACTTCTGAAACACGAATATATTTCTCTTCTCTGCCTAAGATATTAATTGAAAATTTGGATGAGAGAAGTTGTAAATAAGTATGGAGATATTTAGATTATATCTAAAGGTCATAACTCTTTCAAATATCTTTTTATGGCACTTCTTAACATATCCATCCATAATTAACTCTTTGGTTTTTTTTCAGTTTATGAAAACTTTCCTTCAGCGGGGGGTAACAAATCCCACAACAAATGAGTTGAGTATTAAAACAACGCTTTCAACGCTTTTACAAACAAGGGACCAGAACCTAATTTATCATTCTAAACTAAGTGTGAATGATATAAAACAACAACAACAACAACTATAGGAACAAGAGCAGCAACGTTGACGCTGACGTTGACGCTGACGGTGACGTCGACGTCGGCGTCGACATAACGCCTATATAAAATATAAAAATAAAATGAAAAATTAAAAATTGTGTACGTAAAAACGTTTCGACAATCACTGAGATCTGCCAAAGGCAAAAATGTTCTGTTTTGCGAATGTATTGAATGAGGTGGGAGTGGTCGTTTGAAGGCGGAAAACCGTGGGTGATTGAACACCAAGCAATGTAGTTCTTCTTTCCTTTGCTCTCTCCTCGCATCATGTGCACCGCATAAAAAAAAAATATATTGCAAAAATAAAAACAAAAGCCATGTGAAAATTTGGACTTGTCGATTGTGAATGTGAAACTGTTGCCACGACCACCTCGCACCATAAACACATGGCCGGGTCCATTTGGCCAGTTCGTTTATTTACTTTGTAGAGTTAATTATGATGGAGCGTTGGCCAGAGCGGTGGGCATTTAAAACGATTACGATTACGACTGCGACTACGACTACGACTACGACTACAGATACCAAAACGATTGCCAATACGATTATGAGCATTCGTATGCAATGAGCAATTGCTGAGACTTTTGTGAAAATATCAAACAGATCATCAAAGTGAGAGTATAACCCAAGAATCCGAATCCGAATTTATGCGATCACATTCGTCGCTCGCGTCGCGGGCGCGGGCGGGCACGAGGCCTGCGGACGGCTGCATCACGTGCGGAAGGACTTCTTCACATTTTTCGATCGCACAGCTCAGGAGGACACATTTATTTAACAAACAAAAAAATATATGTATATATATATATATATGCGAATATATATTTTTAATTCACTGGCCAATAACGGAAAGCACGCACTGAGCGGCACTTGAGACTCGAGGACGTCGAATAAAAAAACAAAAAAAAAATAAAAAATTATCGTTAAAAATCAAAAAATAAACAAGAGAATTGCCGACGCGTCTGGCGTTCCTCGATTTTATTTTTTTTTTGGTCGCCGTTCCGGTTCTCGATTTTCGATACTCGCTTCTCGACGTATTCGTTGTTCGACTGTTGCCTGTTGGCTGTTGGCTTTTTGGCGTTTTGGCTTTTAGTTGTTGGTTCGAGATCACAGCAGGAAAAACGAGCGCGCGCGTTCGCCTCGCCAACCTAAAAGACACTGCGGAAATGGCTCCAACGTTGGCCCGGCCAGGTCTGCTGCTGCTGGCCAAAAACACTCTCCGACAGATCTCTGTCAACATTTTCCTCGCCAGCTGCCTCTCATTCACTCGCTCCCTCTCTCATTCTCTCTCTATCTGTCTCTCTAGTTCTCCCTCTCTCTGCATCTATCTATTTATCTTACTGTCTCTCACCATCTGACCATCTCGCTCGCGAGCCACATACACTTCCGGCTTGTTGATGTCTCTGTCTCAATGCTTTTGTATGTTGCATTTGGCGGTCGGTTGTTTCTTGTGTTATTATGTTTGTGTATGAGTATGTGTGTGTGTGTGTGTTCGTGGTTGTGTGTAAGTGAGCGCTCTGTTGCTTGTTGTATTTGCTGCCTGATGGCTGTAAACAACAATGAACTGACGACAACGTTCGATACACTCAACACCCATCATTGTAGTTGTGGCTGTTGCAACAATCTGTGGCCAGCAGCCCCACAGCCCAGAAGAGTACACACATTCACACACACACATACACACAACAATAGCCAGTGCCATGGCGATTGGCAGACCGCCTAACCAAATGCCGATGGGCTCGCGGAGCCTTTATGGGCATAGTGGGTCGAGGCAAATTGATAAGAAACATTCTAAACATTTAAATCACATATTATATATTTAACTTTCTGGACAATCTGTTCCATAAAGCGTGTAGCTAATTAAGCAAATCAAAACTGAAATATATTAATATATAAGTATAGAAATATTAAAATATATAAATATATATATAAGTCTATACATATTTTATAAGCTTATAAACTTGTAAACTTAATATCTTATTAAGTTGTTATACATATAAACTTATGCAAAAAGTGTGGAAGGTGTAATCGATTGCTTTGTCTATCTGCATATAAAATTTATATATCTATAAATTAATTGTGTTCATTATCATTTATGGGCAGAACTAAATTGTAAAAAAAGTGCCAATGAGATAGAATAAATTTTAATTCACTTTGTACTTCTTTTAGTTAATCCTTTACATAGATAAATGCTGTGCTTTTCTATTAATAAAATTTTTATATTTTCTTCAAACAATATCTGTACTTTTGATTCAAAGAGTATCAGTTTGGATCCACTGTGCTTGGTCCAAACTATTTACATGATGCTCATATTTATTTCGCGTACTCACGAGACGTCCGCAACTATCAACAGCATTCCATGGACAGATATCAACAAAAAGCCCATAGCAAAAGTCAAAAGACTGAATGCAAATAGAAAAGGAGTCCAGAGGAGAGGAGAGGAGAGGAGAGGAGATGAGATGAGAGGGGCTGAGATGGGGAATACGTGACGCAAAGTTTCCTTGCATTGTTGTCCAGCTGTTTGTCTACTTGTCTCCTTGTTGCTTGTGCGATTTCCGCTCATTATTGCTGCAATCAGGCAGACAAAGGCTTCACGCAGGACACAGGACATGGGGACATGGGAACATGCGACGACACAGGATATATGGCCATAGAATTTATGCGTGTTTTGATTTTTGCACCCAGACACCATGTGGAGCATATCAATAAGGTCTGTCAGCCGACAGCTGCCATTCGAGAGTTGCCAGCCTCATAACTTGGGGAGTTATGGAAATAAAAACTGTCTGACATCCATTGGCGATTTGATTAAGTTGTCATTTGTCGCAGCGCAAAATGTCGCAATGATGGACAGCTGCCGCATTGTCCATCTCCCGCATCCTGGAGGGACAATAATAAGTATACTATAAGGAGTATTGTAAATCGTGAATGGTGAATGGTGAATGGTGTAATAAGTTGCCATGGGTATCACAATACCCATTCCCTGGTTGTGCCCATTAAAATTCAATTGGTTTGGGTATACGTGAGTTGCCTGCCTAAGACAAAAGAAGAAGATCTCTGTGCATAATTCGGCCATTAAGACAAATTTCATTTCTTTTTGGCCAGTTTCAGTTTTTTTAGCCTCAGTCTCAGGCTTTTAGTGCAGTTGCAGGCGGCGCGTCGTCTGTGCCGGAAAAGTCCCGGCTCATTAATGCACAAAATAGAAAAATACAGATATAGCCGGATTGTAAAATGCACACCACTTTGTGCTCTGGGCCCAGCGCCAAATGCTGCATTATTCCTAATGCCCAATGGCTCAGGAAGTGAAGTAGTCGCCAACATTGGCTATTGTCAACTCATTACGTTGCCCAACTAACCTTGGAGTATTCAGTAAATCTAAGCATACTATTAAGGGACGCGGAATATTCAAATTTCTTGCATTTAATCGACTTCTCGAATAGAAGGGCTACTTTGAATTTATTTTCCTTGGATTTGTTATGAATATTATTATTTATTTATTTGTTTGTCAGTGCTATTTATAATTTATTGTACTTATTGGTATTTTCAATTAATTATAAAATAATTATAATTAAAGTTATTCATATATATTATTGTTTCTCATTTATTTTAATCACATAAAAAAGTTTATATTTGACAAAAGTCTACAGGCGAATGCATATTCAAGCTCCAACATTTCTGGTACAAAATTTTCTTACGAGGATTATTCTGTTAATATAGTATATCATATTTTCTAAAATAAAACTTAGCCCATAGATGAACAAACTTACCAAATTTGGTGTTTCTAGCTCTTAAGTCTCTAAGTCTCATGCTGAAAGACAGACAGTCAGACAGACGGACAGTCAGACAGACGGACATACTTTATGGGGTCGGCCACTTTTTCTTCTGTATTTTGCATATTTTTAACAAACTTAATTTACCCCCACAGGGTATTTAAACAAATATTCTGGAATCGTAAGTCATTAAATATTAATTATCCTACTTGCTTGCTAAGCTAGCGATTTTTAAAAAATCCTAGAACAACAGTTTCTTAGTAATTGGATATTAAAATACTTAAAATATTGTCTTCCGATATCTCAAAAAATTGCTTCAATCAGTCAAACAAAATATTAAATTTATTATACTTATGTTTGGAATTGATTGTCCGACTTGGGTGAATTTCGTCACTAGCGTGGATTGTGTGGTTTACATTGATATTTATTGAAATACACATAGTTATCCATTTATTAAATACTATTCTTTGCAATTTTTGTATGTAATTCCAATTAAAAATATGTTTAAAGTTTCAGGCAGTTTGAATAATCGGCTTTGTCTTAAAAGAAGGATAGTCATGTCTCTAAATTAATTATATCAGATGGCTTGTAAAAATCATTCAGAAATTGGATCACCAGCTGACTGACATTTATAACTCACGAAGACTTGAGAATCTTTTATTTTATAAGGTTTACCGATTTAAGACCTGATAATGAAGACAAGAAACACAATCATCATCATTTCTGTAGATAAAAATTAATTGTGAGCCTTAGTAAACGACTGAAACTTCGAATTTAAGCATAGATTTCGGAAGTTTAGACCCTATGATTGAGAATGTGTGTCTAGTTGATTGATTTGTCTAAATAACCTTGGATAGTTAGAATTGATTAGAATTGATTAAAGTCAATTACAGATAGATAGATCACATATAGAACGGAATCAGAAGAACAAATATAACCATATGCAAAGACCTAAAGAACTGGTCATTACTAGCAACTAAACAATCTCCCGGGTACCTGGGATCACCTTTGCGGTACCCTCTGCTCTTGAGTCTCTTTGACTTTTGTAATAGATATTTTCAATTTTATGATCAACACCCACTAGAGATTGAACATAAAAATGAAATAAAAAGCAATAGAAAAACCGCACACGCGGATTTTATGGTTGACGGACGCTTTGATTCGATCCGATCCGGTCGAGATGTCAAATGGTTGCGTCAGTTGTTGTTGCGATCAAAAAGAAATATGATTTGTTAAATAGGATATTATAATTTAACGACATGCTTTCTGGGTATTCCCCAGAGAGGCGGGTTAGATACGTGTACAAACAATTTTGGCCACACACAAAATACCTCGTAAATTAGAAGAATTTTTTCTGTTATTCTCTCTATCTTCGCTTTCTTCTTGGCGCCTTCGTCCACGCCTTAACCGCCCACAAGTTATGCTCGGGCTGTGTACATAAATTAATACGAATATCAGACAGATCGTGCATCAAATTGATAAAGCAAAAAAGATGCTCTGTTTAACGCTGCCCCAAAGGAAGAGTAATCCAAGCAATTAACTAAGCCTACCCAGCGGACGCCCGTTACCACTCCCTTCCTGCTCCTCCGCCTTCTATCCGCCCCCTCTGCCTGTAGACTGTGTGCCCCATCGGTAAAGTTTAAACGGGGTCAAGCGGTTGCATTCCCCGTTTTGTTTTTTACCAAAAATAGCACAGACATACAAATATAATTATATCTGGCAGTGGAGCGAGAGGTGGAGGAGATGGAGGAGTTGTGGCGAGTGGGAAAGGGGGAAGTATAAAGGGGGCAGGGGAAGGGGAAGGGAGAGTGTTGCGCTGCCTGCAGTTAGAGAAAGAGAATTGATAAGTCTTGTGGCGGGTGCTCCAAAAATAGTTGCGCAGTCATCGCTTCACTTTTCGGTTTCTACAAAATAAGTACAGAACATTGTGGAACTGGTGACTGGACTAGGTTTGGGAACACATCATGCAGGGAGTAATGGATTCGTCTGCGTCTTCAACTATGTCTATGCCGCATTAATCCATAATCATCATCATTATCAACAAACATATTGAGAGAGCTTTTGGCGCCGCTCAAAAACAAAAGGCAACACCAGCGAAGTGAAGTTTCAGCAGGAGACTCCCAAGCGATTTCCCATCCAAGTGTCATGTGCCAGCCTAGACATGCCCCTTCCCCCCTGCCCATCGGCCACCTTGCCACACACAGCTGCCACAGACATCTGCATGCAATGCAGACGACCAGCTGGGCGATAAACGGGGAGTGACAATCGCCAAAACAGGTGTTGCGGCAGTTCTTTGTTGACTATGTTAGTGGTATATGGTTAGGATAGGTCAGGGAATAGATCCTTTATTCATTTCGACGAGAGTGAAGAAGAGCTAAAGAATAATAAGTTCCTGATGCCGAATATAACCAGAGAAATAATCATTTGAAAGCTTGCTGAAGTTAACTAAGCTAATAAAATAATGAATGATTTTTTTATGGATTAAATTCACTCCCTATAGAGCTGGTAAATTGTAATCCAACAAGGTTAAAACGATTATTTATACAAACTTAAAAAATATGCAAATTATAAAAATAAATTTTGTATTGTATACTTTAATGTTTTAAGAGTGCTGTTGCATCAACAGATATATTAGTAAACATTTATTTTTATTTGTAAAACATTTTTTCTTCATCTACCCTGCCAATTTCATCGGATGCATTTCAATTTCCTCAACTATTAGTAAAAATGATTGAAAAATAAATTAATTATATCTGCCCCAGTATTGATAAGCTGAACGTTTTCCAACACCATAAGGAAGAAGGAAAATTCTGCGGTTTATTTGCAGGAAATTCACATGAAATTCGATTAAAATGTTCGAGTTAAAATTCGCAACATAAAAGTGAAAACTGGAACAGGACTCTACATACATAAATTGGCTTTAATATTCCTGCGAAAAAATTTAAAAATGCAGTTGAATTCTAAAACAACTTGAAAGCTTTTTATTGAGGACATCAATGGCACCAAAAGCTCACAAGCTTTTAAAGCTTGCAAGCCTGTTGAATTTGTGCGAAGCTTTTATTTAGTTGTAGCACAAGCTACAAAAAGCTTTTGTATTTTAGCGCTTTCGCAGCTTTTCCAGGTACAACACCCCTCACTCATGATGCAGTCCATAACATGTTAAGCTTTTGAAAGCTCACATGCAAAAGTTTATATTTAAAGCATATTGTATGATGTACGAGGATTTAACGGATATGTTGTTATACATAGATATTGGAAACTTACCTGAAAAAATAGTGTAAACGCTACCCATTGATAATATTTTGTGTGCTTTATTGTTAGAGGGCCACGCCCCTGTGAATTGTGAATTCCAGGAAAAGGCACCTCGGAACCTTGCTTTTTCATGAACGCATCCACAACTGTATACGTTGAGTGTATCCAACAATATGTGTTGAGAACATCTTCGGGAATGTCTCTGTGGGAAAATGAATTCGTTATAAAATCCAGTTATACTTAGTATATGAGTTGTAAGTAAATATCAGATTATCTCCGAATTTCACTTGAATATCCAAATGCACACAAATCAACTGTGATTTGGATTTAAATTTAAATTAAATATCGGAATGTTCAATATAATAACATCTCACCTTGTGTGTACACAGTCTATGGGATTTCCTACGTACTGCCGCGTTGTCACAGCAATCGAGAATGTGATCAGTAAAATAACCGTTGCGTTTGTGTGCAGGCGAAAAACAGGTGAATCGATTTTGACATGAGACACCTATGTCGCCAGATTGCAAGTATCGTTATCGGTATGCGGTTATCGTTTCAGGATCAGAAGTGTGTGTGGAAGAGAATGTTGTCGAAAATGTTGGTATTGTCGATTGTTGGGGCGTGTGCGAAGAAAAAAAACATTATTATTAAGCGTATTGGCAGCGGGGGGTCAGAATGGGGGGTATAAATCGAAAAGAGTTTCAATGCAAAACTGTAATACAAATTTGCTAAGTATGTCTGTCTTTCATAATTAATTGGTTGTTTTTCATGTGCTTTATATAAGTATTATAAGTATGTACATTTACTTATATGGCAGGGTTACTTTCTTTTTCTTTTTCTTTGTCTTTGTTTTTTTTTTTTGTTAATCAACAATTGGATTTCTTTCACGATTTGCCTTACAATTAATTAACTAACTGACTTACAAATTAACAAATAGAGAAAAAACTTTCGCTTTTCGTACAGTTTTCGTATATGTACTTGAAAAAGGTATTGATCTGAGCTGGGACACATTGGGCCCAATTGGGACACAGGAACCGCGCCCATTTTGAACAGATCCTGGCCAAATGCGATGATTATCGCTGATCGCTGAGCGTTAATTAAATTATAATAGTTTTAGATTGAGTTTTTTTTTTCCTTTTTCAGACTGTTCAATTTGGGAGCGTTCGTGTGGCCGGGAGTTTAAATTAATTGATATGAAATAAATACAATTTGCAATTCAGAGTTTTCGAATTGTTTTCGGATTTGAAATGATCTTTTAAGTATAGTAAGGTGTCACAGCAATTTGATTTGATCAGGCCTGGCATTATCTTTTTTGCCATTATAGAAATGATAAATAATACGGAAAATGATAATGAAACGTAAACGATAACAAAATTTTGGTGTGAAGTGTGAAACGAATTAAGAGTATGTTGACTAGCAATTGATTGAAACTGCTGGGAATGCAAATTTAAGTATTGACGAGAATGATGGGCGGCCACTGAAGCGAGTGACATGAGTTCTTGATGACGTTGACAGTTAAGTTGAGGTTGAGTTCGATTGGCGAGTTATCGATATCGATTGCCAATATTGCTGCACTTCAGTTAGGCCGCCTACTTAATGGGCTGAACACCAATTGGGACTTTCACAATTCATAAGAGTATTTGAACTGCAATTTTGAGTTTCGAGTTTCGAGTTTGAATTTGAGCTTGAATTAGAATTAGAATTAGAATTTCAATTTGTTCGTAACGATGACCACTTAATCGATATTTTATAAAATGGATATTGTTTTTAACTTTCGACTGACTATGAAAAGGGTTAAAAAAGATCAACGAATAACAACGAATAAACGAAATGAATAAATCGTCTCGTAAACGGTTTGGTCACACCGATGAAATTTCGATAATGACTTATCAAATTCCTCAAATTGAATGCACAGATTTGTTATGGTGGTTGGTGGATTGGTTTGGTTTGGTTTTGGGGTAAGTTTAAGTTTTTGTTTTTAGTTGTTGCATGTTGCATGTTGCATGTTGCTTGTTGGTGAATAAGTGAAATGTGGTCGTCAGAGTGTTACAAAACAAATTTTGGGCTTTTTTTAGCTGAGGTGAATTGTGAGCTGAGCGGTGGTGAATTTTATATTCAAGTTGCTTCAAAGTGATCAAAGTCTAACCCGGTGAAAGGTGAACGGTGATCGGTGATCGGTGATCAGTGATCAGTGATCAGTGATCAGTGAACGGTGAGCGAAGATTTGCGATCGTGATCGTGATCGAGGTGAGTTGGCTTGTGAGCGTGGTGAGTTGTGGGTGTGGTGGTTGTGTTCGTGGTGATTGTGGCACAGTGAGCAATAAAAATGTGTGCGACAGCTGAAAGCTGTGCATGTAATTGTGAGAAAATTGCGAGAGAGATTAGAGATTAGAGATTAGAGAGAGAGAGAGAGTGAGTGAGTGAGAGTGAGTGAGCGTGAAAGTGTTGTACACAGAAATTAACAATTTGAAAAGAAAAACATATACATATTATAGTACTTAATAGTAGATAGTAGATGGTGTGAACAACTAGATGAATTTGAATTGAATGAAGAAAAATGTACGAACAGATTTGAATAAAGTGTAAATTTGGTACGTTAATTCTAAAAAAATTTCAACACAATACAAGTTAGAGTGAGACATATAGATAGACATATACATATATATATATATATATTTGTAGAGAGATATAAAGAGATAGAAATACGGCTCGAAATCGACTGAGAAGTCTCTTTCTTAGCTGAGGGCTTAGCTTAAGTTTTGGTTTTTATTTCATTTCACTACAAATTATATACTTAATTCTCGCCTGTAGGTGAATGTCTTACAGACAGATCCCAGTTATAAAATATTTCTAATAGGGTCTGTCAGACGCATTGACCTGCTCAGCTTGCAACATATATAGTATAGTATATGATACTAGCTCATATCTGGGAGCATTAAATTAATTTAAGTAAATATAAGCAATTTTTAATATATATTTTTCAAGCATCGTGTTTCGTTATCTGCTGCAATTTAAGGTTACAGTGCAGTTAGATTGAAGGGTGTTTTCTGTTACTTTTCCCCCTTTTTTTTAATTAAGTAATTTCTATAGAGTTTTGGACAATTTCGGAATGTTGTAAACTGAAAGCCACATATTACAAATTATTTACAAATTCGATATGGTCAGACTAGTTTGTATCTTGTAAATATATGGTGGTATTGTTGCTGTTGTTATTCTTGCTGTAGATGTATAAATATCGGTATCGGTAGTGGTGTCGGTATCGGTATCGGTATCGCTATCGGTATTGGATTGGTATCTGTGTGTTCTGCTGTGTCGGCCTTGTTTGGAGTTTTGTTTGGTTTTGTTTTGGCTTGGTTAGCTTGACTTTAGTGTGTCTATAGTTGTTTGGTATTTTAGCATTTTATATGGGGGAATACTTTCTTTATTGTATTGTAATTGGTATTCTTTTTGGCAATATTATAGGTAATAAATGGACGATAGATACACATACATAATTATAATAATACATAGAAAGGCGTAAATTGATCGTTTATAAATATAATTGCTTTATTTGGTTTGGTCAGTTAACGGTTTGGTTTTTCTTTGGTATTTGGTATTTGGTATTTTTTTTTTTTATTTTTTTGGTATTTGGTATCTTGGATTATTTTTATTATTGACCTAGGTTTTGGTTTTGACTTTGGCTTAGCTTGGGTGAGAGTCAGTGATTGAGTGACTGCGTGATAAATAGATAAAGTTACTGTGACAGTTGGTGATTGAGTGATTGAGTGAGTGATTGAGAGAGAGTAAGTTTATATCAAATTTGCCGTTTAGTTATTCAATTTGTTTATCAAAATATTGTATATTGTATATATATTTAATTGTGATTCGGTTTAATTTGCATTTACCTTTCTTTTTGTTTATTACTGTTTTTTGTTCATTCTTTCTTTTTGTTGTTTCTTTTCGTTTTGTTTGATAAGTAAAAAGTGTTCGAGTGACATGACACATATAGTATAGTACGAGTACAAAAAGTGAATTAGTTGTTGTTGTTGTTGTGATCTAAACGAGTACGTTGTGAGCGTCGCATCCGCTATGTTTAATCGTTTTTCTTGTATTTGTATTTGTATTTTTTTTTTTGATTTTACTGAACGGCGAGAGCGTGTGTTACTTGGCCATTCCACAGTGAGAGAGAGATAGAGAGAGAGAGAGAGAGAGTAACGAGTGACGAGTAACGAGTGGCGAGTGGCGAGTGAGTGGTGAGTGAGTGAGAGAGTAAGTAAGTGACCATGATCAGCTAACGAGTGAGCGCACTTAGCGAGTGTCATGTAAGTGATAATGTGAGACACAGTTACAAAGAGCTGGACTGTGGATTGTGGACAGTGTACAGTGGATTGTGGACAGTGGATTGTGGATATCGCTTTAAGGATTCTGAACACGGAGGCGAAATTAAGTACAGAATTAAAAGAATTACCAAAAACTTGGAATGGGAGAGGAATGCGAGTGTCTGACCGGCTGGTTGCAAGTGAACTAAGTTTAGCTGTGTGCGGTACATTAAGTATTTGTTTTTGAGTGGTATGCTAGTAGTATTTAGTATTATCATTTGCTAGCTATAGTGTATTGCATGTTCAACATTTTGCTCTTGATGTTTTCATTTGTTTTTAACGTGTTAACTGCTGATGCTGTTGTTCTTCTTTGTTTCTCTTTATTTAATTGGGTGATTAGATTTTGATTGTTTTGTTGTGTGTTTTTGGTGAGAGCCAGTTCATATTTTCGTCACAATTTTCATCATTTACTTTTTTTGGAGAATTGATTTGATGTTCTTTTTGAGAGGTGAGGAATGGGTTCAGATTTGCTTTATATACTTTGATTATTTTCAATTTTTATAGATAATAATTTATGAAAAGCGTTTATATTGTTTTTGGTTTTGGTTTTGGTTTTGGTTTCGGTTTTTGTATGTCATTGTAAGCACGTTCGAGGGCGCACTGTATGAGAACGAGAAGGATGATCTCTGAAAGCGTCTTCCAGCAATCAAAATCATAACAGAAACAATAGAAAAATAAACAAAACTGAAACCAGGAAAAGAAAATGCGTAAATTGGCTACATAACAAAACCAAATTAAGCGGGCAAAGCAATGCAAAGGTAACCCAACTGAAGTGATTTGAAGTCCTTTTTGTACGTATTCCCACACCCAGAGATACTTCCACTTTTGCGTGTGTGTGTGTGGGTGAGTGTGTTAGTACTATCATGTGAGCCTGACTCACTGACTCACTGACTGACTGACTGACTGACTCACTGACTGACTGACTGACTGACTGACTGACTTACGCTTACGGGTTGATTAACAAAATGGCTTTTCCCCGACTGACTGCAATGACCGCCCGACGGACTGAGACAGAGACTGAGACTTATGCACAGTAACAATAACAATGAATTTTATGCCCGCCACATCCAGCGAAACTAGGAAACAAAGCTACACAGCTTCTACTCTACTGCTTGTTGCTTACTGCAGCAAGGGCAATAAATGGCTGGCTGAGAGACTCGGAGCTCGTTTCTGCTATTAGAACAACATTGGCAATATATTTGAGCAATAAAAATAAGCTTTGTTACAATACGGCTCGCTGGCTTAGCCGAATGTCCTGTGAGTGCCTTAAGCGTCATACATGATGTTGCTGCCACAGTTGCTGCGGCCCAGTTATTATTATTATGGGTACTGGTGCTGGTGCTGGTGCTGGCACAGTGCTTGCCACTTACGCCTCATTAGGATGCGTCTAAGAACTTTTGCAGCAATTCAATAATAAATTGAAGCCACAAGCAGCCAGCGCCAAGTGGCAAGTGGTAAGTGGCAAGTGGCAAGCAGCATTGCTTGTGGCAATAAACAAGCAGCAGTCACACACAAAAATTGGTACAGGTCATTGCCTTTGACTTTTAAGTCTGAAAACTTCAAAACTCAAATGAAAATTGTAAGTCGGAAAAGGAGATTGCTAAACAAAAAACTTAAATAATTACAATATAATAAGAATTCTAACTTTTCTTTGTGTCGGAGTGCGTGCGTGTGTGTGTGTGTGTGTGTATCTGCGTGTGTGTGTAGTAAATATATAAATAGAGACAGAGACAGAGATTATCGAGCAACAAACTTGGATGAGCAGTAGTATTAGGGCGCAAGCACTTGCTTCTTTCTTACTAGTATTTATGCAAACCATTTACAATTATTCATATATATTTTCATATGTTTATAAATATTATATATATAATTATATATATATATATATATATTTTTATAAATGTGTGTGTGTCTCTAGTTCAACTTTTAACTAGTGTTGGTGACATAAATACTTAGTTAGCTGAGACTATTTACACATGAGGCGATCGCGATGGGCAATGGTAAGAAATACGAGTATTCATAACAGCAAATCCGGTACCACTGTGCAAATATTGACGAAGGACATCAGTTTGTTAACAAAATCGATTGTTTATAAAATAGTACATATTCATTGGCATCCCCCAAAAGTAGGCAACATCCTCTGATTCTTGGGATATTGCGTTATACGGAACTCATGCGATAATTAAATATACGTCTTAAAAGTGCAGAAAAAATAAAGAAAAATAAATGGACAGAAAATCCCAAGTGCAAAAAAAGGGAGCGCCAATAAAACAAAGCAAAATCTATTTGAATATTATTATAGGGTACTAAATTTATGGAAATGAGGTTCGACAAGAATTACGTGATTTACATATACAAAGTTATTCGTGCAGCGTGTGATTGTGTGTGTGTGTGGGTGTGTGTGAGTATCTGTCTGTGTTTACATTTTACAAGTACAAATTGGAGTATATATTGTGCTATAATTGTGTGTGTTCTGAGACAATTTGCTTAGTTACTACGAATACGAGAACGAATACAGAGTACAGAGTATGAGTAGAAGTATGAGTACAAGTGGCACACAGAACACGAAAGCATTGCATGCTCCTTTTCTCTTTTCCCAGAGACATACAACAAAAAAAGGCAAGGACAACGCGCCATTTTGGAGCGGATTATGCAAATTCACCAACTGCAGATAGTATTAGAAGTGGAAAATCGAAAACGATAAACGAAGAAAAATAAAAACACGCAGTAGAAATACAATTGTACGATTAGATTACGATTAGATTACATTAATTGTATATAAGTATTTATTATTTATTTATTTATTACGAGTATCGTATCGGATTAGCTCAAGATACATATATATGTACAATACAATACATAGATACTAGAATACAGGTATGCACATGTGCGTGTGTATCTGTGAGTGTAGTCAAAGTTAAGGGGTTGCCCAGTGTGAGGTGTTGTTGTTGTTATTGTGATAAGCATATAGTTAGTTAGTTAGTATAAAGACAGGATAGTTAGAGTATTAGTATTATATGCTGTATACGATATTGGTATTAGTATTGGTATAGGTATTGGTATTGGTATTGGTATTTGTATTGGTATAGGTGTGTTAGTAAATTGATTCATTTGCTTTTTTTTTGGCAAACAGTTTAACACTTTGCTGTTTTCTCTTTTCTCCTTTTACTTTTTGGACTTATCGAAATTTCAAAATAAAAACAATAAAGTATATTTCGAAACTGTTCCACTCAAATATCTGGTATTCGAGGGCAGTCTCACACTTTCTTTGCTGATATTAAAAAGTTAATCTTATTCTTTTGGTTTTGTTGATCAGCTGCTGATTCTACGATACTAAATGAGGATTTTTTGGGGGTATAAATTGCTCGATTGCCAACATATATGCTGCCTGTCCGTTTGCTTATTTTTTTCTCTTGGTAATTGAGTTTATATATATATATTTATGATTCTTTTGTTTTTTTTTTTCATTTGTTTAGTTAACCAAATTTAATACAAATAATTTACACTCAGACACGCACCTAGACACACACACAGACACACAGAAAAACATTGAAATTAGCATTGTGAGACGAGAAGAAAGAAAGAGAGTGGTTGAGAGTGGAGGAGAGATAGATAGAGAGAGAGAGAGAGAGAGAGAGATAGAGAGAGAAACAAATTTTATTTTGTGGGGGACTAAGGATCTTTTGGATATTTCTTTTTTTTTTGCTTGATTAATTGTTATGGTGTTTGGTTCTGCTTATGGTCTGGTTTGGTTTGGTTTTGGTTTTGGTTCTGTTTCTGGTTTGGTTTTCAAAAACAAAGCGATTTCATTGCAAAAATACCAACCACATTTGGGCGGTGGTGTGGCATACAAAAAGAATACAGATTGAACTGTTCATATTGGTTTATGCTTTCGATATATATCTTAATTATGTTTATATTTATATTGGTTTTTTGGTTTGTCAGCTTCAGTTTGGCATTTCTTTTGATTAAAAATTCTTCACATATGTTTTTTTTTGCTTTCGATCAATTAAAAATTGCACATTTTCAACAACATCAACAACGACAACTACTTTTTGGTATTATGAGTAATAATTATTGTTATTGTTATTTTGTTCATTTAGATAAATATATATATACACATATATGTGTGTATTCGATTAAGCATACAGCATACACATTGATTTGTACATTATATATATGTATATATATTTGGGTATGTATGTGTATGGTGTTACTAGTACAAGTACGAGTATATAAGTATATATACGAGTATGTATTTGTTGTGTAATATATATATATATATATATATATAAATATATATATTTATATATATATATATACGATATATATTGGATAGTGTGTATATGCACGCACAGTAATCGATAGCTATCGATAGTTATAATTGCTTGCGTTGCGCATAGAGCATTGAAAATAAAATAAAAATCAAACGGGTACATTTAGTCGATTATTCGAGTATGTATGTATATCGAAAATCATCATCAAATCACAACAAATCACAACAAATATCGAATGGCAACTCAAGGCAAGAATTACTGTTAATTAATAATTACAATGCACAGTACAGTTATAGTTACAGTTACAGATAAGGCATTTGGATTAGTTAGATACGAGTATTTAGTATTCGATAATTCATATTTTATAGTATAAGATACGAGTTATTGTTAATGTTAATGTTAATGTTAATGTTAATGTTAGTTTACAACGTTACACATACGCATACGCAAACACATACACATACATACGCATTCACATACACATTCACATAAACACACACACACATACAGACATACACAGTCTACATGTATGCATCGTATACATATAGATCGTATTTAAGCATTATACATACCGCTGTCGGGGAAAATTGTGAGTGAGCATGCGCAGCGATGAGAATGCAGCTGGAATCGAAAATGGTATCGATTGGAAACCGTCGGATTAACCCTCGCATTCTAGTTGCATCCAGCATGCTCTGATTGTTCTGATTACCGCACCATGCTGCGTATGCGTAATATGGGTCGTATGCGTAATATTGGTTCAATTTGCTTTCGTTTCGGTTTATTTCTTTGCTCGTATACATGTATTTAGGTATGTAAGTATGTGTGTGCTATTATGTCAGTATGTGATTTGCTTAATTGATAGTAAAGAGCTTTAGGCTTGAGTTAGGATAGTTAATTAAGAGAGAGAGAGAGAGAGAGAGAGATACATACGTACGAGTAGAGAGATACATGTACTGATGCCGTCGAGTGGTTTATTTAATTGACGTTACGTTTACGGATAGGAATACAAATATTATTAAGTTTTTGAATCTGCCGTGTAGTATATTAAACGCTACTCAAAGCGTCGACAAATCAACATATAAATCAACAGAAAAAAGTATATACTTATATATAGATAAATACAAGAGGCTTCAATCGAATACGAATACGAATACGATTACGTTTACGATTACGATTACGAATACAAGTACGATTATATTAGATACGCTGATTTGACACGTGCAATTTGCTTTCAACTACGAGAGGACAACGGAACCAAAAAAATTCAATAAAAGAAAATGGAAAATCAGAAGTACATTTGTCAAGTTAATAGGCAATAGCAAATAGCCTGCTGCTATCGATACTGATATGATATTGGTATTGATACTATTGATATTAATTTTAATATTGCAAAGAGAGCGCAACGATTACTTTCTTTCTTTACTTTCATCGACGGTGATTTCATTTTTCTTTCGATTCATTTGGTCGTTTGGCCTCTCAACAAACTGCAAGATGTGCGCTAGTGGGGGGAATTTTAGGCTGGAGTTTTGGAGGGTGGTTCAGTGTTTAGATCAAAAGTATAAAGAACAAACCACTTTATCATGGGATAAACTAAAGATAAATAATTAACATAATTCGAATACAAACTTAAGCTGAAGAAATCTTTTTTATTTTTCCTTTCCTCGGGAAGAAAGACAGTTAAATAGAACGACAGAGAGATAGATAGAGAGATAGAGGGGGCACTGTTCCCTGTTGGGTTTGCTGAATTTCAGGTTGCTTTTATGTGTGTTCTCATTGGGTCTGGTCTGGTCTGGTCTTTGTTCTTCTTTTTTTTTTTGTTTGGCAAATTACGAGTATTTACACATAACAGAACAACATATACGCGGCAATAGAGCTATTTGAGGGGGCTAATGCTGTTTGTGAATTGATGTTGGATTGGATTGATGGATCGGTTAGTTGGTTGATATAAGTATTTAACCTTAAGCTGTTTAAATTATCAGTAGCTTTTAGTTATTTGATCTTTTGTTGTACTTTTCGCTTAGTTGATATGTACGCATAAATAGTCATCGTTATTGATATATGTGGAAAATTATATATGTATAATTGAAATTAAATGAAAAGAAACTCAGCTGATTTTTTTTATTTTTTTTTGTTTTTCTTTTGGCCCAGTTTGATTTTATTCGATTTATATCATTATCGTCATAAACGCTTTTCTTTAACTCAATCGTTTATCGGAGGTACTCGCAACACTTTACCATACTTTTACAAAGTGTCTGCCCCCATTTGGGGCATGAGTACTTGAGTGCGTGTCAGTGTGCGTGTAAGAGATATACATATATTCACAGATATACATATATATATATATAAATATATATATAATTATAGAGAGAGACAGAGAGATAGTGGCAGAGAGACAGAGAAATAGTTGGTGGTGAGAGGTTTTTTACTTGGCTGGGTTTCTCTCACAATTATACTTGGTTTTGTATTAAATTTGATTATATTTGCATTAATTAATTCATTTGATGTTATTAACATATTCATTTTATTTTTTATTTTATTGTTTTTTTTTTGTTTCTTTGATTATTTTTGTAATTGAGAACTTTTATTTTTCGTAGACGACAGCATATTTTTGGTAGCAGGCGAGCAATCTGTTATCGTTGGGTTCTCACGTGAACGGTTGCTTTTGATAAAATATCGATTATCGATTACGCTTCAATTGCAATCAATTTGCATCCCCTGTTTTTGCTTTGATTTTCATATAGTATGTAAGTTTTTGTTCACTCGGGTTGATCGCGCATGTTATTTATTCGACTCAAAACGCAAAAACTAAATGAGAGAGAAGCAAGACAAAGCAAAATGAAAGTAACATAAAACGATAACGATAACGATAACAGTTGTAACACAAATGTTACGCCGCCAGATGGCGCTTGTGCAGCTAATCGGCAGCTAAAAATTAATCAGAATGAAATGATAATTCTTTGAAAGAATTGCATCTAATAATATCTGATCTACAATATATGCAATATTTGTAAGTTATGAAAAGAAACGCATTGGTATAGTGAGATAAACAGATCGAAATAGAGAGAGAAAGAGAGATAGATACAGACAGAGAGAGAGAGAGAGATAGAGAGATAGAGAGATGAACTTTGGATAGCTGGGTAGAGTTTGAGGACTAGTTTTGTTGTATTCTTTTTTTTTTTTTTTTTTTTTTTTTTTGGAGGATAGTTAATGACTAAAATTGTTTTGTTTGTAATTACCATTTTCTATCACTTTGCGTTTGGGGGGATGGCACCGCGGGCACCAACCAACCCTCTGAGTGCACGCGGTGGTCGGTGGTGGGCGTGGCACGCACACACACGCACGACGCACGCACGCAAAACAGAACAGAACAGAACTGTAGTTGCCTGAGTGTTAGTTTATTGACGGTTATTGTTGCAGTTGCCGTTGCAGTTGCAATTACTGTTATGGTTTATGTTATGATAATGTTAATGTTTATGTTAATGATACTGTTAATGTTGCTATTACTGTTACTGTTACTGTTACTGAACTGTGTTTACTGGAGTTGCAGCTGATGGTTGTATATATTTTAAATTCTGATTACACGCTGGTGATTTTGATTATGTTTCTATGTTATCAGTTGTCGATGATCGATGATCGATGATCGATTATAGATTTATTTGATTATCGATTAACAGTTATCGGTTATCGGTTATCGGCTATCAGTGATCAGTTATCGTCTATCAATTTTTGATTTCGATTTTTATTCAGTCGCACAAGCTAAGGCCACTGTTATTTAGTTGCCCTGTGTTTCGTTTGATTTTCTTTGTCGCGTCACGTTGCGTTTCACGTCTCGATCAGTTCGCAGTTCATGCGAGTATGTTAATAATTGTTGTTATACATACATACATACATAAGTATATGGCCTATATACACATACATATACATACGAGTTATCACATAGTTAGCATTATTATTTCATATAATTTTTTGTTGTTGTTGATATCTTTGATCATTGTTCAAATTTGCTTATCGCATTGTTTTGACTTTTGGCTCTTGGCATCATCTGCCCACATTTCGCTGTACTCTCAACTATCTGCCGTCGTCCTTGTGGCATTATTGGCTGGCTTCAACATCTCATTCAATTTCTGACGATTCTCTCTTTGCTTCTGGCTCTGTTTCTGTTTCTGGGCAGGACATGGCTTTGATGCCTGACTGAGCCCTGGACATGAGGCAGACTCTTTTGTTTCCTCTACTTCAGCTAATTCACTTAGCTGATTAATGCGTCGCTCTGTTGTTGCTGCTGTTGCTGATGTTGCAGATGTTGCTGCTGTTGCTGATGTTGCCGATGTTGCAGATATCGCTGTTGTTGCTGTTGCCTCAGCGTCTATCGTTGTCGTCGTTGTCGTTGAGGCAGCTGTCGCATTCACATCGCCAACCAGACTGAGGGTCGCTTCGTAACCGCTGCTGCCTTTGCTGTAGTCGACCTTCATGTCGATCGATTGTTCGATCGTGTTGAAAAACATAATACAAAGTATTTTTTTATTTAAAATATTTTGTGGGTTTTTTTTTCTCTTAGTTGTTTCAGTTGATTGGAGGGGAAAACGGGGTGCTGGATCGTTTAAGGCTCCACGACGTATACGTAATGTACGGGCGTATGTGTGCTCAAAAATCATAATACATCATACACGTATCAACACACACACACACACACATACACAAAACCAATGACTAAATTGCAAATCTACAATAATACAAAATTTGGCGATCTCACACATAGATAAAACATAATAAAAATAGTAGTATTTATTGAGCTAAACATATCAATTATAGTAAAGCCAATTACAGAGAAAGTCAATAGGTAAACACAAATAGTAAGTAACAACAATCATGATTTACAAATATGTGTAGTATATTTGTATAGACAGATAGAGAGAGATAGAGAGAGAGAGAGAGACAGAAAGAGAACGAGAGAGAGAGAGAGAGAGTGGGACAACTGTATGTGTGTGTTTTGTGTATTAACAAAAGAAACAAAACTTCCCTCTAGAGTCTAGAGGAAGATAGAGAGAGAGAGAGAGAGCCTGAAACTGAATCTGAATGGGATGGCGGATGGCGGATGGACAATGGTTATTAGATGGACTATGGTTATGGACAATGGGCAATGGACAATGGACAATGGGCAATGGGCAATGGGCAATGGGCAATGGGTAATGGACAATGGGCAAGTGGTCGTTCTATGAAGATGCTTGCCCATTTTAGGCATTACGCTTATGCAATTGTTGTTTTTTTTTTTTTCTCTTTATTTATGTATTATTTTTTTTTTTTTTTGCTCAACGCGATTCTTGTTTTCTTGACGGTCGTTTCGTTTATTCATTCTTTCTTTTCTTTTTCTTTTGCTTTTCATTGTTGTTGTGTCTGTCTTCTGTTGCATTTTGTGGTTTTCACTGTCATTTATTTAAATCCTATTGTTGTGATGAATGCATAGACATAAGTATATACTATGTTGTTTTTTTGTTGTTATTATTGTTAATTTGTTATTGCTAATAGAGCAACGACGAATTATGTGAATACCTACTACTGATTGATATTTATATTCATATATTATATTGTACTTATTTAGTATGTTATGTAAATGATTGTTTGTTTTTTTTTTTTAAATGCTTAAACGCTCACTCGCTCGCTAGTTGTAATCACATCTTTCTAAGTTTTGGATGATTTCTTTGGGGTATTTATCAAGTCGATATTCGAGTACATGGAGTCATTAATGGAATGGAGAAGACATGCAAATTGTAGCTGAGTTTTCGCTTGAAGTTCCTCCTCTGATAAATATCACGAGTATATACATAATTCCTAATAATTGAATAATGCTTTTGGTATGAATTAAAAATAATACGACTGATTATATATTTATGTTATTGGGAATATTTTTTGAATGGTTTTTCATGTGTTTTAATGTTATTCTTGACCCTATTTTCCACCCGCTGGAGCAGCGCAATTATTATTTTTTTTATTTTCTTTTAGTTGCTTTATATCTCGTCTCGTTGTTATTGTTTGTTTTTTATTTAGCTCAGAGCAAGATGATATTGCAGTTTAGTTTATATGGATTGTTTTTTTGATTTTACATTGATAATAAGAGACATATGTTGTCATGTAGTGTAATTTAATATATACATTGACGTTAACAATACATTTAGTTTTGTATTTATGGTATTTTTTTCGGTTTTCGGTTTGTTTTTGTAGTACGTTTACAAAAAGGTAATAGTAGTAGAAGTAGTAATAAGTAAGATAGTAGCAGATAGTAGTTACAAATTGATTTGTTTGGTGTTTTTTTTTATTTTTATTTGATATTTTTTTTGGTATTTTTAGTTTTTTTTTTTTAATTTAATTTAATTTTTTCGAATCGGAATCGAATCGAAAAGAAATCGAATCAACATATATGTATGGTATGTGGTAAAACAAGAACCAAAATTTGCCGGAATAAAAATAGAGCAAGTTGATATGGATTAGTACAGTTGTTAAAATGGAAACAGTTGACACTCACCGATGATCTACTCACTTGCATAAACGCATAGACGCCTCGTAAAAACTCCATGTTATTTTGTTGCTCTTGAGAACCCTTTTTGGTTGTTGGTTGCGCCCGACTTATATACTGCTTAACGGTGTCGGCGACCAGATGTGGCTTTAGCTTACGCGATAAAACGCTAAATAGAAAGAGACAATGATAGAAAGAAAGAGAGAGAGAGAGAGGGAGAGAGAAAGAGATGACCGGTTAGTGGTTGAGAATTGTGTAGCGTCGAGTTGAGGCCTCGAGGCCTCTCAAAAATGTAAACCAAATCACGGGCCAACTGCGGCCTGGCTAATTGTCACTTGACGTGCTGCCTAAACGGAAACACTTTTGTGTACTTAGTCAAATGCCTTTGTGCTAATTGGCCGCTCTCATCGTCATGCCACACCCCCTCAGCCCACCCTTGTATCCTTTGCCTTGGATACACTCCATGGCATTTGTGTGTTGTGTTGTGTTTGTTCTCGTTCTCAAGTTCATGAAATATGCGCAAAGGCCACACACACACACACACACACACACACACGGGTGAAACAGAGCCAGCAGAGGTTGAGCGGGAAGGCGTAAGCATAGAGAAATATATATATATATGTATATATATGTACATATGTATATGTTACATTCGTAGTGTTGGGATTGCCTTCTAATTGAAATGCCGCGCTGACGCCTTCACGCACTTGTGACAGCGACAATTGGCAAATTGACGCCGTAGATTACGCTTATCGTTTAATTGCTCTAAGCAACAGGAACCATACACAAACACGATTACGCTCACGCACTAGCACAAACACAAACATATACACACATACATACACATAGAGTACGATAGAGAGAAGCGCATAATTTGAGTTTTATACGCTAAGCTTTTAAGCCGTGACTAACAAGCCAAGCAGAGAAGCCCTCAGTCAGCACTCAGTCAGTTGCCATCGACATTAGGGCACCAAATTTTACACATACCCCCCACCCCTCCGCCACTAGCCCCATCCTCTCACACTTCTTGATCCACTTCTTCGCCAACGCAACCACACGGTTTTCTCGTTTATGCTGAGAACAATTTGTAAGACAGCATTTCATGATTTCCAATTATACACAAGATGTTTGAGCGCAGCCAACTTAACGCACAAGCGCAATTGTTTAGTGTTGCCACATTGCATAAATAACATAAATTTAGTGCATCTGGCAGCACCAAATAGTTTTCGTTAGTGCTTAAATCGTGCACTTCATTGGATGAACCTTCACCCACAACGGGGACTCTGTCTGTCTGTCTGTCGGACTCTCTGACGGTTTGTCTGTTGGATTTTCATTCAGTTGCCGTTACATCTGGCTAAACAGAGCCCCAAATTTGCCGTTAGGTGGGTACTCCTATCTGAAACGGACTCCACTCTGCTATTGACCCAAGCAGAGCGTGAGATTTCCTGTGATTTTGTGTGGATTAGTGGCGCGATTAATTGGACTTCATGTGAGTGTCTGTGTCTGTGTCTGTCACTGTGTGTGTGTGTGTTTGGATCAGTGTGTGGTGGTGTGTGTGTAGTTCAGCTTTGCTTAACACAGGTTCAATTAGGTTTCAAAATACAAACAAGCTAAACAACATTTTTTTTTTATATAAATAGATAAACATTTTAAAATCGATAGAATAAATGATCTTTTAATTCAACTCTTGGCAAATGCCACAATACAAATCGTGTTAAATGAAATAAATAGCATTAAGTCAAACAAAACTTAAGCGTTTCGGTAGCTTAAATAATTGCAATATATCGAAAAAATTGATTATAAACGATAATAGTTTGTTTATACTCTGATTTCATTAAATAAAATAAGTTGTGAGACTTAAGTTGATTTTAAGAGAAACAGAAGAATCTATCCTGTGCTTAAAGTATATAATATATAACATAATTATTTTAATAAGAAGATAATTCAAGGCAAGTAACAAATGCGGTTTTGCAATTCCAGCATTCCTTTGTTTCGTAATTCACTGTGAAAAGTTAATCAAATCAAGCTAAGTCTAGCTTATAGTAAAAAAAATACATTTGAAAACAAATCCAGAAAACTCTTGTTATCTATAAAATCTCTGCAGACAGATGGAAACTTAAATAAAAAGCTGATAATGAGGTGTTTTTCTATTCCCATTGTCACCATTCCTCAACCGCAAAGTTAGCTGATTTAAATCTTAAAATGAAATTGTGTCTTAAATTAAATAAACTGGCCCTTTAACCATCGGGCAACAGTATCAGCGGCAACAACCCGAAAAGCGAATACACAAACACAAGACACGAAACACAGTTGGAAAGAGAGAACCGACACATTTATCTTGATTTTCACGCTGTCAGCAACAACTCAAAAAGGCGACAGTTTGTAAAAAGGTAACCACAACAAACACAACAACAACAACAATTTCGCGGTGTCCTACCGAAAGTAAGTCAATTTCAAGATTTGTTTTATTTTCTTGTTGTTGATTTTATTTTTGTTTTTTTTTTGTTCTTGCAGTTAAACATTTTGTTACGCTTGTCCGCCCAAACTGAAAATCGGAAAAATACCAAAAGTTCTGAGTGCGGTTGAGAAAAAAAATAAATAAATTAAAAGCCCGCAGCAAGTAAAAGGTCAAGTGATTAAAAGTAAGCAACAAGAAAGAGCAGTTTTCGTCAAGAAGTCAGAGATCTAATACCCTATATGATATGAGTTCAAAATTGAGTTTGAGTTTGTCTGAATATTAAGAGACTTCAAAAAGGATCTGTTATTATTTTGAGGGGGGAATGACATCAAAGAGGAATTAGCTGGGAATTCACTCTATATTTGCGTTACAGATCTGTCGACTAAACCATACTACCCTCTGCTAGGGTATCAGAAACAGAAACAATCGCATTGGTTTGCCACAGAACTCACCCTCTTAAGAGTTCGTGATGTCGCGCCCCGCGTCGAACTGAAATAAATTCAAAGAATGCCAAAAACTGTCCATAACGTATTTGGGGTATTCGAATATTTGCATTATTTGGTCTTCCAGTTCAGTCAATTCCGTTCGCTGGTTACTTCTGAGGGCAATTTTCCTTTCAAGTTTCTTTTCATTTCGGATGGAATTCAAGTGAATCGATTTAAGATATTTCTACCAGGTGAACTTTAAACCTGGTCGCTATACGACTCTAATAAAGTTCTGATAATATTTGAGAGGGTAAACTTTGAGTTTGTCAATGACATATACACGAAAATTACAAATGGAACTGCAAAAGAACAAGCGAGTAAATTAGGAATGTCGAGCACTTTTCTTCTCTATAATTTAACCTGTTAAGAGCTATAATTGCTACCTGAATTACAGCCTCTGTATCTCTGTCTGCGAGTCTGCGTAAATGTTAGAATGTTTAGGTGACAGGCTCATTAGTTTGCGGGCAGGGTATGAGCTGAATTTTCAGAATCTTCCGTAAAGTACATATAATTAATCGATATGCTCTGTCAAAAGAGGTAACTTTAACTTTTTGCCCACTTCAATTTCAAGAGCAATGAGATAAAACGTGAACAAGCATAAAATTATTACATTTGGGGAAATTGGTATGTCGTGAAATAAAACAATATATATATTGTGATTTATGTGTACGTGTGTTGTTCCATTCAGGCTACACAATTTATTAGACTTCTGAGACTAAACATAAAATAAATTCTATTCTAAATTCTACGACAAACATAAACAATAAGCCACAGCAGGAGCGAGTATTGAATGAGAATAGAACATAGAACAGAGCACCTAATCTGAAACACGCAATTTTGTGGTAAATTCATGAATCTGCAAAAAAGTCAGAAGGTGAGAATTAACACAAACACAAATAAGTCAAGCTTAACGCTCTTTAAAATGTTCTAAAATAAAACAGATGGATATATACATTCATACAAGTAAAATACAACATTATAAGCTGAAGTCAGTTAGAAATAAATAAATAAAACTAGTTACATTAGTATTCTGCTTAAAATGTCCGTCCATCATTGGGAAAACAAAATATTTTTTATTCTGATTGAACTGATATATTCTCTCTTAATTTAAATAAATTCAAATATCGATTATATTTTTGTTATTTATCATTTTAATTGGAGTAAGAAATCGAAACATATTATGTTTTTATCATTTTTTTTTAAAAAAAAAAAACTAAAATCGACCTTTACATTTTGTAAATAAAGGGTATTTTTTAGCTAAAAGCTGAGCTAAAAAATTTTTATTTATTATTTATATATTTTACTAATAACTTATGTATTATAATATAAATACTATTCATTTATTATTTATTATATATTTATTATTTATTATTCGTTATATATAATATTTGTTATTTATTATATATTATTTAATATTTATTACATATTCATATATTATTATTTATTATTTGTTATAAATTATTTGATATTTATTATTTACTTTTTTTAAATTATTTAATATTTATTTATTTAATATTATTTATTATTTATTTCGAATTATTCATTAATAATTATTTATTGCTTTTCATTTAGTATTAATTACTAATTTGTGTATATTTATTATTTATATTTTATTATTTATTATTTATTATTTATTATTTATTATTTATTATTTATTATTTATTATTTATTATTTATTATTTATTATTTATTATTTATTATTTATTATTTATTATTTATTATTTATTATTTATTATTTATTATTTATTATTTATTATTTATTATTTATTATTTATTATTTATTATTTATTATTCATTATTTATTATTTATTATTTATTATTTATTATTTATTATTTATTATTTATTATTTATTATTTATTATTTATTATTTATTATTTATTATTTATTATTTATTATTTATTATTTATTATTTATTATTTATTATTTATTATTTATTTATATTATTTATTATTTATTATATATTATTTATTATTTATTATTTATTATTTATTATTTATTATTTATTATTTATTATTTATTATTTATTATTTATTATTTATTATTTATTATTTATTATTTATTATTTATTATTTATTATTTATTATTTATTATTTATTATTTATTATTTATTATTTATTATTTATTATTTATTATTTATTATTTATTATTTATTATTTATTATTTATTATTTATTATTTATTATTTATTATTTAATATTTATTATTTATTATATATTATTTATTATTAATTTTTTATTATTTATTATTTATTATTTATTATTTATTTATATTATTTATTATTTATTATTTATTATTTATCATTAATTAATTATTAATATTTTTTTATTTATTATTTATTTTTTATTATTTAATATTTATTTTTAATTGTTTATAATTTATAATTAATGCATTATTTATTATTTTTTAACAAATATTATTCTTGGTCTTTCAATGAAATTTATCTATCGAATTACACGAGTTAATTGCCTTGACCAGCTCTTTGTCTTTGACTTTTCAGTTGGCTTTTGTTGTAAGTAGGAAGACGCTCTTATGTAATTACTCAAAGCACTTCACACACGCACAGAGATGAAGGAATCCACAAATGTGGTATCCACAATTGACGCTGCCGTAAATCGGATTCACTCGACTCGACCCTGGATGGAAACAGACGCGTTGGCAATGTGCTGCGTCCGCGAGACAGTTGCGACCACTGATAATTGCACTAAGGATAAAAGATGGACGATGTTCGGATCTACAGAGATTCTGAGACACACACATACACGCACAAACACGCGGACGCACGGGCCTAGGCCATGAGAAAGAAAACAAACAAATGACGGACAGCACGAAAGTATGCAATGCCAAATGCACACACACACACATACACAAATACAGATGAAAGCAGCATCTGTGTATAAGTGTGTGTGTATTGGGCAACTGCAATAGCCAGTTAACAGTTGCATAAACAATAGGCAAAGGGCCGGGTAAGGGTTGGACACAGAAGAGCGGCAACAGTAGCTAAGGATACAACACGAAATTGCTCTGAAATTACGATTTTATTTCGTATGACATTTGAGATTTACTAGCGCATAATAAGCGCAATTAAAGCCAACAGCGAGAACGAGAAAATGAGAAAATGTCGTACAGACTTGGACATTGTAAACGGAAGCCAGAGTGTATGTGTGTGTGTGTGTGTGTGTGTGAAAAATGAGCAGTCTTATGACAGCCAGCGAATGCTGAAATCTAATAAATGTGAGTTATTATTTTACTTGCTCTTTAAATGCATTTTTACTACAGTAATCGATTATTAAAATTCCTAAATCTATTATGTTTTAGATGCTCAAATTGCACTGTACTAAGTTGTGTCTGTTTTCAATTAGTTTTAAGGTTTTATACATTTAAACAATTATTCCCAGTAGACTTATAATGACAAAATATATGTTTGAGCTACCAATCCATTATACCAACCTGATCATTATAAAAACACGGTAATGATTAAATTTTCAATTATTTCCCTTCGAATAATTCCCAAACGAATTATTGATAATATGTACAAATGTTGGTCTATTCAGCAGTTACTGATTGGTATTATTTTTTGCTCTAATAATATATATATATATATTTCAACATTCAATTCAATTCTTCTTGCTCATCATGGTGCACTCTAATTGGCTGTTCTACATTCAAATTGCTGATAAATTGTGGGCAATTCTTTTGGTTATATTTTGCACATTTGCACTGCATTGTTGAATTGATATTAAACGAATATTCGATTTGCAAGGGATGGGATAGTTTGCTATTTAATATACAGCATTTATTTTGGCCTTGTAATTCTTGTTTTCATAATTACCCGCGTATTCATAGTATTCACGATAATTGCTGAACTACCTGCTCAACCCATTCGTGTAACTGAACCGTTGAACCACTGAATCACTGAACCACTGAACCACTTAAATGGCATGACTGGCAGACTGACAAAATGCCATTGCCAAAATAATTGCGCATAAAGGGAAAAAGCGATTAAGTGAATCGCATTTGAATACAATAATGCGAGTGCATAATGAATAACTGAATAACAGTTGGAATTATGATCGCGATGCCTATTGTCAATGCCATAGCAACACCACAAAAACAACAAGAGCAATTAAAACTAGAGGCCACTCATAAGTTGACAATTCGACGAGTTGTTTTCTCTCGTTTCTCGTTTTGTGTTTTGTGTTTTAGTTTATTGGCCCGAGTGGGTCACAATTTATTAGACAACAGTTACAGGATCAACAAAAGGAAACAAGAATGTTGTATTTCCTTTAGCTACCTCTACAACTACCCCATCCCCATCCCACCCCCTCTACCATCTATCAGTCCTTGCATTTAGTCGCTTTCCTCCCCTTTTCCAGCTACTGCATTTCTTCAGGTTTTTCGTTGGCTTTCAGCAATCTTTTTGCCATTTTTTGTTGTTGATGATTGTTCAGCTCTTGTCTCTTGCCTTTTTGATTTTGACTTTCGTTTCCCTTTCAATTGCTGTTTCTGTGTCTGTGTCTGTTTCTACTTTCATTTCTATTTGTTCTTTGCTGGTAATTAGACCAGGCTACCTGTCATTGTCCTGCCCACTGACCCTGCCGTTGGCCTCGCCCACAATTGCACGCCTTGCCGACGAGTCTAACAATTGCTTTCTAGGGGTATTTGCAATTGTTGACTTTTTTATTTTTGGGTATTTCTTAGCTTTCTCGTTTATTTAAATTCCCACGAAGCTTTAAGCACACACATACTCGCACACACACTGCTAACTACACTTCACCTACAACGATTTTTATTGTCTTACGCTGGATTTGTGCGCTAAGTGCCAAATGAGGACAACGCACTCCTCGCTCGTACTCAATTCTATTTAAGTGCTCCACACGCACGCACGCACACACACGCAGAGCGAGTGAGTAACAGACATCCATGTGCGAGGGCTGCTTTGTACTTATATGTCTTTTTTAGATATGGGTAGTCGCAGGGGAAGACACAAACGAATTGAACACGACTGCGGGTTGTACTTATTCCGTTATACTCATACACACACGAGCAAACACGCAGCAAGCTTTGTACGTTGACAGTACAACGTGTTATCTTTCTCAAATAACTTCCAAGTTTATTATCCGATCGCGATGAAGTTTTTGATGTTTGTTAAAATTCAAGGCTCTAGTTTTGAAATTGCTCTTTATATTCGTTTCCTATCGACTTTCGAATTTTAAAACAAATCGGTATTTCTTTGTTTATAGAGGGGCCTACACATCAAGTTTTGGTGTATCTAGCTCTTATAGTCTCTGTGATATTACATTTCATATAGACGGATGGACATAGCTAAATCGACTCGGCTATTGACGCCTATCAAAATTATATATACTTTGTGGGATCTGCCAGACTTTACAGGGCTTAAAATAAAGATATGTGCTAATATCTATTCAAAATGCTTGTTTGTTTGATAATCGTATAATGACTTCGTTTACACCACAGCTAAAATTGGTTTAACTGGAATCGATTTGAGTTGCACCGCATATTTAAGAACTTTTTTAATTCGTTTTAACGAACGAAGCGACTAAACGTAGTTCCCTTTTCAATACGTGCCTTGTTGTAAGTATATCAGTAAAAAGTATTCATTTATTTATCTACTAAGTTATTTTAGTACACAACTTCGTTTAAAAGTGTAAATAGTTGATAGAAAATTGAGCTGTAAATTAAAATGCTGCAAATCTAATACTTAGTTATTAGAAATTGTATAAAATTAAATGTGGCCTTTATCAAAAACAACTAAATACAATTGTCAAATTTGTCAATAACAATAAAACCAATGTAGCCACAACACATTTCAGTTCATTTAATTAATTATAAATATGCCAAGAGGCACACAAATACATAAACCTTTATCTGCTGAGTTTTTACGTACAGCATTGGTTTAAAGTGTGGCTTAAAAGCTTATCACAGTATGATAAAATAAAAATGGCAGCTGATTGTTGTAAGCCTTATAATCGGAAAAAGTTGTAAGCTAATCAGAATTTGTTTAAATTGTTTTAAGCTGCAATTACAATACTAGTTCACTCTATTCCAAGTTACTACTGGGTAAAAAGTGTAATACAACACTTGGTTTTCGAATCTATGTTTAAATGGAAGTTGTCCTTTTTAAATTGATATTCAAATCTGTTGAATAATATTGCAAGCTTAACAGACAAGTCTATTATATTCTAAGAAACTGCTTTATTCTAAATTTATTATTTTAAATTGTTGTAATTTCGATGCTATGACTTGTCATTAAAATTGCATTTTATTCCAATGTGAAGACGAGTAAATGAATCAATTTTTGGGCAATAGAAAAAGAGTATGATAAATCAAATATTACAGAGATTAATAATCATATTTAAACTGTGAATCAAATAGACTCTAAGAGAAGCTGTAGATACAAAAGAAATATTAAACAACCTATCATTCGTTTTCTTTATTTAAAACGTACATTTGTTGCATCTAGTTGCTAGACAACATATTTACATTATTTAGTATTTATAAGAAAGTTGGAAAAATTGAGTAGCTTGTATATTAAACTTGTAGTGAATAGATGATATAAAATTATCATTAAAACTCGACGCTTGGCCCTCGCGCGTATGTAAGAGATTCGTGCCACATTCCACATGCGGCGACACATGAAAGTTATTACACTTAATATATGAAGAAAATAATTTTGTGTGTGTGTGTGTGTGTGTGTGTGTTTGGCTCCAACGTGCCGCGTCCTGTCGTTGGCAGCAGGCAAAGCGAAAAAAAATTAAAAGCAAAGACTTCATCTGTACGGCTTGCAGCATGTTGATAAGAGCTGACAAGCTGAATGGGCGCTGTGGGCGTGCCACGTATGTGTGTGTGTGTGTGTGTGTGTGTGTGTGTGTGTGTGTGAGGATGTGTGTGCAAGTGTGAATTATATGTGGCACTATATTATATAATAACGAGTAATAATGATTAAACACACACGCGCGCATACATTGCTCTGAGTCGAGCGCAGAATTCCATTGATTTTCCTACTTAAATGAAAACTACTCGCATTTTCCCACTCTTGTTGCTTTTCTCATTGAGCTCGTTGTTGTTATTGTTGTTTTGCCTAGTTGGGAATGCAAAGCGCGCTCCGCAAATAAATAAAATCGCTTCACACAACACACACACAATAAGAAAAGGCAGGCAAATATTTTTTAATGTGCACTTTATCATCATCATGTCGGGCTAAGCGGCGACCCAAAAAAAAAAAAAAACAAGAAAACCAAAAAAAAAAAAGAAAAAACAGAAAACGTATCAAAGAAACCAAACAAAATCCGAAGAAAAAACAAAAAACACAAATGACATTTATATAGACACGCCCCAGCGCCCCACTCCCCCCAACTTTCTCAGTGCTCAGTTGTGAGTCCTCAGTTCTCAGGCACATCCTCATGCCCCTCTTCCCTTCTCTCCTTCTTGCCGGCATTGTGCAAATGCTGCCCCATTTGTCAGCTGGCACAAATTTGCATAAGCGTCGCACAGGCAAGCGGTCGGATGACTTATGGTTGTAGTCCCCCCTCTTCCCGCCTCCTTCCCTCTTCGCGAACGTCCCTCAAACTTGGCCCCCTTGTCATCGCCTAATCTCACGATCCAAAAATTTCTCGTTGAAATTAGCTGTGAAATGCCACCAGAGGCAGCAGAGCAGCAGCAGTGCAGCAGCAGCGCAGCGGCAGAGACGCAAGCTGACGGAAATGACATAGAAATGAAACAGAGTAGAGAAACAATGGGCACTACGAGTAATACGACCATAGAAAGGGTTGAGCGACACACAGTACAAAAGGGAAAGCGAGGGGATCGAGGAGATGTTGATTGTTTGAGCGATTGAGACGGCCGACGCCTGACGCCCGATGCCGACGCCCGATGCCGACGCCCGGACCAAGTGGGCCATAAAGGATCTGCTGCCGGCGTCCGCCGCAAAGGTTTCCACCGACCCACAATGGAAACGAAGTCATCGCGGTGCGTCTGGCTCCACCGACGACAGTGGCACAATTTCACAGCCACATATGACCCATTTTCTCGATTATAATCGCAGACAATTCACATGCTACGTCACATTGCACACTGCCTGACTAAAGTATGTGAACAGAACGAGGTATGCCAAATATTGCAGCTGTCTATGAGTATTTCATTATTAAGTGTTTTAATTTTAAAGATAGATGTCCTACAAATACGATAGAAGCAACCGTATTGAATGATATCGATAACATATTAAATACATTTTATTTAGACATAAGACTACTTTTATTCTATGTACCAGCGCCTAGCTGAAACCGCTTGATTAGTTTATAAAAAAGAATAATTATCGAGTTAAATAATTTCACTAAACAATTTGCTGTTTTATACCCTGAGAGGGTTTATTAAGTTTGTTAAAAGTATCTACTGGGCAGAAAGCTGCGTGGCCGATAAAGTATATTTCCCTTATATAAAATTTATATAGTTATATCCGTCTGTCTGCCAGTACAAACGAAAGAATCTCGAACATGGTAAGAGCTGAAAGTGTTAACAAAAACTATCTGTCTTTTTATCCGATCGTTGGGAAATTGGCAGCACACATTGAGACTAGGATACTTATGTGTGTGTGTGACAAATTTCAAATCTATAGTTATAACTACAACTGCTGTCGCTATGAGCTTTTTCGATTTGTGGGCGAATGGGGCGTGGCACTGCGATACAATTTGCTGGACACATTAGGACTAAGTTATTTATCATGTGTGCCAAATCTCAAGTCTCTAGCTGTAAATAGGCTAATATTGCCGGCAAATATAAGAAGTGCTGGGCGATCAAGTTGAAGCTTCTATCTCTTTCCATCTCTGAGATCCTTTCGTTCATACTGGCAGACGGACGGACGGATGGACAGACGGACATGGCTTTAACGACTCGGCTGTTTATGCTGATCCAGAATGGATATACTTTATGGGGTCTGCCAGACTTCCTTAGACCTGCTACACACTTTTAACAAACCCACAGGGTATAAAAACGAATTACAAGATAATGACATCAGGAACAAAGTTGAGCGACGCTTTGTACTGCCACAGAGTTGATTACGATCATGTTAACAACTGTCCGGATTGTTTCTTTCTAAAGAAAACCAGCTGGAAATACTGGCAAAATCCTACCTGTCAGTTGCCGAGTGTAACTCACTTGGAAATCAATGTCCATAATATTTGTATAATAGATATTTATTTTTCTTATCAAAAAATAGTTTTAAATATCAGTATGCATTTATACAATTAATATTAATTGTATTAATTGTTATTTGGAACTTGTAAACGTAACCATATACCATAAACAGTCTTTGAATATTGGTATTAAATGCTGTAGGTCGATGGAAGAACTTATTTTATTAAGTTGTGCGCAGACTTTCATTGTCAGTGTTGTTGGCTTAGCCGATGGTGCCTCAAGAACCGCAACCAGCTCAAGCGACGCGTCGCTTCGAGTGGCATAAGAAGAAAGAAAATTGCTACACAAATCACGTCACACTCAACGTGGGTTGTCCGCGTGCCCCTCCCTTCTGCACCACCTCGATGAATGGCAAACCCGAAAGCGAAAACGAAAACGGTCCAGGTCCAGTGTGATGATAAACAAAAGCAAAAACAAACTTTAATGGCTCAAAAGAGGAGAGGGAAGAAAAAAAAAACGAAGAAAATATGAAACGAGCGAGCAAAGAGCCATGAAATAAAATAAAACATGGCATAAAAAATAAACCTAGAAAGAAACAGCGAGAGAGAGAGAGGGAGAATGAGAAAGAAAGCGAGGCAAACATATACATACATATACACAATGAAGAACATTTTCGAAAAATAGCATCATCAACATCATGATGGGATGGAAGATGGGACTGTCGTCCTTCCTTGGGTTGTGTATGGAGCGCATTCTGCTGCTTGTCGTCATTGTCGTCGTCATTATAAGCATAATCTTTAATAAACGAGTGAGCGCCTGGGAGCATCATTGTCTGTTCCCTGACCGTATCTATCCCATCCTTGAGTCCAACTGCTCGACTGCTCGACTGTCCAACTGCCCAACTGCCCAACTGCCCGACTGTCCGGTCGAGCCACCGCGGGCAACTCTCAAGCGGCCGCAAATGGACGTTGAGAGGGTAGGATCAGACCAGACCATAGCTGAGAATCGAGCAGAGAACCGAGCAGAGAATAGGGCAGAGAACAGACCGAGAGTTAAGCGCCACTGACGGCCGCACGATTTTTCAAGTGAACGAACTTTTAAATTAATTTAGACATAAGCAGCTCTTTAAAGTTCTCTGGCGCCTTTCCGGCTTCAAGTTGGGTGCATTCGCTGCCTTAGTTATTCTTAAGGGGTTTTCTCCAGCGCTGTTTTCCCAGAGAGACCACACGAAACAGACAGACAGAGAGAGAGAGAGAGAGAGAGTGAGGCAAAAAGTTCGTAACGTGTCTACCTAACTCAGCTGCAAGTCTCTTGGCCGCGTTTGTTAGCCAAAGGAAACGTAATGTACACTAAATGGATATTTAATTACACTTTGCCGGGTCGGCAGGGAGGAATGCAGGTAGAGGGAAACACACTTGCACCTGGACACAAACTCAGGTGAAGACTTTCTCCAACTAATTGGAGTGGGCAGTTCCTTTGCTCGTGCTTTAGTGGCAGCGACTTAAATACTTATAAACTATGAATGGAAGATTAATTATTTGTAGTCGAGGGGTGGTATTTATGCTAATCGAAGCAACTACTGAATTTATAATATTCTACTCTAGATTAATGCAAACTTTATTTGCGTCCCTCACGTCTCTGGGCGACACACGACGTATGCGCAATTTTGCTTTTAATTCCATCAATTGTAAGCCCAATCAACCAATTACCAAGGTATTTATATAATCCATTTGCAAATGTCCTTTGAGAATTGAGATGCCGGTGGAAATACGAATACGCATCGTTGGTTCAATTGCTCTTGGCCAACGTTGCGTATACGCAATATAAGAAAATTTGACTCGATTCATAACAATTTAATTGACAGCAACAAGCAGGTAGGTGTGTGCATCTGTGACTGTATTCATATTTGTGAGTCTGTGTGTAGGTGGGATGTCTGATTGGCCTGCTTCATGATTTATTTCTGTGATGTGAACAAAGTACACGCCTCGAGTGACTTAAGTTACTCGACATATTTAATTGCAAAACATGCAAATCCTTTAACTCATTGCATATGCTCGCTTGTACTTTGGTTCTGCTTTTGGTTTGCTAATTAAATCAATTTAATAATGTTCCCTTAATTATGCAAACAATTATCATGTGAAATCTAAGAATGCAAAACCTTGAGGAGTTTGGGATAGGAAACTGGGAATTTAATTTGAGGAATTAAATTAAAATTGAACTAATTAAATGAAACTTGCTGACTAACTGACCAATTGGAAATCAATGCCGAGTAGTTTTGTTTTAAAATGATTATTCAGTGGGCATGGAAACAACTTTTGCAGCTTTTCTGTTATTTTTCTTTCTGATTATCATTAAAGTTAATTTATGAAGTCAATGCACATAATGACTTCTGAGGGAAAAGAGCTGTTCAGGACGAGAAAGATGAAACATATAATTCATGTCTTATTCATAGATACTCGATAATTATTTGCTAAAATATGAATACTCGTATTAAATCCCAAATTAAAACTCTGGTTATATATATATTGTTCTTCTCTTAAAGTGCTCAGACTGAACATATTCAACTTTTACTATTAAAGAGTATAAACACAACAGACTTTGATTTAAGAATCATTCTTAAATAGAAATTAGAGAAATACTGACTTTTATCGAGGAGCATTAAATGCGATGAACGCATTAGGCATTCAGAAAAATCTCCGTTCAGCAATTGAAATCGATTTGATGCCAATTTAAGTTCCATTGCCTAACTCCAGCTGACAACTGTTTCTCTGCTTGCTCTATGGAAATGAAGTGCAAGGCTTGCAGACTTTGGTTTATGCTAAGGACTATCATGTATGTGCACATGTATGTACTATGTGCTGTGTTGTGCAAGTTTGAAAGGCAGTTGGCAGTTCGCAGTTGGCAGTTGGCTTGGAAATCGTTGCTGATTGTCATTCCGGGAGTCAGTCAGTAGTGAGTCAGAGCTCAGAGCCAACAGCCAACAGCCAGCAGCCACTTTCATGTACAGGCAGACAGTAGTATTTATATATGGATATATGTATGTGTGTGCGAGCAAATACAATATACACACACACACACACACACACACACACACAGACACACGTAGCAAGACAGTCAGAGACATGCAAATTGAGCCTGTGCGCGTTGTCTTCATTGAAAGTTTAAATTCTTTTGTTATTAATATTTTAAAAGTTCGCAGCGACCCAGCAAATTGAAGCAGTCTGATGTCTGTTGACTACAGCGAGGGTTATTCAACCAGTTCATACATATATTATGGCAGTTTTCTTAGTAGTAGTAGTAGTAGTAGTAGTGAGATTACCGATTAATATAAAGGCTATTAATTATTATCTGTTTACATTTGTGGCTGCCCTTTTTATACCCTTGAAGCGGGTATTATAAAAGGATATTTATTAAATTGGCAGACACCATTGAGTATATACAGTCGAAGTTTCTTAACTCAAATCACCACTATCTAAGGAAAAAAATTTACTTTTGGCGACTTCGACTTCGACACTTCGTCTATTTTTGATCCACTTTCGATTTCTTAAGTATATTGAAATTTTTCGTTAAGCTACAAACATTTTAATACATGTTTTGGTGCCATGGTAATTAAACTTGCGCTGATGCTTTTCACAATGAATAAATGAAAAGAATGGCAAAGAAAATTACATCAAGAACATCTCTCTTAAAGCTATTTCATCAGCCGATGGAATTGTTGATGCAAAATTTTATCATACTGCATCCTCGTATGTTAATTTACATCATTATAACATATTCGAAAAAAAATCGCACTTAATTGAGGATTTCCCCGAATAATTCAACTTAAACGTGCCAAAATATTTATTCGATTTAGGGAGAAATTGGACTTAAAGAAGTTCCAGAATTGAATGTAATTTGCTCAGTAAACGCTATTGCCACTCGATTTAGTTCGAATTAAAGAAAATTCAAGTTATAGAGTTCGACTGTATATTATTATTATTGTTCAATATTCACTTAGTTAATTAACTTAGCTTCTTTGTGTTTACACATTGGAAACTTTCCGTGCAGCCCTCTTTTCTGTGTCTGTGTCTGTCTGTAGCGCTGTGTCGACTTTGGCAGCAACTGCAGCGCATTGTGCCACAAAACTGTGCCTCTATCTGTGTGTCGGAGTGTGCGTGTATGTGGGTGTGTATTTACATGCTTACATTTCATACAAGCATAAGAAAATATTTGCAGTTATATTTTTTTCTTATGCTTCTCAACTTGTGTGTACTTTTCTTTGGTTTTCTTTCTCTCTTTTTCCACTCCTTTACTGCTTCTTTCTACACTCCTCCTCGCTCCCTCTGTGCAAGTTACACGCGTTTGCTTTGCAACTTATGTACATACTACATATGTATATATATATATATATCTGATACAAGAACTCGAGAAGGGAAGCTGAATTTGCATAGCAGAAGCTGTTTGAAGGGGGAGTCGGTTGCAGCCTTAAAGCCGTCTTAAAGCCAACAAAAATCAGCCAGAAACGACTAATTAAGGCCAAAGCAAAGAATTGACATTTCACAAATTTTCACGATTCCTTTTATTTTAAATTTATTTTTGGGTTTTCGCGCATTTTGCATCAATTCCTTTCGACTTTTCCTGCTATTGTCAAATTTGCGTTGCTGATTGGCTTTTAGCGATAAGCGGAATGGAGACTTGGCTGGATAAGCTCAACGGGCCAATATCTCAAGATTGGCTTGATGGCTGAAAGGGGAAGTTGGAGGAAAAGGAAAATTGGGGGAGTTCTGGATTGATGTTATGAACTATGTAAAGCATTTTCCAGCTGCGGCCCTGCGGCAAAAGCTGTTCGCGTCTATTTACATGGCATGCATATTTAAGTTTATTTCATTTGCGTTTCAATTTGTTGGGCAAATACGTAGTAAAAGAAGCATTGCAACCTGCAGCCGAGACTCACACAAATAGAGTAGTTCACAGAGAGATAGAGAAAGGGACAGAAAGAGAGAGAGAGAGAGAGAGAGAGAGAGAGAGAAAGGGAACGAGAAGCAAAGCTTTTTTGCATTCACAGCGACACAAAGCCAATGAAATCTGAAATCCGCCTGCATATGAAATACAATTAACAAATTGCCACAAGACAAAAAATATACAAAAAAAATTAGAAAAAATAACAGAGATTATCAGTTTCCAAAATATTCCGAAATATTGCACTTGAAATCAATAAAATGGCAGCTGCGCCCAAAAACAGGCAACGAAATATTTGTTTGACTGAAACAGAAGGGGCGTGTGTGTGTGTATGTGTGTGTGTGTGTGTTTGTGCGTGTCTGTTCTCCACAAAATGTCAAAACAGAGTTCAATTACCCAACGGCGATGATGTGGAAAAAGAAAAGAGTGCCTAGAAATAGCTGAAAGCAGCCAAAATAAATGATGACCAGAAGAAGCAGGCAAATGGATGAAGATACTAGTAGAGGTTTCAATGCGCACTCCAAAATATAATTAAAGTACAAAGAGCAGATGCCTCAAATAACCAGAAAAGAAAACAAGATAATTAGCAGCGACATGAGTGAAGAGCATGAGTGGGGAAACGAGAGTGATAGCTTGTCAGTCACGGATTGTATGCCACATTTGAATTGAATGCAGTCATTAAATTTAACAAAAAGTACTACAAAGAATCAATACACTCTGTAGCCGGAAATATGGAATAAGTTACTGTTTTGTAGCTGTCGAAATGTGTAATGCATTAAAGGAGGCGTTTCAGATCACTTAAAGTATAGAGATTCTTGATCAGCATTAAGAGTTGAGTCGATATAGCCATGTCTGTCTGTCCGTCTGTCTGTCTGTCCATCTGTCCGTCTCTTTCTTTGTAAACTTGTCTCTCAGTTTTAGAGCTATCTGGATGAAACTTGGTAAAGATTAGTCTTTTTGCTGCAGGCAGTACATATGTCGGAACCGGCCGGATCGGATCACTATATCATAAAGCTGCCATAGAAACTATCGGTCGAGAATCATACTTTTGTATGACAAACTTTTTATATTTCGACAGACTTCAATAAAACTCACATATTATGCATTTGGTCATGTCTTAAATGTCTTGACCAAATTTGGTTTAAATCTGATCACTATATCATATAGCAGCCATAGGTAAGTTTGGTTGAAAAGGGCATCAGGGTTCTGCAAGGATATGAAATCTTTGGCGTGCCAAAAATATCAAAGAAGACTGGATCAGGGCACCCTACTGTAGTTCCCTCCCTGACACTCTGCCTTGTAAGACCCTTTACTTTAATAAAGTAAAGGCGACAAATTTATTTAGGTTTACATATAAGTATCAAAGTTTGTTACTATTATTTCGTTTTTTGAAAAATAAGTAAAGGGTCTCTCATAGTCGACTTCGACTGTAGCCTTTCCGACTGGTTTTTAAAATTAAAGAAGCTTACCAAAAATAGCTTAACCTTAAAAATTATGACTAAAGCCGCCACCGTTATTTGGAATTAAAATATGTTTGTTACATAATTTTGCTCTAAACTGGGTTTCACCCTTGATATTCCCAAGATATTTCTACCCAATAATGCTTAAGTTCGATTAGTTGCGTTCTCATCATATGCAAATTAAATCTGAAGTTGCATTTTGTCAAGCAATTTAAAGAGCAACTTGATGTTTGAATGGGTGCGTGTAATATGTGTGTGTGTGTGTGTGTGTGAGTGCTCATGTATGGGTGTCTTTCCGTGTGCATTGGGTAAGCCATTCATTATTCGTGGGCTCGGACATTTTCAAAATTTATTACATCGCACCGACAATTTTCGCGTGTTTCGTTTCGTGCGCCTACACTTCACTTAACAGCAAAAGCAACAACGTCAACTGCAGGCAGAGAAAGAGATGGAGGAGAAAGAGTGTGAGAGAATGAGAAGGAGAAAAGGTGAGAAGAAGAGAAGGAGCTGCACCACAGTCACAACCACCACTCAATCAGTCAAACCACCCACCCAAAGTTCAATTCGCTTTTTGGCCATTCGCCAAGTGCAACTTTTTGCACCTAAGAAAATGTACAACGTTCCGCGGGCCACAATTTTTAATAAGTGCGCCCCGAAAAGTTGACGTCGACGTCGACGTTGGCGTCGGCGTCGGCAGAGTCGCCAGCAACGAAAGCAGCGGCAGCGGGAGCGGCATCGACATCGTCGTTGGCGTTGACAAGCCAAAATGCCAAAATGCCGCGACTTAAAATGAAAACATCGACATTGGTGGCCATGCCAGGGCTTCACGTTCGTATCTGCGAGTGCCTGCGGGGTGGTGGGAGGTGGTGGGACAGAGGGCGGTGTGGGGGTGGTTATAGGTGTGGGTTCTGTCCCGCCGCTTTTCTGCTTTTCCTTTTGATTTCACTCGCAGCTATACAATTTTGCCTATGCTCCCGGGTGCATTGACCGGCCACAAAATGCACCAGACCCCAAACTCTTAAGACCACCCAAACCTCCCAAACCACCCAACCACCAGGCAACCCATCAACCGCCCAGCGTTGCGTAATATACAAAAATCACAGCTAAAAGACGAAAATGTGAATAGCAAAAAGAGTTTTCCGTGGCTGACAGACCGCGGCTCTTAAAGAACCCAGCAAATAAAATGCTTTAAAGAATCCTTAAAAAATCTTTTCGTTAAAATTTAAAAAAAAAAAAACAATATCTTAGGAACTAATAGAAATTGTGTATTGTACATATTCAGTTTGCTGTGGCTTGATCTTTAGAAAATCAACAATATCAGGAGCCGAGTCAATCTAGTCAATCTAGTTTATCGAGAAACTAAAGAGCTAACTTACTCGTTTGGCTATCATTGGATGATATATTCTTTAAACAGGATAAACTTTCATTCAAGATATGTATTAAAACAATTTATTATAACTCCCATTTTTGACATATATATTAAACAATAATTAAATAATAATTGCATTTTGATTTGAATTCAAAAATTATAAAATAACACTTATTTAAAATTTTATAATTGAAAATAAAATTATGTGAATAAAGTAAATATTATATTCAAGCTTATAATTGACATTTTTACAATATTAACTGAAAATAATAGTTATTCTTCGATCTCTAAATTTAAACTTAAATTAATTACCATTTTAAAATTTTCATATTTAGATACAAAATAAGGGTTATTGCTTTTTTTAATGCTGAGTTAAGATCAGATATACTTATGTATGTAACAGTAGTTGCGGATATTTTAAGTTCTTAAGTATCGCGAGTTTTTTGAAAGTAAAGCAATAGTTTAAGTTTAAAATTCTTAAATGCAATTAATATACAATTGAATAAGACGTATCTAATAGTCGGAGATATTCAATGAATTGAATGCTGTACTGGTTTTTTTCTGGTTCAACGCTGGCGAAATTCTATTTAATGAATGATATTCACATTGAACATCATAGAAAGCTTCATTTATTCGCGGTTTCCCTTGATTTTGTCAAAGTAAATACAGAACCTCGACCCAGACTTTTCAGTTTCTGTTCCGTCGACGTCTTTTTCTCCTTTTCCGCCTCCACATTCGCAAATCTAAAGCATTTCCAACTGCTTTTCATGTGCGTTGAGACGCAAAAGTCAAAGCATTGGGTTCAATGAATGTTGAGGGTCTGTCGTGAACTTTAATGTGCTCTCAAAGTTCGCCAGCAGACAGGCCACAAGGAGGCGTGGTGTCTTGTGCTGTAGATTAGAAATTAGGAATGAGTTGAGTCTAAGAGCCAGCTCTGTGGGTGAGTGATAAATCTTTATCACTTATTCAACAAACAGCGCCAGCTAAATTGATTAATTGCGCAAATAAACAGGCAACGATAGTCGGAGAGACTAGAATCTCTCGATTCGTGTACAGGACTCAGAATTCGCTTCACTTTAAGCCAACAGCTTGACCACAAATCACGATACGATACGCTGACAACTTTCGTCACGTTGTAGGCAACGGAAATAATTTATCAAATCGGGATTATATTAAATAATGACTAGATGACACCAATAACGATTCCAATTCCAATGCACACAATTAGAGAATCTCCAGAGAGTAGAAGAGAGGAAAGAGGCGGCGCCTTCGAAAAAGGGGAGCGGGCAGGAAACAAATTAAAAATCATCAGTTTGAGATTATTGATGGGTCGTGACTCGGCTCTGCTGACTGAGCCTCTAATTAAGTAAATAGATCAAATAGAGACAGAGAGAAAGAGATGGAAAAAGGCATCAAGAAATTACTTTTCATATTCTTGTTAGCCTAGTAAATATTTGCCGACAGTAAATGGCCCTAACCATTTATGCGTGTGGCCAAAAAAAGAAAACAAAACGGAAACACAACGAAAAACGTAACAAAAGTCAAAAAGCATTTAACTAAACAGACACCAAAAAAGAATCCAAAATAATAAGCCCAACACTTTCGTATTCCCTGTTCCCATTTTAAAAGTTTATTTGTGAATTTCGATGTAACAGGCAGCTTACAATAAACTAAGCCGTCTATTCATCTGTCCATCCAATAAGAGCAAGAAAAAAAAACAATTTTGAATTTATTTGAAATATTGCCCTATTTAAAAAATATTTTGTGATGATATAAATTTAAACATATCGTTATAATTGCATTACAAACGTGAAATAAACCCCAATGTTATTATATACAAATTGTGAAAGCTGAACATAGGGTATTCATAAGTCTAACAACCAGAACTTCAACGCTTCGACTTGCTTTTAATTAACTCTTTTAAAGTGCCCCAAACAGATTGCGCACTCCAGAGAGTTGGACGTTGAGGCCTGCCAAGCTAATTAGCCATTTTTTAAGTTGGCCAAAAAACAAGTTAAGATTATGAGGCTAAAATAAACCCTCATGAATTTGAGTTTCCTTTGAAAGGGGTCTCCTTTTAGGGGTGCTGTTGACTATAAGCTTTAAGTGCTTACAGATTACTGAATGTGATTTTCATAAGCAATTGCTTTTCACAGCTGATCACACACACACACACATACACACACACACACACACACACACACACACACACTCATACATGGATAGGCAGGCAGTCAGTGAAACGTCAAAGTCAATATACACTAAAATGCTCAGAGACTTTGCCTTTCAGTCTGTTTAGTAGGTGCTATAATACAATCAGTTGAATCAGACAGACGACGAAACGTGGCCACATTAAACAGGTGAGTGTTGACACACCCATACACCCATACACCCATACACCCTCACACAGACACAGACACAGACACACATGGGCACACACAAACAGAACGCGACGGCGCATTATGCAAAACTTTTTAAAAGTCAGGCAGAAAAATGTTTTTTAAACGCTAAATTACTTTTGAATGGCAGCTGGGCGGGCGAGGCGAGCGTTGATAGAGGCGTGGCAGCAACGTCACAATTTCATTTTGTGCTTCCTCATCTGCCTAACCGCCTAACCGCCTCTCCCCGACACCCCATCATTCCCTTTCCCACTGTTTTCTACGCTGTCACGTCTCTAGTCGCGTTGATTTCGCTACCATTTCTCTGTGTGTGTGTGTGTGTTGGCGTCGGCGGGAGTTTGGGGGCGTTGGGGGGCGTGGCGCGTTTTTCGCGTTATGTCTGAAGAGCGGAAATGCTTATCCCAACACTTGAGCATCACGTGCTGCCGACGCCACGTCGACTGCGCTGTGCGCTGCCAACGGATGAAAAGTGCACTAAGCCGAAACTGTTATACACTCTCCTCCACCTCGTTGTATAACAGTAGAAACATTCTATCAAAAACATATTTAATCAGAACAAAAGCAGTACAAGTAATTAAAATAACTAAGCTTAAAGCTCGACATGAAATTTAAAGCAGAGATTGTAATCATTACAAGTTTAAAATTATATTATATATTTAATTATAAAACAGAAGTTGAGTTTCTCATTGGGAATTATGTCAAAAAAAAAATATATATAAGATATTCTTATTTAGTGAGCAAAGCATAAGAATATTTATAAATATGGAACTTTTTCCATATGTAAAACTTAAAATTACAACATGAGCTTAATTTTTGGTGAAAAAATAAAACTAGCAATCATCATTTAATTATTTGCTCACAAATATAAATTATTAGTTGAGTTTTAAAGTATAACTCCATATTAATCATTCATTTGTGAAAGGATCAATAATTAAATCATAGTGAAAATGCACAGATTATCTTTAAAGAAAAATAATACTATATATCTCGCTCTCTTGAAGTCACTATAAGTAAATGATTTCTTTTCGATTAAAAAATATACAATAATCAATATTTACGGTCCCTGCTTTAAAGTGTATTTAAAGTTCGTTTGTCTGTACAAAGTATTTTGTGTAGCTTTAAGTTCATAAAATTTTTGCAAGCCTTCATTTTATTTAAAAGCTCGCTGACCTAAACGAGCTTTCATGAGCTTGCTGTGTTTACACAAGATTATGCTTAGAATAATCAATCAATAAATAATAAAATGATAAATAATAAATAAATAAAATAAATAATTAGATTGAGATAATTATAGACTCCATTTAAATCAAATTAATTAATAACGCACCTCTAGCTTTAATGTACTTTCAAAGCTCTCTCACAATCAATTCTTGCACTTAGTGCTAAGTAACATTTATTAAAGTGACATGCAATATTTTTGACACTGTATAATAAATGATGTCAAGAGAAGAAACAGATGTGGGCGACGTTATCAAATGATTGAAATAGCCTGTATACCCTTTACGGATAGTCGGCGTTCTTGTTAAACTGTGCCACACAGTCTCCGCACAATGTCTTAGCCGCAAGCGTCTAAGGTCGTAGCAGTCGCTAGGGTGTGAGGCAAGGCGTCGCAGGGGGCGCTCGAGGAGGGGTTTGGGAATGTGGGGTGTGGGTAGTTTGAGGTGTGAGGTGTGGCAGCGTCGTCGTGTAGGTGTTTTGAATGTTTAGCTCAAGTGGCTTTTTAAAACACATTCTATGCTAATTAAGGGTTTTGCTAGAGGGAGAAAGGGGCAAGAGGAAAGACGGGATGACGGAGTGAAGAGGGAACGGGGTTTAGGGATGGGACGGGGACGGGACTTAAGAGAGTAGGTTTTCTCTCAGAGCCTAAATGAGTTGTCGTCGTGGACCTCGTTGACGTCGTTTTGTTTGCCTTTGATAAGCAAAGATTGCTGCCAGCCAATGTCATCAATGTGAGAGGAGGAGATAAACGGATGATAGAAAAGGACGGAAGGCAGGGGGAACCAAAACTGGAGGGGGCTGTTATTGTGGCCTCGCTCATTGCGTAATCCTTAAAGTTGAATTCCTGTTTACAAGCTGTCATCGAGAGTCAGCCAGGCCCATTTAATTAACGAATTAACAAAGCCAGAAGTTTTTGCGGTTTTTTAAGTGATTTCGGTTTCCAGGACTCGGTCCCAGAAACAGAAACAGAAACAGGATCAGAACCAGGCTCAGGCCGAGAACCTGCGGCGACGGCGACGACGACGACGTCCAATTATTTTGCGGCCTTGTTGTGCATAATTGAATTATTGCCATATGCAAAACCAAATGGGGATAAGGGCAAACCAAAACACACGAACCGACCTCAAAGGGGGGTGGGTTGCAGGCCAAATCCAACCGGGCCGAAAGTCGACCGACGACAGACGACGGCAAAGTTTTCTCTTGCGGCTTTTTATATTTCGGCGCCTCTTGCTTGTTAAATAAATCAAAGTCGTCGTAGCTTTGTAAAATACCAAAAATAAAAAAGGGAGGAATAAGGAAAAACAGGGGAAAAACGACAAAGACAAAAGGCGCAAAGCCAAAAAGGCGGCGATAAATTGAATTAGGAGTTTAATTGAGAATTTGTTTGGTTCGGCGCAGCCTGTTCCCCACATTAGAGATTAACGAGTTTTCACAAATAATTTTCATGGCCTACTTTTCCCGCTCAGCTCACACCCCAATGTGGCTCGAAGGGATTGCCGTGTCCGTCTTGAGCGTTGTGCTGCTCTGTACTTGTTTCGAGTGCATGAATCATCACTATCTGCGGCTGCTCGAGCTGATCTTTGCCTACACCTCGCGGCAACTTCGTGCGGCACGTGGGTACAAGCAACTGCCACTGCAAAAGGCGCGTGGCAAGGAGAAACAGCTGTCGATGTTGCCACAGCAATCGCAGGAACTGCTGCAGAAGCTGTCGGGTGAAGTGGCACACAAGGACGCATTGAATGCAAGAATCGAGCAATGCTGCGATGTGCTGGCCGACGGATTGCGCCTAGTGCTGGAGGATGAGGTGACATCTCGGTTTGCCGCCGCTGCTTCGCCGCCCGGCGAGTGGAATCTGCTGACTCGCAATCTGCGCCATCGCAGAAGACACCTCAACTGGCAACTGATCCTGCTCTGGCTGATAGGGCTAATCCTTCGCTACACGCTGCTTGTGCCGCTGCGAACTCTGGGCTGCTCCAGCTGCCTCCTACTGGTCACATTGGTGACGGGTCTGCTTGGCCAGCTGCCGGAATGGAGCTTCAAGCGCCGACTAGTTCACATGGCACTGCGACCCTGCTTCCGCCTAACAACATGGTGCATTCCCGTTGTGCGACGCATTCACAATCTGCAGCATCGTCCCAGCAGCGGCATCTGTGTGTGCAACCACACGAGTCCCCTGGACGTCCTGGTGCTCATGTGCGATGTCCATTATTCCCTGACCGGTCAGCGACACGACGGCATTCTCGGCCTCATTCAGCGTGCTCTGGCGCGAGCGTCGCCTCATCTGTGGTTCGAGCGTCGTGTGCTGGGCGAACGCGAGTCACTGGGATTGGTGTTGCGCCTGCACGCGACCGGGTGTGACAGGCCGCCCATATTGCTGTTCCCGGAGGGCACCTGCATAAACAACACGGCTGTCATGCAGTTCAAGAAGGGCAGCTTTGCCATCTGCAATGTGGTCTATCCCGTCGCTGTCCGATACGATCGACGCTTTGGCGACGCCTTTTGGGACAGCACTCGATGCTCGATGATGCGCTACATATTGATGGTCATCTCCTCGTGGTCCATCAAGTGCGATGTCTGGTATATGCCGGCCCTGAAGCGAAGGAACAACGAAACGGCTATTGACTTCGCGAACCGCGTCAAAGCCGCCATCGCTGCGCAGGCTGGCATCGAGGATCTGCCCTGGGATGGAAATCTTAAGCGTTGGAATCCCGTGCGTGATTGGTAGTCGATTATTTCTATATACATTTGACTTGTTCACAATAAAACTAAACAAATTGCTTGAGAAAAAAATGGAGAAACGGTTAAGTCTATACTCTACACTTTGGGGTGGGCACCTATGGGCTCGTTGTCGAGCTAACAAGAGCAACATGCAGCTAGCTCTCGAGGTACAATAGTAGCGACTTCTGATATTGAATGCTGTATAAATTACATTTGGAATAATTAATGGGTTCCCATTTTTGAATTTCTAATTTCGCCCAATGTACAACTTTTCATGGTTTATTGTAACATAATTTATGTATTCAGATGGTTTGTTTTTTGTTATTGATATTGTTGTAGAGCCCACTTGCAGAACTTGGATGCCTACCACAGTTTTGGAGAATTGTCGTCAGCAATTGAAGAGTAAATAAATAAAATGTAGAGCCCTTCTATCTGTGCATAAATATATGTAATTAGTTCATTAGGTAAGTCAAATGGATAATCAATTGAACAGGTAGTGAAACTCGGCTTAAAGTTCTGTTTACTCATTGGGGCAGTCGACAAGCGGAGTAATCAAGGGTTAATCAAGAGTAAACTAATGTGATCATTTTGCTTTGGCAATTGCCATCATTTGGGGGCAGCCAGATAACATTACGTTGTAAACGTATAGCAGCTTAAATCAAAAAACATAATTATTCGATCAATGAGGGAATATTATCAACACATTTACATTATTTAAATGTATTATCTAAGTCGTCGTCAGTTATTGAAAAATAGAAAATAACTTTGAGATTATAATAAATAATTTTACGACTTATTTCAACAAAGAATGCAGGGAAACTTGTCGATAGTTTTATTTGATTTTAAATGAACATATCCCATTAAAAATATAGGTAATTTACTTTAAGACAGTTATAGTTAAAAAGTCCGACCAATGAATTAACAAACAGATTTCGAAGAAGATACGAGCGAGAACAACCAAATTTGACACACAGAATACCACGCAATTTCAATAAAATCATCTGCATCTACATTGTAAGAGTTAGAAACTTTAAAATTGGTGGAGAGACGTGTATTATTCCCACGGAAATAAAATATTTTTAAACGGATTTTTAAGAATAGCTTAGAAGGTTTGAAGTTGTTTGAACTGAGTCAACAAAAGTACGCAATAAATTGTATACCTTCGATGTTTAAAGTCTATAGACTTAATTAATATATCAGGGACTCGACTATAGCAGTCTTGGAATAATAATTTGTATCGATAGTTTAATTTCTTCATTTCAACGGAGCCTAATACCGATAGTTTTTGAATACACAATTATATATTAAACCTTTACCTTTCCGAAAAGGATACACGAAAAAGTATTTTAGAATTCAATATTTTCATCGATATTATTATTGACTTATCTCAGCTTGATAGTTGGTCTAAAAAATTTTGATAATATATTGAAATATTTTAATCACGTAAATACTTAATATAAATATTCGTATCGAATACTTGATAATGTTATCGATGTTAATTGGCCCAGTGAAGACTATCGATAGTTTTGTAGGGCGTTTACATTTATATCAATTTTTTTCCAAAAAGAAAAACGATATTAATTTATTTTGTAATACTTTGGCGAAATTTGATTTGTTAAATAAAGAGTATTTTAGAGGATTCGATGTCAATTAATTGTCGATCAACAAACAACAGAATTTTTATTAATCTGAAAACGGACGGATCGATAGCAGCAACATAACAATCTGAGGTTACAACTGAATAGTTAACAAAGTGAATCGAGATTGAGTACCCGAAAAAAAAGTTGTGAGAGGGATCGTTGGATCGGAAATCAGGAATCGGGAATCGGGCATCGGGGATCATTCACATACCGTTTGGGCTGGACAATCTTTCGCTCGCTGTTGCGTATGGAGGCGTTGGGACCGTAACGGCCGAGCAGCGCGCTCTGGGACTGGGAGATACCGCCGGCGGCACTGGCGCTGGCCGCGGTGATGGCGGCGATGCCGCTGCGCAGGGAGGTGCCTAGCTCGCGGTGGTGGAAGGCGCCAATGGCCGACTGCGATTGGACAGCATAGTCGAGGCCCGGCAGCTCCAACGAGGCAATCGGATGGATGCGGGTCAGCGAGAGCGTGCTCTCCAGCACCGTGCTGAGCAGCGGAGCACTGCGCAGGGATCTCAGACTGCCGCGGCGCGTCAATGAATCTGGCTTATACATTTAGCCAGAGTGTGATGGCCAGCATGTGGTGGTTACCCCACACCACTGGGGTGGCTATTTCACGCCCCCGATCCCACGCACTGTTGGTCCTAAAGGGCTGACTTAGATTGTAGCTGGCAGTATAATTGTTATAAACGGTTTTGGGCTCCTTATCGCTCCACTCGTTGGACGTTTTATGAGCAATTACGTTGGCAACTGTGTAAAACTTGCGGGTCACGCGACCACCTCAACCATCTTAACCACCTGAATCACTTCGTGACCGCCTGCGTTTTGTTTGCGCAAATGTTTGTACAAATTGCTTGTCGCCTGACAAACGCTGGGACCCCCGACCGACCCCTGCGTCTGGGCGTCGTTCCGTCGTTCTATTTTGCATATGATTTGCATGAGATTTGCTTTGCCCGATTGCGATTGAAAGAACGGACAGAGTGGACAGAGTGAACAGAGTGGACAGGGAGGGAGATCATGGGCGGGGTTATGCTAGTTACAAGTGTACAAATGTGCTATAAGTGAGTGTCTTGCTGTGAGTACTGTGAGTGATGTCGACCTGCAATCAATGCACTGCCATGAATGTTGCACTATGAGTGTTTCGAGTGCCCTTCGAATGCCCCAGACGTTTTCACTGGCCACTGATGATGACGCGGACAGCGGAAGGTGTGTGTGAAGGCGGCAGGGGCAGGGGCAGGGGCAGTGGGTGTTTGCAAGTGCAATCACTGCAATTCTCAATTGAGCATTGATCGAATACATTCAAACAACACGAATACTCGTTCGTTCTCGTAGGTGAATGCACAGGTTGCAACACTCGTTAGTTACGAGTCGCTTACTGTTAATTGCAGTTTACACATTTGCATACATACATTAAATGATGTATGTATGTATGTACATAAACATGTAATTTCATTTGCTAAATACTAATCGATGTGAGTTTATGAAACTAGACACGTTTTTTTTAGATATACAGATGAAATTCACAATGATACCACCGATTATTTTTAAATAGCTAAATGTAATACTATTTAGTATTTATACGTATTTATGAGTGAGAGAAACGAAGATGGAGATTAAGACAGGAAGGTAGAAAGAGATAAAAACTAGTTTGAATCGAACGATACAAAGTGCTAAAGAATGTGGTTAAAATTTAATGAAATAATTGTTGGAAATTGTAGAAGATAATATTCAATCGGATCAACATTTAATTCTTTATGAACTTAATCTATAATTTAGCATTCATTAACTTATGTTCTGCCAGACATTTTCTCTTTTTTCTCTTTATCGACTAGCATTAAGGAAACATAATTATTCTATCTCCTTGCACCGAATGCATCTCAAAGTTTAGGCACATGTTAAATATATTAAAATAGTTAGAGTTCTGTATATCACAAAAGCAATTTCTTTGAACCGAATCACGAATCTTTAGCGATTAAAACCCAATTACAGAAATGATGATAAGGTGCCATTTTTCTTGTTAACAATTAAACAAACTTAATAGATTAATTGTGTTTAATATCATTAAAATGTTGCCAATTATCCTTAAAAATAAGGTGAACAAAATTTCGAATGAAACTGTTAACTTTAAACCATTCTAAAATTGAACTGCGGATAAAATCGAAATTTTCATATTCCCCAAATCCAAATCTATAAAATAATCTCAAGCGAATGTCGAACAATTATTGTAAAATAATTATAATCAATTCTCAAACAATATTAATTTAAATTACTGAATCGAAACTTTGTCAATATCTTAATGCTGTTTTTGTTTTAGATGATAAAACTTAACATATTTCTATAACTTGGTGTAGCTCAAAAGTAACCACTTAATAATTTAATCGATTGTGGTTCAATATATTCATGATATGAATGCAAGTGCTTAGTTAGATAAGAGACTTGAGAGACTTCTTATAGTAGATAGATGTGCATATGTAGGAATATAATTGTGTTATTATTATACGATATATCGTAAAGGGAATGCAGTTTTAAGTACTAAGTATTGTTGTTCTTGTTCTAAACTCACTTGTATCAAATCTAAACAAACGATGATGACGTTGTTGATTATTATGATGGCAATGAGGGCATTGGCAGTGTTGAGGCGGCTGTTGTAAAAGATTTATTGTTGCTGTTGTCGTTCTGCTGCTGCTGCTGCTGCGGCTGGTTATTGTTGTTGCCGTGTTGTTGTTGCTGCTGCAATTGTTGGCGCTTCCACTAGGCCAACAAACCCGCAGCATGCGCCGCTTCCTTCACTCCCCTCGACTCCTTCTCCTTCTCCTTCTCCTCTTGCCGGATTCCGATATTGCCTCGTGTTTTTCTCTGTTCGATATTATGTGATTTGTTGAATTAACACTGCACTACATAAACGAGTGTATATTGTTATTGTTGTCGGAGCTGCCTATGTATTTAATGATAACTGCTTGATATTTACAGTTAGTTATGAATTCGATACGTTGCTTGAGATGAACGAAGACAACCGAACGAACTATCGAACTATCGAGCTATCGAGCTATCGATCCGATTGATCAACTGACCTGACTAACTGATTGATTGATTGATTTGGTTGTTTAGTTGTTTGTTTGGTGACGTGTGCACTGACTGATACTGATATTAAGATACTGATTCTGTGTCTGATTGACGACTGACTGACTGACTGACTGGCTGACTGACTGACTGACTGATTGAACCTACTACGTGAAGCTGGACGAATCAAATGGGAAGCCACTGGCTGTGCTGATGCTCGCAATCGCAAAGGCTGCTGCGGATGCTGCTGCCAGCTCTGTCTCTGGCTTTAGCGTCTTGCCACCGAGTCCAATCCATGTTTACCAGTGCTGCGGCCTTCTCACTCACGCACACCTACACACGGCGCGCGTGTGTGTGTGTGTATGTACGTATGTATGTCTGCAGTTTAGGGCGCCTTTCAGTTGGAAACCAAACAAAAAACAAAAAAAATGCACACGCAACGCGCTCAGGTTGACGGCCGATTTTTGATATTCACTATCGCTAACACAATCGATTTCCAGTTCAACTTTGATTCCGACTTTGTATTCGATTCACTGAAAAAAGAAAGAAAATTGTAGATATTTTAGATTAGAAAAGTTATTTTAAATAGATTCTGTAATAGAAAGACCAGTTGATATCTTTAACATTGCATATTAATTCTATTTTATTTTATTTCACTTCTGTTTTTCTGTTTTTCATCTGTTCTCCTTTGGGTAATGCCCGATAAATATACGACAAAAATGTCATTCATTTCTCCTGAGTGAAAGACGTGCTCACATGCATATTGAATTCGCTCGCTTCTTATATTTTTTTTCTTTTCTGGGTTTCAGTTTCGGGTTTGGGTTTTGGATTTGGGTTCAGTTTACCCTCATTCCTTTCCTATACCCATTTAGATTGTCACTTTTGTGTGCGCTTACGTGCGTTTGATTGATGGATTCGCTTGTTTACCCGTCAGGCCACAACAAGGGGGAAACCCACAAACAACACACACAACAAACACACGCACACCCACACTCACACACCACACACACACAGTTGCACAGATTTGAAAATAAGCAATAATCGTGATATATCATAATCCCTTAGTTTCAATTGCTTCCCTTTCGCCCCACACAATATTGTTGCGTTGTGGCAGTTTAAAGTTCTTCAGAAATTTTCATGGCAATTTCTTAGGCTGCCATGCCATAAACCCATCTTAACTTGGCTAAAATATGGCCACACCTGCTAAGAGCCTTAAATTATTGACTCCTCTCATTCAGACTACAGCAAAGTTAAAGTAACAACAACAAAAACTCGTTGCTGTAACTAACTGCAGTTGCCTTATAAATATTAATAAACTTGAGTGTTTCCCGAAATGATTGACTGCTTGCTACCCTGTGGCTAAGAGCAGCGAATACATGTCTAGTCTTACAGAATTTAGAATTATTGTTCAAATATATTATCTGAAAGTATTTTAAGTTTATAGTTACTTGCAGATTGCAAACGACTTAAGAAATCGTTTCAAAAACATTAAGAAACTTTATAAAATTAAGTTTTTATTTCTTTTTTTATTAAGTAAGCGTTGAATTGTACGAATTCAACAGAAATAGCACACTAACAATACAATTGGAAGAAGTTAATAAATTCAATTAAATATGTATGCAGCCCGAAAGTATGCTAAGCTTCTTATATATAATCTTAATAACTTCGTTTTCAACCGAATAATTTATTTAAATTTTTACTCTCAAAAGGCGCATGCTTGTTAGCATTTAAATTCCAACTTGCTGCAAAATCTATCTTCGTGTTGCAAATACCCTACGCACTACGCAGCTGCAGGGTATAAAGCGAGCAGGAAAATCTGCTACATGCTACGAGGCTACGTGCAACGCATCTCGAAGTCAACCTACTCAACCTAAACGCCATCAACCTCACACACACACACACACATACACATACACACACACAGAGCTCACAAACGCATATATCGAAAGGATACAAGTAAGAAGCAGAAAGGAAAAGCAAAAAAAATGAAGTGAAATTTACTTTGACATATTTTTGTGCTTAGCAAAGCAAATACTTTCATTATTTTTGCTGTTGGCATTAAATTTCGTGCATTGTTGTTGTTCAAGCCGCTGGCCATGTGCTTCGTAATCACACACACACACACACACACATCTATGCACACACACTCGCACACTCATCTACATTCAGATAGAAGGAACGAGAAGAACCACTTGCCTCTGAGCTGCATTTGAGTGGCTCAAAACATTTGTGGTACACGCCCACCACAGTAAAGGAGGCGTGGACGAATAAGAGGGGGGGAGGGGGCTGCATGGATGTACATAGATGGCCAACGTGGACAGAAGCGGTATTCTGTATATATTTTTGGACAGCAGACAAGAAGGAAGGGTGGGCAGACAGATGAGGACAGAATAGAAGCGGTATTTCGTATTTCGGACCATCCAAAGGGATGCTCCAAGTGGGAAGGGGAAGGCTAGGGGGTGGTAGAAAGAGGGTTGGACTGCTGTGTCACGTTAGTTGTGGAATTTGTAATTTTTGCTCAAAACAATTTTATATGCCGGCGCTTGGGAGACTGGAACTGATTGTAGATACGACACGCTCCTTTGACTCAGCGACCCAGCGACCAACCAACCGACTTTGCTCTTTGTTGTGTCTCCTTGTGGTTGTGTGTGTGTGTGTGTGTGTGTGTGTATGTGCGGGTGTGCGGGTGTATACAAGTGTGAGATTGTGTTGACGCGTCTTCTTTTCCGGAGTTCATGACACAATTTCAACAGCGTTACGCTCAAATAGACGTTTATTTATGTTACATCCCTTTCCCCCTTACACTTGACCACAGCATGGCATTCCATGGCAACATTTCTCTTTCGCTAAGTGTAACAGATTGTAAGCTTAAACTTTTTTGGTTTCTAATATCATAAAAAAAAGCTTTCGATTCAACTGCATTCTCGATTAAGTTCCAACCGAAGATATATACATAGCAATTGTATAATCCAAGTTATAGTCGTGGCGGTGACAATAGTAGAATAATAATCTAAGTATTTAATAAGAAATAAACTATTAGGGATCTAAATTTGGTTGGATACCTTGTAGATCGTCTGGGTCTTTCGTTCGATCAAAACTTTATCGGCACAACTGAATTACACCTTCAGAATCAATAATTTATATAGACTCCATCATCTGTAGCTTTTCTTTCTTTCTAAGTTATTTCACATTTTGAATTTCCCATAATTTGTTAATCATTTTATATTTATTTTTTTTCCGTCCGTCCTTTCGCCTGTCCGTCCGTCCGTCCTTTCGCCTGTCCGTCCGTCCGTCCTTTCGCCTGTCCGTCCGTCCGTCCTTTCGCCTGTCCGTCCGTCCGTCCGTCCGTCCCTTCGTCTGTCCGTCCGTCCGTCCGTCCGCCCCTTCGTCTGTCTGTCCGTCCGTCCGACCGTCCGTCCTTTCGTCTGTCCGTCTGTCCGTCCTTTCGTCTGTCCGTCCTTTCGTCTGTCCGTCCTTTCGTCTGTCCGTCCTTTCGTCTGTCTGTCCGTCCGACTGTCCGTCCGTCTGTCCGACCGTCTGTCCGTATGAACGAAAGGATCTTGGAGATGGTAAGTGATACAAGCTTGAACTTGACCTCCCAGCACTTCTTATATTTGCAGGCAGAACAAGTTTACTTTAAATTGTTGATACCAAGAACCCTTTTTTCTAAATCAGAAAAGACACAATTACATAAGCCATTTTGAAGCTAGAGACTTGAGTTTTGGCACACATAATAAGTAATTTGGGCTTAATGTGTCTAGAAAATTTCATCATTATACAACGTCCACAAATTGAAAAAAAAAATACCAGAGAATTACATACATACATCGGGAGTTTTTATACCAAGAGCCCATTAAAAATGGGCAAAAAGGGTATAATAAATTTGTGCGAATGTATGTAACAGGCGGAAGGAAGCATCTCCGACCCTATAAAGTGTATATATTCTTGATCAGTATTAATAGCCGAGTCGATTGACATCTCTCCGTCTGTCCGTCCGTCTGTCTGACCGTCTGTATGAACGCGTGGATCTCAGCAACTATATGAGCTAGTGCCGACTGTTCGGCTTGTTTCAATTAAATCTCTGACCATTCTCTCCGAAATTACTAGAACTACCATGGACGGGATTCTCAGTCAGCTAATTGTTCATCCATTCGTTCCCATTTCACTTGGGAGGCGATTTGTCATGTCAAGCGGCGTCATTAGAGGAACATCGTCATCAATATACGGTTACATGACTTTGGGTTGTACTTCTCGTACTACTTTATTATGTTCAAGTTCAAGTTATTGCTGTTTCCTTAGTTGTTGTTGTTGTTGTTGTTGTTGTTGGTGCTGTTGATGTTATTATTGTTATTGTTATTGTTGTTGTAGTTGCTTTCATGGGGCAATATAAAAAGGAAAACCGAAACTTTTGGCCGCTCGTAAATTTTGCGCAAATAAAATGGCAATAAAACAAGGCATATTCTTATGCTCTTGTGTTTTTCGTACATTCGGCAATTATTTGATTACTTCAGCCCGAAAATTTATTAGCTAAACAAACATTGAAATTCACACACACAGATACAGATACAGAGGCACTGATAGTGAATAACTTTGGCGAGTGTTGAAGCACGTTTCGTTTCCGCAGCAGAAACAGAACATAAGGCCGGGCGGGAGGGAGAAAGAAAGAGAGGGAAACAAAGAGAGAGAGAGAGAGAGAGAGTATGGGCGCTGAGTAAATATTGAATTAATCAAATTTGATTTTTGGAGTGTAATTATTCGTGCGGTTATTTGCCAAATCTTTGCCTCACATTTTCACACAGTCCCAAATATGTACTAACCAATGTGTGTGTCTGTGTGTGTGTGTGTGTGTTAGTCTGTATCTGTCACACATCAGTTTATGATGTCCGTTGACAAGTTGACACAAGCCTGCACATGACAGCGCCTAAAAGCATGCAATGTCCATCCACTAGCATCACCTGCATCAATTCACAACCAGGCATCGCTCACCTGCGAAAATATGCTTTGTTTTATAAGTGAGCTGGATAAAACTTTCAGGCTATAGTAAAGCTCGTAACACGATCGAAAATTAGCAATACAAATAGGTAATAAAGCTTTAAGCCGATTCGATTTGACACAATGTCAATACAGACAACAGCTTGCCAAAAGTCAATAATTAAGCCATGGCAATTCTGTAACCATTTATTCTGACCAACTCAGCAAGCAATATTTGGTGTTTATCATTATAAAATAGCTAAAAGCTATGCACATCACTTCAGTAGAATATTTAAACTTATATTCAAATAATTTAGATTTACCTTAATATATTTATCAAATTATTATTAAATTATTAAATGTTTAATTTTAATATTATTTCTTAATCTAATCTACTGTCGACTGCTTTTGGTTATCGTTATAAATAAATAAATAGTCAATTAATAAATAAACTAATTAAATTAGTAAATAAATATAAAGATAACCATATAAATAAATAAATAACTGACATTTAAGTTTAGTACTCCACCTTCTACTCAAATTACACACATTCAAAGCGATTGCAGTGTGTACTCATGCAGTATTCATATTAACCAACTAACAATATGTGTGTTGTTTATAAGTCAGTATCTAAAGTTCCGGCTGATTAATGATGTCTGACACAGACTGACAGCAAGTGGACTACAGTAAATGATACGTCAGTATATATAAAGTCCATCTGGTGTGTGCATAACTATCAGTAAATACTGTATACATAATGATATGGCAAATCAGCAGCTTGTTAATTTGATTTGCAAGCTGTTTGCTTATCATTCACTCAGCAATTTTATAGATAAGCCTGTCATCCCAACTGCTTATGAGCTCAACACAAAATGGATAGAGTGAGGAAAACTAGCTCAGTTTGTGAATAAACTTGTGTATGTTTAAAATGTTCAACTCAAAGTCGGAGTGGCTCGTTGGTAATGTGATTTCAATGGGCATATGCGTTTATCACATTAAAATACAATTTGCAGTATTAGAGGCAAAAGCCGAAGTCGGAGGCAGCATAAAAATCAAACGCATTGTCAATCCTTCCATTGAGTTTGGGTTTTTGGGGATATCATGTAGTTCTGCCGAAAGCAGATTAGGCTCAGGCAAATCATCAACACATCATCAAGGACAGATGCAGATAAAAGCCAAGTTCGGGGTGGAGTCTAAGCCAAGAATGGGCTGCTAAGACCGCCATCCAAACCACGCCGAATTGAATCAATAAAATTCAAATTAGTTTTGGGTAATCATTGTTGGGAGCAGAAAGTTGGGCTCACTTCTCGCTGCCATTGTTCGACCAGGCGTTCAATCATTTATCCATTTCAGCGGTTGCCCCTTTGCAGAAAAGGATCCAAATTGATACAACACAAGCCACACACCCCATCCCGGAAATCGTTCGATGCCACAAAAGTTTGGCCATAGTGTTTGCCGGCCTAATCCACTTGAGCGCCAAGTGAAACAAAAGGAAACCCCGAGCCAAACACAGACACAGACACAAATAACATTCTCCAAGTCTCGAGTCTCGTGTCTGGAATCAGCTTAGATTCTTGTCTAGGCAAATCAAATCAGAATCAAGTAATTTTCCCAATGATTCCCAACGTTTGACCGCAAGCTCAATTAAATTACCGACTGCAGAAAGAACAACGTTCTTGATTCGCAATCTTGCTCGACGGCAACACCGAACCAGCTATGCTCTTTCCTGCCAAAGCTCTTCAAGAAATTGCATCGCTTGGGTATTGAAATTGATCTACTTGTATCTATTTTTTTCTTTCATCTTTGAGGGCGGATAAAAAAGGGGGCCAAATTTGATTGAGAAATATTTATACTCTTGATTGGGGAGGGTAGAAAAAAGCGGAGACGGAGGCAAATGCCAAAATGCTAAAAGAAATCCCCAAATGGGTGCTATGGATTTGTGGCACATTAGTGGACCAACCGTTGGTTCCTCCCTTCTGCCTTCTCCCTTGTCCTTTCTACTCCTTTTCCTCTCATTTCGTTTTCCCCTTTCCTTCAGCCATCATCCTTCAACTCAATTCAGCGCCCCGACGCTTCGTTGGGTTTTCGGCGATTTGCATTTCCCTTAGGAACTGGCAACAGTAACCAACCGCCTCTCACCCCTTTCCCCATCTCTGTGCACCCCTCGCTGCCACTCCTTATAAGCATATCCATCCCTTGACTGGTTTGTGGGTCATGCTTGGCGGCTAAGGCGTTAAGTGTCTTGGATTTATTATTAGATTTGTCTTTGTGTGTGTATGTTGTGTGTGTGTGTGTGTGTGTGTGTGTAAAAGGATGTGTGTTTGACGCCTCTGCTGCTTGTTGTTATTGTTGCGCTTACTCTTGTTGTTGTTGGCAAATCTCAACAGCTTCGTGGCAGCTTTAGTTAAAGCTTGATCCGCTCATCCTGGTCCACAGTTCTCACTTTCTTAATTCTCAGTACTCAGGCCTGTCCCTGATCCGTCTCCTTCCCGTTGGCCACTCCTCCAGCTTTTCGGCCTCTTGTGCTAATGTGGTTTGTTAGTTTTTGGCTGCCATTAAAAGGCTTTGCTATGGGATTTGTGTACGTGTTGAAACTAACAAAGTTTTTCAACGCACACACATACTCAATGTGTTTAGTTGTTTTAGGTCCATTGCCCTGCGTGTCCTGTGTGCTGCCTGCCTGTCTCATATTGGCAGCTGTATAATAATCAATTTAGGTGAAATTTGGAATTTGGGAAAAACAGCTTAAAGCCATAAAACGTTTCGTCTGCCTAATAGTAGTATCTATCGTCAGTGGGCCCCAAATATTCCCCTCAATCTCCTGCTCTTCTGTTGTTTGGCAAAACCGATTATGTGCATCTTAAGAGCTACAAATTTGTCGTCTAAGTTTTATGGCTAAAAGAAGACTTCAGTCAAGCTATGAGAGAGAGAGAGAGAGAGAGAGAGAGCAAGAGAGACAACAATAGACGTCTTCAATATTTAAAGACAAATCTGAAAATAGCTCAGCCTGCGATGAATGTGACAAACTTGTATGCATCGAATTATCACATTATTATGTGTTAATTGATTGTTCAATTATTGATTTCGATGCTCAATAAAGCGATTAACTTGACTCCAAATTTTGCCAAAATAACAGATATGCAAGCAAATCAAATTAAAATCCAAGAGCTCTTGCATAATCGAGAACAATCTCTGTGAAACACAAATAAGTGCTTGTTTAATTGACAGCTGTGATCGACTGAAAGTCACCTACAAATTATGCCAATTTTTGCGTCTCTATTTTAGTTTGTTTTAACGATTAAAGATGCCATTTCATTTTGTGTTTTTTATTGAATTATATATTGATTTTATAGACTTTCTGCCTAAATATTTTTAGTTTTTCAGCCTACTTCATAGCCTTCTCCTGCAATTGTTTAACAGGGTATCAATACTTGCCTGCTTCAAAGTTCTATTTTGTCGGCATTACTTGGATGAAGGCATTTGAAGATTTGTAATGACAAAATGACTTTTGATGCTCTGTCCTTATCCCACGCTCCACTGCGTCTCTTATGGTCTAGTCCCCTCCCAGCCTGCTCTACCAACAGATCCCTCCCATATCTCCCCACCTGACATCTTCCCTCCCCGCGTGATATTGTCTGTGATGTCTGTTTCTGCTTTTCGGCACCGGTTTATTTTTATAGTTATTACACTTTGCTTTTGTGCAGTGTTGTTACTCTGCTTGTTGTTGTTGTTCTCTGGTTGTTTTTGTTATTTTTGTTGCTGTTGTTGTGCGGTTGTTGGGTTGTCTTTATTGTGTCACGCTGGCGCTTCAACTCTTGCCTCAGTGCTTGTCCCGATCTCATCCTCGCACTTACTCCTGGTCTCATCGTAAAGCACCTCATTGTTCTCGTGCCGCAGCCTCCTCCAAGCCCTCCTTCTCCTTCTCCTCACCCTCAATCTCATCCTTAGACGCCATCACCATCGACGATTTTTCCTTTCTTTTTTTTTGTGGTTTTTTGTTGTGTTCTGTATTCTGTGTCGCTGTTTTTATGTGCTCTCAGTTTTAAAAGGATTAAGCTGTCGTTAGATTTTTGTTGCCACCGCCAGTCCCCTTACCCCTTACCCCTTACCACAGTTCTTCAGCCTCTTTTGGCTTTTTTCCAGCTGTCCAAAGCAATATGACTTGCCCTCAGTCAACGCCAATGTCTGAGTCCCATGAAAAGCATCGTCGTCTCGACTCTCAGCATCGATTATCCATAAAATGCTGCAGTCGGCCCAAGAGCCGCAAATGTTCACAGACACAGCACATTTTTAAAGCCAAAGGCTTCAGTAAATGGTGAATGGATCAGTGAATTCATGAGTGGATGCATAGACATATGCAAATGGCGAATGAAGTGCCCTGCAGTCAAATACTCATATGCAAAAAGAGTCAACATTCAATCGAGTGAACGTTTCGTTATAACATATTTGTTCTTGATCAAAAAATCAACTAAAAATATATATTTTATTTGTTTTTTTTCCTTGAATATACTCTGCAAACAGAAACTAAATTTATATTTGAGACTTTTTCATAAAAACATGTTCGAATAATGATTATTATTAATTTTTATTAAATACATCAGCAATAATGTGTAAAACTGGTTTTTATTGAATCAATCAAGGTTTTAAAGACTTCGATGAATGAAAATCTTTGAAGACTTCGTACCCTTTAAGTTTTGATTAAAAGCAAAGTTTATAAACTATCTAACAGTGACTGGCAATATGTTGGGAATATGTTTGGGAATATATTTGAAAGGGGAACTCCGAATAGGACATATATTTCATTTATAGTACAAGTTCCCATTTCAATAATCCGACTCAGGCGATTTAATGTCATTTAATAATTAAAAAGTGTTTGGATTTCATTTGTACAACATGAATTCCAAGTTAGGGCAAAGTCTAAGCTGTTCTAAGCCCTGAACTGCCGAGAGGCGAGAAGGAAGTACGTCGGAATGGAATGAAGGAAAAAGGTAAACGAATTAAAGGTAAAGCATCAAGTTAATAAGTAAATGTTGCCATAAACGCGAGCAACTTGAATTTTGCAGAGTTATTTAACTTTGCAGGTAATCTGCGAGCCTTGTCAACGCTCCAGCTTTTCATAAGAAACTCAAACACGGGGCGACAAGTTGAAAAAAGAAAAAGAATAACACAAAATATATACAGGGAAAATTGAGAAAAAAAAAACAAAAGAAAAACAAACTGAAAGTGCTGCAAAATCAACACAATGTGCCTGGAAAGTCAAAGGGTGGACAGCCGGACCGGAGCAGGACCAGGCTCAGACCAGGCAAGAACCGTCTAAATGGATCCGAACCCGAAGACAAAAGTGCAATAAACCTGCGTGCGTCAGGCAGTGGAAAGGGAAGGTGTAGGGGTGTAGGGGTGTGGATAGTGGTCGGGGGTAGGTGGAGGAGCTGGCGGTTTTCAAAAAGCATATTTTGCCATTTCTGTTGTCGCCTCAGTTCCATCTGGGCCCTCGATCCCAACCCCAGGCAAAAGGGTTAGACGTACATAAAAATGTGGCCGGTGTTGTTGGCGATAAAAAATTTAAAATGTTAAGGCCAGCTGGCCAAGAGGCTAACGGGCCAACAGGCTGAGACTGAGTGACAGTCAAGTCAGGAGTGAGAGATGGTGGGGAGCAGAGATGAGGGGAGATGGACGGACTTTTGAGTGGAGCATATTGTGTCGCTTCTCGTTTTGTGGCCTGTATTTTGGGTTGTCGCCTGATATTTTAAGGCCACGTCGGCCTTATCGGCCATCTCAGGCTGCGGTCAAGCCGAAGGGCGTGGATTAGAGCCAGGTGGCCGGTCAAATGAAAGGACAGCATGTGTGTGGGCTGACAAATGGCAATATGAATCGTTTAATATTAATTTAAATTCATAATTTCCATATCTCTCAGTATAAATCAACTTTTCTGTTGGTTGCCCGCTTGAATTAAACCATTTCTGCAGTGGCAGTTAGAGCTGCTTTTGGCCTTATCGCGACCTTTTTCGCGTCTGCAGATATGCACACACACACACACACACACACACACACACACAGACACTCACATATACAGACAACAATTTGCTGAAGCGGTGAGGCAATTAGCCTGCTGCCATCACCGTCTACAGTTCCATCTGCCACATGACTCGGCTGATTTCAGGTTTACGTTTTAACCCGTTTCGCCAGCCTAATTTTATTGCCCCTGGCCAAGAGTGTACGTGCATGTGTGTGTGAATTATAAACTATTGTTTACACAAAGCGGAAGTCCTTGCCCGAGTGACTGCTACATGCTTCATTAAATTATGCTTTATTAGCCTTACGGGAGTTGAATATGAAGTAGTGCCCGACCGGCCATAAAAGTCAGCGTTTCCCCTTTCCCCTTCCACCTTTCCCTTTTAGCCATATGCTCAGCATTGACACAGACCAGAGTGAGTCAGTGAGTCAGTGAGTCAGTGAGTCAGTGAGACAGTGAGTCAGTGAGAGGGCTGTTTGATTGGGGCACGAGTTGGGTTGTAACGAGAAATTTATGTTTTTTGTCAAGTGATAAAATTTTTCGCTTACATGCGCAGTTAACGGCCTCGCTGCAAAGGCTCGCACATAATTTGCGGCTATAAATTGAAAATTCAATTTCTTCAAGTCCTTTGATATAGCTCAGAGATAGAGGAACAAAGAGAGAGAGAGAGAGAGAGAGAGGTAGCGAGAGCGAGAGAACACACCTGACCTAAAGCAATCCCTTAACGCAACTAACCCGTTCTACATTTTGGGCAGCGTAGTGTTTACGATTTGTTTGGGCTCGCAATTTTCAGTCGACCCTTTCGGGCTTTTGTTTTCTTCGGTTCGTCCTTGGGCGTTTTGTGAATTTCAGCTTGGTTTGTTTAGGTCATATAACATAGCACGTGATGTTGCCCCATTGTTGCTGTTTCTGTTTCTGTTGCTGTTTCTGTTGCTGTTTCTGTTGCTGCGGGCTGATAATTGGCGCCAGTGAAATGCAAATTGATCATTTTCAGCCGGCTCTCTAATTAGTCAAAGTGGCAGCTGTGAGTGAACCAAGGGCTAAATAAACACGGCCAGCATACAACAACAATGGGACAGGGCCTCTAAAGGATCTCGACTGATTAGCAAGCCAAAGGCTGAACCAGCCGGAAGGCTTTTGCGTAGATAAACACGCGCCCGCATAAAACACAATACACATAATACACTTGATTTGCATTTATGCAGCGGCATCAAAAGATTTTATGCTGACAGCACCTCCAATCAACCCCCTTCTGACAGTTAACCCTTAAAAAGTAGAAGAAAAGAAAATACACTGTTCACCTTGAACACTTTGGTCCTCTGTCTCTATCTCTATCTGTCCCTCCCTCTTCTTTTCCTTCGGTTTGCCTCAATTGATTTGGTTTTGATTGATGCGTCCCCCAAAACAGAAACAGTCTCTTCATCGATGCCACCTTAAGGCCAGCACAGAAAAAAAATAGAAACTGCTGACAACCAGAAATATGCGCAACGTAAGTGGATTTCCCTTCCAACACAATGCCTGATCACAGTTATCGTCATCAAGCACTTGCCTGCCAGGCAGTGATTTTTTAATTAGGCTCATACCTTTAAAAGGTTACCTTGATGAAGGGGAGGAGAAGTGGGGTTGTGGCTGAGGCAACTACACGAAAGTCATCAGAATCAAATTTGAGAATTTCAAGTGATTATCGATGACTGCACGACGACAGTGACATTGCTCTAGTAACAAGAGTAGACTCTAAAGATAGTTACCTGCCAGCTGAAGTGGCTACCCAGGCGAAAGTAAAAGGCAAAGACCATAGACCTTGGCTCTTCAACTCTTCAGCTTTGAGATCTCTTCAAATTCCCTGTTAAGTGGCTATTAAAAAATGTTAATTCTTTGCTACGATTCACGTTCGATTTAAAAAAAATATAATAAATAAAATAAGGCGACAATAGAATTTCGAACCGAGATATTTTCAATTAATACAAGGCAATTTTAATGAAGAGTGCGCTCAAAAGTATGCTATGATTTTGGTAAGTAATAAATTTACCTTTAATTTGAAAACAATTTAATAATGAGAGCTTTGAATGTAATGTAAGCATATTCTACACTTTTGCTAGACACAGATAAAACTTGAGATCTCTTCAACTTCTGTCTTAAGTGACTACTAAGAAATGCTAGTTCCTTGCTTCCATTCAAAGATTCTGTATCTGCATTAAAATTAATTGATTTAAGCAAAGTTTGACGCTTCAGTTTTCCTCTGAGTGATTATTTAAAAATTATAATTATGTGCACTTAAGTATACTAAAAAAATAATTGACTATAAATTGATTAAGAGAATACGTTCACTCTAAAACAAATATATCATAACAACTATAAAGAACTTAATGCCCAAAGTCTTTAGCTTCAGATTTGTTCAACTAAAGCCCTCGATGAGCAAAAATCGATGGATTTTAAATAATGATGTTATGATGTCATCATTTTGTGATTGTGATAAATGATAATCCATTAATACATTAGTATGTTAGAACTCCCTGATTGTGATGCTTTATTATAGAAATATAAAAGTTATGTAAAGAATACTAGATTTAAAATTAAGAAGAACGAAATGAATAAGGCGTCGACCTTATTTAAGTTTAACTACATTGCGGAAGACCTGGTTTCGCATGGAAAAGAATACAAATATTACGGATGTGAACATATCTTTAGTGCATACAAGATTGGCTTAATTACCTATTATTTCAGCCGTTAATTTGCTATTTTGAACAACATTTTTCGTCAAATAATTAGGTGATTTTTAAAGAAATAAATAAATATGATATTAAATGGAATAACAACTTGAATTTTGCCTACAAATTCCATCGAATCGTCTACCAGAAGACCTTCATATTTTTTTTTATGGTGTTAGAATACAGATAACACAAGAGAACAACATTTTTGTTGAATGAAATATTATAACTAATATTATACTTTCTGATGATGCTGATTACAAATGTGTTATACTCGTCTTTAGAGGATAATCTATATTTTATTAAGAAATCTATTAAAAAAACAACCAGTATTAAGCAAACATTTTTCTTTTTCAAGATTTTCTTGCTTGACATGGCTCACGAGGGCTGTTTTTAATGCTCCAACAATAGTCCGCCAGCATGTGACCCTTGTAACGGTTCTCTTGATGGAACCGTTCACCTTGTTCTTCAGTCGGATCACTAAGATTTTCAGGAAAACGAAAGTGATCACTACGAAACGATAGCAATAGAAACGTTAAAGTACTTGCTAAAATGCCTGACAGAAAGTGCAGCTAAAGATAATGTGATGCGCTCAAAAGCATGCTATTCTTTTTATACACTCGCCAAGTGGCTTCAATTAACCACGAGACGCGGATAGAGAACATCATTTGATCTGAGAGCAACTCTATTGCCAATAATTGAAACTTAAGCATGCCATTCGCTTTGGTTTAGTTCGCAGCAAGCTTATAAAATACACACAAAAACGTGCAAACAGTGAAGGAGAATGGCATTCAAGCAGAATGTTCGAGGAATCGACATTAGCATGTATTTTTATCATTTATATGCATGGCAGGCGGCGCATGAAAGTCAGTTTTATGTAATAAAAGTGCTCACTTTACACACACAAAGACGCCATAGGCCGTGTCTCGACTAACTGTATTAAAGTTTTAGCAAAACAACGAATTCTGCATACGCTACTTGAATTATGCGTAATATACTGATAGCTACAGTCGACTTCTCTATTCTACCCGTAGTCATGCATTCGAATCGCGTAACTTCTGAGAGGAAAACTTTAACAGATGATACCAAGTTCAGCGGTGAACTAATATATCCTTTCTTTACGGCTATTGGTATCGTTTGGTCGAGCTTTAAAGCATTTACAGCAATTGCAGCTCGGTGTCCCCTCACATCTCAATTGGATTTGCCTTACGACCGTTGCGACGAGGCGTCCATATCCGTGTCCGTGTCCGTGTCCGTGTTGCCGTCCATATCCGGCATGTTCGGTTGCCGTGACGTAATAGATTTTACGCGACCATAAACATTCATAAAACATTCTTGCGCGTTACTCACATAATTTCGTAATCTCACATGTTCTTTCATTAAATAATTCATTTAATTTGATTTCGGTTTCGGTTTCTCGGTTCCAGCTTCGTTTTCGGCTCACATATTGATTAGATATGTATGGGAGACACATCAACACACACTCCATAAACACACACACACACACACATAAATAACTGAATTTTGGTGTGTGGAGGATACTATGATTGTCCAGCCCACTGACTTTTATGTGTTCCATCGAAATTTATTTGTAGCACATTAAATAAAAAAAATATAAAAAGATGTATAAATATATATGCGAACTCGGCATGTGAATTGACCTAATGAAGGAACGCAGTCACAACTTTCAACACTCTCTACAAAGTAGATTATACATATGCCTTTTTATATCAATTACAAACAACTTTAAAGGTTTAAGCAGAAATCTGTAAGTCTATGTAGTACAAACAATTCAGTCGAGTTGATTCATTCGATAATTAAAAGTTTAATAAAAAGAACATCATTTGTTATTCCTCCAAGCTGTAAATTCAATTACGATTGAAAAATAAATTCTAAAGTTATTGAGAAAGCTATGCCATTTAGTCTGCAGAGCTCACTGCAGCGTTTTTAACATGTTTTCATAACTGAAAACAGATTAAATAGTTGCAGTTGCAGTTGCAATTTTAATGGAGCTGTTGTGGAAGCAAAAGTTATGATAATCTGGATAAAGCTAAGGTGAACTTAAAGAGGGGGGAAAAAACTCTGTGTACTGAAAAAAGTTAATGAAATGTATTTAGTAAATCTGGACAAGAGAAGCAAAAAGAGTTGAATGATAAATGATGTCGGGTATTTATATACTTCTACTTCTTTACCTCAGTCCTAACTATATAATATATATATATATATATATATATATTATATATATATCCACATGCTCTTGCAAATGTCTGCCATGTTAATTCCGCGTTACTCTTTTCAATTTGCACAAACATCTGAACACTCCCTCGCATTACCATTATGGCCAACAATGGCTGGAATTCGAGTTTATATGCAGATTATCCAAGATGTTGACGCCGCAGTCTGTAACTGAAAGAGGCAGCTCTCTACCCCCAACCCCCTTCCCCTGCATTCCCTTCACTAGTCTTTACTTTAAACCCCTTATCATTCCCCCTTCAGCCATGTCTTAGGCCAAAGCGCAAAGTTTATACAAGACATGCCCGAAATTCAGGGAAAAGCAACTTAGAGTGCGCCGCATTTAAATTTTGCCCATGTGCAACGCAGGGCATGCGGCATGCAGCACGGGACATGGGGCACGTGGCATGCCATGGAATTGAAAGAGTTTTTGGGGTGATGTTGCACTTTCAAGACAGACGGCAGTGGGTTTAAGTATAGAAATAATGGCTTGCCAGTGCAAGAAAAATGGTGAACGAAAAGTATTAACTACGTGCCAGGCAGTCAGCTAAAGATGGGCGATAGGGGGCGTGGTCTGTCTGGACTGGGTTCGGCCCAGGGTTTGGTGGCAAGCTTTAGAAATGCTTTTGGCCCAGTTTGCCGCACGTTTGTTTCAAAATCAGTTTAAATCTTTGAATTTTGAAGGCCCAAGCAGCGGCTCAAAACCTCAATGGAATGCCTGCCTAATTCAGGAATAGTTGCTGCCGCCCACCAGCCATCTGCCACGCCCACAGCCGACTTCCCAGCCAGTTTGAACAATGATTGAGGAAGGTATGTGGCAGGGAAAACTTGAGGCATGCTGACAATTTTCTTGCTTTGTTTTATGCAGCGGAATTTGATTATGCAACAATAAATCCTTTGGTCCATTTGCCAAAAACTCACTCACTCTCTAACACAACGTATGATCCTGGCACACGGTGGGACAATGGGGACAAACTTTGTGTACAGTTGGTATTTGGGACGTCATCAAAAAAAAAGGAGGAGGGAGTGGGTGTGGCAGCACACGTGAAATTAGCATGGGAAAATATTTGTCAAAGATTTGCGCAAAATTATGCACAGTGTTTGCGCAAAAATACACGAGCCAAAAGTTTGCAGAATTTTAATTTAAATTTTCACCGAGTTTTCGACTACAAACACACATCTGTGTGTCGGTGTGTGTGTATGAGTGTGTGTGTGTGGCCAGAAAGTTTGCTTACCGAAATTATTTGGCAAAAAATGATGTTGCATCATAAACTAAAGCGAAAAGCGCTTCAAAATTTTGCAAATTTCCCAAACTTGTTTGCCAAGTTTCGTTTTAAATTCGTTCTCCGTGCATATAGAGATATTTTTATGTGTTCTCTTTTTATATTTTTTTATTTTCTGTGGCTTTTACTCTTGTTTTGATAAGCTATTTACATAAGCTGATGTGCGAGCACAAGCATGTTATATGAGCCAAGTTTTCGTTGTCGTTGTCGTTGTCGTTGACGTTGTCGTTGACGTTGTCGTTATTGCTGTTGTTGTTGAGTGTGTTCCCCCGAAAAGTTTGGAAGTCATAGTAAGCTGGGTCAGCCCCGGGATTGTTGTTGAATGAGAATGTGCGGGAAATACGTATGTTGTTTGGGACGCTCGCCAAGTCAGCAGCATAAAATACGCGATGGATTAGCGCACAACAAATGCTCTCGCTGAGTCCATTGAAGTGGGTAGGGGGTGGGAGGGATTCCCACTCCCTCCACCATTGATCACTGGGGTTTGGAAGGGGAGGATTCGGTTCCCTTTTGTGTTCATCGCTCAATGGACGCTTTTAATGACATTGGCAATGGGTGAGGAAGCGACTATGATGACCACGCGACGCAACGACGTCAACAACGTTGTTCGTCGTTGTTCGTTGTTCGCTGCTGCCGATGGTGGTGGTTATGGCTGTGGTTATGGCTGTGGTTGTGGTGTTGTTGGTGGTGTCCAATTACGTCGCATAAACAATGCGTTTTTTATGGCGCTAGCGATTAAGGCACGACAACAACAGCGACAAGGAGAACGAGAGTATAACAGCACAAAATAACAACAGATAAGCCACGCCGCATAAGCCACGGTGGCGTATACATGATTTTTGATGCCTCCTTTGGCCGATTTCATTATGAAGTGCAAATACATAACAGGATATGAGTATATATTTTATATACAAACACAAGCACGCACACATTACGATACCTTGTCTGTGTGTGTGTGTGTGTGTGAGTGTGTCAACGATAAATACAGGGTATTTACAGGTTATGCTTTTGGCAAGCAAATATTTGAGAGAATTTGAGGGGGACTCCATACTTCCACAGGGTATGTTACGTTCGGGGTTCCGATTGTTCGACTTGCTTATATCTGGCTCTAAAATGAGTTCGTTACATCTAAATGATATAGTTGTTTATAAATGATTTAATGTTACAAATTTTAGCTACTTTTTGCTTCACTAATACAAATTTTTGTTATTATATATTATTATATATTATTTAATATGCAAATTTATTATAATTTGTAGAAAATTTCAATTATTTGTAGTTCATTGAGTGTTTTTGTTATTACATTTAGAAAACATTCATATTGTTGTCCTCAATGCTTCAATGTCTACAATTGACTGTTGAGAAAGTTCGATAACAACCACAATATAATATTTATAAACTATTTTGCCATGACGTTAACCTTATCGAGTTGATAAATATCAATAATTCTGTGAGGAAATTAATGTAAATTGCCCGAAATGCTGGCAATAAGTGATGGATTTGATTTGGGAGTAAACGTTATTTATAGGGTATGAAGTTTGACGTTGAATGTGCTTGTGTACACAGTCTGTACACGCAAAAAGCTGCTCAGTCACTTTTCCGCTGTGTTTGCCCTGCCCCTGCCCTTGCCACTGCCACTGCCCCGCCTTATCCTCCTGGCCCCCCATCACTAAATCAATGCCTCTTCTCGCAACCAAAGTCGTGCCCAAGTCATTTGCCTTAAATCGATGACGGCGACACAATTTTTGGTTATGTTGTATTTCACATTGTTTGTTGGTCATACAAAAACACACACACACACACACACACACGTATACACACACACACACACACACACACACACATATATACACTCACACATCAGTCTTTTATATTTGTTGCGTTCAGCTTCTTTGACTTTGCCTTTGTCTTGTTATATTTCCGCTACTTTTGCTATGACTGCAATTTCTCTCAGTTGCCCAGTTACACCACCCCCGCCATTTCCCTACCCCCTCTGCTGACCCTTCCCTTCGTTTAGCATCTTTGGCATACAATTTGATGGCTTGGTCCATTCTCATTTCGCTTTTGCCTTTGCCAATTGACAGTGAAAACTAACGATACGGAAAAGTAAACGCTCTGTGAGTAATATTAGTTTGTAATTTGATTTTATGTTGCCCCGTGTTATTGTTGTAGTTGTTCTTGTTGTTGTTGTTGTTGTTTTCGTTATCCTGAAGGGGAAACTGCCCGCCATACAATTGCAGGCAATTGTCAGACGCGATGTAATTGAAGTGACATACAGCCCGACTACAATTTGTTGTTTGAAATCAGAGAGTCAGCGACAGAGTCTACTTAACGTTAATGCACTGACAATTGTTTATATGAGCTCTTGGCATCCACTTCAAATCATTTAATGGCCCCTCGAGTTTTTCTTTGACTATATATAACAAGTAGGTCCAATGTCTTATGAGCTAATAAGCTCCATTGTCGTCCTTGAAATTCCTAGACCTTATTTTAATATAATTCCTTGTTCTTTCGAACATTTCATATTGTAAAATCAAATCAATTAATCACAAACTATTGTAAGTAGAACATAAACTTAGTTTTCTCTTACTGTTAAAGCAACTGGTAAAGATATTCTGTTAAGGATTAACTAATTGAAGTCCTTGCCTTGAATCGATGCTATGATATTGCCATCGTTTGCCATCCTTGCAGCTTAAAAGATTTGCTTATCGTAGAGTGACATCAACTCGCATTATTTATTACAAACAGATCAGGATTCTGTTTTTGGTTGGTGTAAATATAATTTGTTACAATTCGACTCCTCTCTATTAATAAGCCATATTAATTTCTCTGTTCCTTTCAGAACTACTCGTAACTTTATTCCACTTTCTCTAAACGCATGTACTACTACTGTAATCTTTGCATAAACCCTTTCGAATTATCTGGGTTGATTACAATAGACCTTGTCGAGTTTTAAGCTCAGAGGCCTCTTTTCCTAATATTAAGAAAATTATTCTGAACTTTTACGCAACTAATTCAACATAAGTAACAAGATTTACTTTTTCCTCTATTCATCTGATTGTGTTTTTTCTGCGTTTTCCCCACTTAGCACTTTGATGATCAAAAAGTATAGTCCAAATATATGTTGTAATATAAATTGAAAATTAAAGTTTATTCTGTTTCCACAATACCCCATCTTAAAATAGTTTAACTGACATTTTCTCATTCATCAACATCATTTACTAAAGGGTTTGATTTTTTTGAGCTCATGGCAACTTTAAATATTAATGTTTTCAACATTTCTACATTTCAACAGCTTGAAAAACTATTCTAAATTAAGAGTTACTTAGCTAACAGAGTTGCATACGATAACTATCTGTTAACTACTCTGACTGTTAACTGTTCGATTGAACATGATGCTATTAAACGGAAATTCAAGTAGTTTGAATGACTTTTAAGCATTTTCGGGACCTTTTATTGCCTTTAATGTGTCTCAATGTTCAGCAGTTTTAGCCAAATCGACTAACCCAACTGGCAACTGAGAAGTGTTAGCTTTCTCTTTCGCTCCGCTGGCTAGAATATCGCTATCTCTCGCACTCACTGAGTCAGTGATATGCAAATGATATTGTATTGTGTATGGCTATATAAAACTGATATCTGGCGCACTAATCTTAGATACAAACAATATATTCAAAAAGCGACCTAGATCCTTGCTCAACGTCGAATAACAACAGCAGCAGCAGCAGCAGAAGCAACAACAACAACAACAGCAACAACAACAACATCAGCAACAACAACAACATCAGCAACAATGAGGACTACAACTGCGATAATAATAACAATAGTAAAAGTGAATGCCAGCTCGAAGCAGAGCGGAAGGAACGTAGTGAGCGATGGGTTGTTGTACGTAATGTGCCTGAAGTCGGGGGGAGGGGAAGGAAGGGAAGGGGGAGGAAACTTGACTGGTTGTGTGGTTGTGGCACTGATGATGGGGCACCCGCGAGGTGGCGCCACAGTGAACGAGAGGGAGAGGAAAAGTCAAGCAAGGGAAGGTATGAAAGGCGACCGACAGAGAGCATTTGGAATATTTAAAAATTACACTCGAAATGAAATGTGGCCAGCATTCTGGGCATTGTTTTTGTTGTTCTTGTTATTATTGTTGTTATTGTTTTTGTTGTTGCTGCTGTTGTCCCTGTTGGCCCAGAATAAAACAATAGGGAAAAACATTTGAATGGCAAATATGAGAGCAAATAACTAGGCAAATGTCAGTGCGAAGTGCAAAACCCAAAACCCAAATCCGAAACCGAAACCGAATCCAAAATGAAATGGAAATGGCAATGGAATTGGATTTGGAATTGCAGTGAAAGTGACAGAGAAAGAGGGAGTTCCCCTCCTCAAACCCCTCACCTGACACCCGATTGCAATTGCAATGGCAATTTCTACAGCTATTTCCTGCCAGCAATTGCTTCTAACTAACTAAATAAAGTGGTCATTCGATTTTTAGTTCAAGGGCGTAAAGTAGCGCAAATATAGAAGAAGAATAAAAAATGTATATACACATACAGACAAGACAACCTATGTGTGTGTGTGTGTGTGTGTGTGTGTGGCCTCTTTGAGTGTGGCACATGTGACATGACATGCAACACTGAAGTTGCCACATTTGAGGGCAAATCAAGTGAAGCCCCATTCGGGCTAAAAGGAAGCCTGCTAATAAAATTCCAGTCAGTTGCGAGGGTAACAAGTAACAAAAACAAAAACAAAAACAAAAACAACAACAACAAATAGTGCATTATTGATTTGTTATAACGAGTGCTTGTATCGGAGTTGTTGTTGTTGTTGTTCTTCTGGTTGCACCAGAAAAATTGTCAACGCGGCAGCGCAGACAAAAACTGCTGACAAGGTCGTTGATTTTGTGGGCAAAGTCACGCCCCCCGTACTACAGTACCTTCTTGGGTCTAGTTTTGCAGTAATTGCTACGAGTGTTGTTCAATTGCAAATGCGGTAGCAACAACAACAACAGAAACAATAACAACAACAACGGCAACGGCAACAATTGACGATGACGTCGCTTCGTTTTGCTTTTGTTATTGTGTTTGGTTTATTTTTATTGCGGCTTATTTGACTTTGCAACGGGTGAGAAGTCAGAGCATTGCTCATTTATATCGAGACTGTACATATTTCCGCTATGAGTCAAAGGCAAGTCGTTGCCCCTCCTTGCCACCTTCCTGCACCCTTTAGTCCTCCGTCGCTCCGTCGCTCCCCTCGTTTGGTAGTCATCATGCGGCGTCAACGTTCACCGCAATTTGTGTGCCTGCAGTGACCCAGTAACATGGAAAGCAGCCGCATCGACAACAACCCACAGCTCACACCACAGTTGAGCGCCCCATACCCCATACCCCTACCCCCTAACCATATTCCTTCTTCCGCCACTTTCCAACACTGACGTCTTGCCCTCACCCTTTTTGGGCCGTTGTGAAGCGCCTTCCGCACAAATTCCTCCATTTGACCCACTTAAATGTCGTAATTTATGATTTTACAGTGTGAAATTGTTTAAAAGTGGCGCCCCCTAGCACCGTATTCAAGAAGTGGCGGCTTCTTTTTTCCTTCTCGTCTGCTTCTTCTTCTGCTTCTTCTTCCTCTTCTTGTTCCTTAACCATGTCGTACAGTGCCCAAGTAAAGCAAAACAGGAAACGTAAGATATAACGTAGAAATTTAGACCCCTTGCATATATGCCAGCTTATAATTTATGGACTATTCAAAAACGTATTAAAAAGTGCATATAACTGAGAAATCGGTCATGAAAGGGAATTACTTATGAAATGGAAAAGATGTAACCTGATTATGATATATATGCATGAGTATACTTAATTATTGATTGAATGAGTGCAAGTAAATAAAAATATCTCGAGATGATAGTTTCAAAACTAATGGGCAACTTCTTATGATTTGTTTGTATCGTTTTTGTGAAATGAACAAATATTATAGCTTGATTGGATATTCTTTTAATCGATAGAGTGGTGAAGTGTTCATGTTCTCTTATTCAACAGGGGCGAAGAGCTTTTTAAGCAACCTGTTTCTGTATTCCCTAGTGAGACCCCCTCGGCGAGATTCACCCCTGGAACTAACCAGAAAACGGGTTCTCCTTCTAAAGAGTCTAGGACAGTCACAGAGAAGGTGTTGGATATTCACTGATTCCTCTTCGTTCCCGAAGGGGTTTCCAAGCAACCTGTTTCTGTATTCCCTAGTGAGACCCCCTCGACGAGATTCACCCCTGGAACTAACCAGAAAACGGGTTCTCCTTCTAATAAGTCTAGGACAGTCACAGAGAAGATGTTGGATATTCACAGATTCCTCTTCGTTCCCGACAGAAGTCTTGACATGGTCCAGCGTACCGTTGTGCCATTCGGCCTAAGGGACAGTGATCCGTTAAGAGTCCTATCAACATCCTTATCCTGTTATTCCTAAAGTGTAGGAATTCTGATCGCTTTGGGTTACGTTCTGGCCAGAGTGCTTTAGACACATTGCAGCCCCGAGCCTTTGTCCAATGCATATCTGTCGTAGTCCTCGCCGTTCGGAGAGGACATACTGAAGAGGTCTTTGTATATCAGTCAATGGACTCGCCAGCTTTCTCATTACCTGTTACACCCGAGTGTACAGGTACCCAGACAAGTCTGTGCTTCAAATGGTATTCGAGGATAGAGCCTTTTGGACCGCCTGGCTATCGATGTAGTTTGATATGGGCCTTAAAGATCCTCTAAAGGGTGATATCAGCTTGGTCGATTGTCAGACGGCATAGATCTCCGTCTGAAAAATACTGCCTCAGACATAATTGCATTAATGAGACATTACTTAATATTACAATGAGAGTATACCCAATTAATATTACAATTCGCATGCTTTTATGACCCACACAAATGCTAGTTCCAATTAAAATATGGGCGAAAAGAACTGGTATGATAACGCTAATACTTAATTTAGTTACTCCGACCAATTCTGTCCTTCTGCTTATTTTTGTGGACTTTGAAAGCAAATAGCAGCTGTTGGTGTCATTAAAAATACCGCAGACCAAAATCTCCATACACACACAAACACACACTTCCACCCGGGACACACACACACACACACACACACACATATTGAAAAACATATTGAAGTAACCTCTAGAAGTAATAAATAGAAGTCCTCTAGCCAATGAAAAATTGCTACAAATTAATCGGAAAACGCTGCCCCATTGCCCGAGTTGATTTCGTCGTTGCGTCCTTCTGTCGTTCGCTTAGGTAAATCGGGGAATGAGAATGGCAATGGGTGGGGAGGGATGAGGAGGGGAATCGAAATGAGCAGAACGTCGGCAATTTGTAGGCCATAAATTTTAAAGTGAATTAATGGCGTTTGAAATCCAAATGGCGCTAGACATCAGCACAGACGACGAAGTCGGAAGAAGAGCCGCAAAATTTTAATGTCGTTGGCATTTGGGGCGTTTCGGGGCGTGGCTAAGGGCTGAAAGCTTTGGGCATGGCTTGTGGCAAGGCTCAGTGGCACAGCTCGTGGCAGAGCTCGTGGCTGTTGGTCGTGATGGAGAATGAATTGAAATCAATTGAATTAATTATTGGCGCTTAATTGATTGAAACGAAGCGAATTCAGCGCAGTTTCCCTCTCTTCATGCCATTGCCAACTTCCCTACTTCCATACTTCCCTACATCTCCCTTCCTCCCCTTCATCATCACGTTAACAAGCTGCCAACTGTTTCCATTCATTCCCATTTTCGTTGACTTCTCACTCCTCCCCCTCCTTCACTCTCCTCTCTCTATGCTTTTCTCCCTGCTTCTCACTCGCATTGTTGTTGCTAAATAGAGCGCATTTTAGCCATTTCATTTTCATAAAATCAATTAGCCGTAGACGTTGTTGCTGCTGTTGCCCCATTTTCAATACTCGCGAATCGGGCGAGGCAACAACAACAAGCTGAATAGAGAAAAAAAAGCAGACAACAGCAGCAAAGCGTGGCATGCAAAATATCAGCAACAAAGCGTTGCAAGTACGCAGCATGGAGAGAGGAAAATAGATGTAAAATCGGGGAAACGGGGGAGCTGTGTTGCTGTGAAGGGTGAAGGGTAGTGGAGCGAATATTGTTGTATTGCGTTTGGTAACAGCAATTGAACGAGTTTATTGATTGGCCATGTTGTTCCCCCCTTCCGAATACTCATTCTCTTACCCCAGTTGCTCTTGTTTGCCAACTCTTTGTGCGTGTATGTGTGTGTGAGTGTGTGTGTGTTAGCTGTTGATTTTGTCTTAAACGTTTTGCACTACATTGCAAATTCACGTCTATTGAGAACGCTTATCTATTCGCACTTACCGCTGTCGTTGCACGATTGTCGTTGCTCGGTCTTCCAGAAATATCAAATAGAGGGACAATTAATATCTCAATCCTCCAATCCGTTCGCATTTCAAAGAAAAACTAATTAGCACCAGGAACCAACAAAGTTGACACATGGCGCAATGAGTTTAACAGTCTGTGCTGAAAGAAAATAATGTAAGTAAGAAAATTTATAGTATTTTGCGTATTATTTTTAATTAGATTAATTCATTCTCAAATCATATACTACTTCTTAAGTTGTTCCTTTTATCACTTAAAACTAATTCGATGCTTAGAATTTTCAGTTGCTATCACTAAACATTAACTTATGTCAAGAACGGAGAGAGACTGTAAGAGCTAAAGACATCAAATTTGTATGTAAAAGAATTTATAAATGTGTGTGCAAATACGTGTTAGGGTAACCAAGGGCCGAAGTCTCTTTATTAGAGTGTTCTTACTAGTTAAATATTCTAAATGTGAATATTTAATGAATAGACAACTTGATAGACTCCTTTCAGCAATCTTATGCAAAGTCATGAATCCTAAGTGATTGACATTATTAGCTAATTATCTTAGACTATTGTATTATTCAACTTTTTATAACCAACTTCCACGTACTCTCTATTTAATATTCCCTTTAAGAACTACATAGTTCAATTACCATCAAATCATTCAATTACCATGGCTAGTTCCAATTTTCGACCATTAGAGGCATTCCTTGCTTGTAGAAGAAACCCACACAGGTGCTCGGAAATATCTGTTTCTGTGGGGTATTTAAGGTAAAGCTTGATAGAATCAATCAGCCATCTGACGCTATATTCTGACGCCAAATTATGGGAAACTATTGTATTATTCAACATTTTATTACCTACTTCCACGTACTCTCTATTTAATATTCCCTTTAAGAACTACGTTGTTCAATTAACGTCAAATCATTCAATTACCATGGCTAGTTACAATTTCCGACCATTAGAGGCCTTCTTTGCTTGTAGAAGAAACCCAAATGTGCTCGAAAATAACTGATTCTGTTTGGTATTTAAGGAAGGCTATTTTATTATTCAGCCTACCTATTTAATAACCTACCACAATACATTCTCTACTTTCTGTTGCCTTTGAGAGCTACGTAGTTCAATTAAGTAATGTCCAACCCTTTAATTTCCATAGTTAGTTCCAATTTTCGACCATTAGATGCTATTATGAGTCCACACAGAGATGAGTTAAATTCTTTGCTTTTAGTACAGCCTCACATGTGCTCGGAAATATTTGATTCTGTGTGGTATTAAAGGTACAGGTTGTAATAGGAATGTTGCTAGCAAGCAGCATAGATGGAAACACACACAGCGAGGAGGAGGGATAGGGAGTCGGGATACCAGACCAGGAACTGCACTCACCCCGCATTGCACTCCATTTCCCATTAGTCATACGGTTCAGTGTTGCATACTTTCTGGCGCTGCCTTAAAATGTGCCTCTGCCTGCTTCACTGTTGGGAACTGAGAGTTGCCTGTGGGGTAAGAGGGATGTTTTGGGGTGGGGATTGGGGATTGGGGGCTCTCGGTCGCACTTGTAAGCCTATTGCAGAGAGCATGACTGACGTTTGGCAGCGCCGGCAGCAGCAGCAGCGCACGTTGACCTTATTTGCATGTACCTGGGCCGCGAATCAATTCTCGGCTGCAGTTACAAACCATCGAACCACCTAACCATCCCACGAACCACCCACCTTTATTGCGGTTACGTTGGGCGGCAACTGCAACAAATTGAAACGAATTCTCGTATTGGAGTTCGAATTGCAATTGAAATTGGTTTCACTGCATTGAGGCGGGACCTGGAATGGTATCGCCTCCCTTTCTTTTTGCCTCACCCTAGGGAGGAGAAAGTGCTCTTCAGCTCCCCCGTCTTTCTCATCCCCTTCCTCTCCTGCTTTCGCTCGGTGTGCGCTGTTTTGTTGATTATTGTTGACGGCGTTGATTTAATGCAAAAGGCGGCAGCAGCAACAGCGACGTCGACGGCGACGCTGGCAACGAAGTCGACGTCGACGCCGACTGCTTGACTTGGCGTGCCACTAAAATAGGCAAGTGAAGAAAATGCAGAGAACAGGCGAAAAAACAGAATAAAAATGTTAAAAGGCGCTTCTAAGTAAATAACTGGGTTTATGGGTCGATTGGGTGCACCAAATCGTGAGCCGCACACAGAGTGCCAGACGATAACGATGGGGAAAGAGGCAGAGGCAGGGGCAGGGGCAGGTCAAAGGGAGCGACAGGCAGAGGGGAAGCTAACGTAACGATTGATGGCGTGACAGCGACGCGGACTGCGGACTGCAAGCACACACAGTGGGGCAAGAAGATAAGTATGTAAATTGTAAATCAAACTTAATTAACATTTTTTAAATATGTGTATAAAACAAAAAAATAAATGTAAAATTACTATTAAGAACTATTAAGTAAAATAATATAAATTTATGTGCACACATGTGCAAAGAATATACATAAAATGGTGAAGATTAACTGTCACTAAAATGTATAAGTATACGCAAAAAATAAAAAAATAATATTTAAATGGGTTTTCTAATTACAATTCAAGCAAAGTATAAGAAATAAAAATTGAAGTATATATAAATAAAAGGTTTTTTAAATCATATATATATACATATGTTTACGTTAATAAAAGATAAAAATGTTTTTAAATAAATATTAATGTATATAAAAATATAATTTATTTAATATACAATTGAATTTATATTTCCCCTTTCAGCTTAAATAACAACTAAATGTATAAGTTTACATAATTCATAATTTATTTAAATTAATTATAATTGGTTTAACTAATTACAATTCAAGCAAAGTATAAGATATTAAAAATATAGTTATATATATGTACATATATACAATAAATTGTATATTTATATGTATGCCTTCAAAATAATTCAAAATATGTTATTAAATAAATATTAATGTAATACTAATTTTGTTGCTTTTCAGCTCAACTAACAATAAAATGTATAAGTATACATAATAAATAAATAATTTAAAAATAATACGATTGGTATAAGATAGTAAAAATGTATGTTTATATACATACTTAAAATGTTTAATGTAAATTGTATATTTATATGTGTGCCTTAAAAATGTTATTAAATAAATATTAATGTATTCAATTATAATCAAATATAAAATAAAATATATTTTGCATTTCTTATCGCTTTCCAGCTCATTTAAAAAGAGCGAATATACTGACATTTTTCCCACTGCACATCGAATTGCGCCATTGCATTGATTGTTGCAAATGCGAATGCGGCCAAAAATTGCAAAGTGCGTCGCTGGCGTTACAAATTGCAACTGTATGTGTGTTGTGTTGTGCTGTGTTGTGTTGTGTTGTGTTGTGTTGTGCTGTGTTGTGTTGTGATGTGTTGTGATGTGTTGTGTTGTGTGTGTGTATACTGTGTACTTGTGCTTGAAATGGAATTAGTAATGAAGTTTGCCAATGGTTTCAGTTTTAGCTCCAGTTTCTTATTATTGGTTTTGTTTATTTTATATTCTTTTCACTCCCTTTTTTTTGGCACTCGCCGTGCGCATTAATTGCATCCGCGTTGCGGGGGGAATCGAAAGGAAATTTATAGCGAAAATTTAGGAAAACACCGAATGGGTTGTTTATGTGCACAGTCTGAGAGGGCTAAGAAAATATTAAAAAAAGCATTATCAGCAGGTGGCAAGTAAAAATAAAATAAAAGGCTGCATCCATGTCGATGTCGATTGCGATTGCTAATTTTATTTGCTAGAGTATTCATTGGGAATGTCGTAAATGGAATTCTATTTATTCATTTAACACGTGTTTAACAAATTGCAAAATGAAAATGCAATCTAGTGGCTTAAAATATCTCATCGAGTTATTGATTTAATGGGCAAAACATTCGTCGACAACTGCATCTATTTTTGTTTGACATTAATATCTTATAAGTGTAGGTTTTAATATAAAAGTTTTCTCTTGAATTCATACTGTACTAGCATGCGAATCTTGTCTTGTCGTATTTGAATTTTAAGAACAATTTCCTTTGATAATAACCATAAGCTTTTCTTTTGAAATGTCTTTATTGGAATGCCAAATGTTAAGCTTTCAATCAAACTGGCATCAGTAAATTTATTAAATACAAAACAAAAGCTACAAATTTGCAGTTATTTGACAAGTCCACAGCACATTTCGATTGAAGTTATTTCCAATAATAAATGCAGAAGATAATCATAAAGCAAAAATATTTTCCACACAACTAGACTAAGTATTTAATGCAAATATTGTTACAATATCAATAAGCGAGTTGATTTTGTCAGCAATATGTTGGGAAAATAGCAATTGCTCGACTAAAACTTAAACCGCAAACAATTATGAGAGTGGAGAAGGCTTAAAGTAAATCTGTCTCATTTACGAGGGCGGTCCGAAAGATTTCCAGCCTGACAGTGATGCAACAGTTTTAAAATTGATTTTATATTTTATTTATCCAAGTCAATACAGTTCTCCCAGCTCCCACCTCTTCAGCCGACAAATAATTGGCGTCCTGTTCATCAAAATAGTTGTCTACAAAGAATATATATAGAGCCTCCTAATTTGAAGAAAATTTCTGTTCCCCAAGTGCAACTTTGAGTTTAGCGAATAAATAGAAGTCAGTTGGAGCTAGGAGTGAAGAGTTGGGTGGGTGCTGAAGCAGTTCAAAGCGTTACTCATCGATTATTTCCAAGGCAACTGCTGATGTATCGGATGGTACATTATCCTGGTAAAACAAAACTTTTTTCTTTTATGAGTGGGGCCGTCTATCGGAACTTTGCAGTGGCAAATGATGAAGAAGAGTCCCCAATAGACAGTGTCCATCTTGTTTTTGATTTGTGATAGGCAAGATATTCAACTTTTCCCCTTTTAACAAAAGCACTGATATCGACTTATTTAATTTAGTTAAATTTTAGTAAACCTAAGAGGTTGTCTTCACTGTCGGGCTGGAAACATTTCGGACCGCCCTCGTATATCATTCCATCAAAATATAAACTAAACTTGATAATTGCCTTAAGTATCTTTCTTATTCTATCTTATTGAATAATCAATTGAATTGTTCTGTTGTCAAGCAATTTCAATATTATTTTTAGCTATTGATTTGTTGACAGACATAGATCAATATGTAAAGAATCTAAGCCTTGTAGAGTTGATAATTATTTATAAGCACAAAAAATAAATTATATACGAGTATACAATATTATGATTTACATTTTACAAATTGGCAGAGCTTCAACTAAAAGTCTTTTGACTTTGTGCTTAGTCAAGTTCAATCCGTTTGCTCTGACAGCCAGAATGACCTGCTGCACTAATGTCACACATGTATACACACATGTAAACACAGATACACACGCACACATAGTTACACTCTCAGTCTGTCAGACGACGACATCGTGAAGCATTTCAACTCAAGCAGAACCAAATGCAAACAAACAAACAAACAAAGTTAGCGCCTGCATGAGAGCTGTGTATGTGTGTGTGTTGTGTGTATGTGTGTGAGTCTCTTTGTATGTGTGAGTGTAAAACAGAATATAGACAATTACACATTTGCCACTGCAGCGAGTACGCAGTATTTAGATAAACGACAAAAGGTAAATGAACTTTATCACCCAGCAGCAACAACAAGAAATGACATGTTATGAGATACACGCACACACACAGATACAGCTACAAATGTGGGCACACTGAACGAAGAAGAGAGCTGCACTTGCACACACATACATGTGCATTACATAAGTGCATTTGTATGTATTTACAACAAGTCACCGACGCGACTTTGCCACCTTTTGGGGCAGACTCTTGGACTTCTTCAGAAGCCGTTGTCTACTTCTTACTGCAGACTGTACGACATCTGGCCGACTATAAGTATGCCCTGTACAAATATTGAGTTAATAATTACTTATCTAGAGTCTCTATCAAATAAATAGTTACAATTAAGTATTTAGAAGGAAAGTTATACAGAAGAACTTTTGTTTATCAAATTTGCCTTCACTCCTAATGTAAACTCCATAAACCTTTGATTAAATTCAATCTTTATTATAATATTCTTGTAAAAAGGAGCGAAACAATTAAGAGTATCAATTAAATAGTTACAATTAAGTGTTTAGAAGCTCCTCTTAATCCATAAACCTTTAATTATTATTCAATTTTTATTATAATATTCTTGTACAAAGTAATGAAAGTTCATCTTTATACTAAAGGCTATATTACCCCTCTGAGAAGAATCGATCGGATGACTAAACTTCAGCATTTATTGGATTAAATGACATTTATCCTATTTGCATTCCAAGGGTATCACAGCATTCGAATTAGGTTTGAAAGAAATTGTAGTTGTTTCTTCTAGATATTCTCGTGTTATTTCATTTGTCGCTTTGCCAGCAGCGAGGTGGCAAAAGTGTCAGCAAAAAATGAATAACAGACAAACACGCCCACATGCCCATACGCCCATACGCCCATACACCCACACCGACATACACACACATATTCATACATATCGTACATATATTTGTGTGCATATGCATTTACTTGTATCGTTGGCATCCATAATGAAATATGCAAAAATATAAAATAAATAGAAGCAGAAGCTGAAGAAGAGTCGAGGCAAATGCACATGAGCAAACACAGAGAAATGCAAAAATCAGAAAGAGAAAAAAAGGATTTTATAACTGCAGTAATAAATAATAAACAAGTGCAAGCTGGCCAAGTTTTAGAGCGTGGAGTTGGGGGGAAGAAAGAGGGCCAGCCAGTCAGAGCCTGTTATTGAAAACTGCATGTGAACGTGTGTGTGTGTGTGTGTATGTATTTTCACACTCTGCAGCTGTCTGTCTGTCCGTTTGTGTGTGTGTGTGTGTGTGTGTGCTTAGTACGTGCCTTGAAATGCAATAAACGAGCGTCAAAAGCAACCTCAGCTGCAGTCCGACCTGGATGCTGGGTTCAGCTTTTTCCCAGGATCAGAACTCAGAACGCAGAGCACAGAACTCATGATGCAGCTAGAAATCTCCACATACTCCAAAAGCACGCACACTTTGGTGTTTACGAGCAAAGAAACTTACTTACATATATATATTTACATTCTCGTATGCATGTGTGTGTGTGTGTGTGTAGCCACATTCAATTAATGTCGTAAGTAAAACCAAGAGTGCTGCTGTATGTGGCAAGTGGCATGTGGCATGTGGCTTATTGTGCACAACAAATTATGCCAAAAATAATGCAATAACCCTTAAAAGAAACAGCTGTAATTTTCAGACCATAATAACACAACAAAAATACAAGCATGTATGTAAGACGAACTGATTTTACTCTAAACATGATCCATGAAATAAACTAATTAGCCTAACAACATTTAAGCAAACACCACACACATGTTTTGTCCAAAATAAATTCAGTTGCAGTTTATTTAAGGTTATCTATTTATTTAAAAATGAGTACAAATATTGTAGAGTAAATGAAAATTACGGAAATTATACATATATTAATGAGAATATATATTCATTTAAATCAGTCACTCTAAAATTGGAAATGTATCTTATACCTTCAAGACTATAACACAAACTAAAGGACAAGATTGCAAAAAGATACGATTTCAAAGTAAACGCAAGGGAAATAATATCAGGAATAAGTTCTACTTATATAACGATGTATAAAGATTCAATGGCCAAAGCACTTTAAAATAAAATTATTATATTATATAAAGCAACTAGAATGAAATACTTTCGCCGGTTTGACAAGATTATTCTTTTGTCTTCCAATTAATATATTTATTTTAATTTGATTACCAACTGAAGTAAACAAACCTTATTGTCTTAATTTTTTTAAAAAATAATACGAACAAAATGTTCAATAATATTATATATTAGTAAAACATATATGTCTATTATACACGATATTTCCTATATTTTTCAAGACGATCTCCAGACGATAATTATGAAATTTTGTAGAAATAATAAAGAAATTATTCGAATTCAATTGCTAAAGCAAAACTAGTCACCAAATGAAATAACGAATTGAGAAACAAGTTTGACAGTTGCTAAAACTAGGAGGAGACACAGAAGATAGAAGAAACGACAGAGAAGTCAAACCGCGAACACTTAATTTTAGTGCAGCTGTTGCCAAAGCAATGAGCGGAAGTAAGAAAATGTCAGAACAAAAAGAAAAAATTAAAAAAAAAAAAAAAAGAAAAGTAAAATGATTGTTTTAGTTTTATTAAAATGAGTTTTTATTAAAAGCCAGTGGCCAATCAGAAAAGTTCGTAGTTGCTGCTGGGCGAGAAGTTGTCAAAGGCAGCAGCAACAGCAACAGCAGCAACAACAACAGCAGCAACAGTAACAATAGCAACAGCAGCAATAAAAAACGCTGCCAATTTGTGTGCAATTTACAGCGCTGTGAGGCATGTGGCAAAAGGAAAATGGAAGTGGGGGGGGGGGGGGAACGGACTGGGTGAATAACATAAAAAAGTTGCCAACTATTTAGCTGCATGGCATAAAAACTTGGCAGACACACGAGCAGACTGAAATGGACCAACCGCGACGGCGACGGCAACGCCATAAAGCGTTCAACAGCAGCAGCGGCAAAAGCTGCAACTGCCACTAAATACAGCCAAAACAACTAAGGATATGCGACAGGACGAGACAACGGGGATCTGGTAAGAGCGGCCGCAGGGATGTTGCATTAACGCTGGCCAAAAATCTGTGCAGTTGCAGTTGAAGTTTTTCGCAATGGGTAAAAATAATAGCAAAAAAAAAACAAAAAAAAAGAAATAAAATGAAATTATTTCGCGGACAAAGCAAAACACTCTTTACACTAGCTATTCCTCCTGCTCTCACACTGTCATGCTGCAAACAATAATGGAACATTACAAGTGGCGGGATCGTCGAGTTAGTTAGTCTGCTTGTCGTCCTCAGTCTCAACCTCAACCTCAACCTAAACCTAAACCTAAACCTCAGAATCTCCATTGCCATCTCCATTTCCATCTCCGACTCCATGAACATTCTCATCTGCGGTCTTGTTAGCCTGGCTGGCAAGTTGGTTAAAAAGTTGTTGATGCAGTTGCTGCCCACGGGGTGCCACCGAGCGAGAGCGAGCGTGTTGAAGCGGACGGCCAACGACCTGTCGGGCCGGAGGGGGGAAGGGGAAAAAACACATGGCAAACGTGTTGCAACTTTGCGACGTAAGCACAAATTTTGCAAACTTCAGGCGTTGCGCGCTGAACGCATACACGTGCCAGCCACTGTGCTCACAATGTTTAATTAAAAAAACAATAATGTAATTATTCTCAAAAAAAAAAAAAAAAAAAACCAGAGTTAAACAAGCCAAAACATACGCGTTCAACAAAGCGTTGCGAAAATAAAAAGAAACTTTCAGCGTATTTGCAATTCGATGTACATAATAGGTGAAGGTCTCCTCCTGTAACTACACGGTATAGTACCTCTGATTTAACCAATACTTTAACTAGTTATAGTACAAATGCAAGCAACCTTAAAGATTTTAAATCATTGAGTATCTTAGGGTTTTGTCTTATTTGAAATACGAGTTTATTTATTTACCATTATTAACAGTGATTGAGGTGTATATATGTAAATTATTAACCTGTTGAAATATATTATAGTAATCAATTATATATTCTTATATATATATATTTTACTATTATTTTATTTGTTGTTTTCATTTTTCTAAATTATATCAATTATACAATACATTTATTATATAACACAATTTATATTTCTAAGGTGTGTCAGCAGTTTTAATTATAAATTAACAAGCCGTAAAGTTCGTTAACGATATGCTACAGTCGATGCCGACTTTGAGAGACCATTTACTTACTCTGTAAAACTCTCGACTGTTGCTTAATTGCATGTGATAGTTCTCTTCTTCTTCCTGCGTAATATTTTGATTAAATTCGGAGTTAATTATCCGATCGCGATGAAATTTTCAGTATACATTGCGACCCTCATCCCGTATGCCAAAATTCAGAACTCTAGCTTTAATAATTCTCGTTTAATGGTATTTGCAAAGCTTTGTTTTCGGTTTACCGGGGCGAAAAGGGGCATGGCAAAATTTTAACACAGACCGGTTCTGCTTAGCCCATAGACGGACCAACATACCAAATTTGGAGTTTCTATCTCTTATTGTCTCTGAGATCTAGGCGCTCATACGGACGGATAGATGGACAGACGGATATGGTTGTATTTACTCGGTTGTTGATGCTGTTCAAGAATATATATACTTTATGAGGATTGCCAGACTTTCTTAGACCTGTAACGAAAACTTTTTTTTTACAATCTTAAGAGACCCTTACACTCTTTTAAGGTTAAGGGTCTAACAATAAAATTGTTAGCTGTGCGATATCGAGATGTGCATAGAGATATAAATAAGAAGTGAACAGACATTTCTATTGTTACATTTCTCGTTAAGATATGTCCTCTCAATATTACTTTAGTTTATAGAAAGAAGCACCACAAAACACCTCTTGAAAGCCATTTTAAGCTAAGCTTTGGCAGTCGGAACATTGTGAGTAGGGATTAAGGAAGATGACAGAAAAAAAGATGAAATAGTAAGTAGTGTAAAGAAGTAACCATGACAAGTAAACTGCATTGACAGTAATCCAAAGCAAAGGTAAATGAAAAATGCAAAAAAAATAGAAGAAGGGAATTGCTTTGTTTGCGCTAATTTGTTAATTTCTTATTAGCAAAGATACTTATTATATAAACGACAATACAAGGAATGCTTGTACTTGAACATGCTCTGTGTGTAGACTTTTTCAGCGTTTACCCAAAGTACTGAATGTCGATGGATATTCCAGCAACAGCAGCTTAGCAGGAAACTGTTGTTGTCGCATTTGTTGTAGTTGAAGTTATTGTTTTTACTGTTGCAGCTGCTATTCTCGGTCTGTGGATGTGTGGCAACCAGAAACAATGTGGCAACTCCCGCAGAACATCTTGTTGCATTTGCAATTTCCGGTTTTGCACACCAACAGACCCACACTCACACACACACACACACACACACACATATGTACATGCATGCGGCATGTTTTACTAAAAATGTGTCAACACACGACAAAGCAAAAATAAACAACTCAAGTTCTTGTGTTGTGGAACAGCGCAAGAAACATTGCAAAAACAACAACAGAAATCGCAACAGCAAAAGCAATAGCAAAAGCATCTTGTTGTATTGCTGTTACTGGAACTCGACTACCTCCTAGTTTCCCGTTCCCGTTCCCATTCCCGTTCCCAATACTCATACCTATTCCTATACCCAGACCCTAACTCAAAAACCCTTATTCCTTATTCCCTTTCCCGTGGTCACTACATACCGGGAGAACCGAACAAGAGCTCACTGGGATATCCACACACACACACACACACACACACACACACACACACACACACACACACACACACCCACACACACCCACACACACTCACGCACCCGCAAAAAGAGTTTACAAAAAGCGGGGAATGTGTGGGGCGGATAGAGATCCACGTGCTTGCACCATTTGTTTATGCCTTCTGCAACTTCTACTTTTACTTCGACTCTTTTTTCATTCCCTTCACTTTGTTCAGCGACTGCTTCGTTTGGCGCTTGGCTTTTATTTCATAGTTTCTCAGTTTGCTGCTTCTTCTTCGTCCACGTTTTCGTTTTTTCTTTTTTCGAACTGCCTTAGAGCTTTCAATTGTCGCTAGACAAAGCAGCCACAACAACTGCAACTACAAAGTACGGATCAACACATAGTGAAAGATAAAATCACATAGAGAACAGACGAGAAGAGAAGAGAAAAGGGAATAAAGGAGATAGGTAAAAAATAAAGTCAAAAGCAGCTCCCAGGACGATTTGCTGACAACTTTAAGTCCATCCTCAGAGCACAGCAGAGCAGCAAATAAGCTAGACAAAGAAAAAACAATGGTATAATTTATAGGAAAACTGCTTGAAATCAAGGATATACCACAAAAAAAAAAGGAAAACGACAGAGGACAACTTACAACGTTGCAGCGTCTTAAGGCACGAAGTTTTAAAGTGCATTGCTATAAAATCTCAAAAAAAATTCTAATAAAATCTAGAAAGTCTGCAAACTAGCATAATAGAATGTAATATTATTTATATATGCAAATTTAACAATAGCTAAATGCTTTAACATATTGTTACAGAGATTTCAGAAGCTTGCTCAAGTCGACAAATTGTCTCTGTATATTGAAAGTTCTTAACATCAAACTTCAAGTTAAATTAAATATTATATGAATTAGGTGCTAGCCGACTCGATGTCAATTTATTGTAGATATGACAAGTAACTCAATTTACAACAAAGCACAATAATACTTGCCAAAGGGCAAGGAGCTGTCTTGGTATACAGCTGCTTCAGAAGAAGCCAATCTCCTTCATCAGTACCATTTGGACCAGGTTACACTACAATCCCAGCTTGTTCTCTGTGTTGCGCTGCTAGAACCTGTTGAGAATTCTAAGGGAGCAACATAGAAAAAACGCCGGAAAGTTGAGCTTGGCCTTTTTGTGTGTTGTTGTCAATTATCGAAATTGTTTATTATTTATCAATAATTTCATTAAATCAATCTGGCTTTATAATCAAAATTCATTAAGAACGCGTAACAAACACGATTCCTTCAAATTTCGAAAATGTTGTTTAGGTAAACAAGGTATTATCGACTAGTACTAAAACTATCCATTCTTAATGATTTATAAATAAATAAATATAAATCTCCACTGCGTTTAAAATATTTTTAACTAACTATGTAAAATCGAGATGTATGAATTTTTAAATTATTAGATTGTTTGAGACCATCGATAATAGAAATTGCTTATTATTAAGCAAGGGACCGTTTACTATAAAATATTCTAAGAACAATTCCTTCTTACTTTAAATTTATTGATCCAGTAATCAACTTTATCTTTTAATATAGCATTATGCAATGTCTGTGTTTACTGCTCGCTTTTGCGAAATTACACAAAGTCTTGAAGGTATGTTTAGTATGTACTTATTACCAACGAAATTACCCATATCAAAAATGGCTTAGCTTTATGTTTGACTTCGTCATATGCTTGTGAATACATATCTGTATATGTATGAGTGCTTACGGTTGGGTAGACTCAATAATAAGTATATGGACGTAGGTAAACATATAGCAACAGCTTAAGCAAGCAATTAGTATTTTCCTTAATTGCTTTCAAACTTGTCACCCACTCGTCCACAAGAAAGGAGGAGAAAGATAGAGATGAGGATGAAGACACTGAAATAAACGCTTAAGTAGTGTTTGTGCCTTGTCTGAATGAGAATTTGTAAATTTGATATCAAAGTTAACTCATAATCCGGGCAGATCCCAGAGTATCCCAGAGTTTGTCTGTATGTACAAGACCATCATCAAAAGAGTTCACACTGAAAGGCAAATACTGAGGGGTTGTTTGAGTCAATGTTGCTGTTATTGTTGAAGTTGCTGCTGTTGTTTATGATGCTGCTGTTAATTGAAACAATTTTCAGTCAACTTGAGTTGAAGTTTACTCATTCTCACTCACAAGCAGCGCCCGATGGCAAATACGCAGCTCTCAGCTGCAGGATAAAGCCATAAACTTGTTAAATGGCTGGCATAAAGCAAACAGCTTCCAGTCGACACACACACATACATACAGTTGGGATAATAGCTGAGGCTGCATTGTCTTAAATGGCCGCCATCGACGTGCAAGTTGACGACTACAATGACAACGGCAGTGGCAACGAAGATGACGTGTAACACAATCGCGAGTAGTTAATTTGTGTGCAATGGTAAATATACCCTTCTTCCTCCACATTATCTTCACCAATTCTGTGTTCACTATCTGGCAAGCAACATACGCGTCGTATACGCAATATGCCAAAGTTTATGCGAAATTAATCTTAATTGCTTTGAGCAGGCACTTTTTGAGTGGTGTGTGTGTGTGTGTGTGTGTGTGTGTGTGTGTGTGTGTGTGTGTGTGTGTGTGTGTGTGTGTGTGTGTGTGGCGCGAACAATTGAGACAATGAGGCGTAGTGTCAGTCTTAAATAACTGCAGCTGATTCCAATACAATTCCATTTGGAGGCAAGTTTGAATTAAATTGAGGCAAACCTTAACGATTTGACAGAGTCGTTGAAGATATAATTGCATTGCAAATATAAATATTATATATTCATTTTAAATAAGTAAATAAGTTGATAACTTTTAAGCAACAATTTCGTTGCATATATTGATTTGCTTTAAATTTAATCGATGCATATTGAATTGCTGTCTCTCTGCCCCATTAAGTTTCCACGCATCGATCAACATTATCGACTAATCAATTGAAATTCGCTTTTCTTCTTTTAAATCTTCCCATTGACGGCGCCTTTCAGTGCCTTTCAGCACCTTTCAGAGGAGGCATGCAACCTGAGGCATAACGTGAAATCCACGTTAAGCCATCGGCGATTTCACAAAGCACATTTACAATATTGAACAACTTTGCCAGCTGACTGCATTGTGCCAGCAGCTTTAGACATTCCCATGCATAGCTCGTATGCCGAGCCCCCTTCCAGATGTGCCCCTCCAGCTGTGCCCCCCTTGACTGCGATGCCCTTGTCCAACAACATTTCTTCACTCGGCTGCTCTACGGGTCCTTGGCATT
>OY282582.1:31804894-32070658 GCA_958299025.2 Drosophila histrio
AGACTCTCTCAGCTGGAGACGACGAGCCTTTCACAACAATTTTTGCAAACACTTTCTTGAGACTTTCATGCCCATTGACTGTATATCCTTCCTTCACATAAGTATATAAACTTTATATATGTATATTACATGTACTTATGTAGACACGTGCCACCTGCCGCGTTCCAAGTCTTGACAAATTTTTTGTTATGTAAATTTTGTGGGGCTGCTGTTGCTGTTGCTGTTGATGCTGCTTCTGTTTGAGTCGCCGCTTTTGTTGTTATACTTTTTGCTTGGCATTTGTGCACCTGTGTGACAGTAAAGAAGTTTGCATTATTATTGCCCCAGCTCCAGCTCCATCTACAGCTCCTGTTGGCGTTGTTGCTGTTCCTGTGCTGCTTCTATTGTTTTAAGGTTGTACAAACAGCAAAACTTGTCTGACTGGGCATAATTTTGCCAGCAAAGCACAGATTTTATTTGACTTTTACTTTGCGGAGACTTTTTAAACCCATCCGAGAAAGGCAAATACATGCTCGTATCTGACAACTCCGGCAACTTCAGAGATACCCCGTGTTTGACATATGATGGATATACTCTTTGATAGATGATGCCTGCCTCTTTGTCTTTTCTCCCACTTTTGTTGTTTTAGGCTACCTTTTGGAATGAAATTAGTTTTCCTAACGAAACTTGAACCGATTTCAAGTTTAATATGAAGGCTCACATGGAGAATTCACTGGGTATACTATTGGACTGGCAATGAATCTGTGAATCTCATTGCATTGCAAGCGGAAAGTTACTTTCGAACAGTAAAAGTTCAACATCATTCTGGCCGAAAGAACACACAATCAAATTTGCCAAACTTTTCTATGGAAAAGTTGCTACGATTTTTGTGGTCGTTGCAGCCGTCCGCATAAACTGGAAATTAATTGATACCTATAACCAGGTTGAGAAGCTATTAAATCGGAATAAAAAAGTTTCCAGCAAATGATTGATGAAACATACCGAAGGTAGAAGAAAAATAAGTGAACTGAACAGACAGTTGTGCGAGTCATTCAATGAGATTAGACAACTTGCAATGAAAACTCTGAGTACTCGTATATTGAAATTAACTATCTCTGTATTCTGACAGTCTAACGAAACATGTAGATATATACTAAATTATACTTAAGTTAATGTCTCTCTCTGTGTTCTTAAAGCAAAGTCAACGCATAGTGCGAAGACATCATAAATAATGATTGCAAATATTATGACCTATCATAAAACTGAGCAAAAAACTCGCAAAAATTCAACTTTCTGTCTCATTCCCCGAACCTATTCCCTCTGTGTGTGTGTCTCTCTTGTATTTAGCCATAAATAAAGACAATAAATATGATGATAATTAAGTGCGTCGCACATTCTCTCAATTTAGCCTTATTAACCCAAAAGAGAGAAGCAAAAAAAAAAAGAACAGGAAAAAAATGAAATGAAATGACACAGATATTAATTTCCCACACGAAGAGGCCGCAGTCACGACATACGTGGTCCCTACAGAAGAACCCTAGAAGGAAACGAACACCAGCCTGCACCACCGCCTCCAGCAACAACAATAACATGGAAAATGAGATGGTGAAAAGGACTCCCCTTTGTGCGGGGGGGAGCTGGGCATATAAAGCCTAAACGTAAACGAGTAAATTGGCAGATTTAAGCAGTAAACACAAAAAGTGGGCAACAAAACAGGCCCATATGTCTGTCTGTGTGTGCGGGTGTGTGTGTGTGTGTGTGTGTGTGTGTGTGTGTGTGTGTGTGTGTGTGTGTGGGTGTGTGCGTATATGAGATATGAAAATATAAAGAAAAATGTCAACAATCTATTGACAGCTGAGACTGTAACTGATTGTGCGGCAGTTTCGGCATTAAAGCAAAGCAGGGCACGTCGCAAACAAAGCCATAAGCACACCAACACACACACACACTTCACGCACACCACGCCCCACACACTCACACACACACACACACACACAAGATACGCATTCAACCACATATACAGAGAGACAGAGAGGCAAACACAATGCTTGTAATTTAGATGTCAATAATTTTGCAGTACATACTTTTGGGGGCGACAAATATTATTGCCTGGCCTACGTGGAGTGTTCCCCTGCGGCTGCAACAACAACACAAGACGTCCACAGCAACAATAAAATAAAGCGAAAATGCCTCGAAATTTATAACAAATAAATAACAATTATATGAAACCGAACAAAGCAACAAAGTGCTTTACTTTCCGCATACCACAAATTGTGCCCCTGTCCAGGTGTGTCGTACATGGGAATTTGTTAAGAGAATACCCATAACTGGCTCCCCTTCCCTGTCCTCTTCCCACGCCAAGCTATCGTGTGACCAACAAAGGCATGTGCATTATATGATGAAAATAACTCATCTATCATATATTATAATTATGTAAATAAACAAATTTAGTCTATAGTTTTAAGGGAAAAGAGAGGACATAAAGAACATTTAATTGCATATTTACATAATCACAAACCTAAATGTCAATCAAACATACATGTATAATAGAGTGCATTATATATCAACTAATATTATTCATCAATATAGCAATATTTAAGCAATTGCTTAAATACGTATACCAGTAATTAGTATATCAAATGTTATATGACAACTTAAATATAATAGCATACTTTGGACAACACCTGATATGCCGCTTTCCCTATCGTATAATTTGCCGTTGATTGTTTGCTTGTTTGGGCAAACAAGGTAGCTCACACCTCATGGCCATAATGCCCAGTGGCTCTGAGGTTGTAATAAACAATTAAAATATTGCTAAATATTGTGGTGAAATGCTCAAAGTGCTGGACATAGTCATTGACAGAAACAGAAACAGAAACAAAAAGACTGACTGACAAAAGGATGCCCAACAAACAGGACGAACCCGATGGCTAAGCGATGGCAGAATAAACCACAATTAAAGGCAGTCAGACAGACCCAACAGTGGAAAATAAGGAAAGCACCTCCAATGGGGTCTGTTGTCTACTCTGGACTCTGCACTGTGGTCTGTAGACCTCGGCCAGGCTCGAATAATGAGGCAAACCGCAAAAATTACACCAATGCAAAAGGGCATGGGGGCGTAAAAAAGAGCAACTGATAAAACATTGTATCGTTGTATTTCTCTATGTGCAATTGTTGCAAAGTGAAATGTGCCAAAGTGAATAATTTCTTTTTAATTTCCACTTAAGTGCTTTTTAAATGATTTGCAAAACGGGGTGCAACAAAATTAAGCTAGGAAACAAACACACGCCCACACGTATTGCCAGAGTACATGTCAATTTAATGCGTCTGGTGTTAAAAAAAAGTGCTGTCAAAACAGAAATAGGAATGGGCATGGGAATGGGAATGAGAAAGGGAATTGTAATGGCGGTCGGAGTCAAAGCCAAAGCCAAAGCCAGAACCTGAACCAGAACCAGAAACAGAACTGAGGTCGGTTCCTAATGCGTGAGATGTTTCTGATGTAGTTGCTGTGGGTTGGTAGCTTAAATGGGGTTTCTTCTGGCTGTCAGTTGGCTTTTGTAATCGACTTATTCATAGCCTACAAGCGATTCAATTGCTCTACGTCGAGGCAGACGGGCGAAGGTCACAGCTTGGCTGCGATTTCGCATTCGCTTTGTTTTTCCTCTTTATATTCTGTTGATTTTTTTCTCTCTTTTCTGTTTTTTTTTTTTTTTTTTTGGTACGCGACGTGCCGGTTGAAAGGCCAACTGTGTTGCCAGCATCTGTCATTACCGTTATTTATGGAGCACTTTTTAAAACACATCAAATGGGGAGCGGGAAAGCATCCCGGACCAGAAATGTTCAACCTCATCAATGCTGGCTGCAAACCAAATGACAACCAAAAACAGCAAAACATTCGCATTGACAGCTGAGCCTGGCTTTCTATTCGAACGTCCCCTTCGCCAACAAGGACATCATTTGACAGTAGCAACTGCCTGGGGAGAGCAGATCACAACGGAGCAGGGAAAAAGATGAAATTGCCTCTCGAACAGCCCAACAATACACTGAGCAAAATATCGAGATAAGCGAAAATTTATTATTTCAATCATAATACATCATCCCTCGAGCATTTAAAGACTGTGGGCAACATTCCGATGATGATAATAAAAATTGATTTAAAATAATAATGGAAAAAAGTGTACGATGTATGCCAATAAATATGAATGCACTATTAAAATAAAATTGATGATTGCAATATAAAATCAAAACTATTGATTTAAGAAATTATTGAATAATAAAAAATAATTTAAAATTATGGAATGTTTAACGACATTGAGCCGATTAAAAAATTATCTGTGAATATAATTTAATTAAATTGAAATGAACATTTTAAATTAAATAGAAAACTACAAAACTTCTCTTCTTGAAATAAACTATGTAAAATGTATTATGGCTATCGCTGGTTGTAACAGTTTATTAATGTTATATTAACAATTTTTTCATATATTATAATTGCTCTACATTTGCATCCATTTTATAGTTGTTCTTATAAAATAAAAACATAAGTATACCCTGTGGACGTATATTAAGTTTGACTCCATAATCCATAGACCCCATAAAGTATATATATTCATGATGGTCCGGCCATCCGTTTGCCTGTCTGTCCGTCCGTATGAATGAAAGGATCTCAGAGATGCTAAGAGCTAGAAACTTCAACTTGGTCTCCCAACAAGGCAGATCAAGTTTATCTCTAATTATAGATGTCACGCCACCTTCTCCCACAAATCGGAAAGCCTTATAACATGAGTAATTTTTCAGCTAGAGACTTCCGATTTGGGACACATGATAAATATTTTTTAATTGATGTGTCCAGAAAATTTCATCACGATGCCACGCCCCCTTCGCCTATAAATTATAAAACGATTTACAAGAGAATTACATCGGGATTGAATTTGAGCGTTTTCCTCTAGAGCCCAGGGTATATTAAGGTCGGGGTCCCGACTGGCTGTCTTGTTAAATAATTAAAAGTTAATAATGTGATTGACAGATTATAACATCAAAAATAATCTATTTTGCAGCAAACTGTAAATATTTTATTATGAGCCGCAATGCAATTATTACAATTAATTTAAAATTAAATTTTTGTTAAAAAATGCATTTTAATTCGTTTTTCATTTAATCATAAATATTTAACGAAATATAGTTAATATTAAATGTATAACGATTTTGAACATTTGTTTATTTTTGTAATTCGTAAATGTATCTTAAATTATACTTGTTAAATGCCGATTGTGGTATTTCCATGATTTCTGGCCAAAGAGTTTCTGTTCCGCTTCTTCTGCATATTTGCTTTAAATTTTCAACTTGAACGGGGAGAATAAAATGCGAGCAATGCGTTGTAAATAGCAGATGGGCTTGATTCGATGAGGCAATGCGAAAACATCAAACCCGAAGCCCGAATTCTGAATTCTGAATTCCGACGGGGCGACCCATTGACCAAGTTATAAAATCTGCTGTGTCCCTTTTTTTGCGACCGTTTTTTTTTTTGTTTTTTTGTTACGAGACTCAGCAATTCATGTGCCGAGATCTAAGTATATAGCACATGAGTACATATGTACATACATGTATGTATGTGAGACTTACATTCAAATATGTATGTCCATATGAGTTATGCAAACTGTGGTAACTGTTTGCTGTGGCGTATTTCATTTCCAGCAGCCACTTCAAATGCGGTTGGCAGCATTTGGGCCGCGGAATCAAGCGCCAAGAGACCTCATAAAAACGACTAACGGCGCACACCACACCAACACATATTAAAATGTGGCTTAATGGCACACTCACTCACACAGAGACGCATAGCGAGACACAGTCGCGAAGGGTTCAAACTTTCGGAAAATAAAAAAAAAAAGAAACAACTTAAACCATTGCACTCTAAAGTGCTCGTCTGAGAGATATTCTGGGAGTAGAGAAAAAATTCTAAAAAATGCTAGCACTTAAATAATTGAGCGATAGATTTGTATTTGTTTCCTCGGTCCAGCGCTGTGAATAATAGTTACATTAATTACTACTGAATTTATACGATTGACTTGATTTTTTTTTTTATTTTTTGCCTGTTACACACACTTGAACATAAACACACATACATACATACACCGACTTTTCGCATCAGCAATGGGCATAGGGTATGTGAAAGTCAGCAAGGAGAGAAATGAAGAGCGCGAAACAAACAAAAATGTTTCGTTTAATTTTTTTGCAATTTTTGCTATGTATTTTTTTTCGCTCTGGTCTTTGCGAATTGGTGTCATGCCATGCAAGGATATGCAACGATATTCATGCACACGATTGCATAATTTGAATCGGCCTAGGCTCCACCTCGGAATTGCAAGCGGGCAACGAGCAACATGTCAAAGTTGAAACAACCCCGGCACAGCTCCGAAATATCCAACTCACAACTCCCAAAGCGCAGCTCGAAGCCGTCACAGGACTTGGCGGACAGAGAGGATAGGCCAGCACATCAACTGCAGCAGACAGTTGCCATTCCACATGCCACAACCCGCAGCACAACAGCAGCAGCAGCAGCAGCAGTCGGACACACTATGTGTGTGCATCAGCAACAGTTCATTAATCTATTTACAAGTTCGCGCAGACAGTTCCCATAATCAATCAATAGAGGGCGCGAGGACAGTGGGCGTGGCCTGGCGGTGACTAATGGTGGCCATGTACCGACTGTGGCTGAAGCTGTTGCTGTTGCTGTAGTTCTGCTGTGGCGAGTCGGCCCAAATTTTTTGTGGCTTACATTGGCCTTGCCAAAGGCTTGTGAAAAGCGCTCAAAACAACGGCAGAGCCTTGATTTCACTCGAATATCTACGCGATGATGATCTTAAAATTTCGGCAGAACAAATCATGCAGGACTCTTCCTAGCTCCCACTTAAAGAAAGTAATGTAAAACAGTGTAGCATACTTTTGAGATTGTAAAGGAATTAATTAAACTATGCTCTGAAAAGCATGCTATACTCTTCGTAAACGCTACTGAAATTGACACATAAATCGATTAATTAAATACCCATAACAATTCTTTAGGCCAGCGGTGGGTAAGCTGCACCCAGAGATCACAAATAATCGAACGAACCGGTGCCGATCTGGAGCGAGCTACCAAAACAAAATACATGCAGAGTTGTCGCAACCAAGAATGCTTAAAAAACCAAATTCGTGGTGGCTTTAGTTGTACGTTTGTAGTGCTTACGATATAGCGGGTTGGATAGCATTTCAGAGTTGTAAAAGAGCTTAAAAATGTAATTGCCGAGAAAGAAAAGGCGATGAGCTCAATTAACTATTGGTCAGTGTATCTGTATGTATATGGTTACAATTCGATATATGTAACTGGACGATCTGCTTACGAATCGGAAATACCAAAATTACATATTGCAAATTCAATATTATTTATGATCTCAATAAACTAATTGTGTCAGTTTAAATATAAACACATATATTTGATGCCTTAAGATAACTAGACGATCTGCTAACGAATTCCCAAGGCTTTAGGAATCAATCAGCAACTGAAAGCAAGATCGACAGTTGATATTTTATAGAATTAGAAGGGCCAAAAAAACGAAGAAACACTATTGAAGGGACATAAGTGACTGCAGGACTATCCATATCCATTTGGAAATCTTTGCATCATTTTGAAGGCTGTAGAGTTTGAGACGCTGAGACAAGCAAAGATGATTCAGCTTTGGACTTGATACTGCCAGAGTCGCCAGCTACCTCAGCTGGCGATGGAGATTCATCCTGAACGGGATCTGGCTGCCGCTTGTGATGGTGGCAACTGCATTTGCATCTGTTTGCCTGCTGTTGCTTCTTCAGGCGATTGCGTACACGGACCTCGGGATGTCCACAACAATGCTCGCACTCATCATCCGAGGACGAGGAACTTTCGCCAAAGACTTGCGGCTTGCGGTAAATGCAACAGCATTTGGACTTGCGACGATTCATGTGTTCATTGTCGACGACGTCCTCATGGAATGTCACATGACGTTCCGAGTCCAGGCACATGAGCCGTAGATGGACACCAGAAACGCCTGGAGTATTGTCTGCCACGGCTGCGGCATCGTCGGATGTGCCCGATGCAACTTCTGATCCATTGACTATAATGGTCGCACTATCCCTGTCAAGGCCGAGTGGAGGCGGTGTTTGATCTTCCATACTGCAAGATTTAACAGAAATTTGTCGGAATTTTTTTCCACGAATTTTTTCACACACGTACAATATAAAATAAACTTTTCAGTTTGAAAGTCGAGAATCTAAAATAAAACAAAAAAATTAATTTATGTTCGATGTGAGTCGGTTGAAATTTGGATGCTATATGATTATATCCCCAACTGTAGACAAACTTGACACGGCTGCCAAGGAAAAGGCAACTGCGTTGCTCGATAAAATACAAAAGGGTAGAGAAGGCATAAAGGACTAACAGGGGGGGGGGGGATGTGAGGACGAGATTGTCTGTAGTTTGCTGACCTTTGCCAAGGAGCTTAGCCGCAGTCATTTGGCTGCCAAAAACTTGCGCACGATTTACGTCAATTGGGCGGCAGCCAGCGGCTGGCGGCGGTGTTTGCCACGCCCACCTTTTGGCCAATGTTTACCTAAAATGCATTTGACTAGCACGCCCCCTTTTGCGCTTAACCCTACTGCAATTTTTCTTTATTACTGGGTGTGAGAGAGAACGAGAGAGAGAGAGATTTCCACTTCTTATTTTTCTTGGTTTCTTTTTCGATTCGGGTTTCGTTTTATCCTCATTTTTTTTTATTTACGCGTCGCAAATAAATGTTGAAAATAATAAAATGACGGTGAGGGGCGGCTACTTGGGGTTAAGGAACTTTCTCGCAAGCACTTTTAAAAAATTTTCCTTTTCCCCTCTATTTTCATTTTTTATTTTTTTTTTTTGTTGCTTATTTTCTACTATTTTTTGGCTCCTGTCGCTTTGCTGCATGTATTTTACTTCTTGTCTGCAGTTATCTGGTATTAGGAGCAAGAAAAATTATGTTTGCATTTGCTCCATTGGCATCCGGTGGTGGGAAAGCAATTCTGAAGAGGGAGACGGGCCGGAGATTTTGGGTTTGAGGTGGTAATAAAAAGAAGCCGCAACTTCCCAACACCCCTGCGAGTGTGCCAACGACCCTGAATGAAAAATTATTCCCACTGCAGTTACGTTTCGGGTTACGGATTTCGGATCTCGGATCTCGGCTTTTTTGGTTTTTCAGTTGCTGCACTTCTGTTGTATTTTGTCGCTTTTAATTGGGGTGAATTACGTACTTATATACGATAGAGTGTGGCTGCCGTGCCAAGCTCAGACAAGGGGATCAACTACGAGTATTTAGTTATATTGCATAACAAATTGTCTGCAATTTAGAGAATAAACAAATGCTCAAAGTATTTCATACAAATATTCTTCCAAGTCGTCGTGCAACTTATTTTATAATTTATTGTGGAATTATTTTAAGTGTTTTCTCAATTAAAACTCGTTTAAATAGCAATCATCTTAAAAACTGGGCTGATAAAACGGGGGAGCTTGGAAACTTTGGCTCTCTGCTTGATAAATAATTTTAAAGTGCACTTGAGTTATACTTAATTCTTTAGTTTCTTTAGTTAAGGCTTAAAAGTTTCAAATGCATATCTAATAAATATAAGTCCTATTAACACATTATTTGCACAAATCCCAAGAAATTTACATTTAAAATGATGGAATGGAAGGGAATGTGTTAAAACGGAGAAACTGCATGTATCCATTGGATGTTGTACTCGTCACAAAATACACTTCAAACTATTTGCAGGCCATGGACGTAAACGTTTTGCTGCTCATAACGTGTACATACGATAAACTTGGAGAAAGGTCCGAGAATAAGGTGTCCATGTCTATGAGCTATTGAGCCTGATGAGTCTGTGGCCCATAACTTCTTACTCAGCCATTGAAGGGAAATCTAAAATTCATTACGCATTTTATGTGGACGAAACTAAAGCAGCGGGACAGGTTGATGGGCTGCGGGGTTTCGGGGTTGCGGGGGTAACAGAGGAAATGGCAACAAGAACTCGAACTCGACACGTAACGACTCAACGTAATGAGGCGCGTGCCTCGTCTTCCTGCGCCCGGCTGAGCTGTGCCAAATGCCATTTATGTCCCAATGGAGACACGCTCAGCGCGACGACAGCAACGCCTTCGACTTGGCCTCTTTCCCTGCCTGCGGCCCAGAAGTATCTGCGGGTGAGCAAGCGATTCAGCAGACAGGCCAGCTAGAAATTGTATGTCCGCAGTTGGGTTCCTTCCGCTGAGGCAGCTGCCTCATCCTCATCCTCGTCTTCGTCCTTGTGTTCGTGTTCGTCCCCATCCTCATACACTTCGTCGTCGGCGTTGTCTTTGGGGAATAAGATGAATTACATGCTACTTCAGGCAGCTGCCAGCTTAGATGCCGCCGACGACGACGACGACGGCGACGACTGCAGCGGGCACTTGAGGCCCGCAAAAACATGGAGATAAGATGTTACGTATACGCACGAAAAAGGTACCAGAAACTAAATCCCCAAGCAAATAGTTTTGCTGCAAGCAAGAGCGTCAAAAGATGGCAGTGAGGTAGTGTGGAAATTTGGCAGTGCGGGAAATCAACCGCACGGAAATCATGTCTACGCATCATTCTTTGTGCGCTATTACTTTACCTCTCCCTAGCCCCTCTTGCCCCACTATCCGACAACGTAACTTTCTTTCTTCTCTCATTTTGATTCGGTTTTTTTTTTGCAATTTTTGTTTTGTATTTCGTTTGCCGCACTTGTGTGAATTTGCGTGGCTGTGTGGAAATGTGTGATAAGCAGTTTCCGCCTGGGAATAGACCAACAAAAAGCGTCGAGTGAACATACTACTAGTACGAGTAGTAGTTCCTTAGTCTAGGCTTTCCTTTTGGCCAACCATTTCATTTCCCTGCTTCGTTTTTTTATTCAGCAAGCAGGCCACATTTTCCTTTTCATTGGCGTCGAACTGGCGTTGGCGTTGGCGTTGGCGTGTCGTGTAGGAGGATTCTGATGCCGCCAGCAAATAGTACAGAGAGAAAATACAGTTAACCAACGGCAACGGCAACGGCAACGGCAAAAAGGAAGAGCTTCGGCCACTAATGCAAATATAATGGCAAATGTTTCGGAAATATTTCATAGATAAAATTGATAAAGGCAGCAGCTCCTCAATCCCCACATCCCACTTCCCACACCCCATATTCCATATTCCATATCCCAATTCCCATTCCTCCCGTTTCCTTTTCAAATGCCTGTTTGTCCATTCCGTTTCCATTGTGCTAGGCAAATCGGAACGGAAAACTATTTGCTGGCATTTGTATCCCTTACACCGACGACTGAAGACCAATAAAAATATTATTCACATTTATTAAACAAATAAAAATTCATAATGTTCTTTGATTTAAAATAATCTACGCGAATCATGAAAATGATTTAAGGAAATTGCGATAGTCTATCAATAGATTTAAGCATGATTTATAACTCAAAAACAACTTAAGAACTTTACGGTTCCTGCCTAAGACATAGCAGTTTATAGACTGCCGTTTTAAAATATTTTAAAAATATTTACAATCAATTTGAAAACATTTTTAATTTATAATAGTTAATAATGAATATTTGAAACAGATTATTGAAATTTTAACATTTTAATTACAATATAATGTCGAACAGAAAGAAATAACAAATAGGTAGGCATTCATTTTAATTCATTCATTTCAAATGTTGCCTGAATTTTATTAAATTGTTACTTATAGTTTTGGCAAATGACGTCTTAAGCGGCTTACAGGATACCTTATAACTTTATTCTCTATTTGCTTAAATCATATTCTTTAGTAGTTTCAATATAGAAATTTAAGAGAATTTCGTTAGCACTCTAAGTTGCTCGAGACTAGTGTAAAAATAACAGTTTACCATAATCCAATCATTCAAAAATTCTACTTAGTTTGTTATATGTACGTCAAGCTCTTTCATGTATCTGGATATTTAGTATTATTAATCAGGCCAACAACTGGCATGATACGAGTACACAGAGTTAGCTATTTATTAGCCAAAAGGCTTTCTTGTACACACACATAACTTAAACATAAGTACTTTAGTGTGCTAGAGTGAGTGAGGGTGTGTGTGTGTGTGTGTGTGTGTGTGTGTGTGTGTGTGTGTGTGTGTACTTGTCACATATTCAAGTTTCCGTTGTAGATTTGTTTATGTTTGTGCTTAGCTCTGCTTCCAGCTACTTTGTTATTTTTATTATTTTTATTGTTTGGCTTAAGTAATCGAAATGAAGAAGTTCGTGAAGTGTGAGAGGATGTCAAGAAGATCATTGGTGGGCAATCGTTGCTAAATTTATAAATTCTTGAGAGTGAGAGAAAACACTACAAATCTAATATAAAATTCCATTACAATTATCAACATTTTATATAAGTCGAATAATTTCAAACCAGCCCTGGCCATAACACAAACGAGTTAAGAGCCTTTCCATCCCTTCCCACCACATTGAAGTGGGCGACGCGATGCGATAGGACGCGAAGCGGCAAATGTATCATAAATTTTCATGTTGCTGTTGCTCTAAAAATACGAATTGCGATTTTCTATTGTGTTTTGCGAGTTGAAGCGGAGAGCTGGGAGAGGAATTGGAAAAGTAGTGAATCCAGCGGCATGAAACTGGCATAAAAAGCAAAGCCCAAGACAGAACCCGTTTCGAACTGGAGTAACAGCAACTACAGTTGCTGCTGCTGTTGCTGCTGTTGCTGAGGCAGCAATTTCTGTGTCCACCCATAAAGCAGCGGCAACAGACGTGAAGTGAACGCAGAGGCAGAGGAAAGTACAAAAAAAAAAAAAAAAAAAAAGAAATGAATGCAATACAATTTCATTTTATGCAAGAAACAAGAACTGGACAGGAACTGGAGTGAAGAGAAGTAGTTGGATGAGGGATAGAGAGTTGGAGAAGAGGAGATGAGGAGGCATGAACCGGCAACAGCAACATCTTTATGGTGAAAAATTTTAAATTCCCATTAGAATTGCGCTCGGCTTTTCTGGGTTGAAGCCGTGGACTTTCCCGTTCCCCAATTCCCCAGCTCTACACTTCACAGCGGAGGTAAGTTGGCATGAGATGAAATGAAACCAAACGAAAGCAAACCAAGGCAGAGCCAAGCTGAATGAGGCCGGCCAAATGATGGGTAGATGTGCTGGAGGAGGGGTGTGTGGAGGGGTGAAGGTGTATGTTTCTGATGTCAGTAAGTAGGTGAGTGTATGTTACATATAGACATAAATAAATAAATAACAAGAAGAAACTCGCAAAGGATATGAAAGCAATAAAAACATGAAATGCGCTGCTGAAATTAGATATACAAAAATGACAGCAGCATCAACGACGGCAGCTAAAAAAAAAAAAAAAAAAAAATAGAAAGCGTCAAATTAAAGACAAAAGCAACTGCAGCACATGTGGCATTCCACAAAAAATGAACAAACGATGTGTGAAATACTGCAGAATTGACATGACAGTCGCGTTTGGTAATATGTAGAACAGAATTGTGCTCATTAAAACCATCAACTCCAAACGGGAAAGTGAGCTTAAATAGTAAGTCACTAAGTGTACGGTATAAACGACAACATGGCCAACAAACAAGCTTATCAAACTCATCAAGCAAAGTGTAATTCAAACCTTCAATTTTGTATTCGTTTCGAGGAGGCAATAAAAAACGTGGCTTGCATTCTGGCATTCTGGAATCAAAAGCAATATTCCATTTAAAGTGGTAGAGTAAGGACTCGTGAGTTCTAACTAATTGAGTATCATGTTTTCTTTTTTACACTCACAAGTGCATCGGAATCTCAGGCACTCATATTCACTGTGCTGAGCCTGCACTTGGTCAGAGGAGGAGCATGAAAAGTGCCCTGTACTGGGCTTAAAAGAAATGACTTCTCGTTCCGCTCTGGGGGGGAGATCCAAGAGGCTGGATGCAAGAGAGACGTATGCAGGAGACTGATGCGGCTTCAGTTGCTGCTGATGTTGCCCGTTTGAGCTCCTTTTTCTTTTCATTTTTGCAGTTTTCTTCTCCTTTATTTTTTTCTTTTTTTTTCCTTTTGGTGGAAACGAAGTTTACGCGTGCTGATGCGGGTAATGGTAATGGTAATGGCAGTCAGTCAGGCAGGCAAAGTCAGTTGTAGAGCAACTACACACACAGACGTAGAGTCATGTGTGATGAGTGCAACAGGAAGCTGATGCTGCTACTGCTGCTGCGCCAGTGCGTAAGAAGAAGGCAACACAGGAACGCTTCCTGCGTCCCTCGGCAGGGATTTCACTGGTCGCAGCTCAGAGCTCACAGCGCTGGGCTCACAGCAATTACAGAAAAAGCTTTGCAATCCTCTCGCACACTTTGGAGCTGCTAATGCGCAGAGCATTGTAGATAACAGCAGCGGCAACAGTAACAACAACAACAACAACAACAACAACAACAACAAGATTAAAACCAGGCTAAAGGAAGCCGCATAGCTATCAACGTCCAACGACCTGTTCTAAAAATGCTCCTTGGCTTTTCCGTTTCGTTTCGTTTCGTTTGGTTTGGTTTCTTTTCATTCTTTACGCCATAATTTATGGCAAGTTAATAAGTGGCGGGGTTCAAATTGCTTAGCCAACATCCACCAATCCACATTAGAGGGTCTAAGGCGGTTCCAGAGTCTCTCCTAGCTGAACTATTCCCTTGCACATTTTCGCCAGCCTTTTAATTAGCGCATTGCCAAAAGCCGCACACTCGACCAACTCTACACGACACCGATTCCCGATAAAAGCATTTCTCTTCCTACTCCATCCTCATCATCATCATCATCTCTATTTTCCCATTTTCATTCTATTTTTTTTTTTTTTTTTTTGGCCAAATAAAATTCTCATAATGGACGGCGCTACACTTGAGTCGAGTTGCCATGCCAGCTGCTGGAATCGTCGGAACTGGTAAAATTGCCAATCAATGCACTCGTCTGCAAAACGAACACGATGGGACACTAAGCTGGCAATCAATTAAAGTGGCGTCACAGTTCACAGCTCACAGTCCGTGTGGTTGTTGTTGCCATTGGCCGTTGTCGTTGCTGTTGTTGTTGTTGTTGTTGTTGTCGTTGTTGTTGTTGTAGTGCGCGCCAAGTCAACACTTCAAACATTAAGTGAGCATCCCTTCTAACATCCCTAAACGAACCTAATTTGCAAGTGTAAATATTTTAAATAATTTTAATTTTCACATCGGAAGTTCTTAACAAAAATGAATACTGGAATAAGTTATAGATTTATAATATACATACATATATATATTTCTAAAATATACTTATCAAAGTCAATTAGTTGGACATACGATAACACGATAAAGTTATTTAAAAGTCATAACTTTATTATTTGTGTTGAGAGAGTAATTTACCAGAGTGTTAACACGTTTATATACTTGTACATTGTATATGCATATGTATATATTTTTTAGAATAGATTAGAAATAGAAATGAATAGAAAGTACCCTGTGCTGGTTTTAAAAAAAACTTATTTGATTGTAATGGGATTGATTTCAATTATGTATACATATATAAATTGCTCAGCGTATGCTATACAACAACTATCTGTTCGGTTAAGCTGTGTTATCTGAAAATTTGAGGCTGTGATAGTTTTCTTTGCTTTGCGTGGACGGGAGTTGAGATATCGAAAAGTGGAAACAAACTTGTCCTGCGTATGGTATTCCAAAACATACATTCAAATTTTGTCGTATTTGGTTCTTATGGCTGCTGAGATCCACGCCTTCATACAGACGGACGGACGGACGGACAGGCGGACGGATGGACAAATGGACGGTGGAACAGACGGACGGATGAACGGATGGACAGATGTACGGACAGGTGTCAATCGACTTGGTTATTGATACTGATCAAGTATATATATTTCCTTTAGAGTCGGAGATGCCTCCTTCTGCCTGTTACATAAATTTGCACAAATCTATTATACCAATTTTTTGACTATTTTAATGGGCACAGGGTATAAAAAGTTCGACATCCATAGTATCAATAAAGTTAAATTTATATAAAAATTTATTTATTTAATCACAAACCGAACATAAAATTTCAATAAAATTATAAATTCATAACGAAATATTTAAATTAAAATCAAATATTAAATTTACGCAGTCAAAGCTCTATCAATTTATTTAATTTATTTTATATCATATCATAACCAATTCAACTAACCAAATTATAATATAATACTCATTCTTAACTTTTGCAATGAAATACTCGTATTTATGAAACTAGTACAGCTCTAAACTACTTCAAAGTTATAGTAAAAATTCAGCGCTTCCATGTGGTTTGCATATTTAAAACGATTTTGAAGCCGACATTTAAAAATCATCTAAAAAATAATCAATTACTTTGGAAGAGTTTACATTTGGTTGCCCCTCGATTCAGCTTGTGAACCATGTCGTAATGCAATTGGTTTCCATTTCCATACTTGCAACTGTTACCCGTACTATGTACAATCCGGGTAACAGCACACACCCGGAACACACCCGCTGCCAGTTCAGATTCAGATAAATGATGTTGCCTGCTGCTCGTTGAAATTCATGCAGTTTTTTCTTGCTATTGCTGTTGCTGTTGTTGTTGTTGTTGTTGTTGCAACTGCTGGCCCTTTACCTACTTTTTTTTTGCAGCGAGTAAAAAATGAGAAACGTTTCCCGTTTTTTGCAGGCAAATCAAAAAATTAAATAATATCGCACATTTGCTTTTGCGGAAATCAATTTCATTTCTTATTCAACATTTTGATTAATGCAACCGAACGCGAAATGCAAAGTGCAAAATGCAAAATGCGAATGTAAAATGAAGCTGACAGACAGCGACACACATGCAACTTGACTTGGACATGGACATGGCAATAGGTTTGGGAATTGGAAATGGGAATGGAAACGGAAATGTGCAAGGCGACTGGCTTCAACAACGACAATGGCGGCCACTTGACACGTGCTTAAGCACACATACACACTAAGTACACACACACACACACACACACACACACTTAAACTCTGATACGAGATGTGATTGCAACTGCACTTGCAGCCGGGTAGCAGCTGTAGTTCAGCTTTTGCGGTCACCAGGCGACCAATTGGAGCCGTAGCCAAAATGTTGTCAAATAATATTTACAGGCACTTCACATACACACACACACACACACACACAGCAGTATCTATGTGTGAGTGTTTGGATAAGTGTTGTGACAGCTTGCGTATATAGAAAATGGTATTAAGTACTGTTGAACATGACGAAGATGTCGCTAGTTCGCTGCATATCAAATTTATAGCATACTTATTGGGGCCACATATCAATTTAAATATTGATGACACTAAGAATTGCTTAAAACTGACGAAAACTGGCCACGTGCACCAATTTTCTATCTAGCTGCTGAGCTATTCTTTAATGTCACATTTCTTTTATTTTTTAAATAATACACTAGTAAAGTAAACGGTCACTTTCAAAATAATTAACAATAAGTTGTTATAACTAATAATTATAATATTCTACTTGAGTTAGTTTAAAACACTTTTTCAAGGTTTTCCTTCACAATCACAGATTTCTAATATACTACTTTGATAATGGATCTTCATCTTTTAAGATTCTTCAGATACTTTTTAAGAACTGATAATTTTAATTTCAATTTGCATGTTTGATCATTAGCAAAAATTGTTGCTCTTGAGACCAAGTATAACTACCTTTGGCTCTTGTTTGGACTTGACATATACTATTTAATTTTCAGACAAAAATTACTTTGATTTTATTATGCAGCATTTGCTGCCTGCTCAGTTGATTTAATAGACGCACATAACTTGAACGAGCAAGCAATAAAATAAAGTAGAGCACTATGGTTAATTTTCATATATTTTAGGTATTAATACAAATATCACAAGTATTAAAAGTGAGGAATTATTGACGCAACTGCATATTAGAAACCTAAGAATATAATGTTATATACCACAAATTTCAAGATAAGAGATGATTGTCAATAAACTGTACGCTCTTAATGTCAGCTTTTGCAAACAATTTCCACATATATTATTAAATTAATATAAATAACTTGTACTGGGATAAATTTGCTGTTGAAATCAATAAGCATTGTTTGTACTATTTGTGATTATTTGCTGTATTTGTACGTGTTTTATTATTAGTTTATACAATTAACAAGTTCTCTTTATGAAATATTTCTGGTAAGAAAGGTTTAAATTGTTACAATTAAATTGTAAGAGAGTAAACTTCTTTTTCGTATGTTCCAATATAAGCTTTATGATATTGTTTTCTGATTTTGATTATACTAGGACAATACGATATGTCAAAAACATAATATCACTCACAACTAGTGATTTGTTCGGGATATCTTGGAAAACAAAATGGTTTTTTTATACATGAACTTGTATTTTTTACCGATGGCAGCTACTAAATGTGATATTCGATGGAATTGAATCATACTATATAACAATTACTAGATAATTGAAGATGATAGCACGCTAACTAAACCAAAAAAACCTTCTTTCATTCTCAAATTAGTTATTATTGCTTGAAAAATGGCAAAATTCCCCATAGTGCAGAAGTTTCTAAAGACAGACCCGGGCGTCATAAAATCAACAAAATTATTGCGCACATTAACATCATGAGTTGCATATTAAGTAAAGCAAATGCAGCTGCGTCCAATTTTGTCGATGTTATTGCTGCTGTTGTTGCTGGAAAATAACGATAGCAATATTCAAGTTGGGTCACTTCGACTTTAACATATTTTTTTTGCACTTGAGTGCAGAGGAAATGTTTAGACTGGCTCCGACTCCCCGCTAACATTTGCATCTTCATCCTTGGCCATGTCTGGCGATAGTTTTTTTGGTAGTTGCTGCTGCTGCTGCTGCTCATCGAGTGCCAAGTTTCAAATTACACGCCTCGTCTGTCATAGGCACTGCTCACGAACTTTGCAAACTAAATACAAATAAATGTAAAATATAAAAACAACTAAGAAGTAAGTTACCCTGTAAACTGATTTAACATATCACCGACAAATAGATTCCATCAAATGAAACGAGATAAAATGAGACGAATATAAACACATAGATTGTATATTCATGAATATCTTGCAAAGTCTTTTCACCAATTTGATAGTTACAGGGTATATGGTATATAATATATACATTTATATTCGCATGTCTGTATCTTATATATATGTATATAAAAGACATTGAAGCGTAACACTTTCATAACGGCAGGCGACTGCGATGCCGATGACGTCGATGAGGACGACAAGGACGAAGGGGATTCAATCTGTCTTGTCACGGCGTCTGCTTATCCCATTTTGGAGTTTTTGCTCTTCCGTTCTTTGCCTTTCTCTGCAATAATTTTGAACTGTCCATTTATGTCTTCATTTTGTTTGTTGCTCCAAGGCAAATCGCATATACATATATATATATATATATATATATGTATTTATATGTATTTAATATCTAGACAGGACGCACACACACACACACACACAACACATAGATAAACAATGATATCTGGCTATTTACGGCCGTCAATAAGCCCCCTGACACAAACACGAGAGCCTTCCCAGACAATAGCCGTATATACGCGTTTGTAAGCCAAAATCCCGTAAAAGATACAATTCATAAAGCAATCCCGAGACGTTCTCGCTCGGCAAAAGTTGAGGCCAAGACAAAGCGAAAACAAAGTTGGACAAGGCACTTGGCAGAAAAACGTTTTATAGATAGCAAAATCACGCAACACTCAGATACTCAAATAACTACACTTACACACTCATACACTCGCACACACACACACACACACACATACACACATGTGTGTCGCATATGGCCTGGGCAACTGTGAAAAGTTTTGTGCTGGTCTTTTGTTGTTGTTTGCATTTTGTTAGATGGCATAAATTAGATACGTGCCGCCATCCAGGACACATTGCAAGCTTTGTCTGTTCTTTTGCCGGGTTTTAAAAATAGCTCAGATTATGTTACTTGCCGCAATCCCTGATCCCAGATCCCTGATCCCTGATACCCGATTCCCAATCCCCACCCACTAACCCCCTTTGGTAACTGTCGACAGTCGAACTGTCATGGCATAAATCATAATCAGCCTCTGCAACACTCAGCAACAACTGTTAATGGCTGCCCGCATTGGGCAATACCATATCCCTCTAGGGATTGCCGCGGGCTAACTGTGGCACTGTGGCCCGGTGGCACGGTGGCATGGTGGCATGATGACTGCTTTTTTGGGGGCGTGTTGTGTCAACATCCGCCGCCATATTTGCTTTCATCTTCTGTGGCCGACAAACTGCAAATTGAAGTCCGACTCTCGCACTCACTGACTTTGCTTTTGCCGCCTGGCAAACATTTTTTGATTAAGTAATTTGAAGTTTTGTGCAAGCCGTTCAAAATGTTCAAAATGTTTGTGGCCAGACACTGAGAGCAGGAGAGCAACACAGAGAGAAAGAGCTGAGTGTCGGACATTTTGGCCAAGTAAAAGAGCTAAAAACTTTTTCGCGCCAGCTGTGTGAATTGAAAGGCAAACTATCAAAGCCATTCCAAAAATTTCACTCAAAAATACCATTTAACAATCTTCCAAGCAAACAGTTATCAAGCAATTTAAAAAGTAACTTCTACCTCAGTCCCTCCAGTTTGTCCATAACATTAAATAACTGGCCAAGTGCAAAAATACATTAACCGAAAGTTTATGATGATGAAAAGCAAGTTGGACTTTTTTTAAGTGTTGAATTGCATAAATCAAAAATTAATGAAAATCTAATTTATCCAAGCTACAAACTTGAAACTCAACTCAATCAGAAATATAGTTGAAAATAAATACAATTTTCTATGCTTTTTTCTCAATCATATAGCCGAAATTTACATTTCTTTTGATTAGTTTATGTAAAACAAGTAATTTACAAAGATTAAATATATTAAATACGAATAACTCAACCTATTCAATACTGTTTTTTATTCAAATGCAACTATTTTTCACATGCTTGTTATCACTTTATGAAGCTTTTCAGTAGTTCTTCAGAAATTTGAACTCTCCCATTCAGATAACAATTGTTCTTCATCCGCCTAAGCCATAATTTAATAAGTTTACATAATATTTTGGCAATGAATGTTCCTGTTTTTATTATTCAACTAAACTCAAATACTTTGCAATCTGAATCTATTTGGTTATGAATCACTGATATCTTCATAGTTATCAACGCACTCGTTTAACACTTAGCAAACAAATTTAGGACTTTCCCGTCTTGTGGGCTAACAAATCTTAAGACCACTTTTGAAACCAGTTGCCAACTCTCACTCATAATGCAATATGGTAATGCTACGTAAATGGGAAAAAAAGTAAAAATTAAAAATAAGATGTGACAGTCGTCGGTTGCTGATGATGAAAATTTCAATTAGCGCAAAGTGTAATATAGAGCAGCGTCATTTTCATCAAATTATCAGTGACACCGACAAGTCAACGGCTCCCCTTCCCTTCCTCTTTCCATCACCCACTCGTGGTCCATCCCAGCGGAGTGCTCGCACTGTGTGTTCATCTTTCCGTTGGCACAGTTTTAGCCATTTTCATTTCTGGTCGACAACGACGACGACACAAAATGTCGGTCACTTGCGGTTTATGAGCGGCGCAACCCTCCAGCACCTCTCCCAGCACCCCTCCCAGCTCCAGTTTCAGCTCCAGCTCCTGCTTTGAGCACCATCCTCGTGAACAAATTGCGAATAGTGCAAATAGCCAGGAAAATTACCTAATGCGTATTTTCTTATTACAGAAATGTGCATAAGAAAATGAACGTAATGAAAAAAACACTCAGCGAGTAAAGTTGGCAAAGTGATTGAAAGAGAACAACGAAGTTGAAATACCCTATCAAAAATTAAATAGAAAATATGTGTAAAATATAATAGTAAAATTATTTGTTAAATTTTAGAAAAATAAGGGGAGTAGAAAATAAAATTATTATCTATTTATATGAATCACTTTGTCCTCACTGACTGATTAATTATTGTGGTGTTTAAACGGTAAGCACTAGGAGACTGTTATATTCACACAATCTAGCTGATAATAATGATAATACCATATAGAAAGCATATAGAAAATAAATAAAGTGATTACCTATGTGATATCTAATCTGTGTAATGGAAATGCAAGTAAAGAGTATCTTCAGGCAGATGAAAACACAGCTAAACACAGAGTTGAGGACTCAGTAAGAGAGGGACAAACTTTGAAAGACGATACGAAAATAGAGACATAATTGGAGGAGCCCAGGAGATGCAGAGGGAAAATGTGGAGACAACGCGGGACAGAAGGAATTGAAATGCGCCATGCAAATGACGCAAAATGAAATGTATGCAATTGGAAATGAAACGTTAAGAGGGCCGTGTCAAGGGAGGTGCTCGGAAAACGGTAAACTAGAGGGGTGGATGGGGGCAGATGTTTGAGGTTGAGGTTGAGGTTGGGCATAAAAACGAAGCGCAGAAAATGAAAAATAATTAGCGCAATTAATGACCACGTAATTAGCGCTTGAAATCTGCATGCAACCGTTCCCCCATCCCCCATCTACCATACTCCACCCGCTGCGCAGTCCCAATCGTCATTGCCACAATGTGTGCGGTGGCACGTAAGCCCAGGACGAACCGATGCCCAAACCATACCCTATCCCCTTGGTCCATACCTTATAGTCATTGCGGCCATGTTTGATAATTCTATCGCGCCCAGCTTCCTTTTGTCAGCCGATGCGGTTCTGGACGAAACGCTAATGAATGCGGCCCATTTTCTCGTTTTCTCATTTTCGCAATTTTGCCCACTTTTCCACTTTTCCACTTTTCCCATTTGGCCATTTAGTGCGCGCATTTGCAATGTGGCCGAGGGGGCGGATGGAACTTATTGTATAGATGAAAAACGGAAATTCAGCTGCTGTCATGACATTTCTTTATCAGCGCCATCAATCAGCACCGACTAATTAAAAATTGCCTTTGATAACGCCAAAATGGTAATGAACTAACGAATGAGTGAATGAAAAGCGAATGCACTCGTTCCATTTGCGGTATGGCTCTCGTCGCCCACACTGTAAGTCTATCTCTGTCTCTGTTCGTGCGTGCGTGTGTGTGTGTGTGTGTGTGTGTGTGTGTGCTTGCATTGGATTAAGTGTGTCAATGTGGTTGCTGCGACACAATTTGTCAAATTTCAAGTGGTTTCAAATTGATGCGCACTAAAATTAATGCTCCAAACGAAGTCCAACTGAAGAAGAAATATGTAGATGGAAATGGTATTCGAGGAATGCCCAGAGCATACTTCCGAGTTAGACAAAGAGCGAGAGTGGTGACGGGGAAGGAAAAGAGACAAGTTGAAGCTGGGCTCAACTTATAAACAACTTAAAAATTCATTGTCTACACATGGTGCCCATGACTTGGGCGTCGTGTCCTGCCCGTAGGCATGTCCATGTTGGGGAATACACAAGCAGACAGAGGGAGATAAATACATATATATGGATAGAGGCAGACCCGCAAGTACGTACATACATAAGAATTTGGGGCTGCCTTAAACTGAATGAAAAACGAAAAACTGTCATCATGTGACGGGAATCAATCTAAAGTCATTTTATAACCCGAAGAGTCATAAATCTAACTTTAATGTTTTAAACGTGACTGCGGCACGAAGCAACAGCAGCAACAGCAGCAGCAGCAGCAGCAGTTGCCCCACGGCCACGCCCATGACCAGTTATCCCCTCTCTACCGCTCCGATAAATGTGCCAAGAAGATGAAAACCTCCGGCGTTGGAATTGGAAAAGTAAAACAAGCAAATGAATGTATTTCCGTTTGGGATTTTTCACTTTCCGGCTTTGACGCAGCGTGCTGAAAAGTGTTGCCGCAGAGTCGCAGAGGCAGCAAGCTGGCAGGTGGGCATGGCCCCGGGTGGGGCTAACAATATAAATGACAAAACGAGCACAAGGCAATAGGGACAAGCTGGCAGGCAGGGAGGCAGGGAGGCAGGGAGATAAACACGGAAGGCCCAAAATACATAGATAGCATTTTTATTAAATGGGTATCAAAACTATTTTACGTGTTTGGGATCATAGTTGAAAGTATTGCATCTGTGTCTGTGTCTGTCTCTGTATTTGTGAGTTGTTCCCTTTGTGTAAGTGTATGTGTGTATGCGTGACTGGCAGAAAAACAAAACTATAGCATACTTACGTGCGCCACATAAAATGCATATGCGGTCGCTCGAATACCGCACAACAAAGACGTCTGTCTCTCTGTATGAGTGTGTGCGAGTGTTTGTGTGTGAGTGTGAGAAAGAGAGATGGTACATGTGTGCGTAAGCACAGCATTAATTAAGTATGTTCTTGAAACACCAAAGAGCAGTTGAGTGCAAAGAAGAGCGTCCAATTAATTGCACGTAATTGTGGAAGACCATTACAAAAGGATTTGGAGAGGGAATATGTTAAGCATTTTATTAGTATTATTATTACTTCTCTATAGTGAGTTCGTAAGGAACCAAAGAACTTCTACGTTAAATAAAATCTTTGATGTAATGATTGGCTTGTCACTTAAATCCTTATTGAGAAAATAATTTAAGTTATAGAAAACTATTTTATATATATATTTTAAAGCAGTACCCAGCGGGTAATAGGACTTTTAAGTTTGTGCCGATATAAAGAACATATATTCTTGATTAGTATCAACACCCTTGCAGTGGGTAAGTATTATAATTTTGTCCCGAAATATGTAATTCATGAAAACAGACATGTGCGACCCAATAAAGTATATATATTCTTGATCAGCATCAAATGCCGACTCGATATAGCCATGTCCGTCTGTCTATCTGTTTTTATGCAAACTAGTCTCTCTGTCTTAAAGTATTCTGGATGAAACTTTAAGTCTTCAGTCTTCTTCCTGCGGGCAGTACATATGTCAGAGCCGTTCGGATCGGATCACTATATCATATAGCTGCCATAGGACAGTTAGGTTGAAAAGTGCATCAGGGTTCTACAAGGGAATGCAATTTACAAGAAATGTGGTCAAAAGTGGACTTTCTCACTATATACATTTGAACAAGAATTTTTTAATCTACGATACACAATAGGGTTCGGAATGGGAGTAGGTGGGACTCATTTTGTATACCTTTTCAAAAATTAGTTTTCACCACAAACCGACACATGTTGTACGACTCACTTTAACATACAATTACTAAGACATCACTGCTACTACATACAGTTCACATTAAAAAACACGTAGTCCGTCTGTCTGTCCGTAGGAACACTTGGATCTCGGAGACTATAAGAGCTAGAGCAAACAAATTTGGCCAACACATCATCTCTGGTTTGAATTAAATTAATTTATTTTGATTGAAATGAACACACTCCACTTTTGCTTATAAATATAGTTGTCATAACATTACCAATTTTATTAGAATTATCATTACCATTCTCAATTGTATTTATATTATAATTATCATAATCATCATTATAAATAGAATCATCATAATCATTAATAATATCATTATCAATGTCATTAATACTAGTACTCATTATTAATATCATTAGCATTTGCATTAGCATTAGCTTTAACATTTGCATTAGCATAAGCATAAGCATTAGTAATAGCATCAGTATTAGTCTTAGCATTAGTATTTGCATTAGCATTAGCATTAGCATTAGCATTAGCATTAGCATTAGCATAAGCATTAGCATTAGCATTAGCATTAGCATTAGCATAAGCATTAGCATTAGCATTAGCATTAGCATTAGCATTAGCATTAGCATTAGCATTAGCATTAGCATTAGCATTAGCATTAGCATTAGCATTAGCATTAGCATTAGCATTAGCATTAGCATTAGCATTATCATTAGCATTAGCATTGGCATTAGCATTAGCATTAGCATTAGCATTATCATTAGCATAAGCATTAGCATTGGCATTACCATTAGCATTAGCATTATCATTAGCATTAGCATTAGCATTAGAATTATCATTATCATTATCATAAGCATTAGTTTTACCCTTAGCATTACATTTGCATTAGTATTAGCATTAGCTTTAGCATTAGTATTAGCATAAGCACTGGTTTTAGTATTAGCTTCAGCATTACCATTATTATTATCATTTTGATTATTAATATCTTACTGGAGCGATTTACCTCCAACCTAAAACTATACTTTAGACCATAAAAATAATAAATATTAAATTTATTTATTTAATATATTGATTGTTAACCGAAATATGATTCGAAATGTTGAATACGCATACGTAAATAGTTTGTTATCTAATCCCATTCGATGCGATGTATTGCTCTAAGCTACTTTTCAATCATGTCGAAATCACATACTAGCTATCAATTCTAAGACTGAATACTTATTTAAAACTAAACCTCTGCCACATTTAGTTGCAGATGAATCACTTGCCCAGTCGCAATTCGGAATACATTTGTATCCATTCACAGAGCATCCTAAAGGGTATCCAATATTAAGGATCTTTTGAAGCACCAGGCAATAATTTCTTGTTGCAAACACTTTTAAAAAATAGCACATACTTTAGATTATCTTTTGGCAGAGTAGTAAATGCTGCAGTTAAATATTCTGCTGTCTGTCGAAATTTATCGGCACATTTTTCGCACACTCACATGTTTTCCTACTGTCAAGGGAGATACTCATACACACACACACGGATACACCCTGACTGAGTAAAAGTATGCGTAATTTAATCAATATGAAAATCGTATTATTCACTTACTCGCATTTGTATGCAGAAATGTTTCGAAGTCTGTTCGCTTACCTGCAATGAAAAAAGAGAGAGAGAATTAAAAAAAATGGGTGAATTATTTTATTTTATTTTCCTTTTAAATTTTTTTTTTTTAGCATTTTTCAAGCTCAGTGGCATGCGACCACTCCCATTTGTGAGAGGGGTTTTGGCCTCATTTTAAATTCAATTTGGATGCCAAGATTGAGAAGATTCTGTGGTGCGCACAATTTCAGTGACAATTTCTGGATTTTAATCACATTGCGGTCATATTTAATTCATTTTATTATTATTGTTATTGTCGACAAATGCTTCTGTTGTTATTGTGCTTGATGGTCGAGTCGAAGCAAAAACCCAACCTCAAAATGTTAGGACGACAGAACGTCAGAACGTCAGATTCATCAGCACCCCCTCAACGACGACAACAACTAAGCACTATCCATAATGGCAGGGCGTTGAAAATGTAACAATTTAACAAACAATTCAATTAATGCAAATTACAATGGCCCCGGCTAATGAATATTTAATGATTAAACTAATTTCATTTTCATAATATCGTTCTTATGCCAGCGTAAATAAACAAACCCCAGTTTAAACTTCACACCCAACTCCCAACTCCCAACCCAAACCTAAAAACAAAAACAAACAGAAAACCATCAGCAGCTGCGACGATTTGCATGTTTCGAATCGATTGTTAATTGGAAATTGTTTACTGGCCGCGGGCTAAAAAGCATCGACCAGACCAGTTAACTGTCAGCATGAACAGTTAACGGTTTCACCTACAAAGTTCCAATTACGCCCAAGCAATTCCAAATAGGGTTTCACTAACACCTGATGATGATAGTCGCAGAATAAACACCGCAGAGCTCATTAAAATTTCGTATTTGAGGTATATTTGAAATTTGTCTGGAACACTTTGAGACGGTACGGTTTTGCAGCTGAAAACGGTTCAGTTTGTTAATTGAAGAAATGGTTCATTTTTGAGATAGCTAAATATAGTTATTTATATAGATATGTATCTCAAGTATTAATTTTCCCATAGATATAATTTTCAATAACTATTCCGATGTTCATTATAGTCGAACTGCTAGCTTGTAGAAATTCTACTTATAAGATATGATCTTATTCGAATCCCAAGGGCCAGTTTTTGATTTTTTGAGATCATTCACTTCATTATTAAATAACATTTCTGCAGATTTTCCTCATTACCCCGTAGATCTTCGTAATGGCTATACTCTGTTTAATATTTCCTTCAACATTCCAATTTGACAGCTGATTGGAGTTACAGTTTTATGAAGTCCGGTCACACTGTTTATTTTAACTTATTCTTATGTTCAACAGTTTTGGCAAAATCGTAAAAATATTGAAGTAAAAATATCAAGCAGTCATAAGATTTATGTTTAAATAAGTTAAATAAATCGATAATATTAAAGTTAAATTTGGCGATTTTAAAATGTCGCACATTGTATGACAAATTAAGATTAAACTTAATTTGCTGAGTGATTGATAAAACAATGTTTCGGCGACGTATTCATTAGAGCGTAATAAATAGATTTGCATATTAAGATATGCATACATAGAATCGATAAACATATGTATTTATAACAAGACTAGTACCATTTTATTAAATCTGTTGGTGGAAAACCAAAAAGTATCATAAAATAAACATGAATGATAACTACGATAAAATTGTTTTCAGTTTGCTCTCGCCGAAAAAAACTGTATTCAATTTAGTTGGCAGTTTGAAGTTAACTGAATAGTGAATACTTTGAATCACAGTTGGTTATCGATCCATCTGCTTTGTCATCGCAGCTTGTAGCTTTTACTGACAGTTTCTTCAGCTTGTTGCCACTGTGCATTGTTGCCCTGTGGTCTTTATATGGAAAATTCGATTGTTGCTGGTTGTTTGTTGTGCGTGTTTTTTCGTTGTTGGTTGTTCTTATTATTGTAGGAGTTGTTGTTGTTCTTTTTGTTGTTGTTGTTGTTGTTGGTGTTGCTTGTGCTGCTGGCTTTATGAAAACAGTTCTGTAATTATGCCACTACGACTTCGTTGCTCGTTGTTGGCCTTTGCCCGATGCTGTTGTTGTTGTTGTTGTTGTTGTTGTTGTTTTTGCGGTTGTTGTTACTGCTTTTTGTTCTAACTTTGCCAATTTGGACACTGTCGACAGAAGTGACACAACTTTTAGTAGGTACTATTGTCGTCGATGTTGTTGCTGTTGTTGTTGTTGTTGTCGCTAGTATTGCTGTTGCTGTTTTTGTCGTCATAGCTATAACGTTTATTAATAAGTTTGACTGCACAATTGTTGTTGCTACGCTGCTGTTGCTACTCAGCTGGAGCTGTTGTTTTTCTACCTGGCTAATTTTTGGGGTCTGAGGCCATGGCATGACTTGTCATGAAAGTGTACCAAATAAGGCAGGGGATACAACTAAAGCTAAAGCTGGAAAAAGAACAAAAAAAAAAAGAAAGAAAAACAACAATATATTGGCATGAGACATTTGCCAAAATGAGCCCCAAAACCGGAGCGCTAAGGAATTAGAGCAAAGTGCACTTTTTGATGACTTTTGATTTGTTTTACGATTTCCCGCTATGAATATTTATTGTCATGCCGTTCATTCAGTCGCCGGCTGCCGTTTGTCAGTCGTCAGTCGTCAGTCGTCAGTCTTTAAAATGCACGAACATTGCTGTCATGGTAACAATAACAACGACAACTACAATAGGCAACAACGAATTGACACGCAGCATTACTCATACGCCCCGCTGGTCGCTAGACAGTCAACGAGTCACCGAGTCAGTCAGTCGGTTGGTCGGGCAGTCCGTCTCAGTGACTCGCTAGCTGGCTCAAAAGGCAGGCAGCAACTTTTTAATTGATGTTTACTCAACGTTCAACATAATTAACTCTGTGGAAATATTTAAAGCATCGTAAATGGGCATTATACGAGCCATTAAATGAATTTGTAAACGCTTCACTTGAACTAGAAGTAAGCGAAATGCCTTTGGTATTACCTCAAAGCAATCTTTCCATTTATATACGATATGCCGTGATTGCTGTCCCTATCGCTGTCTCCATCTCCATCTCCATCTCCATCTGCCTCTTCATATTCCAATTTCCTCTCTCCCCGTGTTCCATTTTATTCTAATGCTACGCGTATTTGCACTTTAAACAATGCCATAAACGCAGCAAGGCGCGCATTAACACCGTCAAACACAACTCGGCTACGGAAGTCACGAGTGCTCATACTAGTTCCCCATTCAACATTCAAAATGTTTCCCATTGTCGGTGACCTTTACGACTTGCAGGGTTGTAACATAAATAAAAGCAGCAACTGCGACAGCAGTTGGCAAAAGCCAAACGGCATTATGACCTCACTTCCGCCGCGATACATAAAAATGTGGGACGATCGAATATGAAGCAGTGGAACAGATTTGAAATATATATCTTTTGGGAATAATATGTGTCTTACGGTAAATTTAATTGCATCCCAAATATTTCTATTGCTTCGTATTTCGCAAATTCATTTAGTTTACTTTATCATATAATTATTGTAATTTAGTATTTCACAATTACTTTTGTACTTTATAATGTTTTGAATCTTTTTGATTGTCATGTATCTCATAGTTGTTAATATATTTTTGTTACTCATCTATCTTTCACATATTCTTATCACAGATGTGTTAATATCTCAGATACACGCTTGTATCATAATGTTTTTATAATTTCGAGCTAAATCAATGACATTAGTATGTGATAGATTATTTTGCATATCACAAATACTTTATGACCTAGAGTTTATGTAACTTGATTGCGGGAAGTCGCCTATCTCATACGTAGTTGCATTGGCATTACACAGCTACAATTGTATTCAACAAATACTTTCGAAAGTCACAGCTAATATCATTACATCAAAGACATTTTTCAGTCTCACAGTTACATGTGTATCTTACTAACACGTTTCCATATCATAGATACTTTTGAGCCGTTCGTTCAATGACAGATAGTCGCATTGTTAAGCATACATACAGCCATTGTTAAGGACAGTTGCTTTTGTATCGCAATCCTCATTATAAATTTCATCCCCATCATATCAACTGCATTCTATTGTACGAGTAGTTCACCTTTACATCTGAAACATACATTCAGATACTATTGTATCTTTGTTGCAAATACTTTTGCACTCACGTTCACACATACGATAAAACTTTGCTAGAACTCAAACTGATTTCCCCACTACAATTGGAATGTACTCATAAAGATGCGAGTAGCGATACGAGTGAGACTGCAATATAAATTCCAAGCAGGATATTTGATGAATTTGTCAATACAACTGAAGTTAACTGCAGCATGCAGATAGTATGTATGTGTAATGTGGCCCCAGGTTGAGCTATGTAGTTGCATGTATCGTAATCTTACGCAACTGGGATGATAATCCAAAGGGCATGATCTATGCCGGATTTGTTGAATTGATGGATGATGCATGATGGATAGAGGGATAGAGGGATAGAGGGAGCCGCTCTCGTGATGTTATTAATAAATGCACTTGAGAACGTTCACTTATTAATTCTTTAGAGCTAAATCAAAAGCCAAAAGTGCAAGGAGGCAACTTGGCACTTGGTCGGCGTACGTGACCAATAACAAGAAATTTGTTATTTACAAGGCTGTCCTGCCTCTACCTATCTATCTGCCCGACCAACCAACCGACCGACCGAACGACCGACCCACCGTCTGTCCACGCGTCTGCCTGTCTATATATGTCTATCTAACTGTTGGCCTGTCTTTGTCTGTCGCATATGCGACAATCCTGGCTGCCCGACACTAGCTGTTGTCCTATCCTCTGTCCTCCTGTCCTGTGTCCTGTCGACAGTCGAGTCATTGTAAAGTCAGTGGCCTAAAAACATTATGAAGTTGCTCACTTGATCGTGCAATGTACCTTTTGATTTTGTTGCCCAGCACTTGGCACGTTCCACGTTCCATCAGCCGCCAGTGAACAGTGTACAGTGAACAGTGAACAGTCAGCAGTCAGCAGGCAAATTTTTTTTAGGGAGTGTCGAGCACGAAACTCTTCTGTGTCGAAGCCAGAACCACTAACTGCATTGTAACAAAAATTAGCACAACTGCTCGCTAAATCGAGAAATGGGCAACGCCTGTCTGTGGATCTGTCTCTCAGTCTGTCAATTTGTCCCTCTGTCCCTCAGTCCCACTGTCCATTTGCCTCTCTGCCTGTTTTTTCTGATGATGTGTGAAAAGTTTATTTGGCCAGTAAACACCATGAATGGCTAGCAAAATATACAAAAGGCGAAAGCGAAATAAATGCGAAAACAACTGAAAGAACAACATATTCTATTTTGACAAGCTCCCAACGAGCGCTGGACGGCATCAAGAGTCAAATGGAGCAACTGCATCAACATCATCAACCGGAGGCAACCGCAGCAAAAGCATCTGATACACAGGCTATTAAATGGCCTGATGCATTGCCACATTGGCAGCCACAACAACACAATTACAACAACAACAAGAACAACAACAACTGCAGCAAACTGTAACAGCAGCAAATGCATTTAGCAAATGCAAATCAAGTCTATAGACTCTGGTGGCCGAAAATCAACCCAGTTTGAAACTAACAATCTGCGAAACTCAATTCAGCTATAGGCTTAACAAACTGCCAAAATTGCCTATTGAGGTGACTAACAAATCGAATTTAGTTTGATTTTGAGTAACCCTTTTTCATTTTTGAATTTGCCTAGGCCCTAATACTTTATTCCGATAGATTGAAAGATCAATATTAGTGATTTGGATACGTGTTTATCCATTGACACGCTCTTAGATAATATTTTAGCTATTATTATATGTACTAATCATAATTTATAACATATAGCTATCTATAGATATAACATATATCACATTTACGTATATATATTATTACTACTATTCGATTAACAGTGCATTAACAGCAAAAATGTCTTCTTTAATATATTCGTATATAATTGAATGCAATTGAAAAAATACTAACTTTAATTGACTTGTAATTGAGCTGCTACAAATAGTTGCTTTTACTAAACAATTATTTAATTAGTGCCACAATTTTAATTAATATTTTTTGTTTACATATTAAATTGAGAAAATTATTTAAACAAATGTTTTGCTTGCTTTAAAGTTCAATGGCCGCTCGACTGGCACTTTGTTGATTTATTTACATGTACAACACACACACACACACACACGTATCCACACTATACGAATACACACACAAACATACACACAAACGCAACGAGAGAAACAAAATGGCGGCCAAATGACCGAGGCATCTGGCGGTATTCGGTTTGGAGTCACCCCCCCGCTTGCTCATTAATTTAAGCTTTGTATGTGATTTGATGAAATGAATATATTGTGCAATGTTCTGTTGAATTTATTAAGTATTTTAATAAATAAACTCAGCGCAACTGCAGCAAATGGCAAATGAATTAGTTTACAGCCGGGCGGTTTCTGTCTTTACCGCCTCGACTTTTTCGGAATCCCCCTCCTTGTCCACACAGTTGCAACTTTACGAGTAATGACTAATAAATATGTATGTACGATATGGCAAATTACACATATAAAGCGTTTATATGTGCCCCATATATGTGTGGCACGAGTACTCGTACTTATACTCAGACTCACACTCACACTCAGACTCACACTCACACTCCGACTCGCATTCATACTCATGCTCGAATTGTACATGTAATAAATATAATAATTTATTTTTTATGTCCCACCTTCGTTTCGCTTTAATCGCCTGAAACACATTGCGTATGACATTCTCTCTGTGTTCTTGTGTGTGAATGTTTTGATTTTTAGCCTATTGGCAATGCTTTCAATCTGATCAATTTGCTGCCGCACTTTAAGACCAATTCAGCTGCAAGCATTTTGTGTTTTACACACATAAGACTGACCTGCCCCGAGCTGTAATGCTTGGGGCATGAAACGTCCACAGTTTGCCACCGAATGGGGGGCGGGGGGTGGGCGGATACTTTATCGTTTGTTGTTATCGCCGTTCCGTTCGTTATTCTCTCGCACACATTCTACAAAATGCCGACAGGATTGTCTAAATTGTCTCATTTATATCATTCCAAATTCAGGAAATTTTCTTGTTCAAGCTTCAAGCTAAAATTTGATTTAGTTATTTTGATTTAGTTAAGATTTTTCGACAATTTTAATTAACTTTGGAGAGAGAAACATGCTAGTATCGTCATATACGTACACATAGAGAAAAGGAAAATGTATGCATATTACAATTCAGCTGCTTTCCTATTTATTTATTTATTAAATTTTGTACAATTTTATGAGGGCGTCTCGTTCAGCCATTTTTTCGCTTTGGCATTTTGAAAGGCATTTTTAATTATTTAGCTTGTGCAAATAAATCCAGCAATGTGTGTGGGGTTAGGGCTGGTGTGTAGATGTGAATGTTGATGTGTGTGTGTGTGTCAGTGTATGAGAGAGTGTGTGTTTGCCATAAACACACACACACCCATATAGATATATATATATATATGTATAATAACGAAAGCTTAAACAAACACACACAGACAGTGAGATACCAAAATACTCACAAGCTTATTAAATATAAATCACATTTTACTGGTACTCGCACTTCTCTCCCCACCACGTTTCACATTCAGAACCAGACTCGACCACAACAACAACATCAACATCAACTACAGCAGCATTAGCAACAACCGGCGTACTTGATGTCGTCACCAGGCAATCAACAGTCCACAAATATGCCACACTTTCCCATGCATATGACACCATTTGCATTACTTCTCTTCTTTTTCATTTGTTTTCTCCTTTTTTTTGTCTGTTGAATGATTGGCGACAGTGTATCCATATTTTATGCTCTCACTCAAGTACACTTGTAACTGTTTTAATTTTTCGATACATCGACTTTTTGCCTAGCTTTTGCATACATTTTTTAAACTAATTCAACACTGCGATTATGCGTATACGTCAGAAAGTTGCTTAAAGTTTCCAGCTGCTTATTTGTCTGCTATAATTAAACAGTAAACAGCTAGCTTTAAAATGTACCTATTAATTAGCTCGATATCAAAAATTAAACCATCTAAAATTAAATTAAAACAGATTTTCTAATTGTAGAAAATGTATCTCTCTGAATGAAATCGGATCAACCTAAAGTTTTTGCAAAGGCAAGTATGCGATTCCTATAGAAATACGAAATTTGTTCAATTCAACTGACAAGTATTGTCTTCATATATACTTATGTACAAGTATGCAAGTTTATGGTTGGCAAAACAAACTAATATACTCCTAAAGTGGTCTTAGTGTGTCATCGCGAGAAGTCGAAAGAAAGAAGCCCACGCAAATTGTTAACGTGAAAGGCGAATAAATTCTTTTAGCAATGACAACAGCAAAGTATGTCGATGCGCTGTGGCAAAGTTTGTAATTTGAGTTTTTTAGTGACACGAACGCTTAAATGAAATTCTTGACACGACGAAGCTTTAATACACTTTCTAAAGTCAATAGAATGAAATGATTACTAACAACAAAAAGTGAGAGCTAAGAACTTTAATTTACGATCAAAGCAATCATTAAATTAATTGTGATTATACTAATAAAAAATAACTTTACTTCAGCTAGCATTGACTGTCATCGATATTATTATTAAAGAAAAAAGAAAGAAGGAAGAATAAATTCAGCAAAGTTTCAATTTAAGCTCAAAACTCATCCAGTTGCTTTGGGTATAATCGTTAATATTGTCTTTTTGATTTTTTTTTTTTTTAATATTAGACTCTTCTACATATATGTTGCATTTGAAAACACATTAGGGCATTGATCGTATCTGAAATCTCATTAAATTTACTTTGACTGTAAACAATTGTAACTGATTAAATGCCATTTTAAAGTAACCGCAACCTTCGTCAAGTTGATTGGACTATCTGTAGGTCTCGTCGCATTCTCACCTTGTCCAAAGTTTAGTGAGTGTATTATGGGCTGTGGGTTGTAAGTCGGGTGGTTGTGTTGTTTGTGGCAAGTGTATAGGTGGAAGGGGCATGGATATTCACTAAAAAGACAGCGCCCAGGCTGACAGGTGGAAAAAGGTCGCGCGTACATGACACGACACAGCCGCCAAGCTGTTATAGTGTGTCCACCTCGTATTCTGCCCCTTATTTTTATCCACAGCTTCTGGCCAGTATTTTTTTTTTTTCGGGTGAGTGTGGCGCGTTTGTCCGTGTTCATTACTGCGGTTAATTTGTTTGTTCTGCTCACTTGCTGTGTTGGGGTTCACAGGCCAGAACTGTACCTACAAATTTTTGCGCTCACTTGAAATTTTGTGTGTTATGTTTTTTAATAAGCTTCGCTGCGGACAGGTGCAAAAAGTAAAGTAAAAAGAGTGTTGGACACACGGTCAGGGGGATGAACTCGACGAGGAGGTGGGGCGTGGCTGGTGACGAGAAGGGGGGGGGGGAGGCACAGGCAATCATCTGCTGGCACGTTGTTGACATCAAAATAATGACTGTCGGTCTGGGGATTGGGGAGTTGGATGTGGATGTGGATAAGGATGAGGATGTGGATTGTGGCGGGCAGCATGGCCCGAAAATGCCACAGTAACAACAAGCGCGTTTGTGGTGGCGGCAAAAGTAAACATATGCACAAGATACACAACACACACACACACACACACACTCGCACACAGCACACACACCGCACACACACACACACATACAAGTGGCACATAAAACAGCAGCCAAGCAGTTTGCCCCACTCATCAGTTGCCTTCGTCTTGCTCAAGCTTACAACATGCCTCATCATCATTATCATCATAATCATCACTGTTGTTGTTGCTCTTGTTGTTGTTGTTAATTACAAAAAAAATGCAAAAGCACGAAAATGCTGCTGTTTACCAAATTAAATGCTACTAATTGGACGAGTTTAGCGGCGCTCAAGTGTATGCTCTGCGACTGTTGAGCTGCTTAGGCGCTTGTACGGGTTGTCCGACAGAGACGGAGACACTGAGCAAGAAAGAGAGGGAGCTAGAGCGATGTGGGGTGGAAAGCGGTATGCAGCAAAGCAGCGGTAAGTATCATGATGCTATGGAATTTTTAATGAAAGAAGTTATTAGTATGTATCTTCATCGTTAGCATAAAAAATGAAAGTCGCCTGAAACATTTGAATATTTGAGACACGTTTAACAGCAAAAGTCAAGCCGGAGATACAAAATGTACTTATTCTATCTATGCCAAGTATACTAAAAAAGAGAGCGACGACGATCCGTCAAGTATTTCAAGTACATAATACATAAAAACTAATAACAAGAGGAAAGATTTCTTTAGACTTTCGTTCTATTGATCCCAAGCAGAGCCGTAGGCTTTTTAAAAACTATATTATCAAATAACACTCTGTTTACTTTTTCAAGAAACAACATTTAGTTAACATTTCTTGAGAAGCTAATAAGTTTATTATACAAAACTTATTGTTTGAAGGATCGTTTCTATGTCGATTTATGATACAATTCCTTTCTTACTTTTTAGACCCTTTACTTTAAAAAAGTATAAGGGTCTATTAAGATTGTCAAGAATAAAATGTGCGCAGCAGGCTTAAGGAAATCTGGCAGACCCCTTAAGCTATATATATTCTTGATCAGAATCAATATCAGAGTCGATAAAGCCATGTCCGTCCGTCCGTCTGTCCATCCGTCCGTCTCTCCGACCGTCCGACCGTCCGTCCTTCTGTCCGTCCATCGGTCCGTCCGTCTGTCCATCCGTCCGTCCGTCCGTCTGTCCATCCGTCCGTCCGTCCGTCTGTCCATCCGTCCGTCCGTCCGTCTGTCCATCCGTCCGTCCGTCCGTCTGTCCATCCGTCCGTCCGTCCGTCTGTCCATCCGCCCGTCCGTCTGTCCATCCGCCCGTCCGTCCGTCCGTCTGTCCGTCCGTCTGTCCGTCCGTCCGTCCGTCTGTCCGTCCGTCTGTCCGTCCGTCTGTCCGTCCGTCTGTCCGTCCGTCCTTCCGTCCGTCCGTCTGTCCATCCGTCTGTCCGTCCGTTCATCTGTCCGTCCGTCTGTATGAGCGCCTAGATCTTAGAATCTTACAGCCTCTGAGATCTAGACGTTCATTCAGAGACACCAAATGTGGTATATTGGTCCGTCTAAGGGCTAAGCAGAACCAGATTATGTTAAAATTTTTCCATGTCCCCTACCGCCCCGTAAATCGAAAAAAATGTTGAAATACCATAAAACGAGAAATATAAAAGCTGGAGTCCTGAATTTTGGCATGCAGGGCAAACATCGGGGTGCTAACTTATCCTGGGTAAAGGGTCTCTCATAGTCGGCCTCGACTGTAGCATATCGTTTCCTACTATCGCTCCCGCCCCGACGCTTCGGCTTGTTTTTATCAAAATAAAATTAAATATGGGAATCTTGACATACTGAATTGCACATATTGAAGAATAACATTTATTTTCATTGTTTCTAATAAAAATTGAGCAAAAGAGTTATTCGATGATTTTTAAATAAAAATTTAAATTTTTTTATTATTTCACATTTTTTTTATATAGATAAAAACTATAGTTATATTAAATTTAAAATAATTAATATTGAAAAAATTGTATTATTCTGTTTATGGGATACTTTATCTGACCTTGTTCCACTCATCTTCCATTCATTCATCAAATATAAGTGTTAGACTGTTTTAATTGTGTTCATTTATTTATTTTTATTTTAATTTACTATTAATTACTGCTACTATTAATTATAACTAATCCTATAGTGATATTCAATAATCAATTGATGAATGCCTCCTCGACCATCGACATTATGCCTATCGATACAAAAATCGATTGCATACTTTGCAGCGTTGTGGAATACACGGCAAATCCAAAGCAAAATACGAAGGGCATTGATTGAAAAAACAGTTTGTGGTTGGTCAAAGCCAATGCCACATTAAAACGCCAGCAAGACAAGGGACAAAGTGTGTGGCTGGTGAGGAGATGAGAGGATGGGGGTAGGCGGGAGTTTGAGAAATCATCAGCTTTAGCATGAGCTTCAGTTGGAAGCGACTGCGGCTTTTGTGGCCGGCAGCAAACAAAATGGCGTGCACATGTAAACATTTAAATCTGTTTGCAAATTATGCATGGCAGCCACAAAAGCGGACAGTGAACGCAAAATGAAATCTGAATAGCGAAAAAAGAACAGAAAATGAAACAGCAGAGGTATGAGGCATGAGGCATGTGGCATGAGGCAATGACAGAGGCGTGTGACCAGAGCAAACAACAGACTGCTCACATATTAAGCGAGACTAAAGCCGAGAATAAAGCCAGTCTCGGACTCAGACTCGGACTCGGACTCGGGACTGCGACTGATACTGCAATGACATTCCGGGCACGTCACCAACGACAGCCAACATGGAGACCAACACGGATGTGGACACAGACAACGATAGTGACACCGAGAACGATACGGACAACGACACCGACTAATAAACTCGACTTGCCGGCATAAAAATATCCATGCAAATTAATTAAATATTTACAGTTTACTAACATAAGCAGCCCCCGCACTTGGTGAGCATCATCAAAGCGATGCTGGCCAGGCTAACAAGTGTGGTGGAGTGGTAGACGTGCGAAAAGAGGAAATGCCAACATGGCACACGCTTCCAAGAGCAAAGCCAAAGGCAAAGTCAAGTAAGCTTTGCGCTGAATTGCAAAAATATGCAAAGGTAAGCGCCAACAGCGTATGAGAGAAGGAAGAAATGAATGCCCGACTGCTTCGATGGTTTAGGTGGTTGGGTGGTTGGGTGGTTTACTACGTGGTGCTCTCCAGGCACAGCTAGCAACAAGGGCGGAGCGGGGTCAGGCGGCTGGCTGATTGCCCAGCAGGCAGCAGCTTGTCTGATTGAAGTGCCGAACCGACGACGACTACAGAAATTACATGCCATGGAGTCGGAGAACAGAGCCTCAGCATCAAACTCTCAACTTCAATCGCAGTGTCCGGTGTTGCCAGTTAAGCGCATAGTTGAGCAGCCGCCTCATGCCTCATGCCGCATGCCACATGCCGCATGCTGTCTGCTGTAAACCAAATGAAATTAGTGTTAAGCTGCCTACTGCCTGCTGCCCGCTGCTTGGGCAGGTGGGCAAATGAAACTGACAACAAACAACAAACAAAATATAAATAAACTTTTATGTTTGTAATCAAATTTTTGCCACGCTGCTGACGCTGAGTATAATAAATTTAAATCAATTCAAAGGCTGCCTGTGATGCGAAAATTATGCCAACAATATTGTGGCATGCAACATCAGAATTGTGATTTAAATATTTTAAGCGATCCACTTGACCCAGTAGAATCTTAGACATTATCACTTGCATAACGCTTGAGACAGGAATATTTAAATTAAACCCGATTTAATGCCATCAATTGACCATAACTTATAATTACTATTATAAATCATAACACATTGATGAGAGACAATCAATAGAATTTTAATAATTGTTCTGATGAACCGGAGTTACATACTTATAATCATGATGTCATCACTTTGTAATTGTATTAGTTTGCTAATAATCTCTGATTGTAATAGTTCGTTATCGAAAATATAAATGTGAAGAATAAGAAAGCGACTTTATTTTTATTAAATTGATTGAAAATAAATACAAACAAGGCACTGCAAACAATACTATCAATTTTGCAGGAAAATGCTGGAAAAGTGCTTTCTACTTTCCAATATATATAATAAGTATATTGTAAGCAGATACAAGATTGGCATAATTGCCTATTATTACAGCTTATTGCTATTTTCTGTACTCTTTTCCTGCACTCTCAATGCATCTATTTCAAGAAACATTTCACGCAAATTATTTGTGGCATTAACAGAAATGAGAAGTTTGTTGTTGCTAAACAACACCACCAGCAGATTATAATACTACATTTAGATAATTGACTGGCTTTGTTATCATCATGTATCCTCACTGTTTGACTTTCAAAAGGAACTCTTTTCTAAGACTTAATTTTCATTTAATAATTTAAACTTTTTACCATTGTGCATATCTAGAAGAAACTGCATGATATGTCAAAGAATTTATAAATATTTTGCTGTCAAATCAAATCAACTTCGTACTGGATAAACTGTCTGCCATCCTCTCACTTAAATAACATTTTTATGGCAGCTTCATCCATGGTTACTTCAATGAACTGTATGATTATCTAAGCAGAGTTGACAATATTTACTAGTAGTACACTTGAAGAAACTCAACATCGAATAAATTGTCATACACTCAGACGGATATATGAACATATGCTACTAGGATGTGTGTACGTCCTCCATGGTTTGTTGAATTGCAATTAAGTAAGCTTTTGTTCAACTTTTCATTTATATAACAAACTTTATCTTCTCTAAAAGCAACTGCAAAATAGTTTGAGTATGGCATTAAAAACAAACGAAGGCAACTTTAAAGACTACCATAATATTTTATCCATCTCGAGCCCCTAGATATCAAGCAAACAATTCAGCAACTACTTCTGCTGTTTCTCCACCCCCCTGAATATCCTTCATTGTGGTAACTCTCCGCCGACCCTCGATAGGACCTCTTAGGACACACAGCTGATTCCTTGGAGTTTGAAATTCGTGGTTCATGGTAGTAATCGCCTATCGACTATTATCCACATTATTCACATGCCGTCCCCGAACAGACACCCTTTTCTTTCCTCCTTGCTTTCCCCTTTGGGGAGTAGCTAAATTGTTGCACTTGTGAACGCCGAAAAATAAATAAAAAGCGTAACGAAATGAAACCAAACTCGAAATACCAAAGTAAAATACCAACTGCAAAAGTACAGAAGAAGTACAGCACAATGAATGGGACTCAATTCCCAAAGACAGAGATGGGGACAGTGTGGGAGGGAGATGGAAGATTGGAAGATGGGTATGGTGGCCCTGCAGGCCGAACTTTTAATGGCAAGAGCAAAGAGACAAGCGTGTGCATGGAACACATGTCCTGGCTGCGGGCTTTTCGGGGTAGAGGGAATGACAGCATGGTTGTTGGCAACAGCGTATTGGGGAGCGGGGGGCGGGGGGCGTGGCAGCACACTTAAGTGCATGTTACCCAACAATTTACTAGCGTAAGTTGGAAAATTTGAATTGGCCGCAGCAGGCAGAGAAAGCCAAAAGACGCCTCAACTGAAAGAACTAAGAAGATGAAATAAACCAAAAAATGCGAATGCAAAGAAATTAAAAGATGAAGAGAGTAGAAAAGAGTAGAAAAGAGTAGAAAAGAGAAGAAAAGAGAAGGGGAGCGAGCGGTAACAAAATGAAAAGAAAGTCAGTCGTCGTTGTAGCTTGGCGAAAGTTAAAGAAGTTGAAATGAAGATTTATTTGCCTATTTGCTTATTTATCTTTAGCCCAACTAGAAGCGACACAACGCCATTTTATGAGTTGCTTGGAAACTTGTGCAACTTGCGGCACTCTCACACGCAGGACACGCGAATGGATAGAGTATACTTGCAGCGGCAGGCGGGGATGTAACGCTAAGTACCGTAAACTTAAACGGTGCCTCACTTTCTAACTGCCCCTACATCCAAGGCGGACACTCTGATGCGCCACTCTGTAGTCTGTGTGTCCTGCGTTCTGTATCCTGTTGTGGGTAACTTATTGTATGTAGTTAGCACAAATTTTACATGTCTTACACACAAACACACACACACACACACACACACACTCAGATTTATCCTTGCCTGGCCGCGCCCTGCACTCGTCTAAGCGAAAAAGTTTCGTTTTCGTTTTCTTTTTACCGCTTTTTTTGTTGTTTTTGTCTTTGTTCCTGCTGCTGTCGCTATCCTCTTGGCCTAAACAGGATACATCCTGTGCGGCGGTGCAGCGAGTGCACTAAATACGAACTACACCCAGTTAATGGGCAATTTAATTATACGGAAATCACACAAATTCATCTAATTAGTTTGGCCTTTTAATTGCCAGGACACTTGAGCTGCCGCTGCACTTCAAGCTCCAGACAGGGATAATGGATATACGTGGAGCCCACGGACTTGGGCAGGACATGCCATAAAGTATGTCACACAGTGGGAAGGAAAGACAGACACACAGGGTAAAAAACATAAAAATGGGAGAAAGAGCTACTTGCAAATATCGTTATCAATGGAGTTTACCTTGTTTACCTTGTAAAATTGTAAATATGAATTCTGTCAACTCGACAACTGCGAATTGAATTGCAACTATGTTGTTGCCATTCTTGTTGTTGTTGTTGTCACAATAGCCAATTGACTTGCGAATTGACATTTGAGCCCTGACGTTCTTTGCCTTTGTCATTTGTAATTGTCCATTGCGTTAAGCCTTAAAAGCCAACATATCTTAGTGTATGACGATACAATACCCAGTACTTTAAAGGCACATTTTTAGACCCTTTGCTTTAATAAGTACAAGGGTCTACCAAGTTTGTGAAAAAAAATTGTTTAACAGGTATAAGGAAGTCTGGCAGGCCCCATAAAGTATATATATTCTAGATTAGCATCAACAGTCGAGTCGATATATACATGTCCGTCTGTCTGTCCGTCTGTATGAGCGCCTAGTTCTCAGAGACTATAAGAGCTAGAGACACCAAATTTGCTATGTTGGTCCAGTTTGTGTCAAAATTTTGCCACGCCCCCATTGAAATACCATACAACGAGAACTATTAAAGCTAGAGTCCTGCATTTTGGCACGCAGCACAAACGTCGAGGTCGTAATGTATCCTGAATTTCATCAGGATCGTATAGTTAACTCGAAAGTTATTCAAAACACAATATTACTCAGTGTCCTGGCAAAGGAAGAAGGAGAGCAAGAAGAAGGAATATGCATTGGGCATATACTATTATCAATAGAAAATGGGGATGAAAAAAGTGGGTGCGTTTTTCTTAATCCTATCATATGCAATTAATGAAAAGTCGATAGTTTTACAGAATGGTCTCTCATGAACGACTTCGACTGTAGCCCAGACTCTACGGCTTGTTATTTATACAATTTTTAGAAATGCAAATAAAGATTGCATATTTACATATTTACTATGAAAGTAAACTTATGTTCAACTTAATTTATATTAATTCCGCAAGAACTTGAGTTACATTTGTATATCCTGTAGAGAAAAAGGAAAATAGCTAAATGTTTTACACAATATAATATTATAATAGTCAAGATCAACGTCAATCTTTAATATTATACTTCTATCGATAGTAATTCCATTGTACTATCAAGTTCCTTCCTTTTAAGGAATATCTATTTAGCATACATATATTTATATATAAAATGTGATTTGTTCTTTAAAATAATGTTCTAACTATTTAGATCTAGTATGCCGATACCAACGATCTGAGCAATTAAACATTTATGACTAATATCGACATTTTGACAGCACTTTTGGAAACTATAAGTGCTGTAGATACTAAATTTTATACGTTGTTTGAATACAGCAAAACTATTTTTGTTATCACATGGGAAATGTTTGCTCAGATAAAGAATTAAAATGAATGGACATATTTTCAGTGAAACTAGTGTGAGCCATAAACTCAGCTCATAAATAATATGAAACTTTATTTATTTAGATTAAGCATAAACTGGTTTAGTTGAGCGTTCGATATAAATACATTAATTTAGAAAAAAAAGAGACTGTTTACCCAGCAATTTTTATGGAAAAATATAATGGAACAAAGATCTAAAATACATTATATAAATGGAATACTAGAATGTACGGCGTACATTATGGGAAAAGCATTAAATTGTCGGCAAAGTCATCAAATTGGGGATACGACATGGAGCGAATGGATAAAGTGAAGCACTCGACATTAAAGGCAGAGAAAGACAGCGATGGGAGTTGAACAGTTTTCCATTTGATGTGCGTTAAGTAAAAGGTGCTTTTAATATTTAAGGCATTTGCACACACACACACACACACACCGAGACAGATACTGTTGCCAAGGTGGTAAGAGCATGTGAGATGTAAGGACGCAAGGATGTATCCACTTGAAAGTGCTGATGCCCAGCCAAGGTTAGTTAAAAGTTAGGCATTCGCCACTCAACGTGCCAAATTTCACGCCACTTGAAGCGATGCGGAGCAGACAAGAGAACTGGTAACTGGTAACTGGCAACTGGCAACTGGTAGCTGCCATTTCTACCACATGTTGCCAGGGTAGCAGGTGGCAACTGGCAGCTGGCAGCAGGCACCTTATGCCTTCCTGCCTGCCTGACTGACGGACGTTTTAATCCTTTTGCATTTCGCGTGCAGCGTAAAAAGCATCGTTAAATAAACATGAGAATATGAATGTATGATTGCGTTTCAGGCCATGCTTAACAGCAGCCAAACTGCCACATGCCCCAAAACATTCTCAGCATTAACTGCCAGGAACTTTATGGCTGAAACTACCTACACAAACGAAACTTCAACCCCCCCCCCCCCATTCTACTCCTTCCCTTGCTTGCCGACTTTCTTTTTAATTTGCGTCAAGACTTTTATATACTTAAGAACTCGACAGCGTCGCGTCGCGTCGCGTCGTTGCCTTCATTGGAACAGATTGTGGGGAGTGAAAAAAAACTTTAACTCGCTAATCAATTAAAATCGCAAGCTCAACTTTGAAGAGTTGCCTTCTTCATAGTTACAAGCATAGCGATTTTTATTTGCCTATTTCCATTTCCATTTCCATTTCCATTTTTGTTTTTGTTTTTATTTCTATTTTTATTTTTACTTTTAATAAGCAAATGCAAAAGTCGTAAAAAAAAATTGCTAAATTGATTTATGCTCCACAATTCCCCCATTTTCGCTTTCTTCGTTTCTTTTCGCAGCTCGGTGCCCAAATACTGGTAGTAGTCTTAGTAAGTAGGAGTGAAATCAGCATATTTCTATTTATCATCGGTAGGGAGCGTAGGGAACATAAATCGTCGCTTGAGTTTCCCAATTTATGCAGCACGCATCGTGGTTTTTAGTTGAGTTAAGAACAGTGGCATATTACCTAACCCCAAGAGTGAAACTCTGCTGTTGAACTCAGCACTTGAGGAGAAGCAAATGTAGTGAAATACAAATGTAATCGACGCTTCTACTATATTCTACAAAATCCATAGTTAATTTATCTTAATAAAAACATTCTAATTACACTAAATACATAGAATGATATGGATTCAATTCTTCAATTCGTTGTAAATAAATAAATTATGTTATGTTATCCCCTTCCAGTAGATCTATTGCTCTAGCTGATATTTAGTATCGATACAATATACTTTAACTGATTAATTGCTGTTTTATTTTTTAGTTTCATATATTTCTCAATTTGTATTTAATTTAAAAATAAAAGACAAATAGAATAGACTTACATATTATCATATATATTTTGGTTTACTTAGATAAATCGTTGCTTCAAACAATTGCATCATTATCCTAAGAATCTATCTATCACTCTCTCTATAGCACTGCTTTGCCAACTGTCTCTCTTTCTCGCACTGTTTGCAGTGTATAAAACAAATGGCAAAGAACAAAAAATAATGATAGAGGGGCTGACCAGGAACTAAGCCCTACTGCATACCCTTGGGGCATCCCATCTTTGTCGCCTTACTACTTTGTCTTTGCCTGTCTTTTCCTCTGAGATAAATACTAGCGTGTGTGTGTGTGTGTGTGTGTGTGTGTGTCGGCTTATTTATGGTCTAAGACTTTGATGCTGAAATTTCAGAGCACTGGGATGTGTGTGTGTGTGTGTGTGTGTGTGTCTGTATGTTTAGCGTGCTTGGTGCTGTATTAAATCGCAGGCCATAGTTTTTAATAAAATGCCTGCGTTCCGACGAAAACTCAGGAACGTTGCCTTTTCTTTTCTTTTTCTTTCTCTTTTCCTATTTCTCTGTTTTTTTTTTGTGGGGCGCGTTGTGAAATTTATGTACTTGGGGGTAAGTTCGTAATAGTTTTTAACTTAAATGGGTACAACGGGTGGCAGGACGACGACGACGACGACGACGGGCAATGGCATTGGCGGACGGAAACCAAAATTCGGCGCATACCTTCAACTGTTCTGCGCCAAGTTCCCCAAGAATTGCCCAAGATGAAGGCGATGTCTGGCGTCTAGGCGGCGGCACTGGCACTGCCACTGGCAACGGCAACGACGGTTGTGTTTTGGGTCGTTTATGGTGTTGTTGTAGGCGCTACAATCTCACCATTTGCCGCTTCCGCGTCCTCGTCCTCATCCTCATCGTCATACTCGTTTTAGCTGTAACTCGAGCTCATAGCATTGCTGTGATGTCTTATTTTATCTGTCCTGTCTCCTTAGACTTAGTCGTAGTCTCTTCTTGGCTCGCCGGCCGATATTTTATTTTTATTTGAAAAAATCAATTTATGGGTTCTTTGGCAATAAACGATTTCTCTTTTAGTTGCCTTCTTCCTTTCTTTATGGCCGCATATCTTTGTAATATTTTCTATCATTGTCATCGCTTGAGTTGTGCCTTCCAGCAGCAGCAGCAGCAGCACACCAAACCCCCTCCCCATTCACCCCACCCACTCAAACTCCCACACTTCTACTAACAACGCGCGTGGCGTGTTGGCGACGTCATCGTCGTATTTGTATTGTTAGCTGCCCCGCCCACTAGCTCCCAATTTGGCCAACCGCACGCCCATTATTCATTGTACTCTGTGGGCCTGGTCCATTTCATCTTTTTCCCGGTCCTCATACGTGTACCAGTGTGCGTGTGTGTGTGTGTGTGAAATATGTCATGGCTCAATAATGCTGTGATAATAATGGCCGCAAAGAATTTTGCCTAACACAGCTCGATGCAAGCCATAAACGAACCGAACCAAAGCAGACGGAAAGGGTCAAAAGCTGCAACTTCCCGATATGGTCCAGCATCCCGGATACGGTACGTAACATACCTAACAAAGGGTTCGGGGTTAGGGGTCAACTACAGCTGGTGGCAAATGTAAGCAAATAACCAATGCATATGTGAGCACTCGTGTTGCATTGATGTTGCGCAACAGGGCGTATGATTGATGCCAAAGACATCCTTACATTTACTCTGCATATGCTCCACACTTAATACTTAGATGTGCAGCTTTGGACATAGAAAGGAATGCTCTTAAAGCCTTATCGCTCCATGCATGCCACTCCTACTTGCAGCTAAGCCTAAGACAATTGAACCACAATTAGGCAGCTCTTAAGCTTCATCTCAGACTTCGCCTCTGACAGTTCTAAGCACGTTTGACTGGACTTCAATTGTTTTATGTCCGTTAACTAAATAACTCAGTGTTATTAGCTGATTTACTGCAAATTGCATTGCATTGTCATTAATGCATTTCCATTGTTATTAAAATAGTTGTGATAATTGTGATAAGACTAAATATCCCACAAGATGGGGCATGAAAGAGGCGTGGAAAAGTGGCACATATCATTCGATAGAGATAAGCAAAACTTAATAATTAATTTTAAATATGATTTACTTAATTACTATCTTGTAGATACACACATAAAATAAATAAAATTAATTTGAATTTGCTAACAATTGATATCAGTGATTTTGCATTGAGTTAAGCGTCCTTTGAAGCGGTCTAACTCAAATTTAATTAAACAGAAATCAACGACAGATATGTATATTAACACACAAAGCAAACTGTCAGTGTTGGGAATTGACAGAGAGCGAGTATTTCAAAATGTGACAGAAAATAAAAGTAAAAACTCAAATGTGCCACAAAATACTTGATTTTCTTTTATAAAATTGCAAAATAGGAAAAGCGAGTACAATAAAATTTATAAAGAGAAGCGATACAGGGAGGAATGGGGGGTAAGGGGGTGTATGTGGCATGCCTTTTTGTTGGGTTCGTTTCGCAAGCTATCCATAAAGTTAAGTTTTTGCGCTTTTTACCACTTACAATAAATAAAGCTGTTTTATTATTGTATTTTCTGCAGAGATGCATGAATATATTTCGTCTGGCCGAATAAAATGCCAACAGTCCAACACACACACACACACATACACACACACACTCATGTGCAGGACGACGCGCTTGACAAGTTCATAAATTATCGGCTATGAAAAAAGGCCCAATGGAAAATATGCAACTGATTGTTAAATTTCATTGAATGCCGTTTGAGAGCACAAATAAAGGCATGCGAAAAACTTTAAATTGTATTAAACACAATATAAAATTTCCCCTTCCGATGCTGGAAAAAAAAACAAGCCAAATAAATAAAAGTTGGTCGACTTTACAAATATCGCAAATAAAATCAAATATAAAAACTTGTATATGGCACATAAAGAACCAAAAGAAATTGCTGCAAAAAGTGCCGAAATATGGAAAAGAATTCTGCTTTCACTGTTGACTCCTCGTTCACAGATACCATAAAACTCGAATACAATGGCAAGGCAAGCATTGAACTACCAACAAAAAGTTATATACAAAAAAAAATATATATACGACATTTACACACATCAACAGAAACGATAATGGCACGGCTTTAAAACTAGTTGAAATCGAACTGAAACTGTAATGTAATACAGTACCGGAAGTGACGGAATGTAAGTTTCAAAGCGATTTTAAATTATGCTCCTCATAAAATGGGAAATATTAAATAATGGAAATGATCTATAATATTCATGGTCTATCGCATCGATAAATAATATTAAAACTATCGATAAGCGAAAATTAAATGCACAACAAACAAGGACCGAGAAAAAGAATGTCAATGGGTGAAAAAATCCAGTTTTCTTTGTAATTGATGATGTCATACCCCTGCAGAATCCTGATGCACTTTTCAACCGTTCTTTTCTATGCCAGCTTTAAGTTATAATGATCCGATGTATACTAATTTTTGGTCAGGCTGTATAAGACATGTCCAAATGCACAATCTGTGAGTTTGGCTTATGTAGTATGTTGAAAAACAAAATAGTTTGTCATACTACTTATGTATGATTTTTGACCGATAGTTCCTATGGCAGCTATGTGATATACTAGTTATTTAATCCGGCAGCAAAATGAAGGGACTGTACCAAGTTTCATTCAGATAGCACCAAAACTGAGAGACTAGTTTGCAAAGAAACAGACGGACAGATGGACAGGCGGACAGGCGGACAGGCGGACAGATGGACATACGGACAGACAGACAAGCAGACGGACAGACAGACAGACGGAAAGACAGACAGACGGACTGACAGACGGAAAAACAGACAGACGGAAAGACAGATAGACAGATAGACAGATAGACAGACAGACAGACGGAAAGACAGACAGACAGACAGACGGAAAGACAGACAGGCAGGCAGACAGACAGACGGACTGACAGACGGAAAGACAGACAGACAGACGAAAAGACAGAAAGACGGAAAGACAGTCACACAAACGGACAGGCAGACGGACAGACAGACGCACAGACAGACAAACGGACAGGCAGACAGACAGGCAGACAGACGGACAGACAGACGGACATGGCTCCTTTTATGCGTTACACATTTCGGTACAAAACAAAAAAGGCATACGCATTTATATTAAAATAAAATTCAAATACGTAATCCAAAAAAATTATCGTTTTATAGACCAAAGAAGAGATAGCAACTTTTTATTTTGTACAAACAATATCTTGACTAACACTTATTTACACTAGTAAATAGATGAATTTGTTATCCTAAAAACTACAGGAATAATGGAATAATACATATACCATGTAGAAGATTTTATATTTTTATAATTAAATATAACTAATATGCTCAATATTAATTTTCAATATTATTCTGTGTACAGTTTACATTTATTACATATATCAACTAATGTAATCTAACATAATAAAGGCAAAACTTATTAATCGGTATACTAAACTACATCAACAAATCCTGCATATCATTATACTAATAAGCAACTATGTCTTTTATTTGACTATGCCAACACAAATCGCTTTATCTGCTTTCTCTGCACAGTTTCATCGTGTTATGCAATCTTTCAGGGATCGACGGACTTTCCTTTTTTTTTTTAATCAATTCCCATTTCAACACTTCAGATTCCATCCAAATAAAAATTGATGCTTAAATTAAAAGCATCAGTTTGGACAGCGATTTCCTTAGATACCTACTGATCAGGCGGGCGTATGTTTTGTGGTTCCTTAACCTTGTGAAATTAAATTTATTGGCGGGCTGGTGGAGAGGAGCAACCACAACCCCAACCCCCCTCCCCAATGGCCGCAAATCGATCAAAAAGCAATTCACTCAACACAAAGCCATTGGGCATTCATTCGCATTCGTGCATTCATCAATCAATTCACCAATCATAATGGTAGCACAAAATTAGCAACAACAACAAACGAAGCCGAACGAATGGCAAATAATAAACTTTGTTTTCGGGCCTTTTGTTCAATTTTGTGGTCGCAATTGGAATTAAAATTAATTAGCAATAATACATAACACACACACACACGGAATTCTATTGGTGATTATAAACAACAAAGGGCAGTGTCGGTAATCGCATTAAATGCGAAACATGCCTATATATATATATTATAGGAAACTTTGTTGCATCCCTAGGGGCGTATACGCAACGCTTTAACCATCCTCCCAGAGGGCGTCAACCGACTATGCGTGAAAATCCATCAGCACCATACACGCACGTGCTTTTTTTTATGACCTCTCCTCCCTACCCGGGGTGCTCACCCCACCCCAATCCGTTCTGTTACCCCTTACCCCTACTCCCACCCCTTTGGTCCAACTTTCTCCCTTACTCCTCCCTTACTCCTCCACTTATCAGCTGCCTAGCGTAAAGCTGAAATATCCAAAAAAAAAAAAAAAAAAAACATGACACACAACAGGAATGTGAAAACTGTTTTCATTTCTGCCACATCGAAGTTTGCATACTCTACATCCACCAATTTATAGCAGAAGTTCTCTTTTAGACATATCCCATATTAAAACATTAAGTGACAAAATCACATGATGATGGAAAACGTAAAATTATTATACTATTCGTAGTCCCTGGAGTCTCCCGTTGTGTTATATCTGAGTGCCTCCAATAAGTATGTTTCGGTGGGGCGACGCACTCGCTGGGGAAACCCAACAAGCCGCTGAGTGATATGCAGCAACAACAATAACAATAATAGCAATAACAACAATAACAGCAACAACAAAACATCTCTAGACATGTTTGCTTGTTTATAAACGAACTTTTTATTGCCACAAAGTGGCAGGCGACAAGCCAGAAACGTTCGACAGGTCGAGGGGAGAGGAAGAGGATGGGGCATGCCACACAGCGTGTAGATGGGCAAAGATGTGTGTGTGTGGGTGAACTTGTAGTTGTTGTTGTTGTTGTTGTTGATGTGCTAAGCACACGGTAAAGTTTTATTTTGCGTCACGATCGAATAACGAATGGAGTTTTTTTTTCCGCCCAATTCAATTGACAAGTTGAAAACCTCGACATGCGTCAACTGCAATACAAAACTCCCAAAATTCTCAAATATTCGAATAACGTTTTCAGTTTATGATGCAACTGTGTGTCAAAGTTAAAGACAAAAAAAAACAAACTATGCTAACTCTTTCACACGTAAATATACAATTTTTATATTTTAGCAATTTACATATTAAATAGAACGTGAATATCTCGAATAATAATTTGAGCAACCAGAACTTTATGACTTTGTGTAATCATTTGCAATTATAAAATAATTTACATAAGTATCTTACAATCAAATATTTTATAACAATTTCTGAAAGTTTTCTTTGTATGTAAAGATTTCTAATCATTTGCATTTAGATCATATTGCATATTAGCAACTCACACATCAAAATTGCTGTTGCTGTTAGTTTCTCTAATAAGCTGCTCTCAAGAATATGAACCTAAAACTTTTTGCTCATATTCAAGTCAATTAACCTATAAAATAATACAAATATATCTACAACTTTTAATTTGTCAGCATAAACCTGTTTAAAAAATTGAAATACCTTCGACTTAAGATATGTAAACTCTTCTTATATTACAGCCAAAACTAATATAAAATTAGCAAATTTACTGAGAATATCTCTGCTACTTTTTTTTTAAGTTATGACCCTGAACCACTCAAAATACTCATCATTTACATAAATATGTTTGTGTGATGCTTAAAAATTTGCTGGATAATTTAGTTAATTTCTGAAACTGTTTGGTAAGGGTCGCCCCAACAAATCGCGACTCCATCCGCCATCCTCACTCCTCACTACCCTATCCATCGACTATTGCCCCTCATCCCTTGCTCTACTCGTGCACGTCCATCGCCAGCATTTCCTGTAGCCAGTTTGTTCGCTCATTTGTTTGTTTGCTTGTTTAAAGCAGCGTGCGGGAACGGAAGTGTTTGTGACTTTTATGATTTGGCAAGTCTTTGATTTGATTAGACCTCAACACTCCTAGCATACTACGTAGAGACTCGCATATGTACATATGTACATATGTGTGTACATAGAACGAGTATGTTTGATTGGCATTGCTGTTCTCAATGAATGAATTGAATGAATGGCCAACGAATTTCTCATTCTAGCATTGCGATTTTCCAGCAGCCATTGCCATGCGTCGCCACGCTTTTCACTCAACTCCGTAATAGATTTGCTTCTTCCCTTTTGCTTTTGCTCTGGTTCTGGTTCTGGCTCTGGCTCTTGCTTTGGATTTTCTTCTTTTTTTTTCCGCTTTCCACTTTTTTATCAATGAAATTGATTTGGTCTAACATAAAATGCTTTCGGTTCCGAATTAGCTTGTTTCCTAGCAACGCCATTCTCATTCTAGCTGTTTCTACGGATTCCATATTTTTTTTTTATTTTGTATTTTTCTACAAATTGAGTTATGAAAGTGGAGTCCTGTTAATGAAGGCGAAGAGCAGCTGTGCAACACATATCGTTCATCTGATGGTGTTGTTGCATGTGTGAAAAGTACTTTATACTATATGAGTGCAGCTCAAAATAATTTGCCTTTTCTCTGTTGGCTTCTTTCATCAATTTTAAATGGAATGTTTTGGTATTTGAATCAGTTTCAGGTTGCAATAGAGATTACATAGTTTTTAATTAGTTTTTTGAAAGCATATCGATCAGTATCATATACCTAGATACGAGGGTTGTCCGAAATGTTTCTCTGCAGTGACTTATTTTAATTCCCCAAGGACAGAAGGAGACTATATCCTTTTGAGGAGCAGGACGTCGCTTATTTTTTGGACAGGCTAAGGAGGAAGGAACATCGCTGGCGGAAGTGTATCGACTTAAAAGCAGACTATATTGAAAAATAAAATATAAGAAAAAAGTCTTAAAGCTGTCACATCACTGTCAGGCTGGAAACACTTCGGATCGCCCTTGTATGGTATGTTAATGGTGTATTGAAACTGCAGTGATCTTGAATCACTTTCAAACACTTCTCGATACTTCATTGTATTGATTGTCATATTTTTTATTAATTTATTTAGCTCGACTAAGAAATGAACTACATTATATTCTCATATAATCATTATTGAAATAAGTTAAGTCAAAAAAATAAAAACAATAATATAAAATTAAATATTTGCACACAGTTTGCAAATCACTGGAAATTATTTGTTTGCCGTGCGCATCGATCTATAAAGAGATTTGTGTATTTATTTTTGTTTTCAAAGAAAGCAAATTTAATGCCTAAAAATAGATGCAACTAACTGCTACACACACACACACACACATACATATTTCGTACATACAGCCAGACACTTGTTAAAAAATACATTAATATTAAATGAGTATTTTATGGGATTCAAATTGATGGAATGAATAGTTCAAATGCTTCAGCCACAACACGATTTCCTTTTGCCACACCGTACACTCTACCGCACACACACACACACACACACACACACACACACAAGCACACCCCACAGTTTCCTTTGCTGTCAATAAGCGTGAAAAAATCTTTGGAATCTCGAGCCACACAGCAAAGCAAACTGAAGGCAAATTATTTTAAATATTGTAGAATATCAATCAACAGCATTTTCATGCCACACCCTCCGCCCGCTTTCGGATGACTAACTTACCTGGCTGTTCTCTAGTTGTTGTTCTTGTTGTTTTTTTTTTTATTTTATTTTATATTTATTGTCGTTGTTGTTGTTGCAGTTGCTCCCTTGTTGCTTTAGGCGCGTAAAGTTTTTTTTGCATTTTTTTTTCTTATTCGAATTTTATATATTTTGTTTTTGTTTGGCGCCGCGTGTCGCTTGTCGTTGTTGCTCTTGTTAATGTTGTTGCTACTAACATTGTCACATGACGCCCGTGCGTCCCTCTCATGCACTCTGTCCCTCTCACTCGCACGCCTTCTTCCAGTTGCCCCAAAACACTTTTTTGTTTTTTTTTTTGTCACTTTTTTACACGCGATTTGTTGTTGTTATTGGCGTTAAGTGTTTTTATACTTTTAATTGTTTTTGTTTATTTTTGTTTTCTTTTTGTTGCAGTTGCATATGCTTCTGTGTTGTTGTTGTTGTTGTTCGATTTGTTTGTATAGTTCTTGTTGTTGTTGCTGTTTTTATTTTTAATAACTTAAATGCAATTGCTAATTATTTTATGATATGTATAATTAATTGCATTTACTTTCGTAATATATTTGGACTCTATTTCAGTCTATTTGAGCTTCGTGTATTATTATTATTATTATTATTATTATTAATTTTATTGTTATTATTTATATTTAAATAAATTAATGATTAAATATATGAATATTTAATGCATTTCTTGTCCGTTTTCTTTTTCTATTTTCATTTGTCTTTAATCATTCAAGTCTTCATTTCATCTGTCCATTATTATTATATCTCAAGCCCAAGACCTTGTGTGCTATAAAGAGACAAGAATTTTGAATCAATCAACAATTGTGGAAAACTATAAGCAAATCTGGAGAAAACTCCGCTGAATCAAGTTAAATATTCAAAGCATTTCCCAATAGTTTTGGCGTCATTGGAAAACAATAATAAACAATGTTTCTAATATATTAAATAATAAGTTGGGCTTAAATGGACGAATAAAGGAAATACCAAAAAAATAGGACTCACAAATGTTTTATGTTTTTTTTTTGCATTCGATTGAATTGAATACTTAAATTATATAAATATATATTATTATTAATAATTGTGCTAAGAAATGTTTCAAATATTCTTTTTCGACAAAGAATATTTTATTATGAGGATAAAAATAGATGTTTTCGTTACAACGCACTATTGGGTATTTGCCCATTTTAGGGAATTAATTTAAACCTCAAGAACTAAACAAGATATTTGGATATAGTTTTTTGGCATTAGGCTTATATTATCAATAGAAAGTGGGCCAGTATTGTTTCCTACTATCGTTTCTGCCACGACTCTTCGGATTGTTTGTTATATATTTGCTAATAATCTTATAAGTTTTGGTTAATATCAAAAATATCATCTTTAATTTGTGCTTTAGATTGAACCCTTAGTGTTTTTCCATAACCTTTCCATTATATGTTCTATATTATATTTTAAGTATTATAAAGGGAATTCATTCTTGAGATACTGACTAACGAATAGAACAACTTTCTTACGACAAAGTGTTTAGTTTTTTTTCTTCAGTCAAAAGTGCTGGCATTTGTGCATTTTCAACTTAATCAGCCCATCATTCTACACTTTCTACAATATCCGCTGAAAACTTTCCCCCCAAAAGGTTACCCCCAATGAGGGCAACGGGAAGGTGAGGCTGAAGGGGTTAGGAGGAGGGCATGATGTAGTGGGAAGGCGCATTGAATTATGCTGCAATAAATTTCACCTCATAAGCCAATAATGACGAAACTTTTGTGTTGCACATTTCGTGCTGCATGAAAGCCGCAAGCGTCGATGCTATGCCAACTCTGTCACATGCCACACACGCCACAATATCTCTCTTTCGCCCTCTCTCTCTCTCTCTCTTTGTGTCTCTCTCAGTTGCCTACCTGAATCAGAATGTCCTACTTTCCCAACAAATACAAGTGCAACAATAAGATTGCTATTTAACAACGACTTGTACACACACACACATAGACAATGAAAATGTGAAAATTGCATATTGCAAAAGAAGAACCCAAATTTATCGAGACAGCAGCGATAGAAAGAGAGAGAAAGAAAGAGCTGGGGAAACAAAGAGAGTGATAGAGAACTTAAAATAGGTGAAACTGTCAGACATTCCTACTAAAAAACACACACCACACTTTCATACCCCTCCAAACTTATTTATATGCAACCTTTAGGAGGAAAGCGCAAGGAGGAAACGCGGGAGACTCAATGAAGGAGAAAAGTGAGAAGGATGGGAAGGGGAGAGGCAACTGCTTATATGCATAATGAGGCACACCTCGCACATAGGAAGCCTCCATGTCCGGGCTGCTTTCGTTTTCGAGACAAATACAAAGACAAAGCACGGAAAAGACGATGACGGAACGATGACGATGACGATGACGATGACGAAGTTGTATGTAGTCGATAGGAATGTCGGTCACTATGTTTGGGCCACCTTTTAACTTGAACGACATCAATTGGTATGCTCTGTATGAAAAGTCATGCCATCAAATAAAATATTGTGTAATGGCTCACAAATAAAGCGAGAAAGGAAAAGAGACAGACAGAGACAGAGAGACAGAGAGAGAGAGAGAGAGAGAGAGAGAGTGAGAAAGGAAAATTGGCAAACTGCCTGCCCTTTTCCCCAACACACATACTTATGATTTCTTTCTGGGCTCCGCTTTCCATGTATTGAACCACGTAATTAAATTTTGCTTTAGTTGTTCCGGAACGTCTCTTAACTTTAGCGATTTGCATATTTCAAGACACACACACACACACACACACACACACACACACACCAAGGCAAGTCTCAGAGCCAGGCCCAGAGGTCAGTTGCCAATGTACTAAGTACTTAAACGGTTATAAATGGGGCACCTTATGCTCTTTGAATACCGCATGCATAATAGAGTCTAACAGTCTAACAAGCTGTTCAACAATTAATGGTGTTCTATTCACATAAAATTAGCCGAGGGATTATGCATGTAAATCATAAACGATTAGAAATATTATTATAAACAATGCACTTGCTTAAAGTTGACTAATCGAATCTTTAAATAGAATTAAAGTTACAAGTCTAAAGAATTATTAATTAATTCCAATTTGAAATTTTCATCGAAATCATTCAAAAAACATCAAATATTTGAAATTTTTTATATTTTTGTATTAGCTGGGACAAACTATTGTCCCATGTAAGCATGCAGATCTTTTATATAATAATCCCTAATACTTCTCATACATTCTATAAAACTAATAACGATTATAATAAAAGTGACTATGGAATAATAATAAAAGCTATCGGATTATTTTGATGAATAAAACTATATATAGTATTTCGCAACTATGCAATGAATTTAACAATTTATCGAGTTCTTGAAAATAAAGCCCGATAACTTAAGCTTTAATTAATTTAGTCTGGCAACACGAAGTTGGCAGCGCTTCAGCATAACGTCTATATAAAGCTCAATTTATAAAGAAGCCAAGGAAAATACATAAAAGAAAATCGAAATTATGATGTAACAGAAGACAATGGAACTGAAGCGAAGAACTTTAAGGCACGTTTCGTGGCACGGACCGTGTAAATTGGGTCTAACTTAGAACGGGTATTATCAGTAACGCCCCCATTTTGGAGACATGACAAACGAACAGACAACAAGAGTCGACTTTGACCAAAGGCTCCGCCAGTTTTATGTTGCTACACCGTGAGCAACATTTACAACAGCAACGTACAGCAACAACAACAATGCTTATGGCCCACTGACTAGACCACTTTGGCCAGCACCTATTGGCGACCTCTCGCCTCTGTCTCTGTCTCTGTCTCTGCCTCTTCGAATGCACTTTAAGTAAGTTAGCGCAACGTTGCCCCCTTCACGATTTCCCCCGCCAACAATACACTATCTTGCTCTCTATGTCGTTCTCTCTTCATCATTGTGCATTCACGCCATTCACACTTATCGAAGCATACTTCTTGGCGCTGAAAAAGCCTCTTCTTCTCTTTGGCGTTATTGTGCAGTTCAAATGTCGATGTTGCGGCTTCTATTATAACTTATTATACCCTGTGTGGGAATATATTAAGCTTTTTCTTTTAAATATTTAACAGGCAGCAGAAGGCATTGCCGACTCCATAACCTATATATATTCTGTCTGTCCGTCTGTCTGTCTGTCTGTCTGTCCGTCCGTCTATCCGTATAAACAAAAGGATCTCAGAGATGGTAACAGCTAGAAGTTTGAACTTGGTCTCTCAGCACTGTTAATATTTGTATGTTGTATGCCACGCCCCCTTCGTCTCCATATTGAAAAAAAACAGCTGATAACAAGAACAGTTTTATAGCTAGAGACTTGCGATTTGGCATACATGATCGAAGTGTACAGAAAACAATAATAATAAGAGAATTACATGAGGAGTGAGTTTGAGCGGTACAGGGTATATTACAGTCGGGTTCACGCCAGTCCATTGGGTTTTTGGTTGCATTTTGCAATGGCGGCACATGCAATAAGAGATGGAGAGAAAGTGTAATTGCTATTTAGACAGGCTGCATACAATTATGTTGGCCTGACTGTGTGTGTGTGTGTGTGTGTGTGTGTGTTTGTGTGTGTGGTGTCTCTGCCTGATTTGATGGCGATAACTGCGGTCCTACTAAAGCACACACAAACCAACAACAACAAACAAATAGGCACACACAACACACACTTGACTGGCCTATGTAAGTATGTGTGTGTGTGTGTGTGCTTTGCAAGTGTATTTGTATTGAAGAGAGTTTAACGCGCGTTCGCTACCCGGGCCGACCTAAAGACCATTTAAAGTAGGGCAACGGCGCTAAAGCAACCAAACAACCAAACAGCCAAACAGCCAAACAACAACGGCAACAGGGAAACAACAATGGGAGGATATGTCGGAGACAATAAAGGAAGCGGCGTCACTTTTGTTTTTAGCCCGCATTACGAGTATTTGCCGTTATGCAGCGACTGCCTCTACATTAAATATCAAAATGTAAAGCAGCAACAACAACAAAACACCGACAACAAGCGACTAACCAGCCAACAACAAATGTGTCAGTCACTTGCCCAGTTACAGTTTTCCTCTCGCTCCCAATGTGTGTGTGTGTGTGTGCAACATTTATTTTTTTAATGCATATAGTATATATATAAATGTATATATATATATATATTATTTATATATATTTATACGTATTTATACATATAAATTAGGTCAGGCATAAAAAATTGCGATTGTGATTTTTGCAGCTGTTCGCAACCCGCTAAATTATTACAGTTTACTGCAAGAGTTTATAATTTATTTGTTAGACGAGTCATATCGTAGTACTAGTCACAATTTTCAGTTTATGTTTATGATTTCCACTCAACTATTTTGTATACCCTTGCAGAGGGTATTATAGCTTTGTCCCGAAATGTGTAATGCGTGAAAGGGAGCATTTCAGACCCTATAAAGTTTATGTATTCTAGATCAGCATCAACAGCCGACTCGATATAGCCATGTCTGTATTTCTCTCCGTCTGTCTGTCCTTCTGTTTGTCTGTCTGTCTGTCTGTCTGTCTGTCTATCCGTCTGTCCATCATCTGTATGTCTATCTGTCTGTCCGTCTGTCTGACTGTCTATCCGTTCGCCTGTGTCTATGCAAGCTAGTCTCTCAGTCTCTCTCTAAGTTTGCTTAGTCTTTCAGACTAGTTTCTCAGTCACTAATCGAGTTATCTAAATGAAACTTGGTCCTTCTTCTTGCTGCATGCAGTTCACATGTCGGAACCCGCCAAATCGGATCACTATATCATATAGCTGCCATAGAAACTATCGGTCGAAAATCATACTTTAGTATAATAAACTATTTTCTTTCTCAACATACCTAAGCGAAATGTTCAGCTTATGAATTTGGATATTTGTATCTTATATATCCTGATCGAAATTTGTTTTAAATTGAATCACTATATCTTATAGCTGTCATAGGAACGATCGGTTGAAAGTGCGTCAGGGTTCTGCAAGAGTGTGAAATCTTTGGCATGCCAATAATATCAAAAAAAAAAACTAACACCCAACTTTCGCTTCCGTCCCGACTCTCCCGCTGGTTTTTGTTCTATTATTTTTATTTCACCAATAAAATTTATATAATTTAAATTAAATTTCATATGTCACATTCCTGTTTAATTTTTCTTTTTTGTTGTTTTCTTTTCAACACTCACACATACTGTCACACACACACACACACACACACACTCACTCACACAACGACACTGTTATTATGATGTCCATATTAAGGTAGAGCCCTGTGTGCGATAATACTCGTAATTTGCCAACTTTTTATGCTTCCGTTGAGGGTGCTTCAAAGAGATTAAAAACAAGCATAAAGCCAAACTGCATCAACACTTTGGAATAGTATCTAATATTAAGTGTTAGCTGGAAGGGGGTCAAATTGTCTTAGCCGCATACCACATATTTCAATTTCCATAGATAATTATGTGTTAATTAGGATTTAAGTGAATTATGCTATTTAGCTGAAGCTTTAATCTATCAAATCGAGATTCCATTGAGATTATATTGATTCTATCCTTGATAGTTATATTTTTCTTGTACCTCTAACTACAATATTGAATTTCGATCTTCAGTTTAACTAATATAATATAGATGTATTCCTACTTTATTTATTCTTAAGCGATAACTTTAGTTTTAATCTGGACGAAGTAGTAAATTATAATTAGCTCGATTATTTACATAAACTTATCTTTTTTCCACTCAAACTTAGTAGATAAAATATATTTCTTTTAAAATTTAATACTATACAGTAGTAGCCTTTTTTCTGACATTTAAACATGGCTATAAACGAAATCACTTCAGCTAATACTATATCTAAATTCATATATCTGTCATTTCGCAAGCTGATGGTTATAATTATTTGATAGATAGATACCTCATACAGATGTTTTCGAATCCACAACACTTAATGACACTCGATAAAATCGCAACGCAATCAAATAGAAATCTGCCGCACACAATATTTGAGAATTTGTCAAAAGATGAAAGAGATTCTAATTGGCATAAAGTGCCACGGATTTTGGGCAATATTTCATAAGCTTTAAGCCCCTTGAAGCACTACGGAAGAGCATTTATAGCGTTTACTCAATGAACAAAGAAAACAAACAAAATTCACAACAAGAACAATAAGGTCTACACTGACTGCCAAAAGATGACGATGAAGGCAATGCATCAAATTTAATAATAGACCTATGTTGGAACCAGTATGATTCCCCCAGTTTCTGCGTGATCATTGGTATGACCGGAATTTTGAAAGAAAAAAAAAAATTAAATAACACACAAACAATATCACAAGGAAAAAAAGACGTGAAAAATCATTTCAAACTCAAGATTTATTTGATTTCGACAAGTTGAGCGAAATGAGCGCCGCGCACACAAACAACAACAATACTAATTATACGCAAGAGAATAATAGTTTTCTTCTTTTTATTTTTTGTTCTTCCCCTCTCATTCTCAGTTCTCTGTTCTAGTATTTTTTTTTCTTTCTTTATCTCTATTTTTTATGCTTTTGATTTGTTTATGTTTTGCACAGCAGCTGACGCTATAATTTTTCTAAAACGTGTTTGAAATACATATAGTATATAGGAAAAACTAATTTGCAACAAAAATAAAATGATTTTACAAAGGGAAATGAAAAGATATACTAATAAGATTACCCAAAGCTATGGAATAGAAATAAAATAATGAACAATTATATTTAAAGTTGACATAAATATAATTTAATAAATGAATGACTTTTAATTAATGTTTGCATATCATTTATTTAAATTAAAAATATATATAAGTACTAGACTTTTATTTCCAACTATTTTCTGTTTATTTCGTTAAAGTTTTCAGCTTAATGAAATTAAACAAACAGAAGTAGTAATAAATTTCGTTTTTTAGACCCTTTACTTTAAAAAAGTTTAAGGGTCTATTATGTTTGTCAAAAAAGAAAATGTGCGTAGCAGGTCGAAGGAATTCTGTGAGACCCCATAAAATATATATATTCTTGATCAGCATCACCAGCGGAGTCGATATAGCCATGTCCGTCTGTCCGGCTGTCCGTCTGTCCGGCTGTCCGGCTGTCCGGCTGTCCGTCTGTCTGTATGAGCGCCTAGATCTCAGAGACTATAAGAGCTAGAGTCACCAAATTTGGTATGGTGGCAGTTCAAGTTTAAGTTAAAATTTTGACACGCCCCCTTCCAACTCCGTAAATCGAAAACCATATTTTTGAAATCCCATAAAACTCCTAAAAATATTAACGCTACAGTCCTGACACACAGGACGAGCATCAAGGTCCCAATGTATCCTTTCATTTCATTGCGATCGGATAGTAAACTCGACAATTATTCAAAACACAATATTACTCAGTGTCGGGCCAATGGAAGAAGAAGAGTATATTGATGTTACAACACAATTTGGGGTACTATTAGTGTCACTCTTATTTCCTTTTTGAAGAATAAATAAAGGGTCTCTCATAGTCGACTTCGACTGTAGCCTTTCCGACTGGTTTTAACAAGGCGTATTAATTAAAACTAATTCATATAATAATGAACAGCTCATTAAGTTGAAAATGCAATTATTGGCATGAATAAAAAATAAACAATTCCACGGGCGTGTTTAAAATAATATTATTTTTATCTGCTAATAGTGAAATACGCTTTGAAAATAATAATTAATGCAAATTCACTGACGAAATTAAGTAAAATTAAATGATGAAATACTGAACTATTTAAATTAAATTAAAATAACTAAACTTTCAATTGGCATATTTAAATAATAAATTAAATATTATTAATCAACGCAAAATTATCAGAGTTATAGCAAAATAATTTTAAAGCCTGCTTGGAAGATTCTTTGCCACAAATATCAACAATAAACTCCTAGCTTTAATAAATTCACATGCAATTCAAAAAAACTTAAGTTAAAGTTACCTTATCACAACTTAATTCCAATAAATCGCAAACAATTATTATGTTTTTCTAAATTATATAAAAAATACACAACTTGGTCAATCAAAAATCAGCGAAACTTAAGAAAAAAAATGCACGAAACAAATGAATTAATTTTGATGTTCTAGTACTCGTAACACTTCAAATCGAGTCGGGGAAAACTCATTTAAAAAACACTTTTCAAATTGTTTTGATCGCACAGTCAAGCACCCAGTCAACACACACACACACACACACACACACATTCACACTCACTCACACACACCTCAAAGTCCTCAAAGGCAGCTGCGTCGGCGCTTGTTAAACATTTTTCTACTATTTCTTTTTTATTTTTGATAATTTTTCACTTTTGTTGCGATTGTTTGGGCTTATTGTTGTTGTTGTTGTTATTGGCGCTGTTGAAGTTGCTGTAGTTGTTGTTGCTGTTGTTGTTGTTATAGTAGTTGTAGTGTTTTGTTTGTATTATGCACGCACACTGCATTTTTGATAACATTTTGGCAATAACATTTTCCACCTTTTTCTTTGCATATATTTATTTATTCTTTTATTTTCAATGTGAACGTTTTGGCCAGCTGACAACACCGCGCGTTGTTGTTGTTGTTGCTGCTGCTTTTGGTTGATCACAATAAAAAAATTTGTAAAAAACAAAATAACAACTATTCAAGTCCTCAACGTGTGTGAGTGTGTGTGTGTGTAGGTGCATATGTGTGTTCCTGTGTGTGTGTGTGTGTGTGTAGGCGCACTGCAGTCCTCAATTTGCCAATTATTGAGAGTTGAATGTTGTAAATTGTGTGTGTTTCGGTTACAGTTACAGTTTCAGCTTCCGTTTCCGCTTTTTGCACTGCACTTCCGCACGGCGCTCCGATCTCGACACGACTCACGACAGTCGTTCAGCTTTAGGTGCAACTCCTCCGAACTTCGAATGCGAGCTGCGAACTGCGAGCCGAAACCGAAGCCGAGGCCGCAGTCGAAGTTCGAAAATCAAATTCAAGTCAGAAACGAAATTGAAATCGAAAACCCAAATGGAAAATTAAAGTCAAGTTTTGAATGCTTTTAGTTGGCTTACTGGACTGATCAATTGTGACAGTGGCAGTGGCAGTTGAAGTTGCCGTTGCCGTTGCAGTTGCAAGTGCAGCGGACTAGACGTGGCCAGTAACTGGAACAGGCTCGAGTGTTTTTTTTAGTTCGGCCATGCAACTCCGGTCACTCAGTGGTAACTCCGGGTCGGCACTCCGGCACACACGCTCACAACAGCACACACACATACATGTACTATAGAGACAGACACCACAGACAGACAGACAGACAGACAGACAAAGCTCGCTCGCTGAGTCGCAGACCGTGTCAGTCAACGTGTGCGAGCACGCGGAAAAACAAATGTAAACTGTTTTTGCTGCATGGCCAGCAAACGTTTGGAAGCAGCAGCAGCATAAACGAACGAGGAAACGAACGAACGGAAAGCCGAAGCGATTGCCGACCTACAACGATGACAAAGCAAACGAAAACGAACAGCGAGCCGAGCAAACACGACACGATACACAGAGATAGTTATACATATACAGACATGCAAAAACACACACAGACACACACAGACACGCACACACAAACACACATACCGTACGTAAGTAGAAGCAGCAGCAGCAAGAGGCAGCGAAATATATCAGACGTCGCTTAGCGGTGAAGCGCCGCACACGAATGAGAACGAGATGCGACTGCGATGAGACCGTTTGGCCCAATGTTGGTGTTGGTGTCTGCCAACAACAAATGCTGCTGCTGCTGCTGCGACTGCGACTGCGATTGCTGCTACTGCTACTACTGCTGTTGCTGCTGGCGTCGACGCTGTGGCTGCTGCTGCTGCTGCTGCTGGTGCTGCGCTGCTCTTTGTCGACTTGTTCGTGCTTTTGTCTTTTGGCCATTGCCAATTTGCCAGGCAAGGCAAACAACATTTGCATTTGCTCCGTTTCAGTGTTGGTTAACAGAGACCGAGAACTCGAGAGCCGAAAGCTTTTGTGCACTTCGTGCAACTTCCGGCAACTGACGGAAACAGCAAGAAAGCAAGCAACAACAACAGGGACACATCATTTGAGAGCCGAAGGCGAAGGACAGACAACAGAGCCGGAGACGGAGACGGAGACGGAGACAGAGACAGAGACCGTAGTCGCAGTCAGCGATATAGCCGGCATTGCCAGCTAATGAGAGCTGACGTGAGTTGTAGTTGCAACTGATGTTGTTGCTGTTCTTGTTGCCATTCTTCACCTTCTTCTCTTTGTTTTGTTCATTTCACCTAATTATGGACATTTATAAATTAAACTCGTTTTATTGTTGGAAAATGTTGTATGCAACATGGCGTATACGCGATATTACGTAGCAGTGAAGAATGTTTAACTACATTAGATTACATTAGATAACTTATCAAACTGATTGGAAATAAAGAGTTAAGGTCAGATAATTAAATAATATTCAATCCTTCAATTGTATAAAAAGATAGACCTAATTGAGATATAAGCGCATAACTAAAGGTTACACCCCAAGGCTTGTCCGGTTTTCCAAAAATCACAACTCTTGGTTTAATAATTTTTGATTTATGGGATTTAAAAAAGAAAGTATGATTTTTGAAGTCGGAAGAGGGCGCGACAAAAATCTAAAAACAAACTTGACCTTTGTGGAGGGCTCAAAAGTATTGTCACCAAATTTGGTGTCTCTAGCTTTTATAGTCATGCATACATAAACTTTATGGGATCGGCCACGCTGCCTTCTGCCTGTTACAACTTTTAACAAACTTAATATACTTCAGAAAATACAAATATTTCTTCCTTCATTTTATAACTTGACATAAATAAATGTCAAATACAATTGATAATGTTTAATTATTTACAGATAAAATATTTTATTGTATAAGTTGCATTTGTAATTAGAGCAAAGTAAATTTTTAACTTAAAAACACTTAAGGATACTAACCTAATTAATTTGCACTCATAAGTAAACGTGCAACATGAAAAATCATCTGCCAAAGTCTACAGTGATTCAAATAAATACTGAAATATCAACTATAGATTGATTTCAATCAATTCGTAAAATATTATTTATACTATTATATTTTATATCAGAATACAATATGAAATTTAGTCATATCTAGTATATATTGTCAAATAAATATCATTATTCCACAATTATTGCCAGTTTCACTGTTTAACTAGACAGCTAGTTAATTGAAAGATGATGTGACTTAAATTAAATAGAAATGATAGAAAATTGTATGAAAATTAGATAGAAAGAAAGTCAAATTAAAAAAATAACTCTATTTATATTTAATTATATTTCGACATCAAGAATAATCATAAAGACAGCACATTTCATTTAATTGCAACGATCTTGCATACTACGAGTAGTTAGATATTTTCAATTTGCGCCCTGAAGTATGCAACACACAACAACTGAGTTAACAGCGACGCAGCAATAAACTGTTAAACGCTGTGCTGCACTGCAGTGTTGCCAGAATATCAACTGCTAACATAGCGAAATTCATAATGGAAAAATATAAAAAAAAAGAAGCTGGAATTACCGAAAATTAAATATGATTAAACAAAATTCTAATTTATAAAAAGTTCTATAAATAACATTATGTAAATGCATCTCAGATGTTATATGTATTATTTTATTTTATTCTATGCTAACAACATCGATATAAATTGTAATATCTGCATGATCTGAATAATATCAATGTCATTTACAACATTATGGCTAAAATAGCAATTAAATGAATATATTAATTATATTATTATTAATTATAGTATTTTATTTCCTAATTCGCAATTCTCTAATATATTCTTCAACTTAATATACTCAATTTATTCTGCATTTAAATATTGCAATACGTCAATTATTGCTTACTTGTTAAGCAATTTTGTCATATAACATAACTTTATTTTTTTGAAAATTAACAAAAATAATTCGAATTTTAAAAATGTTATATTTAAAATGTTATTTGATTTTATTCAATGCTAACAACATCGATATACATTATAATATGAATGATCTGAATAATATAAATGTCAATATACTTTATTTATTTTTATATGCTGTGCCCATTAAAAATCGGTAAAACGGGTATGATTAATTTGTGTAAATGTATGTAACAGGCATAAAGAGGCATCTTCGACCCTACAAAGTATATACCATCCTAATCAGTATCAATAGCCTAGTCGATTGACAGCTGTCCGTCTGTCTGTCCGTCCGTCTGTCTGTCCGTCCGTCTGTCTGTCCGTCCGTCCGTCTGTCTGTCCGTCTGTCTGTCTGATCGCGTATATCTCAGCAACTATAAGACCTAGAGACTTGAAACTTGGAAACCAGATTCCTGAATACCATACACAAGTCTAGTTATTTTAAAATATTGTTAAGTATATTAAAGTTATGTGGTAACCTCAAAAATAAGTTAAATAATTTTTTAAAAAATAACTAAATCTATAGCTAATAACATTTTTAAAAATGTTCTAATTGTTGCCATTAGAAAGTAGTCGAGTTTAGCTACGGAATAGCTAAAATTGCAGCACTACTGCACAGCTGTAAAGCTGTTAACTGTTAAACTGTTAAACTGGGTAACAGTTACGAGCGAATAAGGAATTGCAACAATCATAAAAATGACGCTGACGCTGACGCCGACGCTGATAGCGACGCTGATGCCGACGCTGATGCCGACGCTGATGCCGACGCTGATGTCGACGCTGATGCCGACTCTGATGCCGACGCTGACGACGACGCTGATGCCGACGCTGACGACGACGCCAACTGCAACGCTGACAGCCGAAAAACCACGTTTTTGTGCAGAAGGCATTCACACCGAAAAAGTTCTTGCCGCTTGTCGCCTGTCTGCATGCTGCACGTGTGCACGTTTTTCGTGCTCGGCATTTTGGCACTCGTCTCAGTCGGCACTGTCGGCACAGTCGGCGCAGTCGGCACAGTCGGCAATCGGCTGTCGACTGTCGGCAACGGTATCCGCATTCTCTCGCTATCTCTGTCTGAAACATTCATGAACGCCTGCTCACTCGCACTTTTGGCATTTGTGTAGCCGGTTTTGTCGGTTTTTTGACTTTTTCGGCTGTTTTGCCGCAACCAAAATGAGAAATGCGAATTGCGAAATGAAACGCAGCAGCAATATCAATGGAGAATCTACGTCATTCGTTTGCTCATTTTAAGGCTGCAAGATGCATACAAAAAAAAAAAATACAAAAAAAATAAAAGGCAATGAATTGACGACACAAACACACACACACACACACACACACACACGCATACACAGTAGCGACGTCACAGTTTTGTAGGCTAGTGACGTCGAAGTCGCATCGCAGCGCGTCTCAACGCGTCGCAACATGTCGCAACATGTCTTAGGCTCAAGCTTAAAGTTGAAATGCTGCAAAATACGCAAAGACTTCAAAATGCAACTGACGTTTTTTCGGTGATGCAATCGCAAAAGTTACGCGTAATTAAATGCCGCATTTGGACACACACACACACACACACGCACACACACACACATACACACACGCACATTTGCACTTACATTTACACGCGCGCTCTTGTTGTTGTTGTTGTAATTGCTGTAATTGCAATTACTGTTATTATTGTTGTTGTTTGTTTGTTTGTTGTCATTAGTCTTTAAATTACGCGTTTTTGGGGCCCGGGCCAATTGAAGTTATGAACGACGTCGTCGTCGTCGTCGTCGTCGTCAGCTGCGGCGCGTGTTAATGCACCACTTCCTGTTACGCTACTGTACCGTTACCTTTACCGTTATTTGTGCAATGCCAGCCAGCGAATTTAGCCCGCTCTCTCTCTTTCTGTCTTTCTGTCTCTCTGTGTGTGGCGCTCTCTCCTTTGCTTTGTTGCTCTCTACTGCTGCTATTGCTACTGCTACTGCTACTGCTGCTTCTTCTTTCTCCACTCCTTCTTCTTCTTGCTCTTGCTCTTTCTATTTTGTTTTTGTTTTTGGGGAGCCAACTGCAACTCCGAGCATGCGATTTGAAAATTGTGTCGTCAGCTTGACACAATTTTCCAGAATGCGCCTGGAACGTGGCAAGTTTGCTGGAACGGGAACGGGAACGGGAACAGATTTTCGGGAATGTTCGTTAATATGTTGCCGGAAAGGGGGTGGATGGGAACTGCAGGGGAAGCTGCTTTGCAGATGCGCAACGCAGTCGCTGCCTCAGTCGCTGCTAGCGTCGCTGTCGCTGTCACTGCAAGCATTTCAGATTGTTGATGTAGGTCTGGATTCTCAGAGCACGTGTGCAACTCGAACTTTTATGTCATTTCGGCACAATTCGGCAATTAAATAAGACGACAGTTTCCCTTCCCCTACCTTCCCTTATACTATGCTGTCTTATATGTTTTCCTAAGATGACAGCAAACTAATCAAATTAACTGACTCTTCAATGCCGGCAACAATTTATGCATTTTGCATTTTGCATTAGCAGCGACAGCGACAGCGCAGCAGCTGCCAAAATGCAAAACTCTCTCACTGTGTGTGTGTGAGTGTGAGAGAGAGTAGGTGTGTGCTTGTGTGTGAGAGTTCAATAGCATTCTGCCCGGCATTAAAAAATAAATAAAGCCGCCGCAACGACAGCAACAGCAGCAGCAGCAGCGACGCCGACAGCAGCAGCAGTCGACGCAGTCAAGCAGCAGAGAGAACTTAACTTTAACAGTCTGTTAACAGCGCGTTAACAGTGAACAAAGCTTTTGCGCTGCTAAAGTGACAATGCGAAACATAAACCAAAACAAAACCTCTAAACAAGCTACAACAAGATCCATTATTTGACTATAAATGTATTTCATAAACAGTGAAAGTAAAGGAGTAAGGATCACAGATAAAAGCTGCAACGAATTCAGCTTAAGACTGATTTTGATTTGATTTAGATTTAATTTCGAGTGTAATCATTTAATCGAAGAAAACATTGATACATTGCAATCTTACAAATCGGAGGGAGAAGAATGTTATGTTAAGTTTGACAATTGCCTATATTTGCTACGGTTGACGCTCATATATAGTGGTATATTCCTGTGTACATCAATCCCTAGACAACAACAGCGAGCAAAGATAACAACAACGAGCAAAGATAACGAGCAAAGACAACAACAACGAGTAAAAACAACATTAACGAGTTAAAGCAACGTACGCGGATTCACTTCTAGGCGAATTCGCATCACCATAACCGAGTGACCCTAAAAGATCGTAGACCGAGAAGCCGAAGGGTGTTACAGTTCGGCCTCTGACGTAGAAGATTGCGAGAACATCAGCTCAAACGACAAATGAAGATAACTAAGTTTCTTTAAATATTAAATACTGTATTTACTCAATTAAATAAATACATCCTACACATATATTAGTATAATATGATCGTGTACAAATACTTTAGGATTTTCGCCGCACTTTCTTTTCCCGATTCGACAATTTTAAGTATAGATTTTCAATATGTTTTTAAGGTCGAAATGCGTATTTATTTGTTCCATACAATTGCACAAGTGTAGTACACTCATTTTAAATGTATATAGCGTATAAAAATGAAACAGAAATTAAAATATATATAACCTAGATAATTTTTTTAACAAGCATAATCTTGTTTCTTGTATTCCTAAAAAAATCTAGAGACACTCTCTCTTCCCCATAAGACAATGAGATAATGAGGGTAGGGAGAGAGAGAGGGGATATGGAGATGGAAGAGTTGGAAATGGTTTAAGAACTTTTTAACAAATTTGATGTTGTTGTGCCTTTTGTACGGAAGCTATGCCAGATAATAACCTAAATTCCTATAAAATCGTATGCCAAATATACAGATATATAATAAGATATTATTCGTTAAGGCCTAACATTTAGTCAAGTTATACTGCCGAAAGGAGATCTCCAGATAGATGGGCTCATTGTAGTTACTGGTAAGCAGTCGCAAATCATGCCCGTTAAGTTTCATATAGTTCTTACTCTTCAGCAAGAACTTATCGATTCTATGACTGGAGCTGAGACTCCGAACCTGCATAATGGAACTGCGACAAACGTCCATGCGTTGATTGAAGACCGTCATGCGAACATAAATGGGCTGGACCAGTTCCACGCTAACCATCCACAGAGCCATGACATTTTCCCCGATCTCGTCACCAGGAAATTCCTTAACAGATATGCAATCCGAGTCTTTCATCGACTTGATGGTTGTGTCAGATCCGGATTGGACTAGGGCGTCAGATGTGGATGATCCGTTTAGATGATTTTGATGTTGATCATGATTTGCGAGTATCAGTCTTTTTGTGTGTTCATCGACCTTTAATCGGGTGCGACAGGCCATCACAAAGATGGGCAGGTGTTCGTTGAATTTGTGAAATGACACGGGCAAGCCCGCATTGTAGAATGGCATATCAGGCATACTGGATGGTGTGAAGGACAGGTTCTTGAACCCGGCGTGGACAATCATGGACAGGCAGACATTGCGAGATCTACCAAATGTTCCCGGCTTAAACTTGATCAGCATCTTATCACGCTCGGCAACCTCGGATAATTCCATTCCCGGCTCATTGTAATGCGTATCCAGAAAATGAGATAGAAGAGTCTCGCTTATCAGACGTGGACATCCTAGCATATGCATTGGACATGAATGGAGTACATTGCTCACCTTCGTGGCACTTGTTGTCCGTCCCTCCATTCCCTTTTCGGTCATCAACTTGTGGTAGAATTTTCGACTGGCCTGATCCTGAAATACGCGCAACTGTCGCATATTGAATACAATATAATAGCCTTTCTCCTCATTGGGCATTTTCTCAAATTTTCTGGCAAAATATTTCGATCGATCGAGTGCTAGTTTAGCGGCTTTATCATCCAGAATCGGTGCGCCCTTATAGCCTGAATGCAACATATTGATCGGGCCATATTCGGGGACATTTGCCCGTCCGTCGGCTTCCTTCATAGGGTTCTCATAGGCGCGAGGATTATACCATACCTCGTTTAGGATGTCCCTGGAGTCTACCGTCTTTTCACTCGATAAGGACACCACGGATAGAGTTTTCTCAGTTCTTGGATGGGACTCTGCTTGTGAACCGGTTGAACTCTCGTCAGTATGCGCTATCGGTTTGGCCTTCATCAGAAAGGAAACATCGCTATCTTTGTTTTTTTCAGATCTTTGCGGTGGCAACAATAATTCACCTCCATCACCCATTCCGGAGCGTTGTTGGTCACGATTTTTCGACTTGACGGTCATCTCGCCGGCTAGATTGACGATCTTCGGGGTCCTACGGAGATCGAAATCTTCCGTCTCATCTGGGACGAAGTCCTTTGAATCGGACAAGCGATCGATGATCTTTGGGTCCTTGTTCTTACTTGACTTATTTCTCTCCTTGAGATCATAACGATCCTGACGATTCTTGTGATCCCTAATATCAGACATATGTGAAACAAGTGGTGGTGGTGGTCTTAGAGGAGGCGGAGGAAGTGGATATTTTCTTGGTGGTGGGGGTGGAGGTGGAGGTGGTGGAGGTGGAGGTGGTGGTGGCTGCTGTGACAATCGCTTCTTTTTTTCCTCAGCTCGACAGCAACAACAATTTTTGTCGAATGTCCCCGATTGATTTTTAGGTCGCAATCGAGATTTTGGTTGAGGTTGAAAAGCCTCTGCCGGAGGTTGTTGCTCATTATACTTGCTAGATCGTGAGTCAGATCGCTCATTATCTGAATTGCACTTCCGATCGACAGGTCGTGACTTAGATTGTTCATTGTTTGAACTGTGGTTCCGATCGACAGATCTTTCATCCTTTGAATTGTTGCTCCGATCGACAGATCGTGAGATATATCTTTCGTTCTTTGAATTGTAGATCCGATCAACAGGTCGTGAGTTAGATTGTTCGTTTTTTGAATTGTTGTTCCCATCGACAGATCTTTCATTCGTTGAATTGTTGTTCCGATCGACAGATCGTGACTTAGATTGCTCATTGTTTAAATTGTTCCGATGGACAGATCGTTCAATCTTTGAAAGGCAGCTTCGATCGACAGGTCGTGGCTTAGATTGTTCATTCTTTGAATTGTAGTTCCGATCGACAGACCGTGACTTAGATCGCTCATTGTTTGAATTGTTGTTCCGATCGACAGATCTTTCATCCTTTGAATTGTCGTTCCGGTCGTCAGGTCGTGAGTTTGAATGTTGTTTCTTCGAAGTCAATTGATTTGAATTGTAATTCCGGCGAAGAGACTCTTGTTCCTGCTCGCGTTGGACACACTCAGGGCAATCACAGCTCTGCTTTGATTTCGATTTCGGTTCCGGCTTCGCTTCCGGCTGCGGTTCCACAGATACCGACTGTCGATGACCGCCATGAAGTCGCCCATCGTCCTCTTTCTCATCATGATCTGTTTGCGTGCAGTTGTCGTGGCACTTCAGGCATTGATTCATCGGGTTCTTATGCCCCTGGCCCTGGGATCGACGCCATTCCCGCTCAGAGTCCCCCATATAGATTAGTTCAAGAGCAGTTAACGGTATTCCCAAACGTTCGTAGTATATGCGCTGTCGAAAAAGATCGACAAAACCAATAGATAGATTGCTTGCGTCTTGTTGCAAGTCCTCCCGCTGTATTCCCAGATTCCTATACCCGAAGAGCGCTTGGCTCGCAGCAGCTGCCAAACGCACCCCGCAAGTGGGTTCCTCTTTGGGTAGATGCCACTCGATATCGCGCACCAACTTATGATACTCTACAGCCAATCCTTGTAAAATGCGTTTCCGTTCGTTATGGGCTGAAAAATGGTATATAGTTGCCGCTCTGGCCCAAGGATTGTTGTGTATCTCCTCAATGGTTACTCACTCAAAACTTTCGAATGCACTTGGACTTGGCTATTCGCTTGAAGATGGATGGATGGGACCACGGCCAAGTCGTCGACGGCCTCAGGCTGTTCCGTCTGCTTCTCGTTTTTGTACAGCTCTCTGTTGGGGCTTTTATCTTTATTACACGATGATGTGGATTCTTGAATAAAATTATTTTGTTTTGTGTAGTAAAACTTCTTTTCCATATCTTACGTAACTAATGTATTTTGATTTTAAAAACCTAAACATTATCACATTGCTTAAAATTTCTGATTGTTATCTCAAGGAATACTACATTTATCATATAAATTAAATAAATATAAATATTCAAGCATCGAACAATTAGATTTTACAGAAAGCTATGATAAACAAGTCGGAATAGCTACAATATTCAGTGTCAATAATTCTATTATTAATAGTATATAACTTATACTTATGTATATGAGAAAATATTCAAATGTACAGCATATGTGTGATGTACGTGGACATATGAATCAAAGTATATGTATGAATAGATAAGAATAGATGCAAATCCCATAAGACAATCTCGAGACGAGGTAAAGGTCTAGTGACGAAATCATATTCAAGCCCCAACTTTCTAATGTCCAATTTTATGTACAAATATGATATAGTATATGTTCAAAAGGAAATTCCATAACACTCGCTAACAAAATTCATAGGAAAAACTACTTTATAAATGTGTCTCTGATGGGGTTTTGTTTTAGACCCTTTACTTTAAAAATGTATAAGAGTCTATTAAGTTGTCAAAAATATGTGCGTAACAGAGAGATTTCTGATCAGCATAAGCATACGAGTTGATTAACATCCGTCTGTCTGTCCTTCCGTCTGTCCGTAAAAGCTCAAACACAAGCGAACAAACACCATGCAAACTTTATTGTGTTGTGTTCTCTTATTTTACCATATGCCCATTAAAAATGGACCAAAAAGGGTAAAATGAATTTGTGCAAATGTATGTACCAGGCATAAGGAAGTATCTTGAACCCTTTAAAGTATATATAACTATTCCTGATCTGTATCAATAGCCGAGTCGATTGACACCTGTTCGTCTGTCTGTCCGTCCGCCCGTATGATCGCTTCGATCTCAGCAACTACAAAAGCTAGAGACTTTCAATTTGCGATATCTTACCCCCGCCCACGCAAATCGATACAAACTATCACAGATCACTATCGCTATAATTATTTCATAATTATTGGTGAGAGTGAGAGCGCATATGAAAATCCCATTTTCGCTCTCAGCCGCTGTGGCGCTATGTGAACATTTGGTCGGTGCAAAAAGCTGAAGGCTACATTGTGCCGGTGAAGAAAAGCTGAATGCTACTGGCTAAAGTAAAATTAATATTAGCGATTGCTTACACGCTTGTTTGTTAAGATAACACAGCTTAACTTAATAGTGTAACAAAATATAACATTTTGGAGAAACTAGGAGTTTGTGTTGAATCAAGTTTTTAATATTTGCTGACCAGAGAGAGAGAGAGAGAGCATTTGTCCAGCGCTATTGTAAAGAAGTTGTCGAGCACTGAAAATTTAAACTGATGATTGAAATATAATAAGTAATACGACCTATTGCCTATGCACATGTTTAACAATTCTACATTTCTATTATAGTATTAGAGTATTAAACAATTTTCGTATCAACAGTCGCACTCCAGTGTTGCCAGACTATCACAATCAAGCTATGATGAAAGCAACATGGACTATATTTAAATTCTTGTATACATATATAAGTAAAAGCAATCCCATTATAAATACATTAAAATATGTATTCTTTAAGCCCTGCACAGGGTATCGTACTGTTGCGCGCGCTCGACTGACCGAGCATGTTTTTGTCTTTAGCTCGACGATGTATTAAATTGTTTCTTAAATTACTGCCAATTTTATTATATGATCGGAACCTCGATTTGTATCATATAAATATAAGACTCTAGCTTCAAAATTTCTCTATTAATTGAATTTTAAGAATTCTATTAAGACTTGTAGTTTCTGAGATCTAGGATTTTATATATAGAAGCTTCTAGCTCTGAATATCTCAGAGATCCTTCGTTAATACGGACGGATAGATGAACCAACGGACTTGACTAATGTTTATTAAAAATACATATATATAGTTTATAGAGTCATTATAAAAGTGATTTGTATCTCATATGTGGCCCCGAATTGATAAAAAAAAAGTAGGTTTGGTAAATAAGTGACGTTTACATACCAAATTTGGTTCAACAAGTTCCAACCACATCAAAGATTTCTGATATTTTTATAAACCAAAATTGGTTTATTCCTTTAAAAAAATCCTACAATAATATCAAAACTGTACATATATTTTCAGAATTTAAGCTATCATCTCTTATCGATGGTTTACCACTTAGTTTACTTCATTATTCGTTATATTTTGAAAGAATAAATATGACTTAAAAATATCAAAAGCTGAAGATTGCATTATTAATCCAATATGAGAATTTCGAATAGAATAAATATTTAACAATTTGTGTGTTACTGTTGCTATATGCAACTCTTTGTTATTTTAGTGATTAAGATCCAACAGATTTCCAATGAACGTCACAACTGATAATTATTAATTTTAATCAAATATATGTTAGACCATTTTTGGAAAAACCCCCACAGGTGAGTATTAATACTCAATGCATTGGTATATCTCAAGTTATGTAAATATATGGTTAACATCAGCGAATTCGGACCATTCCTAATGATCAACATAATGATTATCAATCAGTAAGCAATTAAGATGCAGTTGTCTAGTGTAAAATATACGTATATTGTGTAATTTATTATCGATATTAGGAATTCAATCTAATAGATTTGTTCAGTCGTATCTGTATCTGTGAATCACACATCTAAGGAAACTATGTATGTTTACATATTTATACACCTACTCATATTGTTATTCGGATTACTTTTTGGGATATTAGTTGCTTATCATAGACCGGACACACCTGGTGTACAATTGGGGTATTCTTAGGCCTGGTGATGACTTGTCGACGGCTGGTTAAGCACCTGCTTGGAGTCCGATAAGTGAAAATCGCTATAAAACGATTCTACATTGAGCTGTACAGTCGTTAGTTGACGATTTCTGAAGTGAACACCTGTTCCCCGAGTCCAAGATAAGCGTACCAAGAGTCTCAACAATGTTAAAACACTTGCATATCATAAAAATTATACAGCACGACAATAGGTAATCATATCGACTAGAAGGTATATGGTTGGAAAAATAATTAACCAAGTGAATCATTAGTACAAGTATCTGAATCAAATTCAAATTCTAATTATATTCAATAAATTCGTTAACTAATTTAATAATAATTTACACACAATTCAATTCAATTCAATCAATATACAAAAGTTAAGTCTTATCTTATGTTCCCCATATTTTATTCTCAATAACATTCCTTTTATAATCTTTCATTAGCACATTTACAACACTATCTTTATCTTATATACTCTTGTTTAGATTGTGATAATTCTCATGTTCACTATAATTCTGTTATGTTTAGATAATTTGTTTACTTTAGGGAACATCATTCTCTTTCGTATTTAATTCGATTAGAAATATTTACAAATGTTGTAATTATTAGTTATTTAATTCATAATATTGCCGAATTAAAACCAGATTAAATTCAACTACAAACCAAAATAAATAGGGTAATTAAAAACTCAAGGAAATTCCGTAAAAATAAATTTCTGTAACATTCTAAGAGAAATCTAAATAAATAAATAAACATTTAATTAAAATTTATAGAAAATTGCAACACACAGCCGTAAGATTTAAGACTGAAAGATTTGAAGTTGAGTAATTTATAATCAAATGATTATGGTAAAGTGACAGCTATGTAAAAAAATCATTTTAAAATTTTTGAGTAACATTACTTAGATTTCTAGGTATTAAAGGTATATTTCAAATATTTAAGGCAAAATGCTCCTAGATCGATGAAAGCTATTTAGCCTGGTATCAATGTCGAGAGATCAATTATAATTTTGTTGCTGCCAATCAAATAAAACAACTAGTATAACAACTGTGACTCTCTAATCGATTTCCGAACCGGCTGCCAACTGGCAGCTGCCGGCTTATCTGGATAGATAGATAAGCCGCACCGGGTTCTTAATGGAGCTCAGAGTTAATCGTGGAATCGTCGAGTCGTCGAATCGTCAAATCGTGGAATCGTCGGAATCAACGAATCGACACTGAAATCTTATCGACTTCGAGTAGAGAACACTTCAGTTTGATAGCGGGGTAACCGAATGTTTATGCCATTTCTAATTGGATTCTAGTTGGTTGGACAGTCAGTCAGTTGCTAGTCAATCCGTGAGCTAGTGAGGCGGTGCACCAAGAGTGGCTGCTGGTCAACGGTGCTCCAAATAATAATATTTATTTTTTGTAAATTTTTTGTTGTGTCGTGAGATGGCAGTGAAGCGTACATTTGTTGTCCTGTTGTTGTTGACAACGGTTGCCCAGTTGTGTCTGAGTCAGGATGAAGTGGGCCGGTGCATTTGGTATGGGGAGAGTCATTTGATTGGTGAACATCCTCAGAATCTCTACTATACGGGCCAAGCCCTTTCCTTAAATAATGCGGCAGCGGAGGCAACATTCGCCAAACGGTGTCCCACCTTATATGCGGAATACAAGGGCGCGAATGGAGATGAGGATTTGAAACTTTGCTGCGATGCCAATCAGATTTTCACCATGGATAAAGGATTAACTCAAGCCGATGGTGTCTACTCCAGATGTCCAACCTGTACGACAAATATGGCTCAAAGTGTGTGCGCCATGACCTGTGCCCAGAATCATTCCTTTTTCCTGACCCCCACCGTGGCATTAAGTCCTACCAATGCGAACTTTGTGAAAAACATCGACTATCGCATTGAGGACGAGACAGTTCAGAAAATCTACAACAGCTGCTCCTCCATTCAACACCCACAGACGGGACGACCCGCCATGGATCTTGGCTGCGGAGCTTTTAATGCTAAGACCTGCAATTATCGCAGGTGGTATCATTTCATGGGCGATGCAGAGAACAGTGACTATGTGCCCTTCATGATTAACTATATGTGGTCCGAGGATGCGAGTGAGGAGTCCACGGAGAAATATCTGAAGCTTTATCCCCTCGACTGTGGACAGAACTATGCGGGCAATTATGCTTGTGCCTGCATCGACTGTGAACAGTCCTGTCCACTGACAGAAGCGCCAACCGGATACGAGGATCCCTGGCAGATTGCCGGACTGTATGGCATCACCTTTATAGTTGCCCTGGTCGTTGGCTTGATCATCATCATCTGCATTTTTTGGGGTGCCATAGGAAATCGTCGAGGACCAAATGTCCGAATGCCGACATTGTACGGAGAGTTTCTCTATATTGGCTGTCGCGCCTGGGGAACATTCTGCGCGAAACACCCTGTGCTAGTTCTGGCCCTCTGCTCTTGGGCGATTGGCGGACTTGGATACGGAGTGATGTACATGAAAGTGACCACAGATCCCGTCGAACTATGGGCCAGCGAGTTGAGTCAAACACGCATCGAGAAGGACTATTTTGATCAGCATTTTGGACCCTTCTATCGCACCAACCAGATCTTTGTCAAGCCGACCAACAAAAGTACAGTGAGTACTCGACTCCCAATAAGAGCGAAAATATCAAAAATCAATCAAGAACTCACCACACATTTCGAGCTTGTTCTATTATTAAAATTGGAATTAATTAATTCACGGAGCTCGACATTATTTTAAGTGCGATTTCTTAAGTTCGGAAATTTAAGTATTTTAGAAAATATGGTAGGTTTTTTAAAACTGTGGGTTCTTTTTTTAAGTATTTTCAAACTTAAAAGCAAGGCTGCAATCGATTCTGAACAGGTCGTCAATCGGTCTGGGATCGGTTCGAGTTTTTGAACCCTAGCCCGAATTGGATTACTTTCTCAAAAACAAGTTATGTTTGGAGTATTAAAAATACTTCACTTTAGTAAATTAGTTTTGACTTTTAAAAGGGGAAAAATACAATTTTAATCATAATATTAAATTGAAGTTTTTATAAGGCAATTTTTGTGTTCAGAATTGTATATGCTTAAAAAATCAAGACAAATTTTAAACAAATTGGAAAAATATACATAAATTATTTGCCATTCAATTTAACTAAGATTTGGGCCAAGACCTTTGGTTTGAGGGCTTTTTAAACCGTTGTGAAAAGAGCATTCATTAAAATTATTGAAGGTTTCCGGACTTGCTTAAAAAAGAGATCAAGACGTTCCTTGCATTCTTAATATAAGTACAATTTAAACTTGAACTTCACGAACTTGTTCTGTGAGTATTCACTATAAGAATCTGCATACAACCCGAGTTCCGACCTTATACTTATGTACATGGAATTATCATTCACATTTCTATTTAATTTACAGTTTTTCTTTATTCAAGATTATTTCATCTTATATCAAGATTATTGATACTATTTGGCTCATTTTCATTAATTCTTGCATATATCAAGTTTAACTTTTAAGAATCGCAAATACTTAATGCGAGAACTTTCAAAGTTAATTCTACTACGACGTTTTTCAATTATCATTTGACATAAATCCCTCCTGTCTTAATTCCCTTCAGTTCACGCACCTCACAGCCAGCGGAGAACTGACCTTTGGTCCCGCCTTTGAACAAAGTTTCCTGCAGGAAGTTTTCGAGCTGCAGGAACAGATTATGCAGCTGGGCATGGCAGAGGGTGCTGGATTGGATAAGATTTGCTATGCACCCGTTTTGTATCCAGGAGTGACGCCCACTGTGGACGACTGTCTAATACAGTCCATCTATGGCTACTTCCAGAATGACATGTCTCGATTCCAAAACTCCTACGTGGACAACAATAATAATACCATTAACTACCTTAACCAACTAGAGGATTGCTTGCGGTAAGTTTATACCAGTGTTGCCAGTATTTTGATAGTTAAAATTAGCTAATATTCGACTGTGAGAGATCCTTAACTTATTCCTTAAGATAATAGCAAATAAAGGCATTATTTGTAGAAGTTATAAACTATATACATGATTGAAATAAGAAAGAATAAAAAAACACTGGGGCGTGTCATATTATGTTAAGTACCGTAGCAAACAGCTACGATTGAAGCAGTGTAGAAATATTGCAGTAAGGATCATTGGCTTAGTAGATACAGGCACAGATCGAATTCAGCATACGCAAGGCTAACTAATTTGGCAATGTGTGTTAAAAATTTCAATATGATCGAAAACAAAAGAGATATTAAACATAATATTTGCCTTAATGTAGAGGGATCGCTGCGATAAGCGTATATTGTAATATAGCAGACAGAAGATGAAAGGATGCATTCGAATTATACAAACAAAACTGGAATTTGGCAGCTTATATTCCGATACTAATTTGAAGTACAGGGCATATATATGTATGAATATAAAAAAAAGCAAAAATAGTATAAACAAAATTAAAATGCTTAAAAGGACATAAGACTTAAGTGTAAACAAAAAAAGTGTTTCTATATATTGTAAAAATATTTAAAACATTTAAAGAAATAGAATAAAATATAATCAAATAAAACCAGTCGAAAAGGCTACAGTCGAAGTCGACTATGAGAGACCCTCTACTTATTCTTCTAAATGGAAATAAGAGTAACACTAATAGTTCCCCATAACGCTTTTTAACGTCAATATGCTCTTCTTCTTCCTTTGGTCCGACACTGAGTAATATTGTGCTTTGAATAACTTCCGAGTTTATTATCCGATCGTGATGAAATTTTCAGGATACATTAGGACCCCGATGCTTGTCCTGTGTGCCAAAATTCAGTTTTAAAATTGACCATTATATGGGATTTTAAGTTTTTTTTGAATAACTTGCGAGATTATTATGCGATCGCGATGAAATTTTCAGGATACGTTAGGACCCTGATACCCGTTCTGTGTGCCAAAATGCAAGACTCTAGCTAATATTTTTCGTTTTATGGGATTTCAAAAATTTTGTTCTTGATTTACGGAGGCGGAAGGGGGCGTGTCAAAATTTTAAGATAAACTTGATCTGCTAACGCCATAGACGAACCACAATACCAAATTTGGTGACTCTAGCTCTTATAGTCTCTGAGATCTAGGTGTTCATGCAGACAGACGGACGGACGGACAGACGGACATGGGTATATCGACTCGGCTGGTGATGCTGATCAAGAATGTATGTACTTTATGGGGTCTGCCGGACTTCCTTCGACCTGTTACGCACATTTTTTTTGGACAAACTTAATAGACCCGTTTTACTTTTTTAAAGCAAAGGGTCTAAAAAGCTAAAAAAATCAAAACTTAAATGCCCTACAAAGCATTTGTGTAATTTGTGTATTTCTATAAAATATAATTACTTTAAGCATTTGAAATTATGGTAGATCTATCATAAGTTAAGCAGGGATTGATTACCGGTACTGAAACGAGTGCTTAAATAAAGTATTATATTTCATTAATGCACTTTTAGTATAGGTGTCAGTATAAATTATATAAAATTAATAAAATAAATTGTTCGTATAGCACTGGTCTTACTTAAAAAATTGGAAATTGTTACTCATGGCAAGAAATTTTTATTTTACACTCTTTCTCACCATAGGGTTCCCATGATGGAGGACTGTTTTAGCACCTTTGGGGGACCCATTGAACCGGGCATCGCTGTGGGCGGCATGCCCAAGGTGGAAATCGGTGAAGATCCGGACTATATGCTAGCCACTGGCCTGGTGCTAACCTTTCTGGGCAAAAACCTAAACGATGAGTCGCGATTGGAGCCAAACTTCGTTTGGGAAAAGCGCTTCGTCGACTTTATGAAGAACTACAGCAGCGATCGTATGGAAATTGCCTATTCCGCGGAGCGTTCTATTCAAGATGCGATTGTTGAGTTGTCCGAGGGTGAAGTTGGCACCGTGGTCATCAGTTACGTGGTCATGTTTCTCTACGTAGCCATCGCACTGGGCCGCATAAGGAGTTGTCTGGGCTTCCTGCGGGATTCCCGCATTATGTTGGCCGTGAGCGGCATTGTGATTGTTCTGGCATCTGTGATCTGCAGCTTGGGTTTCTGGGGTTACGTTGGCATAACCACAACAATGCTGGCCATTGAGGTGATACCGTTTTTGGTGCTCGCCGTTGGTGTGGACAACATCTTTATAATGGTGCACACCTACCAGAGATTGGATCACAGTCGCTATGAGACGATTCACGAGGCAATTGGCGAGGCCATCGGTCAGGTGGGACCCTCAATCCTCCAGACGGCGAGCAGCGAGTTTGCCTGCTTTGCAATTGGTGCCATCTCCGAGATGCCAGCGGTCAAGACCTTTGCCATGTACGCGGCAGCCGCCATTCTCTTTGACTTTCTGCTGCAGATCACGGCCTTTGTGGCCTTGATGGCCATCGATGAGAAACGCTATCGAGACGGACGCTTGGATATGTTCTGCTGTGTGCGCTCCAAGTCCAAGCCGGAGGCAGCCAAGGAGGTTGGTGTCCTAGAGCAGCTCTTCAAGAACTTCTATGCTCCCTTCCTGCTGACCAAGTGAGTTGCTGCCAGTTTTAAAGTAGCATGGCCACTGACTCATACAATTTACTGTCCTTTTAGAACCGTCAAGATCATTGTACTGCTGATTTTCACAGTGATTACTTGTCTATCATTAATGGTCATGCCTTCCATTGAGTTGGGCCTCGATCAGGAAATGTCCATGCCCAAGGACTCGCATGTGGTCAAGTATTTCCGATATATGGACGAGCTTTTGGCCATGGGTGCCCCCGTCTACTGGGTCCTCAAGCCGGGACTTAACTACAGCCAGCCCGAGCATCAGAATTTCATCTGTGGTGGCGTCGAGTGCAATTATGATTCACTTGCCGTGCAGCTCTATACTCAGTCCCGATATCCGCAGATTACATCGCTGGCCAGACCAGCATCCTCGTGGATTGACGACTATATCGACTGGATAAGTATTTCCGATTGCTGCAAATATAATATCACAAATGGCGCCTTCTGTCCGAGTAGTAAGTGATCTCAAACTATATATTTATTCATATTATTTATATGTATTTATTTATATTTATTTAACTTATTCTTGTTAGATTCGAAAAGCGACGATTGCCTGCCCTGTCAACGGGAATTCACTGAAGACGACCTGAGACCCAGTCCTGATACATTTGACAAATATGTGCCCTTCTTCCTCTCCGATCTTCCCGATGCGGAATGCGCCAAGGCAGGAAGACCTTCCTATGCGGACGTGAGTAAAGATCATTCATTCGCATATATTTGCATATAGTTTTATAAGTATTCAGCAAATTCAAATTTAAATTTGGTATGTAGACATTCAAGAGTCAAGCAGGTCAAGTTTATTTTCAATTTTTAGTATATCGCTATTATAACAGCCACAGCTTTCAGATAACACAGCTTAACTGAACAGATAGTTGAAGTATAACAAACGCTGAGCAATTGCCTGCAAGTTGCATAGCCTTTGACCCACAAATAAGGGAAATATTAATAATTTTTTTTAAACTCCATTATTTTATAATTGTTGGCTAGAGCGAGTGCGAATATGAAAATCCCATTTGCGCAAACGAGAGCGCATGTTATAATCTGATTTGCACTATCGGCCGCTGTGGCGCTATACTTTGTGTCGGTGAACTAAAGCTGAAGGCTATACTGAAAACAATACATTGTGTCGTTGGCGAAAAGCTGAATGCTTCTGTCGAATTTAAATTTAATATTAGCAATTTCTTACACGCATGTTTGTTAATATAATTAATATAACTTTACAGTATAGCAAAATATAACAATTGGCTCCAAGTTTCATAACGATTGACCCATTAATTAAAGTGATATTAAGCAATTTTACTTCGATTAATACTTTCGAAAGCGCATATGATAATATTTTCCTGCACAATGTTTTAGTAGCTGCGAGCACCTCAAACTAAAATTAATGGCTATATTATAATAATTAATATGACCGATTGCCTGTACACATGATTGACAATATTACATTTCTAGCATAGTATTAAAATAATAAACAATTTCGGAACCAATAGTCGCAGTTCAGTGTTGTCAGACTATTGCAAGTACAACTCTCCACGCAAGCAACATCGATTTAGAACGATATATTTAAATATATCTTATGTATACATGACTAAAAGCAATTTCATTATAAACAATATACTTTGTTTGACAACTTGCACTTGTTTCTTATCTGGGCGTCATAATATATATGATTCATTACGCTAAAAATGTCTATCGAAGATAAAGGCACTAAGATCCCAGGACATTAATCTCTGGAGTTAGTTTGCTTTTTGTCATATAAAGATTACTTTGAGACAATATTTTAAATGTATTCATTTGCAAAATGTTGTTAAAGATGTTTATGATTCAATAATGTATCGAATCTTTAAATTTATCTACCCCTTGAACCCTAGCCTGTAATAGAATAATTTCTTTAAATAATGGCTCATTTATTTGATTTTTATATTTTGCTTGATTTTGAAACAGTGAAAAAATAATAATAAAGTCATAAGATACCTTAAAGAGTTAGAGATTTAGTAATTAATAACATTATAGGCTTAAAACATCCAGAATAATTTGAAGATGAGTTAGTAAAGCTTAGTCATGAAGTTAAGTCCACCACCCCTATTTTTAACAAGGAGAAAAAGCCGCTTGATCTATTAGCTGTGGAAATTGCCCGCAAAACCAACAATGAGGAAGCTTTCGTAATCAAGAGGCTGGCCTTCAATGTGGTCTCGGTTGAGCCCCCTAATTCCCGCCAAAGTGCCTTACTGTGCTTTCGTTGCCAACGCTTTGGACACCCCAAGACGTACTGCAGGAATCACACTGCCAATTACGTCGGATGCTCCTTCTACCAAAAAGCAATAACCACTCAAAACAAGGACGCAGGTCAAATTGACGCGAAACTGTTAACGCAACAATTCGAACAAACTGAACATCCTCAGATGGCAACTCAAACTTCTACCCACCCACTGCCTTTAACTAGGATCAACAAGCAGCCAGCTCAAGATCATCTAGTTCGATAATCCGAGGATATCACCGAGCAACGTAACGCTGACAATCCCAAGCAAAGCTTTGCCGCAGTCCTGGCTAATGGAATGCAGAATGCGTCACCATCTGCCCATCCAACTAATAGGAACCCTCCTGTAGGTGAACTCCAACGCGCTGTATACTCTACAAGTGCTTCAGAAGCGGCTAGTGTCCAATGTTGCCTTGACGCTATGCAGTCTGGCTTAATCCATGTTAAGTCCCGCCTAGCGAGTCAAATAGAAGAAATGCGGAAGGATAATGATGATAATGATCTCTCGAAACATTGCTGAACAGTTCAACAAAAAAACATCAGAACTCGAACACAGACTTACCGCGCTGGAAACTCTTCTGGAGAGACTTACCAGTCATCATACACGCATGTTGCGCCTTTTTGACAATTTGTCCGTATCTAAGACCTCTAGATGAAACTGACATTTCAATGAATCATCCTGCACTCTAAATTCTCCATTTCAACATCATACTCTAAAAGCGGATTATGTTCTCGCGGATGTCCGTTAAATAAATACTATATAATATGGTCAAAAAAAAATAGAAATATTTGGAAACATTTGAGATAATATTATAGTTTGTTTTACATAATTTAGTATAGACTCGAAATAAAATCTGTAGTCAATTCACGAACCGAACGCAATCTTCTTCAAAGTAGTTGAAGTATAAAGATTTAAACTACATTTTAATCACATTGTTTTTTGGCGGAGTTCCACCAAACACACAGACTTCCAACAGATCGATATTTTTACTGGTATCGAATATCTCAGAATATCGCTTATGTATTAATCAATGAATCAATACTCCCATATTTCTTCAAAAGCACATATATTTATATGTATATTTTGTGTCGTTGCAGGCCGTCATTTATACGCTGGATGATAAGGGATTGGCGACCATATTGGACACACACTTTATGCAATATTCGACCACGTCAACAACGTCGGACAAGTTCGTGGCGGCGCTTCGGGAGGCGCGTCGTGTACAGGCGGAACTTAATGAGATGTTCGCCAAGAAGGGTGTGAAGACGGAAGTCTTTCCCTACTGTGTCTTCTTCATATTCTACGAGCAGTATTTGTCGATCTGGGACGATGCGTTGGTTTCCCTCGGCTTCTCGTTGGCTGCCATCTTTGCCGTAACTCTGCTGCTAACCGGACTGGATATTACGTCCGCTCTAATTGTGCTCTTTATGGTCGTCTGCATTCTGATCAACATGGGGGGCATGATGTGGGCGTGGAGCATTACACTGAATGCCATTTCGCTGGTTAACCTGGTCGTCTGTGTGGGCATTGGCGTTGAATTTGTCGCTCACATCGTGCGCTCCTTTAAACAGGCAAAGGGCAATGCCCAGGAGCGAGCCTTGCATTCCCTGAGCGTCACAGGCAGCAGTGTTCTATCCGGAATTACGTTGACCAAGTTTGCCGGCATTGTGGTGCTGGCATTCTCCAAATCACAGGTCTTCCAGGTATTCTATTTCCGCATGTACCTGGGCATTGTGCTCATTGGAGCAGTACATGGCCTAATCCTGCTGCCAGTTCTGCTCAGTTTGCTCGGCCCGCTCGACAGATTGACCAGAAATTCTAGCAGTGAATCGTCGAACACATCGATGCGACGCCGGCAAAGCAACGAATCCAACTAGTTTACTATATTAAATGCGAGTCTGAATACTGTGTGTGAATGCCTGCGAGACTGAATCTGAGTGCGAGTTTGAGTGCGAAAATGGTTATCATTTATTCTGTATTTGTTATATTTTTATTCAGTTTATTCAGTTTATTTCTTCTCTTTTATTTCTCGGTGGCTATTTAAAATTAATAATAAAAAAAATTGTTTTTTAAGTCATAAATTTGCATAAAACGTTTTGGCCCCGCCCACCCATCTGCGCCTTCTTTATTGTTTATCGCCGTGGCACCTTTGTTTTTTATGGCATTAAGCGGCCAACTGCCGCGCACCGCCAAAACAATAAATAAGCAACTCGCAACGGCGACCCCAAGTCCTGAGCTCGACGAACCCTCAACCGCTGACCCTTAAGCCAACCCCCTGTCTCTGTCTCTATCCCTGTCCCTGTCCCTGTCCCTGTCCCTGTCCCTGTCCATTTCCTGCTCCTGCTCCAGTCCTCTGCCCTCACCACTTTGCCTAACCGCCCAAAACGTCTTACGCCTTTTGGGTAAAAACTTTGCCCAGATTTTTCAGTTGCAGCTTCTTCATTATAATACACTAACCAAACAGGGCATTACGAATTTCTAAATGAGTTTCGTGAAGTAATTGAAAAATGATTTTCAATTTCAATTACCTCATTTCAAATGAGTTTTGTACATAATTACTACAATATTTATAATAAATAGTACGTAGCTAAAATTATTCACTAGCAACAGCAAAATTATTCCAAAGAAAATGTAAATAATTAAAATAATTATATTTTAGTATAAATATATATAATAGATTGTATTTAAAAAGAAATTGTAATGGTAGTTGGGCTTAAGTATAATGTATTTAAATAATAAAAAATCGTTAAACTAATTGTTAGATTAAACACGAAATTCATATGATAAATATTAATAACAAGGTATGAAGATATTAGTAAAAGATAATTATCACAACCCCTATATCGTTGTCTAAATAACTTTCTGCTTGATCGACTCACTTTTTAATTATTGAATTAATTTATATTAACTGACGACACATATTACTAAGAGCACAGCTGTTGGGAAGAGCTTAAGGTAAGGTAAGAGTATTCGAGGGTCGACTTGGTTGAGTATTTTGAGTTGATGGCTTTCCTGTTTTTAACTGCACACCGCCTGCTGGCCAGGACGCGTTTTGCGGCTTACAACACGCAGCGAGGAGCCGGCAACAAAAACATTGCCCAATGGTCACGCACACACAGGCAAAAGATGTGCACGGGAATTTAACTCTGAGAATGAGTGTAGTGTTTTTAATTAAAATTAATAAAGTTTATAGTGGTTTTTATGTGCCTCGTCTTGGCTGCTGCCTCGAGATGCCTCCCTTCCACTCATCTACTCCTCCTCCTCCCATTTGTTGGTACTTGACTTGCCCCTTTTGCTGGAATATTTTCGTTGCTTAGCAGCTCTATTGCTGCTGTTTTGTCTCCAGCGACTTCTTGCCCCTGGCCAGTGGCAGGCAATCCCTCCCACTGAAAAAAAAAACAAAATCACTTAATGCCATTGAACCCCCTCGAAATGCTTTCGAGGCATTCAGTTTCGTGCCCCATCAGCTGGAGGCACTTGAAGCGGCCGACAAGTGAAAAGCATAATTATAAATGTATCAACTAATGCATATGGCTAAATCAATTTGCAATTACCGAGTTCCGAGTGTGTGAGCTCAGACAGATGAAGTGCAAATTGAAGTGCCCCTTTATCGACTGCCTGACCCTCTTTCTGTCTCTGTCTCTGTCTCTGTCTCCCCTATCTTTTCGTCTCTTTCGCCTTGCCGTCTTTCTGTTTGTGGCCTAAATGTTTTTTTAGCTTCCACTTAATTGCCATTACAAAGTACTTAGCTCTGACAATGCCAAGTGTTAATGCTCAATAAAAATAATAAATAAAAAAAAACAATAATAAAAAAAAAGTGGAGAGTGATCGACTTGCAGATACCCAGCTTCTTTTACTGTCAAGACCACACATGTCAAACGAGTTGTGGAAAGTTTATTCTATGATATATTATAGAAATTATAATATCTAGCCTGAATATAACTAAGCGACTAATAGATACTCTGCATCTTTTACTAATACCTCTTTACACACTCAGATATTCCTATAATTTCATATTATATTATATACATATTCCTTACGAAGTAATCACACTTTAATTAAAGGCAGTCATAATTTTTACTAGTGTAAAAATTCTCATTATTCTTACTTTTTTGTACGCATACAAATACAATTGCTTAAGTTTAATAAACCCTTTTTCGGCCAAATCAACAAGAGTCTTACGAATCTTAACAATTTACTGCAGTGTGTGCATACATTCATTGCTCAGTATCTTAATTTACTGTTCGCATTTTCTTATTGATTCACCTGCCAATTCATAAGTTAATTAAGCCTGTGTTCTTTGGCAACTTTAAAGTGTAGTTTCGTTTGCAACTGACGTTTTTATTGGCACGAAATAGGTCATAATCAATAATCTCCGAAATTTATTATAAATATGCTGGGTAAGTGTTCAGAGGTAATCCATTAAGAAACTTCATTTTCTTAAGAAGTTAACGATATTCCCAGTTGGAAAGCGAAACATCTATTTTTGTGCCTGAGCAACCTTAAAGTCAGCTCTTCACAAAACTCTACACAACAATTACTAATTGGGTATGACTTTCGGTTGTTTTCTTAACTTCTTTAAGACTTTAATATGATGTCAAAATTTTGATCGAATTTATTAATGTGGACAGCAAACATATTGCCAATATCTTCTGGAAACTGGCATGGCTATGATACGAATAAGTAAATCATTTGTAAGCATTTGTGAAATATGGCTGAGGCTCTGAATTAATGCACCAAATGAGCAATAAAAGCTTAAATTAATTTGTGCATAGAAATGTTTGGTTAAGTTCAAAGGTCATGTGGCAGACTCGCACGGGTGTTGCGAGTAACTCGCACCGAGTATTTGTATTTGCTGGCAATTTTCGCACGATTTGTGGCCAATTTTGCACACCCTCCACGGTCATAAAAGCGAGTGCGAAAAGATTCTGGTTGAAATTACCCGGTAATACTCGGCGCTTAAATGGGCATAGGAAGCATTTAAATTAAATTTTATGCATACATATTTATTAATCGGTCATTCGGTTCAGGCATATGCCCGTTTACACAATTCGCATGTGTTTGTATCTCTGTCTACTGTTGCCGTAAATGTATCTGCATCTGCATCAGTATCTGTGCTTTATAAAACGCATCCAGAAATAAATAGAACAAAATTTCAAACGGAAATTCAGCCCGATTGGCGCCTGATATAATTTGTTGTTTATGTCATTGCAGCTGCGTTTTAATTTAATTTCCATTTTATGCCAGTTGAATTTAATATTCTTTCATGATTTCTCTTTTAATATTGCATTAAAACAAATTTTAATTATACAAATATGTGTATATGGAAATGAAAATGGAAATGCATTTGTGCTTTACCATTTCAGCTCCTCTTTATGCTGCACTTTAGTGTTATTTATTTATTGAGCGTATGGCCATTTTATTAAACAAATTTTGAGTCGCATACGTAATATGCCCACAAACATATATTACGCATACGAACCGTATGAGAGCGATTGCAGGAAAAAAAATCAATCAACTTTCGATTGTTTCATTCATTTATTGGTATTTTATTTGAAAATATGTAAATTCTTATTTGGGTATAAATTCAGTTTTTAGCCATTTCATAACTAGTGTAAATTGACATGTTCACATAATTTACTAAAGTTAATTACACAATAATAATATTAATTTACAGTAAACAATGAATATTTTTAAAGCGGAAGCTTTTTTTTTTTTTCCATAATTAATAGCCTAATTTTCTATAACTAAATTACTTAAGTACGAGTATGTAAATACATAAAGTAAACATACAGATACATTGTTAATAGTAAATAGTATGTTCGTAGCTACTTTTAAATTGTAATTAACTCAAAGTTTTAATTATATACTGACTGACTTTCTCGTAACTTACGCTGTAAGTATTTATCTTATAGTAATCAAAGTAATCAAAAAAGTTCTTCAACTCAGTTTTCTACGTTTTAGACTTACTTAAGACTTAAGGATGTTTATGTTTTTAGATATTGTATCGCACTAGCAACTGTTATACTAAATTTTCACTCTAAACGATATTTATTGGCTTAATTAATTCGACCGAAATTGACTCGACTAATTTGGAAAAGGTCAAACAGCTGTATTTTGGTCAATAACAAGCACTAAGCTGACATAATCCCTCTTTCGGATCAATGAAATTGTTTGGAAAAAATGTTTTGGTTTAATCATTTGGTCAATTCTATGGTCCATTTTGGTCTGTTAGTCCTATTTAATACAAATTAATGCCAAATTAGATAGCGCAATTCAATTTTAAAAGTTAACCATCTACAAAATGTTATCTAAAAGTTAATTAAAGCATCGCGCAAACGCAATTTTAATGTTAGAATATATAATTTATTCATTTGCTGACAAAACTGGGCAAACACTCGTACTCGCATTCGCATTCACACTCGCACTCGCATTCATTCGAGTAGAGTCCATAGACGGACGAATCAGTAATTTATAAACGTGCTTATAAGCCGCAAATCCAATTCGCGTTTCTGAAATTACTGTTGGCAAAGCATTTGCAGACCAATTTTCAGCCAACTGCGAAACAGGCGACATTTTCATACGACTATTTTCCTGTACTTGGACCCAAATGGTTATTACCCCGCGGCCAGCCATGGCCATAGGGGCGTCGAACGTGTGACAGTGCTTAAAACCGACCATCGTTTTAGATACTTACGCTAAAAAACTGAAGCGAAGCGAAAACGCGTAAACGAATGAGTTGGCTCTTTGTAGAAATTTAATTGAAAATGTAAATATATGAATTAACCCATCATAGTTTAATTCTTCACTAGTGCTTTATACTATAAACAATATTTTAATTAAGGTAATAAACATTCATTTCACGTATTAGTAAATGTTCTAGAAATGAATAAAATATAGTAATATTTATTTTCATATTTATACGAGACTTCAATTTATTAAGAGATGTAGCAACAATATCTCCGCATTTGATAACAACTTAAAAGATTCTTTTAATTTATTGAAAGTAGGCTTGCTATCAGAATTCTATAGTATTTATTACTCATATGTAAATATAACAATATTTTCGCCATATTTGCATGAGAAAAAGTTAGAGACATAAAGATATATTAGGTATTAGAAATTATGTAAACTCAGCTTCTATATTACGTTTATATATATTTAGCAAACAAAATTGTAGATTAGATTTGTTCCTTAATAAAACATGTAAAGCGAAACTTTATAATTTTATTGAAAAGTACGATATCTTTTGATATTGTATCACACATCAAACGAATATTATGTATAATTAGTTGAAATACTTATATTATTTTTAATCTTTGTTATACATTAATTCAATCTAATTCAATGATCCTAAGATATGCCTAAAATTGATATCTTTTTGTTTAGAAAGTTTAATTTGAATATGTTAATGGCATTGAAAATCACAAGAAATAAATATAAATATGTCTAATTTAAAACTCAAATTGTAAATAGTGATAAAATTTAATTTAAATAATTATGATTTGCTTATAAAAAAGAAAATTATTTAATTGAGTTATTCAGCTAGAAAGATGTTTGTGCAAATAACATTAATGGGTTAATATGCCAAAGCATTTACAGTCACAGGATTGCAGTGCGTATACGTAACGTGCATATGTGTGCTCGTGTGTGTTTTTATCTGCATGCAACAAAAATTTTCAACTAAATTATAACAACAACTGCACACAATTTTGAGAAATTTCATGCAAAATACAAAAGCAAAAGCAGTTTATAGTGCCAGCCACCGCAGACACCGACAACAACAACAACAACACCACCAACAACAATAAATGCTAAAGCATTAAATGGTGCACGTTTTCCAGCCAAAAACATAACGAAAATGTCAAACACACATTTGACCAACATTGCCGAGCCCAGCGTGAAATGAACAGGACCCGAAAACAGTCTGTCTCTTTATGCTCTACCTCTTTTGCTACTTGCCCCTGAGCATCTGTCCGTCTGTCCGTCGGTCCGTCTGTCTGGCAAATGCATTTTAAGTGTTTTGGTATGAGTACATGATATGGCTGATTGGTTGGCCTAGGCTGCGGGTTATAGTACTAGTAGTATGATGTTGATGACAAGGAGTATGATGGGAGGTCACTCATAAATGCAATGTCGCTGACAAACGGAAAATGCTTACGTAAATGCAAGTCAAGATGTTGGAAATCAATTGATTGACTGACTCACTGAGTGACTGATTGATTGATTGATTGATTGACTGATTGATTGATTGGTGTACGCTCAACGCTCTATGCGCACACGACTCGTCCAACAAATTTTAATTAATTTCAGTATTGTTAATGCACTGCAGCCATTGTTGCCACACACACACACACACACACAGACCGTGCAACATCGAAAATGAAGTGCATACAACAATCATAGTAATAACAATTTCTCTTGGTGTTGTCGTTATTATTATAATTATAATTATTTTCATTGTTCTCGCTGCTAGATGATCCAATTAATGACGTGACACATGCACAAACACGTTCACATACTTATTTATTTATAATGTACAAAAATAAATTGTATAAATGCAGGAGATGTTTCGAAAAATGTTTTCTTAGCCGCAGTTTTCGCAAAGCGTCATTTGTATCCAATAAGTGGATTTCAATTGGCGAAATTGTGGCGAATTTGTTGTGCGAAACATGAATAATAATTTCAATGGATTATTACCAGCCACTGTTCAATTAAAGCCATGCCCAAACAATATCAATTAAAAGCACCGCGTTCTGATTGATGCAGCCCGCTGGTTAACTGCCTCCGGCTTCCTCTGTGATTTATCACATTTGTTTGTTTGGGGCAACATCGCCGGCAGAGGCATCAACAGAGTGGCAGCGACAACAATAAGAATATCTTTGCTGCAAAACTAGAGGAAGCATTTGCTTATCGCTGACGCCATTGTAAGCTCTTTTTTTTGTGCTGTTTTCTGCCATGTTTATCGTAATTATGAATCTTTCTTATGCTCACCCAGTATATTAGTATCTGTACGTATATGTGTGTGTGTGTGTGTGTTTTCACACCCTGCACTTAAAAGGAAATAGTATAGACATCCATAGTCAGTTTGTGCAAACTTAATTCTCACATTAACTTGTCATTTTCATAAGTAATTGTGTGTTCAATAAAAATAAATCTATTATACATTGGATAATTTTAGAAATAATTCGATTATACGCAATTATGTGACCATTACATTTTATTTATCTTAAATAACATTTGATATTGTAGTGCTGCAAGATATACATATTGAAAAGCAAACAAAATGTAACCCAATAATCTCGAAAATGTTTTGAGCTTTTGCAAATTATTCCTAACTGTCTCGAAGCTCTTTACAACAGACAAAAACTTTCGTTAATAACACAATCTTTTAAATCACGATAACTTTAAAATAAATCATCCTTTCTACAAAAGACGGGATGGATCGGAAGAGGAAGTACTTGATTAGTAGACAGGTTAGTATTGTTTTAGAAGTTTAACTTTAATTTCTTAGTTGACTTATTGAATGTACTGCAAAATTATAAATCAATTTGATGTTAATATTAGTATATTAGATTATTACAGATATTGTATATTGAAATCGTTGAAATACTTTGTAGACTCCTAAGATGGCATTATAATTTAAATTGAAAATATTAAATGAAATAATACAATTTTGTTCAAATCGAACAATAAGGAAGTTACTTAATAGCAGGGATCAAAACCATTAATAATTTGTGAGTTGGTTAAATCAAAAATCAATGACTTAAAATACACATACAAGAGAAAGACCATACACCATATTGATTATTTAAATTTTCGCCATGATTTTATATTTTTTAATCATTTTCCTTTAATATATTGATTAATTTAGAACAATTTAAGTTGGACTATAATAATTATATTTGAACAAAAAGATAAAAGTCACAAATATTCACATTAAATTACTTCTATTTTTGCTTTAAATAAAATTTACTTTTATATCCTTTCAAAATGGCAAAAAAGGGTATAATGAATTTGTGTGAATGAATGTAACAGGCAGAAGGAAGCATCCCCGACCCTATAAAGTAAATATATTCTTGATCAGTATCAATAGCCGAGTCGATTGACACCTGTCCGTCCGTCTTTCCGTCCGTCCGTTCGTCTTTTCGTCCGTCTTTCCGTCCGTCCGTGCGTCTTTCCGTCCGCCCGTCCGTCTTTCTGTCCGTCCGTCTTTCCGTCCGTCCGTCCGTCCGTCCGTCTTTCCGTCCGTCCGTCCGTCCGTCCGTCTTTCCGTCCGTCCGTCCGTCCGTCTGTCTTTCCGTCCGTCTTTCCGTCCGTCCATCCGTCTGTCCGTCCGTCTGCCCGTCTGTATGAACGCGTGGATCTCAGCAACTATGTATAAGAGCTAGAGACCTCAAATTTGGAACAAAGGTATCTGAATACCATACGCAGATCATGTTTATTGTTAATTTTCGATACCAAGCCCCGTTTGTTTTGAAATTAGAACCAGTCGAAAGGCTACAGTCGAAGTCGACTAAGAGAAACCCTTTACTTGTTCTTCATAATGGAAATAGGAGTAACACTAAAAGTACACCATAGCGCGTTGTAACGTCAACATGCTCTTCTTCTTCCTTTGGCCCGACACTGAGTAATATTGTGCTTTGAATAACTTCAGAGTTTATTATCCGATCGTGATAAAATTTTCAGTCTCTGAGATCTAGGCGCTCATACAGACCGATGGACAGACGGACAGCCGGACGGACGGACAGCCGGACGGACGGACAGACGGACATGGCTATATCGACTCGGCTGGTCATGCTGATCAAGAATATATATACTTTATGGGGTCTGCCGGACTTCCTTCGACCTGTTACGCACATTTTTTTTGGACAAACTTAATAGACCCTATTTACTTTTTTAAAGTAAAGAGTCTAAAAATTACCATAACATAGGCAATGTTAAAGCTAGAGACTTGTTTTCAATGGTTTTAATATTTGTTTCCACGGTGCAAAGACTGAAAGAAACAACTTGTTTGTAAATCAATTAACAATTATTATTTACATATATTCCATTTCATTCTAATGTTGAAGTGGATTCAACTACAGCATTTTCTATTCAAAGCTTCATGTTAATAATGTTTTTTTACTATTATTGTAAATTAGTGCTAGATAAATAAACAATTTTATTGCCAACGGCTGTAATTGTCGTTAACATAAATCGGCCTTAAGCCAGAGAAAATTATTTCAACAAAAAGTCATTGAAAGATTTCACACCTCGGGGCCTGCCCTGGACTATTGCAAATGCAAATGCATGTGAATGTGAGCACAGCATGCAGCTACGCATAATTCTCTTCAATTTAAAATCGTACAACAATTTAAAAAAAAAAGAAAAAAAATAGTCGCAAGGCGACGGGTAAGCTCGCCTGTTGAAGACCCCGTACTTATTCTATAAAATGCATATATTTCACGCGAACAAACACGTTGCAAGCTTTGTATTCTAATTATTTCTTTGGTTATACATCGGAATCCCGATGCTTACCTTGTGCATCAAAATATAAGGTTCTAGCCTTATAATTGATGTTTTTATTCGATTTATTAAAATGCGTTTTATATTTTTGTGGACGGCAGATTTGGAGGATATAGAGAAGTCTACATGTCTAGTTTGGTGTCTCTACCCCTGATAGTCTTTCTGATGAAGAATATATTTATACTTTATAGGGTCTGCCAGACATCTTTGTGCCTAACAAACCTTACAGACCCTTGGCACTTTTTTACGTGGCGGGTATAAAAATAAGTGCAGGTAACGTTAACATAATCTCATAGAGGGAAAAACATTGCAACTAATGTTATCGAAAATAACATCAAGGAAAATCCGTTGTTTAGCTGGATAGTCACGCCCTAACGCTCAATGTTATCCATATTCAAGAGAGCCAAGAGTTTTAATAATTTCATGTTGCATACTTTGCGGCGTATCGAAAATGCGGATGATAATGATGATGATGCTGATGGTGCAACGAATAATAACAACACAAGCTGAGAATCGCCTCCAAGTTGCATCTGCCTTGATGCTGGTATAAATATTTGTGGTGTCTTATCCCTTTACTGTAAAGTTGAAATATTTAACTAATACTACCGAATTATCGATTTCGAAGTGTATAAAAATCTTATATATTTAATTTCCTACATAAACATATCCTAAAACTATTGATGAAGGCTATGAAAAATGTTATTCAATTGCAGTGTACTTAAATTTAAATGTACTTCATTTTAAATATTGTTGACTTGTTTGTTGTTCTCTTTTGCAACTTTAATTAAATACAATTTAATAATGACCGTGAATAGAAGAACAGCTTTTTGAGATAGCAGTTGATTCTTTAGCATATCGATATGGTATCCCTTAAAATATTTTGTCAGATTGTTAATTTATGATTTAAATCTACTATCTATCAAATATAATACTAATACTATCTATCAAAGTTACAATATGCAATTTTCTGAGTTGTTTTCGTTCTATAAATAAATTTATAAATTAGTTTGGGGAAAATGAAATCCATTTTTGGCCCTATTTTCAAAGTTAATTTAAGACGGCTTGGGTGGTCCGATTTATGTTAAATATGTCTCGATTTATTCAATGACTTGTTGCATTAAAACATCCCATCGAGGCTCGCTTAGTTTGATGCGCGTCATTGTTAATGTTTGTGGTCTAGTGTTGTCCTAATGGAACACAATACCTTTTCTATTTGCCAATTCCAGTCGCTTCTGGTCAATTGCAATCTTTAAACGGTTTAATTGTTTACAACAGAGGCCTGAGTTGGGTGTTTGCCCATATGAAGGCAGCTCTTGGTAGATGATTCCCTTCCCGTTCCACCAAAAGCACAACATAGCCTTCCAGTTATTTCTGATTTGGCTAACGTTTGAGATGATTCACCACGCTTTGGACTCGAGCTATCAAAAAACGGACTATAGGGTGTTTTAAAGAGGAATCCCATCTTTCCAAGAAGGCCAAGTATAAATCAGTGTGACCAATAGTTTACAAATCAAAATATACCAAAGTTGACACACACAAAAATAATGGACTACTTGTTCCCCAAACTAACATTATTCACATATCTGCTAATCTGACTTTTAAGTTAAAGCAGCTTTGGCTACTTTGTATACTATTTAGCATTTTTAAATATTTGATGACATTCTTTTCTAATTTCAGAAAGATAATGTCCAAATAACTGGAGTTAATTGCATCATAATATTTAGAAAAGATTGGATTGCCAAATCGTCCTATTTTGAAGAAAAAATGCATATGTATTGCTAAAGGTAATTTATGAGAGATTTTGCTATTAAATATGTTATTTTAATCTTTTATATTTCAAAATTGATGTCCTCAATTTGATCGATTATTGTGTTTTCCGACCGAAGGGTGTTTAATTATATGGCAACACTATCGAAACAAGTGCATGTTCTTACCTTAACTCTGATTGTTATCGTTTAAATGAAGTTCCATGCTATTTACTCTGTGAGATTCCATCGCCATCATCGTCTTCGCCATCCTCATCCTCATCCTCATCGTCGTCGTCGTCGTCGTCATTGTCGTCGTCATCGTTTTCGTTGATCGTCATCGCTAAAAGAATTTTGTGCAAACTTTTTCGTCAATCCCATGACGTGGCGTTCCTGTAGCAAATGGAATAGCGACGCATATCCCAGGCCAGGAGGCAAAAACCCTAGACCGTTCCTCTCCTCCACCTCCTGAATGGCTGACCGTGCCGGGCCGCCACGTTGTTATCGATGGTATTTTGGGGGGAGGGTGACATAGGGGGTGGGCCATTGATGCACGTCTTTCCAGTCTATTACTATCAGCACTTTTTTTCACTTTTCACTTTAGCGCATTTTGTTTTTTCAGTTAACAGTTTATTGACTCCGCTCAACTTGTCGCCGTTATAATGTCAGCAAATTGTTAAAATGCTTTGTTAGGAATTTCAAACAATTTTTTGGCGGCTGCGATGCAGCGCACAGGATATAGCTACAGCTCTAGCTCCAGCTCCAGCAATATTCTTAGCTCCAGCCCAAGCTGAAGCCGGAGCAGATTCTGGGAACAAGAGCTGGGAGCTGGGAGCTGAGAGCTGGGAGCTGAGAGCTTGGAGCTGAGTGCTGGGCCTGCAAATGTGTATCGAATGTAGTTGCTATTGTTGTTGCTTACAAAATAGTTGGCTGCTGTTGGCTTTGTGGGTAATTTGCCAGCAACAAAAATAATAATAATAATAATAATAATAATAACAACAACAACAACAACCGCAGCAGGAATAGCAACAGCAGCAGCGACAACAACAAAGGTTCACATTTAAGCGTTTGAACTTCGGAGTCATAAAATATTTGTTAAGCATTTTGCGCTCAATTTTCTTTTTAACCATTTTGGCTACAGGTCGACAGGCAACAACAGCCAAAAGCAAACAAACAAACAAAGCTCTGCCTTATGTCCTGCCTGCTTTCCTGGCTTCTGCATCCTGTCTCCTCCCACTCCCACCTCCTGTCCGTCTCCCAAAATAATAACCAATTCGTAAGCACTATTACTATGCCCTACAACCAGCAACCAAGCCAAACTAAAGACTGCTCCGCGTCCCAAGCCTCATACAATGCCAACATTGCCACCATGGTGCATGCCTCTTGGCAAAATGTTTTTTTTTTTTATTTTTTTTTTTATTTTGTTTCCTCTCCAATTGACCGGCATACTAAGCCTCCCATTCAGAGAGCATTTGACCAGTTGTATTGTAGTCCTTGAATAAAATTTAGGCACATTAGCAAAGAGCGCGTGTTTTTTGTTGCAGCATCCGTTTTTGTTCCCAAAGACCTGATGCGATCCAGGGCATTTGTACTTAGGCTATGTATCAGATACATTGTACCAACTGTCGCCTACTATGCTCCAGCTTCGTTATGCATAGCGATGACAACACGACGCGTCGTGATATGAATCGAGGAGTCGACTCACGAGGTGAGAATTTTATAGTTTACATAGTATATAGTTCATTGTTAACTATCTGTTGGATACGTTGTATCTATGGCATAGACACGTATCACGAAATATGATGTGATGTGATTAATTCAATTTTAAAATCAATTTATTATTAAAATACGTATTTTGTTTAAATACTCTACGATTTTAATCAAATGTAATATATATGAAATAAATTGTGATAATCTCCTGATGAACGCTATTATAGAAATTTAAGGCAAAATAAAAGCAATAATTTCTTTAAATGACATATCCATGACCGTCTGTAAGTCGGTCCGTCTCTCCATCTGTCTATCCGTATTTACGAAAAGATCTCCGAGATGGTAAGGGCTATAAGCTTAGACTTGAACACTCCAAGCCTTGCTTAAGCATTCCGGTAGATCAGGAATAAGATCAAATAACAATAGCAGTTTTATAGTTAGAGATTTGTTTCGGTCGGGTTCTCGAATGCTCGTCATATTTTTTTTTATAATAAAACTATTTACCCAGAGAATATAAGAACCGAATCAACATAGTACATAACAAGTTGTAATAACAAATAATGAAACCAATCTTGTATACGCTTACAATATATTAGGTAAGAAAGTTGAAAACACTTACCTCCAAAATGGGCAGCATATCAATCCGTGTGTGAATTGTTTTCCAACATAATCATGTCCTTTCCCTTAACTAATTTAACGAAAATACAATTTCTTCTTAATTTCTACATTTACGACGAAGCATAACAATCAGAGAGTCTAATTAATCTGTGAATTTTCTTTTAACTCGCAACTATAATTGTATGTTAAAGTTATATGGACTGACTTATTAAAGAAAGTAATCTAATATTTAAGTATACAAAGTATATTGGATTAGGTATGTACCTTTAACGGTGCTCACGAACCATCGTACATCTCTAGTTAGATAAGTATTTTAGCTTGATTTTTATATTCGTTTTTCTGCGCGTTTCTTTGCACTTTGTTTTTTTTTGGTTTTGTTTGGCTGTTGGTAAGTATTGTCAGCTTATTATGCCAAAATGACAAGCAAACCAATTATGTTTTTGTTTGTTTAGCGTGGGCACAGCCAGAGACACAACAACAACAACAAGAACAACAACAAAAACACGAAAAGTAACCATGGCAACAACGTGCAAGGTAAATGTTTGCTGCAAAACACCTGGCAAGGTGTTCAGGTGTTCAGATTCAGCCAACAGCCATGTCAACACATCGCCCTATAATAAACACGCAGCATCCAACATTTCTATTCGATCCCCTTGAGGAGCTCATAGATGCCGAAGACGACACTGCAAGTGTTTTTCCCATTGAATATACTCGTATATTTAGCTATAATCTAAGATAAACTTTCGCAGCTATTTCAGATATATAATAAATGCAGTTAAACTGACAAATTTTACTTTATACGATAGTATTATGTGGAGTGATTCGAAAGTACACTTGAGTCAGACCTGATAAATTAAAATAAAAAAGTCTTAGAAAAAGGATAAATAAATAAAATGATTTGAAAGTTTATCAGATAGGTTTGGGAGCGCCTATCACATTCTAAGATGGCCTACACTTAAAAAAAAATAAGTTGTATAATTATTATTTTTCGAAACTCCATAATTTAAATTAGAATTGACTTTTCACTTACTTTCACATTAACTGAATGATTTTTAGCATATTTCATATTTGCATATTTATTTTGAAATTTAAAATGCTTGATTTAGTAGGAAAGATACAAATTTAAAAAAAAAAAACCAGTAGGGTGCAGTGAGTCAGTACTCGCCAAAAATTGTATACCCTTGCAGAACCCTGATGCACTTTTCAACCGATCTTTCCTATGGCAGCTATATGATATAGTGATCCGATTTATATCAAATTTGGTCAGTCTGTATAAGACATGACCAGTTACATAATCTGTGAGTTTGGTTAAAGTCTGTCGAAAAATAATAAAGTTTGCCATACAAAAGAATGATTTTCGACCGATAGTTCCTATGGCAGCTATATGATATAGTGATCCGATCCGGCCGGTTCCGACATATGTACTGCCTGCAGCAAAAAGACTGATCTGTACCAGATGGCTCTAAAACTGAGAGACTAGTTTGCATAGAAACAGACGGACAGACGGACATGGCTATATCGACTCGGCTGTTGATGCTGATCAAGAATATATATACTTTATAGGGTCGGAGATGTCTGCTTTCATGTGTTACACATTTCGTGACAAAATTATAATACTCTCTGCAAGGGTATAAATATCATGTTTACTTAATTAAATAACAACTGAAGCCGGTCAGTCGTGGCGGCATCGATAGTAGGGAACGAGTTGCTACAGTCGAAGCCGACTATGAGTGACCACCCGGCACTTATTCAGTAAAACTCTTAACTGTTCCTTATTTGCATATGACAGTATTAAGAAATACTAGATCCAAATATTTTGTTTAGTTCTTGAGGTTTTAATGGCCAAATGTCCAACAGTGCGTTGTTACGTCTTCTTCCTTTGGCCCGACTTTGTGTAATATTGTGTTTTGAATAACTTCTTAACTTACTATCCGATTCTGATAAAATTTTCAGGATACTTTAGGTCCCCGATGTTTGCCCTGTGTGCCGGTTCAGACTTGTGTTTTAAAATTGCTTTTTAAATAAATAAATTCCGAATTTATTATACAATCCTGATGCATATTTCCGGATACATTAATTGCGGGACTGTAGCTTTAATAATTCTAGTTTTCTGGGATTTCAAAAATGTAGTTTTCGATTTACGAGGATGGAATGCGGCGTGGCAAAATATTACCATAAACTGGTTGTGCTTAGCCCATAGACGCAGCAATATACCAAGTTTGGTTGCTCTAGCTTTTATAGTCTCTAAGATCTAGGCTCTTATACAGACGGACGGACAGATGGACGGATGGACAGACGGACAATGCTATATCGACGCGGCTGTTGATGTTGATGAAGAATATATATACTTTAGGGGGCTGCCGGACTTCCTTTGACCTGTTACGCATATATTTTTCTGGTTTTTGACTAGCTTAATTGTCCTTTGTACTTCTTTAAAGTACAGGGCCAAAAGTAAATATATCATACGAAACGTATTTGCATTTATGATTTGAAAGTTATATTAAACGTGATTTCTTGTTTATATTAATGTGTGTAAAAGTAAAAGAATCAGATTTAAACACACTTTACACACTCTACACACTTTTAATCAACTAAAAAACTAATGTGGCTAGGCAGAAGTTCAAAACAGTTAAATCAAAGTGTAAATAGTGAATAGTGTACAAAGTGTAATGATCTGTCAATCATCGCTGTTATTCTTCCTAAACTTTTCTTTTAATATTGTTGAAAGATGTTTTAATACTAAGTATATACAAGGTATCGTCTCAGGGAAATTCAACTACTAAGTTCATAGATGAGATGACAGACGGTTCATAGTCTCTATTATAATAATAATATTTAGCAGTTTTTTTTTTAAATTCAAAAATGTGGTTTTTATTCCAGTAAAGGCGCTTGTCCAACCTCCAGACCAGTCTCCCTTCAGACCAGTTTCATGTTTATCCAGCTCCATCTCTATCTGCATCTCTACCTCAAACTCCATCTGCGCCAGCTTTTCCTCTATATCGAAGTGTGTTTGTGTGTGTGTGTGTGTGTGTGTGTGTGTTGTTGTTGTTTGTGTGTTTGTATGTATTCGTATTGCTTATCTGACCGCAGCAAGCGTCGCTGTTGCGTTGGCTGTTAAGTTGTTTGGTTTTTGCTTTAGTTTACTTTCGAGCCTGCCAAAATGGAAGCGGCAAAAACTGACAGAGTGGCAAAAAAGGCAGCAACAACAAAGTTTTAGCTGAAAACCAAACAAAAAGTAAACAATGCAAAGTTGTTTCTCTTTGTTGTTGTTTTTGCTCTACACACAAATAGCAATGGCAGCAGCTTCCCACCAGTGCAACAGCAACAGCAACAGCAACAGCAGCAACGGCGGCGACACCGCAATGCAAATATGCCAGCAACAACAACAACAACAACAGCAACAGCAACAGCAACAATAAGATGTAGATGAAGAAAATGAAGTTGGAGAGGAACGCTGAAACAAAACGTGGATAACGCAAAGTGACAAGCCGCATACAGCGCCAACGCTTGGGGCGCTTCCTGGAAAGATGGGACGAAGCGCACGGCAGCTGGACGTTCATCCAGGACGACAACACACAGAACAACAGGACGACAGGACGACGGGACAACGGGACAACAGCAGAGGGCACGCTCCGGACAGTGCCAGGCCACTGAGCCGCGCCCATTTACGTGTGCCCCAAAAAATGGCGGCCATAACAAATTAAGAAGGTTACCTTTATAGACATGCCAACAACATGGATGCCGCACTCCAAAAACCTGCCCTGTCCATTGTCCTTGCAACAAGAGCAACAACAACAACAACAAATGCAAATACAAATGCATTTTAGTCCAAGTATTTTAATGAAGCATTTTATGCTTCTTCACATTGCTGTCCCAGAGTTAATTTACTTAACATAAAAAGCAAACATTAAACCACATCGCAATTTTGCTGATGCTGCTGCTAGTAGTAGTTGTAGTAGTTGCAGTTATATTCTATAGTTCAATTGAAACAGTTCAACGACTCACTAAACTAATGGAACGATCTAAGACTCTGTTTATACGGACTATCTATCTATTTATTCTTAAAATCTCGAATTCAGAATGCTCATCTTTTTAAACAGCACACGACGAATTCACCAACACGTAAAAGAAACAAAGTTGACAGATCTGAGAAACTTTTAAAAAATAGTTAAATTCCCAATTTGTATTTAGTTGTTAAAAGCTAAAATTATTACAATATAATTTATATATACAAAATTTCTTGTTTATTTTTGTTCTTGAACATTAAAATTGTATTTAATTTTTATCTTAATATAAAAGAGTTGATATAATAATAACATTTTAAATATGTAATTAAAAATCATAGAAAAAGTCGTAAATATATTGGTATTTTTGTATTGAATCCAGTGTTATTTTCAATTTTTTGTTATACAATTTAAGAAATTACTTTTATTAAGAATATTTATAATAAAAATTGAACATAAGAGTTATTTTATAATTTATAAATAAAAAGGTTAATTCCAATTATTACTTATATACCTCAAAAATAAGAGTTTATAATAAATGTTTGAAATAGAATTTGGAAATGAAAGTTAATCTTGATTCTAGGATACTTCAACCAAAAATAGTATATATAATATTTTAGGCTTGATTTTTCTAAACTCATATCTCTGAATTGCGCTGCCTGGTTAAAGCATAGGCCAACGTTTTGAAAGTAGCAAAATAATAACAGCAGGCTAAGTTGCACTCTTCTATATTGTTTATTCTGATTAATTGGCAATTAAATGCCTTCTGATCTGTCAACTAGCCAATATCTAAATTCAGCGCATTTTCACTAATGATAAGTTCATTGCACTTCATTAATTCATGAAATTAACAGAATTCGTTGTCAACATTGTAATGCCCTCTTTCCACGACGATTTAACACATTTCATTGTGGTTTTTACACATTTCTATTCATTATTTAAAATGTGTATTTATTTTCTATACCATTCCTAACAATTTTACATATCTATAATGGAAGAAAAAGTGTTTCTTGAATAACTCTTGATGGATAATTCCAATCGTGGCTGATCACATTGAAATACTTGTCATGTTTCTAGCTAAAAAATTGTTTGTGTTATTAGTTCTTCTATTCAAAGTGAAAAGAAAAGATGACATAGAAGACTACCTACTACATCTTAGATCTTTTCGTCTCAAGGATCATTTAGTTCGTATGGACAGACAGACTGAGAAGGACAGATCAAGTCGACTGTTGATACTAATCATTTAATTATTGATTTATTTATCATAAAGATCTGTCACGTCTTCTTCTCCCTAATAGTACATATCGTACATTGCAGCGAATACAATTGTTATCTTTAGGCAACGGGTATAATTAATGAAATAACAATATTATTTATATACAGAGACTTGTATGTAGTTTCAGTTAGACTTTAGCTACTTGCAATTGACACTCAATGGATTGGGGGATGGCTTTAAGCTATTCAAGTGATATTGCATATTTTTGGGGAACTACTTCCAGATGAGAGCTTGTTTCGAGACTGTTTGCTTTTTGGCTTAAATTGTATGCGGGCGGCGGGCGGAGGGCGATGGATACGCGAAATGCTCCGACTTCAATTTGTGACTGCATTCGGCCCCAAAGCGCCAGACATTGGAGTACTGAACATGAATGTCGATATCGATATCAGCATCGCCACCTGGCCGCCTGACCGCCCAGGTACCACGTTTGCCCACCGCACCGTTGCCCCGTTACCCCGTTGCCCCGTTGCCCCTGCGGCTGGTTTGTTGCCTTTGCTGCATGCTCGCATTTATTTGTCATGCATTTATGCAATTTACCGTGGTGCGGCAATGGCAACGAATACATCGTCTGACCACGCCCACAGCATGCCAGACATTTATTGAATTTTTGACTTGAAGCATTTAACATTTAAACGTAAAAGTGTCGCACGCACCCGTAATAATACCCAAAGCGTAGAGTCGAATCCTGTCTCCTGGATCCTAGCTCCCTGGACCCATTTGCCATTTTCGGCACATAAATTGTCAGGCTGCCCAGGGCTGCCGCCTGTTTGTTGTTGAACTTGTTGTTGTTGTTGTTCTTGTTGTTGTTGTTGTTATTCTTGTTGTTGTTGTTGTTGTTGTTGTTGTTGTTGCCGATGCTGTCTTCCATTTAGGCGTATTTTGCTTTTTTGTCTGGTCCGTGTGAATATGTACGTATATATATCTATATGTAAATACATCCACAGATATAATACTATATGCGTATACGAGTTTTCTGTATTGTGTTTTGTGGTGGGAGTGTGTGCGTATGCACAACGGAAATGAATTGAAATTTTAAAACCCACAGCTGCGACCGCTTCCTGCGGCAAAAGTAGCATCCCACACTTCAATGTGAATACGAGTACACTCATGCGTACGTACGAGTACTATGTGAATGGGCGTGTGAGTAGTATATGTGAGCATATGAATGGTAGCTGCATGTTCCCAAAAGAAAAAGTTAACAGAGAAATAATGAAAATGACTTATAAAAAATGGTGGAAAGCTTACTGCCATTCAATTCGTATTTTGTATTTTATTATATAAACTCTAGAAGCACTTGAGCAACTGAGCTAAAGTGTGTTTATGGCATCATATCAAAGAGATGAATGTTTCTAACTGTTTCTAATTAAATAAAAAAAAATTAAACCAAAAGTTAAGTCAAGTTAATAAGCAAATTAACTGATAAATTTACCTCTTAAGTCAAGTTACATCAAAATTCAAACTTTCACTAGACTTAAACCTAATATTTAGTTTAATTTCTATATTTAACAGCTAAGTATATTCAAAATTCCCAGTCAATGTGCCATAACAAATTGTGTTCGCATTAACATTTATTGATATTTATGGCTGTTATGTTATTGTCACACTGTTAACAGCCTATTAACATTGAAGGTGTTTAACAGAAGCGATCTTATATTTGAACGATAACAAGTAGACAATCGAATCACTTCTGATATGCTTAAAATTCATTTCACTTACTTGTCGAATTTACAGAGAAAACGTTTTGTGGAATGCGTAACTAAATGTTTACTACATGCAAGTGAGAAATGTGTGTGCGTGTTTTTATTTGTATTTACATATGCATACAGAAAGAGAGTTAATATCATTGATACACTTGGACGCATTCTTATGCCAAAAGCACACACGCACACTAGCACTTACACACACACACACACACAGTCAGACACACATGTGACCATTTAATTTTATTTAACACGAACTTGCACACACACACACACACACACATGTACATATGTACCATATGAAATATCGACATTGAACAAACTTTTTCATTGGCATTCAATATTCACCTTTCGAAAGGTTGTCCAAATTATTCTGAGCCAAGTAAATGCAAAATAGTTTTTGACATCAAATCAAAAGAATGGAAAATGCCATTGGCAATGTATACTTTTTAAGAAATTGATAGGCATGCTTACCATTATTTTGACAATATTTGTAATTAGAATTGATATTCCAAACGAGCAATCAAACAAATATTTACCATGTTGCAGTTATCGTAGTATTTGTCACTGTCTGAAAATAGTGTGATTTTATTTTCTTCAGAATTCTATACAGCTTTCATTATGCAATTTTTTCAACAGTTTTAAAATATACATTTAAATCAGATGGCGGCAAATATTCATGTGAATGTCAGCTTAACAGTATTAAAAATTGTTTATGTTTATACCTTGTACTCAATACCTCATTTCATTTTATTATTATCCTACGGTAAATACGGTATGATAATATTATTATGCAATTGTCAAGCGAGCTCAACTTTCATGCGTTTTTTACTATGTTGCTCCCTTAGAATTCTAAACTGGTGATGGAGATTGGCATCTCCTGAAATAGCAGCATATTTATGTATTGTCATTTCGACAATAAATTGACCTCGACTCGGCTAGCACCCAATTTCATTGCGACAAATGTATTTAATTAGAAATAGACTGTTCCTATTATAAGCTAGAGTTCAAAGCCTCAGAGTTGAAAACTTATATAAAGCATTCAAATTAAAGATATGAATTTATCAAATCGTATATCACAAAAGCAAACTTTTCTACCCTTCAAATGAAATTAAAGATATTTGGTTAAGAAAGAAACTGTATGAATACAAAATAATGCTTAAATCTATATATTCCGCATCCAAATTTATTTTATTTTAACTATGGAGTTTAATTTAAAGAAAGACCTTAAGATATAAGCATTAGTTGTGTGCCTAACTTACTTGATATATTTTGGAATATATTCGAATTGGATATTTGTATAAAAGTCATTAGGCAAATAATTCACTAATTGTTTATCCAATTATATATGTGGATTTGAATATATGAAAACTATGTATAAGTGTCCATTATACTCTCCCCATATTTCAAGTTATAACTTTGACTTGCAGTTATGTTAAAATTAAATGAATTAGATACATTACTTGCCAATGTTTACATTTAAAAAATCACAATAAGTCATTTACAAGTATAACTTAAATGCAATCATAATTCAATTATTCATTAAACAGAACTTATCAATGACATATTTCAGCAAATGAAAGCTTAAAAATAGTAAAGTTTACTATTGATAATGCCAGTGATAAAGATTGTGTTAACGGTAATGGAAATAGTAAAATTAAATAGCGAAACATCATAAATCTGGCATAATGTATGTAGATAAGATAGTTGCTAAAAAAAAGTATAAGTATTATAGGTATTTTATTTCCAACTACCTTGTAAATTACCATGGATTAGCGGGCTTTGCAATGTCTATAAAAGAAATAGGTTATTCCGGCCGAGCTTCAGTCGTGGTCAAGATGAATAGCAGTTTACAGCTCGTAGTTGCCACAGTTTTGATCTTGGCAGTCGCTTGCCAAGGTGCAACTCTTTCCAAAGAGACATTCAATCTCTCTGGCCGTGTGGTTGGTGGAGTGGATGCGTCTCGATCGCAATTCCCCCACCAGATATCGTTGCGTAATCGAGGCTCTCATAGCTGTGGAGGTTCAATCATCTCTCGCAATTGGGTGCTAACCGCAGCGCATTGCGTCACCTACGAGAAGGACGGAGTAAATGTTGTCTATCCCGCGAGTCAGATGAGCATTCGTGCCGGCAGCAATGATAGATTCAGTGGCGGAATTCAGCTCAACATTGTGGAGATCATTGCCCATGAAAATTATGGTAACTTCCTCAACGATGTGGCTCTGCTGCGTGTGGAAACTCCCTTCATCTACTCGGACAACATTCAACCAATTGCATTGCCCAAACAAGACACACCTGCTGGCGTCGATATTATCATCTCTGGCTGGGGTCGACTCACTCATGGCGGTGATCTACCACGTTACCTGCAATGGAACACACTCAAGTCGCTGTCGCTGGACGAGTGCAAAGAACTCATCGATTGGGGTGTTCCCGGTGGCTTGTGCCTCATCCATGAGGCCAACAATGGTGCCTGCAATGGAGACTCCGGTGGTCCAGCTCACTATAATAATGAACTGGTAGGCGTGGCCGGTTTCGTTGTTAACGGTTGTGGTTCAACATATCCCGATGGATATGCTCGAGTCCACTACTATAAGGATTGGATTAAGGCACACTCCGATGTTTAGATTAACTATTGAAAATAAACGTAAATGTATTGCTAAGAAACGAGTCTTAAAATGTGTGTTAAAACTCAGTGAAATTAAAAAAACAATATTGACATTCTGCATACTGTTAATGATGCGCCGCATTGTGATATATTTATATTAAAGGGTTTTTTTTACAATTCTCTCGATGGTGTTGGTTAGACTGGTGGTTTGGTGGTGCTTGTGTTAGGCTTCACTGGCTGCCTCGTATTTTGCATATTTATCAGGCAATTTCACTCTAAATTTGCCAATTATGCGCATTTTTTTCAGCCTGACCCGAATTGACACCAATACACATATAGACGAACACACACACACACACACACACACATCCGTATGTGCAAAATTGCCTTTTATGGATTCGCCACATTGTCTCATAGCCATTATTGCTGAATCTATGTGTGAATTGCCGAGAGCTGATCTATAAAAAAAATAACAAATTGCGTATTTATATTTTAAAATAAAATATTCATGATAAATAAATAAATAAAGACCAATAAGAAATAATTACATATAATAAAAATTATATATAAATAAATTATTTTATGTAAGCTTATGATATTTAATAATTATATTTAAAGTACTTTATATGCTACCACATTTCGTGTTGAATCTATGTGTGAAATGGCAAGAGCGGATCTTAAAAAAATATTGCAAATTTCGTATTTATATTGAAATAAAATATTCATGAAAAATAAATAAATATATTTCAATAAGAAATAACTAAATGTTATAAATAGAAATGATATTTTTAATGTTATTCTATAAATATATTTGAATAGCATATTCTATGTGTATAAATACCGAAAGCTGATCTATAGTTTAGCTGGAAGGGTGGAAGATCTATAAAATGTAATGCAAATTTCGATTTAATAAATAAATAACATATTAAAAATGAATTAAATACACTAATAGTATAATATATTATTTCATAAAAGCATCTATAATTATATTAGAAGTACTTTATGTGCTACCCTCGTTCAGCTATTTTTTTTCCCCTTGGACTTTTCATATTGGCATAATTTATACTTTAGCAGCATTTTTATCGCTGCGCTCGGCACGAAATACAAAATACAAAATACAATAAACAATGAGAACTGAACAACAGCCGAACGCACAGCAGTTGGAGTTCAATGTTAGTCAATGCCACGCCCCTCAGATTCGACACCACCCCATTTTCCAGACAGCCTCGCATGCATTTCCCTTTGCCGCACTTTTGCGTCACTTATCGTGTCTGTATTTATATGGGATTTTTGCGTGCATGTCGCAGTTTTTTAACTTTTGTTTATTCCCTTTTATTTTTCATCTTTTTATATAATATTTATACATATAATAACGCAAAAAGGCGGCCAACAGCAATGGCAACGGCAACGGCAACGGCATTGGCAGCGTCAGCGGCAGCGGCAACGACACAATTTGCCTGGCAAACGTGGCGTATACATAATACCAATTGCATGAGTAGCAATGCGCTTGATCTTCCCGCCTGCCATGGCAAATGGAGAATTGTAAATTCAAAATGGAGTATGAGTGAGAATGGCGATGAGCCTGGCTCAAATGAACTTCGTATTGGCTCGACTGCCAATGTCATCACTCATTTTCCACAGCACTTTCATTGCACCATCGACCGAGTATCTGAGTAATTAAAATGCAAAATAATCATAAAAATAAAAATATCAACAACAATGTTTTGCACAAAACTTTTGTCGCAGTCCTTTAAATGTTGTCCTTTATCTTTCTAATGGCGATTACTGCAGCAACAATGACAATTTCATTATGAACGAACATCTATGTTACTTCCTTTGCCAGCATCATACAAAGTTTATTTACGACTACATAGTAATAGTAGGCAATCATATTTACTATAGTATGTTTATTTCAATCGTAATAGACATAGTTTTATTTCATATCAGCTAACTCATGCATTGTATATTACAATAATCGTCCTACTCCTATGAAAAGATATAAATATTGATTGATTTCCAATAGGCGTAATATTAAAATATAAACATGTGGGCATCAATTTTAATTAAAAAAAATACAATTTCATTAGTAACAGTAATGTGTCAGGGTAATAGAAAATTGTAAAACTCATCTCAACTATGTTGCTCCCTTAGAATTCTCAACTGGTTCTAGCAGCGCAACATAGAGAACAGGCTTGGATCGTTGGGTAAGCAAACTCAAATGGTACCAATGAGAGAGATTGGCATCTTCTGAAACAGCTGTTTACCAAGCCTAGCTCCTTGCCTTTTGCTCAACCAAGATTTTCTGCGCGGTCTGCTCACTTAAACAGCAACCCTTTTTTTCGATTCGTTCGTGCTCTCGCTCTCGGCTTTCGGGTTGAGCGTAAGACTCGAATCGGTCTCTTACTGAACGCTCGATACGAACAGAACCGTTCGTCGCTCATCTACTGAGAGTCAGTAAGTGAGCAAAGCAAGCAAAGAGTTCGCAAAAAAGGTCTTTATTGTTGTTGTTGCGTTGGAATTATGTTGTTGTCTTAGATCAGTGGTCGGCATACGCCGCGCACCGCGCATAGGGATTTTCTCTGCCGCAGCGCTGCCTGCACACGTACAGTATAAACTTTCGTGTGGCGTCGCTGTTTCTGTTAAGTCGCTGTTATGGCGCTATTATGGCGCTATTATGCTGCAATGCCGCTGTAAAGGCGAAGCAAAATGAATCAGCTGCTGATCAGCCATTTTGATGCTACGCTGCGCAACTTTTACATATATACAGAAAAATAAATGTTTGATGAAGTTTTTGAAAAAGTATTTTTTTTTAAACATATTATGACCAACATATAGCCAAATTAATGCGAATACAAAATATAAAGGCGATATAAATGTAGACGACATAGTAAAAACATTTCACTAAGGCAAGAAACGGCACATGCTTGACGTCTGTTATTATTCTGTTAATTCGCACACTAACGCAATGAAACATATGACTGTGTTGGTGCCGACCACTGTCTTAGATATTTCATCTCAAGCAAAGCATTGATGAGTAAGAGAGAAGAGAATATAGAATAGAGTGCTCATCTGTGTGCACATGCGTATGCATGAAGACTCGCTGTAAATGCTTAGTTATCCACACGCGCAACACACATACATGCTCAGAGAACCGTTTGCCGAGTTTTTACGAAGTAAAGGGTCGCGATTGAACACATGAGCCGAGAGAGCGAACAGAACGGTCGTCGGTTGAGCGAAGAGCAAGCCAAGAAAGAACGAAGATTGAGAGATATTTCAGAACAACAAGCACGAGAGAGACCAATTATTGCGAGCTCTGGTTTTGATGTTAGTTGACATATCTGTCATATCAACAATAAATTTACCTCGAGTCGGCTAGCACCCAATTTCACGAAGTAAAAAGGTTGCTAAATATTTATAACATAAATATTCAATTTTTTTTATTGATATTATTTTTGTTCTTTTTTAAGTAAATTCTTAAATATTCACATCGTCTCTAAGGCATTCAAAGACTCCGGACAATCGTGTTACTGGATATCAAATCCTGGAGATCAAAGGGAAAACTATTTGGTAGTATCCATAGAATCATCATGACGTCTTGACAAAACCGTTCCGAATTCTTGGCCAACTCGTTTGCCAAGCGATTGGGAATCTCTGCGAATTTAAAATTTTGAAAAAATGTAAAACTACCGCAATATCATAGATGTATGTTTGCCAAACTTTTGATAATTTATTACGGAGCCACAAATTCATAACAAAACTATTGACAAATAGTTAGTAGATAGTATATAAAATAAATTAAACGACTTTTGATGAAACTATCACGATTCGTCGAGTAGAACAATCTTGTGAACAATTTGGCGAATTTTTCGTCAGTGGTCACAGTTGTTGGGCGTCCCGGACGTGTCTCATCTTCTAAGCCCGTACGTCCACGCTTAAATACAGCAGCCCAGAACTTTACAGTGGCAAATAATGGGGAAGAGTTCCCAATTACAGTGTCCATCTCGGTTTTGATTTGTATTGAGGCGTATTGCCCTTCAAAAACAGATATCTTATGACCGCAGGATATTTAACTTTTGACATTCTAATAAGAGCACTGATATCGACTTAGTTAATCGATTGTTAAACGATAAGGCTGAATTTTTGAGATTCCTAATCACAATACCAAAGTTTGGTTAACGTCGGAGGCCGTCTTCATTGTCAGGCGAAATCGTCATTTAGCAATTTCAAACTAACATAAAAACAATTGAACTAAAATTTGCATAAATTTCTCATCCTTCTGTAGTGCATTAAACTATTGTAAACAAAATGTTTTAATTAAAGAACAATTTCGTTTTTCTTTTCTAATAAATGCAGAAAAAATAGCTCGATATATCGAAACTAGAAACTTGTTCAGTAACAACATGCTAGTGTCAGTCTCAGATGAAATCAATTAGACAAACTAGATTTTAGTTATATTTAAAGTTTATTTTAAAAATTTAAATTCGCAACTTGACTTCAAAGTGTGGATTGATATTTCCAATTTTTTATATATTATTTTTAATCGATTCCGAACTTTTAAGTTATTATAAAACGCCATTTGCAAACTATTCCAGAAGTCAGTTAAGCGTTGACAGAGTGAAGGAGAAAGGGAAATGCTTAAAGGCGGAACATTTGAATTTAGTTATTGACAACGACAATACAGATAGAGAAATCCGTTCTCCCTCTCGCTATCTCGCTTTCTCGCTCTCTCACTCTATCTCTCTTCCTTTAGTCAGCTAGAATGCCAGAAAAAATTGTGCAGAACTTCAATTACACCTTGGTCAGCATCAATGCTTCGGGTTAAGCGATTTAAAGTTCTGTAAATTGAAAGATTTCTACGTATGTATGTGGGCTATGTGTGAATGTATGTATATGTATAGGTATGTAAGTATTTATGTACGGAATATCGTATACGAGTATATGCAAAAATGGTGCCTGACGTGGACGTCTTCGTAGCTGCCGTGCCATTGCCACTGTGTGGTTTATCTTTCATCTTTGGCAAAGTGTTTCACAACTATTTCACTGCACTTGAGTATGGTATGCTGCGGGGCAATGAAGGGACTGGAGACGCGGGGAGAGTAAAGGCAGCGACTCACTCGCGTAGCAAAAATCTTCGGTAGCTATTCCACCTACCAACCCCCACCCCTCCCCCATATCGAATTAAATACAAATAGGATGTAATGTAGAAGCGTATTCTCGACGTACCGATGCCATTGTCGATGCTGAGAGTCACCGTCCAACAACATACTACAGTGCCGCCTACAAGCGAAGCTACTGTCCCGTAGACCAGCTGGAATCCCACCACAGAGTGCGACTCAATGTGCAAATTTATGAAGCGGACGACGACCGGCCGACTGGAGGCTGCCAACAATTTTGGCAGCCAAGCACGTGAATTGAGTCCAAAATTTTGCGCACTTGTGCAATGTGCAATGTGATAGCGCAACCAGCCCCAGCCCCAACTACCAACCTACCAACGTACCAACCTAGCAACCTACCAGCCAGGTATTCATGTATTCACACACAGATATTCACATATGCACATGTAGTTGTATATGGGCTCGCATACATACATACATACATATGTATGTGCATAAAGTGGCAGAGGAGAGCAGTAGACCAAGACCAAAGCATGCAGCCGAAGGGAGTGTTGGCCATTTGGCACCGCTGATAGCCAAAAATATTAGTCATTGCCTTTAAAGTTTGGCTTTTGATGCATGTGCTAAGGATTTGCTTTCGGGCTTCTAGCTAGTCTTTTTAACTCTTCCTCTCTTTTTGCTTTTCTTTTCCGGTCTCTCTTATTCTCTCTCTCTCTCATTCTCTCCTTCTCTCTCTCCCTCTCTCTCTCCCTCTCTCTCTCTCCCTCTCTATCTATTTCTATCTCTTCTATCATTAAAGGTATGCAGTCAAATGTTGAATGAAAAGTAGTCTAGTCTCAAATGGGACAACTATTAGTATATCATAAAAGTAACGATGTCCCAGTGTCGATTGATATAACAGATCAATAAAGGAAGAATAGAATAAAAGGAGTTTATTGCTTTTCTTGATTAATAAAAGATCGTTGAGTTCACTGTAGAGTTTATTTAATGCAGGAATCGTAAAAAGAAATTATGGTTATTATTAAATTATTAAAAAAATTCAAAACTAAACAAGCCGAAGAGTCGGGCGGGAACAATAGTCTACAGTCGAAGCCGACTATGAGAGACCCTTAACTTACTCTGTAAAACTCTCGACTATTCATTCCTTAATTTTTCTTTCTTCTTTTCATCTTTCTTTGGCCCGACACTGCGTAACTTTGTGTTTCAAATAACTTTCGAGTTTACTATCTGATCCCGATGAAATTTCAGGACACATAAGGAGTTCGATGTTTGTCCTGTGTGTTCAGGACACAACGCTTAATAATTCTCTTTATAAGGATTTAAAAAATCAAGTTTTCGATATACGGGGGCGAAAGGAGGCGTGGCTAAATTGTAACACAAACTGTTTCTGCTTAGCCCATAGACGGCCCAACATAACAAACTTGGTGTCTCTAGCTCATATAGTCTCTGAGATCTAGGCTATCATACAGACAGACGGACAGATGGACGGATGGACGGACAGATGGACGGACAGATGGACGGACAGATGGACGGACAGATGGACGGACAGATGGACGGACAGATGGACGGACAGATGGACGGACAGATGGACGGACAGATGGACGGACAGATGGACGGACAGATGGACGGACGGACATGGCTATATCGACTGAGCTGTCTTCCAGACTTTCTTAAACCTGTTACGCACATTTTAATAAACTTAATATATACTTCAAAAAAAGTGTAAGGGTCTAAAAACTTTAAATTTATAAATATTAAATCTGAATGTATAAATATTCTTTTATAAGTCAGAGAAACACAAAAAGTGTTCAGAAAATACAACATTTGTTGCAATTTGAAGACCCAGAAATTCCCAATAGGTTCAATAAGTATTTGTGTTACTTGCTACGAGTTTAAAAGTTTTAAATATAGTTTTTAATACTACTGAAAGTGAAGTCAAAGTCTGTCATAATCAGTACAGAGTACTCGTAAAGGTTTATTCAAACTGTAATTAGTAGTACATGTGTTTATAGTAAGTGTGATAAAGTTTCGAGTATGTCTGGAGGGAACGGACAAATTAATTTGGTTTCACAACACAGAAGAGTCGATTTTGCTATTCATTATTTAGGCATAAACGCCACATACAGTTTATTTCTACGTTTAGTTAGAGATGGAAGGATATTTAGTAAAACTCTCCAGAATTAAGAGGAAAAGTCAGTAACAGAAACCGAATAGCAAATAGCAAAAAGTAAAACTTCATCTTGTCGAAGATTTAAAGTTTTTAAAAGCAAAGAAAATTTAATGAAATCATTCAATTTGAAGAAGTTTGGATAAGAATGAAGTTAATCAGTAAATCAATTACTTGATTTCTTATCCAAATATATCAGTAACAAGAATTGCAACACGAATGGCGAATAACGAATAGTTGGCAAGTGGAAATAATTAATTTTTGGATCCTAAACAGATAAGACGTCTTGCCTCAAAGGCAATGCCAAAAAGTTATTGAACTGTTGCCCATTACGCTTCAATTCGCCAAAGTTGGTTGGACTTGGCCGGGCCAATTACGGTACAGAGATGCGGAGAACCGTTGGGGCATTCTCTTATCGCCAATGCACATTGCTCATGTCTATGTCATGCCCAAAGTGCGATAGCGGGAACAACCGCCAGACTGCCCCGAGACTGAGCGCATCTGCCACGTGCAGCTCTTGATTTAGTTGCGGCATGGAGTCAACGACCAGACCAACAGTTATCGCTGGCCATGGGAATTGAAATTAACGTCGTAGTGGGAGTTATCCAACGGTCGGGGACATGGACAGGAACAGGAACAGAGACTGGGACTGGGACACGGGCAGACTGTGGAAGAGGCTGAGGTCTCAGTCGACCAGGCCACTGACACAGATGTCAGTCGTCAGTCGTTGACAAACAGCTCATTTCACTTTCTCAAACTGCTCAAATCTCAGACAGAGATTTGCAGTGTGAGAAAGAGAGCGATGGAGATAGAGAAAACGAAAGAGATAGAGAGAGATCCCATTCGGCATTCAGTCTGCAATGTAAGCACACAAAAATGCTGCATGTGTGCCCAAAATTAATTTCCATTTCGTACGTTTAATGGATTTAACTTGTAGCATGTCAACAAGGAACCGTCCGTTCGCCTACTGACAGCTCCGGCCACCGGATGGCTATCGTCCAGCGATTGTGACTCCAGCTCCAGCACCAGCACCAGCTCCAACTCTAACACCCACTCCCACTCCAACTCCAACTCCATCCCCGTCTGTGTCTGCCCATTGCACACAGTGCATTTCTGGTCAAGCCTATACAAACTCCCTTAATGCTCGAAGCGCATGTGTCTTATCTTTTCAGAATGCATTGAGATACTTTGGAAAATAAGCTATAATACAATATAATATATTTTCTTAAAACGATTTATCCATATGTTCCCACTCTTCGTCTTTCACTTTCATTTAACTTAATGTCTACAGTATTCACATCAAAAAATAATTCAATTAAATAAGTATAAAGTCCTAACTAAGACAGCTCGAATAGCAGATGCTTTAATATTTGTAAATTTGATGTTTATAAGGTGTTTCTTAGATTAATAGTAAGCTAAGAGTTTAAATAATTTATATATCAAAATAAAGGTACACAAATTGATGGATACAGAGCTTGAAATCTAACATTTATATATACTTGCAAAAGAAATATAAGTTTTTATTTATAACATTACTTAATACATGTTTTTGTTTTTTTGCTTATCAAATACATTTTTAGAATTATTTATTATAAACAACTATTTAATTTTATTTTATGCATTTTATCCTGTACCTGCTACTGCATACCACCCATTCCAATTTAAAACTTACAGGGTATTGTAAGAATGAAAGCGGTTGAAATTGCTTTGACTCTTTGGTATATTGTTTAGTTCAACATTTTATTGCAAAATTAATTAATTCAATAAATAAATATACAAATATACAATTTATGGCTACACAATAAATTTCATTTTCCAGACACACACGCACACCAACGAAACTCTCACACACACATGGATACACACAGTGGCTCAAATTCGTAAGCTCGTCCTTTTTACTGACAGTCTCTTCCTCTCCCTCTAACTTTAAGACTCTTTTGTTCTTTCTATTTCATTTTTTCTGTTTTTGCGGGGGGGGGGGGGGGGGGGGTGACTTGCCTTGCACATATGCCCATGCATAATTTATGTTTTCCTTTTTAATAAATATTCTCGAGTCTTGTGTTTGCAACAGAATTGTTCATAAATTAGCATCTTATGCAATGCGACGAAAGGGTTTTTTTTTTGTCAATTTCATCGATCCCTTTATGTAGGCTCATCGCAGAAAAAAATGTAAATAAATATATTCTGTTTTTAATTTTATTTTCAATCTTGAATAGTTGACGAAATTAAATCACAGAGAGAGAGAGAGTTATAATTTTTAAAATATAATATTCTTAAAGAATATTTTTTACTTCCTATTCTTTGAGCGCGCCACTTAATTTTGCAAATAAAATGATCAATTTTTTTAAAAATTCTCAAAAATTCGACAACATTCATAAGAGCAAAACCTGCTCTGACCATGAACTGAATTTTCATTTCTCATACCAGAGTAAACAAATGTATTGTAAAGATATGCCAACGACTTTGCTGAAAAGTGGCAAGACTGATTGAATTCTTTTGTTTGCATGTTACCACATCTGCAAATCTGCATTCATAATAACTTGAAAGGGAGCTGCATTTTTATTGTAATACAACCGTATATATTGGTTATAAATATTGCAATACAATAGAGTCTCAAACCAAACCAAAATGTGCCAGTTAGGATTGATCTATGTTTTAAAATTAAGACTGTAGGTATTTTCACATTGTTCTTTATTCTTTTTATTGCTTAACAAAAAAAGACTAGTTTTTAAATATACTTTAAAGTTTACCAAATAATAAAGTAACTTTTCAATAAATGTTAAAATTAAATTATTATTTTGCAATTTTTTCACAAAAACCATTCATTGAATATGTTTGCAATTAAAGTTATTCATTATTTATGTGAGTTTTAATGTATTTAACATTCACAATTTCTCTTAAATTATGTAAAGCCTGATTTAATATTATTGTCTAGAAATATTATAGTTTTCATTATTTAGGTAACCAATTAAAACCACTTGAAACTATTTGATAACCATAGAATCATTTCGGCAACGTCCAAATGCAAAGTGAAGTCCTCTCATTTTCCCCAGATATCTAAAAAACTTAAAACAGACGACCTCGATCAATATTATATTTACTTTGTATGGTCAGTGACGTCTTCTATTAATTTTTTAAATCAGTCTTACTTCATAGCTGATTAGGAAAGAAAATCAAACAAATCGATTGCATAATTTTCATACCCTTGAAAAGGGTAATATGCATTTAGTGGTAGTGTCCTCTACATTCTGGCCAAATTTGATTTAGATTGGTTCACTATATCAAATGACTTTCATAGGAACAATCGGATGAAAATTAAGGTATATCATGAAAATTATTCTTGTTTATTGAGGTTGTGTATTTGGTATTGTCATTTACATACAGACAAAACTTGATAAAGATTGGTTCACTATATCGTATAGCTGAGATATAGAAATGATCGATTTAAAACTGAGGTATAGCATGAAAACCTCTGAGATATCTCTACCATACTCACTGATTGTGTATTTAATTGTCTTTTACATTCTGACAATCAGTCGAAAATTGACTACAGGTCTCTGCAAGGATATCAAATCTTTAATGTGCCAAAAAAATAGTAAGAAATATAACACGCACACCGACTGAACGGACTGTTTGATTTTTGTATATTAATATAAAACCTTTTGCGTAAATTAGTTTAAACAATCCTTAATTGAAATATATCGTATCTACATTTTTGTCGAACGGACCAATGCGAAATCTGATTTTTGCAACCTGTTTGCGGAACGAGTCAATCTGAATCGGTAAATCTTAAATGAAATAAAATACTTTATTCAGTGTATCAAATTTAACTAGTCGAAAAGGCTTCGCTCGAGCGTACTCGACTGTGGAATACCCTGTACTTATTCTGTAAAACTAATGCACACGCATACCAACTTTAAAACAAACTGACTTAGGCCAGTGACGAACCCACATACCAAATTTGTTGTCTGTAACTCTTATAATCTCTTAGATCTATGTGAACATATAGAGACGGGAAGACAGACGGACAGAAGGACTGCCGGACAGACGGACAGAAGGACTGCCGGACAGACGGACATGACCATATAGACTCTTCTATTGATGCTGATCAAGAGCATAAACATATACTTCATGGGATCTACCAGACATCTTTCTGACAAACTTAATAGACACTTGCTACTCTTATAAAGTACAGGGTCTAGAACGAGCAAATTCCTTATTGTGCATTGTTGGAAACTTGTTGAGAATCATACAATAGAAAATAAGCTCTCGTAATTGGCCACAAAGCGGGCTTTTTAACAAACGCATCGCCATTTTATTATATAGTTTACAATGGCAATCAATCAGGTGTCAAAATTAACGAGAAACTAAATATCAAATGACTCTATAGAAATTCTATACACAACTACTGAAAGTAACTGAAAGTAACGAGCTGCAGCTCAAGTAATTTACTATTTTTTTTAGTATTTAGCTTTTATGTGCGCATTTGCTGAGGAAAGTTCTAATTGAAGTGAATTGCAGCTAACAGATTTTGTCCAAGTTTTGTTTATTGTGTGTGAAGCGAAGTTTATACGAGAAGTAGTTAAAACTGAGGATAGTGCTATCAATCGATGGGTGGCATGGGAATGGGGCAGGCAGGAGGGGAATGAAGGTTACTGTGCTCGTGTCGAGTCAAGTAGAACTAAAAATATTTGGTTGCAAGCAGATTCCCAATCTCGGGCCCTTCCCCTTGCCTTGCTTTCAAAACACAAATGCACTCAAGCACAGAAAACTCACACATGGACACACAAAGATATATGTATATTATACTCAAAGACACATATGTATTTACTATATAATATATGTATAAGTAACTGAAGCCATAGAGCAGCTGACAAACAAACACCGCAATTGGAAAGCGAGTCGACGACAACTACGAGGAGTTGGACTGAGGACACATAAGCCGCTGGACATTCGTTGATTGCCATATCCTGTCTAGCGTGCAATGCAACCAATTAGATGACCTGCATGTCAGCGAGACCCTCCCCACCCCCCCCCCTCAATTTCCCACGGGGTTGCACATACTTACACATACACATACTACATACATATTGTCGTAGATATGTATTCACATTGCTACATATTGCGTTTAGCTTAAAATGTCAGTGCAAATACCATTTTTTCGCATCGTTTGCTTTACATCTCGCTGACCGGAGTTGTACGCACATTTGCGGTGCATGCCACACGCTGCCACATTCTGCTGCTGTTGCTGACCTGGACCCCATGGTACGTGCTTTCATTACAATCATCATCATCATCCGTATCATCAACATAATCATCATCATCATTGGCATCATGCACTTGAACTCCCCGGCCACAGCATGTGTGAGTTGACCAGCTGCTGTTTGGCCAACAAGCGAACCAGGTGTTTTAGCTGTTTCAGCATTTGGCCACCAAACATTTCCCAGCTAATGAAAGGAATCAGCGCTATCCGGAGTCACATAATCAACATATGTCAGACGGAAGCGACCGCAAAAAGGCTCAAAACTCAGAGCTAATCAAATGTTTTACTGAAACAAAAAAGACCAAACCAACTAACCGACAAGGTAACCAGCTAACGAGTTGGTCCACTTGACAACGATGGCCTGTATAGATATCATTTCTGTAACAACCAACTAAACTCTTTGCTCGCACTTCTAATTTATCCCTCCTCTCTGCCCGCAAAACAGTAACAAATAATCAACACAGTTCTGATTTCAACTTTCGTGTTAGCTCCGAATTTTAGAGTATTGAATCTATGGCCGAATTAAGTTGTTATAGCCCTATCCACATTAGTAGAATAAACATGGAAATTATATTACTGAATATTAACATACAAAAAAAATTAAAAAATCAAATTATATAATTAGTTTAATATTTGCAAACACTATCAACATTTATAGCATAATTTAAAGAATGTTTAAAAAAATCTATAATATATGAACATTTATGTTGTTATACGCAATTGATACTACTTTTCTATTTGAACAAAACTATAAAGTACAAATAAATAAACTGTGTTGTGATAAAAATATAAAATGTGTTTAATATAAAAATAAAAAAAACTTAGAGTGAAATAGTGAGGCAGAAGATAATATACGAAGCCTGACAGTGATGCAACAGTTTTAAACATTTTTTATATTATATTTTTCAACATAGTCTTCTTCTTAGTTAATAAACTTCACCCAGCGATGCTCCCACCGCTTCAGCCCGTCCAAAACATAATCGGCGTCCTGCTCCTCAAAATGGTTGTCTTCCAAAGATAAAAGCCTCTCATTTGAGAAGAATTTCTGTCCGACAAGCGCAACTTTGAGCTTAGGGAATAAATAGAAGTCACTTGGGGCTAGGTCTGGAGAGTTTGGTGGGTTCTATACCCAAGTTCAAATCGTTATATATGGATTTTTGCCATGGCAACTGCTAATGTATGGGATGGTGTTTTATCCTGATAAAATAACATTTTATTTCTTTTGCAAGTAGGCCATTTTATCATCAATTTCTGGTCTTAGCTTATCCAAAAGTGATGCCTCCCGTGATAGTTTTTTCTTTCTTCATATAATTGGGGTATATAACTCCATGACTATCCCAAAAAAAAAAAACTGTCGCCATCACTCTCCCAGCCGAAATAACAGTTTTCGCTTTTTTGGTGGCGGATATCCCTTCGCAATGCACTGTTTTGATTGGTATTTTGTTTCTAGAGTATAGTGGTGTATCCATGTTTCATCCAAAGTTATGAGTTGGCCCAAAACTCCGATTTATTACACGTAAACAATGGCTAGAGAGACTTGCTGCAGTTCATTCAAACGCGCTTTTGATCAAAGATGAGCAAACGCGGCGCCCAACGTGCCGTGAGCTTTTTCATGTCCAATTCGTTGTTTAAAATTTTGGCGTTGTTCTCGTCGTCTAAGCTCGTACGGCAGCTTAGAACTTTAGAGTGGCATATGATGGATAAGAGTCCCCATAGACAGTGTCCATCTCGGACAAAAACAAATATCTTATGACCGCAAGATATAAAACTTTTCCCATTTTTACAAAAGCACTGATATCAACTTAGTTAATCGTTGTTGTTCAACGATAACTATAATATCGATAAGGCTTTCATTTTGGCGGAAACACATTAAAAGATGTCTAATCACATTACCAAAGTTTGGTTAACGTAGCAGATCGTCTATATTGTCAGGCTATAAACATTTCGGACCGCCCTCGTACTTCATGGCTATTAGACGGACAATTTTATTTATCATTCAAATTATTAATGTTAATGCAATGTTAATAAGAAAAATATTTCTTAGTCGAATATATATATTTATCACTTAAACACTGTACAAATTTCAACATATGTATAATTTTTTTTTAAAAAATTCTGAATTCTAATTACTTTCCCTAAGCAAACATTTAAATAATTATATTTGCGCTCACAATTCATTAATTTCATCATTTAGTAATATATTTAATTTTTAGAGTTGTACAGCATCATTAAAATAATCCAAAAAAAAACAAAGCACAAAAACTAAAAACCAAACAAGTGGAAAAAAAAATAAACAAAAATGCAAATGGAAGTGTGTAAATACGTCAACAATTTTGTGGAAAGAAGAATTTCAATTTCCTTTAAGCGGAAGTATGCTGTCAGCTTCGCATTTTGCGCCACAAATCATCAACTCTATCGGCTCCTGGTCTTTGGTGACTTTGACTCTTGGCGGCAAGTGCGTGGATTGTATGTGTGCGTGTGTGTGTGCGTGTGTGTGGTGTGTATGGAGATAGATTACAACAACTGCAACTGCAACAGCAACAGCAACAGCAACAGCAAAAGCAACAGCAGAGCGGCTGTTGCTGCTGCTGTCTGAAACCAACGGCAACACATCATCCATCCGTCCATCTAACAATAAGCGTCCAGCCAGCCAACCAACCAGCCATCCATCTAGTCAGTCATCAGTCAGACAGTTTTTGCCTGGACCCAAACAGCAAACTGAGAAACAGTAATGTTTGCCATTGCAAACTGTTAACTGAAGAGTGGTAGGTGGTGTGTAGGAGGGAGTGAGGAAAGCAGGAATAGAACTGGTAACTGGACAATGGACAATGGACAATGAAAGTGCAGGTTCAACGCTGCGTGAGAAGCGAAATTTATAGCGGTGTGTCAACAGTTGCCGCATAAAAATGTATGCAAAATTGTTTCTAAATGGCAATTTTAGCTATGTATGTACGAGCAATGTGGGCGTGGCAAATGGGTCGTCAAATACTTGCTAAAACTTAATTAACCCAACAATTGGCGAAAGGAGTTGACGTTGCACGAAACGCAACACCTTTTTATACCCTGTGCCCATTAAAAATGGGCAAAAGCGGTATAATGAATTTGTGTTAATGTATGTAACAGGCAGAAGGAAGCATCTTGATCAGTATCAATAGGCGAGTCGATTGACACCTGTCCGTCAGTCCGTCTGTCTGTCCGTCTGTCTGTCTTTCCGTCTGTCTGCCTGTCCGTCTGTATGAACGCGTGGATCTCAGCAACTATAAGAGCTAGAGACTTAAAATTTGGAATGTAGGTTCCTGAATACCATAAGCAGATCAATTTAATTTTCAATTTTCGATACCAAGTCCCGTTGGTTTTAAAATTAGAAGAATCACCATAACATAAGCAATATGAAAGAGATTTGAAATTTGGCACATGATAGAAGCTTGAGCTTAATAAGTCCTGAAAATTTCATCCCGATGCCACGCCGCCTTCGCCCATAACTCGAAAAAGCTGAAAACAAGAGCAGCTGTATAGCTAGAGATTTAAGATTTGGCACACATGGTAAGTATCCTACTCTCAATGTGTTCTACAAATTTCAGTACGATCGGATATTGAACTCAGGAGTTATTCAAGAAAAACAAGCCGATCAGTCGAGCGGGCGCGACAGTAGGATACCCTGTGCAGGTCTTCAAAGAAAAGTATTTTCATTATAACGGGATTTAAATATATCGCTTGAAGTCGATTTTGCTTGCATCGAGAGTAGGTAGCTTGCGATAGTCTGGCAACACCGGACTGCGACTGTTGATTGTTTATGTTTAGCGCCACAGCAGACGAAAGGCAAAGCAAACATACATGAACAAACTCGTCTTTTCGTTCATAAATTTGTTTCTTGAATAACTTCTGAGTTCAATATCCGATCGTACTGAAATTTGTAGCACACATTGAGAGTTGGATACTTACCATGTGTGCCAAATATCAAGTCTCTAGCTATGAAACTGCTCTTGTTATCAGCTTTTCCGAGTTATGGGCGCAGGGGGAGGGGCATCGCGATGAAATTTTCAGGACACATTAATCCCAAGCTTTTTATCATGTGTGCCAAATCTCAAGTCTCTAGCTTCAACATTGCTTATGTTATGGTGATTTTTCTAATTTTGAAACCAACGGGACTTGATATCGAAAATTGAAAATAAACTTGATCTGCGTATGGTGTTCAGGAACCTACATTCCAAATTTGAAGTCACTAGCTCTTATAGTTGCTGAGATCCACGCGTTCATACAGACGGACAGACTGACAGACGGACAGACGGACAGACGGACGGACAGACAGACGGACAGGTGTCAATCGACTCGGCTATTGATACTGATTAAGAATATATATACTTTATATGGTCGGAGATGCTTCCTTCTGCCTGTTACATACATTCACACAAATTCATTATAGCCTTTTTTGCCCATTTTAAATGGGCACAGGCTATAAAAATAATGCAGCGCAGCAGATGCGTCGCAGCGCAGTAGCAGCGCAGTCGACACATTTCTAAAACGGACAATGACTGGTGACGACAATGTTGTAAGAAAACGATCCTGGTCAAGGCGCGGTGAACCAGCTGAAACGGTAGCCAAACCAGAAATAACAGGAAGGCTATGTTGTGCTCTTGGTGGGCTTGGAAGGGAATCATCTACCAAGAGCTGCTTCCATATGGACAAGCAATTGCAATTGACCACAAAATACCAGAATTGATCAAAAGGAAAGGTATAGTGTTTCATCAGGACAACGCTGGACTACATACATCAATAAAGACGCGCACCAAATTAAGAGAACTGGGATGGGAAGATTTAATGCATCCACCGTATATTCCGAATCTAGCACCAAGCGATTATCATCTATTCAAAATATTCTTGACCACAAAAAAATTAATTCAATTGAGGACGGCGAAACTTTATTGGTCGAGTTTCTTTAACAGCAAGGATCAGAGCTTTTATCAGAGTGGAATTTTAAAATTATCCTTAAATTAGCAACAAGTCATTGAATAAATCGAGACATATTTGACAAAAATCGAACCACCCTCAAGTCGTAATGAACTAACTTTGAAAATAGGGTAAAAAAATTGATTTGTTTTTCCCCAAACTATATTATTGCTTGTTTTTATGAACAAGTATTAAAAAAAATCTCTCATTTTTAGACCCTTTACTTTAAAAAAGTAAAACGGGTCTATTAAGTTTGTCAAAAAAAAAATGTGCGTAACAGGTCGAAGGAAGTCCGGCAGACCCCATAAAGTATATATATTCTTGATCAGTATCAACAGCCGAGTCGATATAGCCATGTCCGTCTGTCCGTCTGTCCGTCTGTCCGTCTGTGCTGGCGTATGAGCGCCTAGATCTCAGAGACTATAAGAGCTAGGGTCACCAAATTTTGTGACAATACTCCTAAGGGCTGCACAAAGGTCAAGTTTGTTTTAGAATTTTGCCACGCCCCCTTCCGCCTCCATAAATCGAGAACAAAATTTTTGAAAGCCCATTAAACAAAAAATATTAAAGCTAGAGTCCTGAATTTTGGCACACAGGACGGGTATCAGGGTCCTAACGTATCCTGTAAATTTCATCGCGATCGGATAATAATCTTGGAAGATATTCAAAAAAAACGAAAAATCCCATATAATGGTCAATTTTAAAACTGGAGCCTTGAATTTTGGCACACAGGACAAGCATCGGGGTCCTAATGTATCCTGAAAGTTTCATCACGATCGGACAATAAACTCGGGAGTTATTCAAAACCCAATATTACTGAGTGTCGGACCAAAGGAAGAAGAAGAGCATGTTGACGTAACAACGCGCTATGGGGTACTATCTATTAGTGTCACTCTTATTTCCGTTTAGAAGAATAAGTAAAGGGTCTCTCATAGTCGACTTCGACTGTAGCCTTTCCGACTGGTTTTTATTTAATTTTAAAAAAATATTAAATAATAATTTAATACACATTTTTATTTGAAAATCATAGAATTACTCTTATAGTTACAGTTATAGTTAATTTAAAATAAAAAGTTTATGCAGATATATTAATAACAAAAATTTATTTTAAATCTTTTTAGTATTTTTTGTTAAATTTATTTGTGTGTTCCATTATTATTAGACACATTAAAGAATATAATATTATAATAATAATGGAAAATACATAGAAGTGTTCAATGAATTTTGAATAATATTATAAATTTAATTATTATTTTATAATATTCAAAGAAGATCAAAAATAAGAGTTACTAAAAATATTTATAAAAAAAATTAAAATAAAAGTTTCTTTGGTTTTCAGGACACTCCATCCAAATATAATATATCAGATACTTTATTATATTGGATAAATAGAACATCCACATAATTTGAGAATTTCTCATTTGCGACTTTGAAAAATGATGTTTAAAACACGGTTCCATTTTATTCATATATTGTTCATATTAGTATATAAACTAATTTAAATTGAAATATGAATTTTTATATGAGAACTTTGTGGTAATTTAGCAACTACATTTCATGGCATAAACGAATGAATTTACCTGTCATCAGTTTCTTAATAAATTCGGTCTATGCAAATTTTATGCGAGGTCGGAATCCGGAACAAACCCGAATAATTATAATTGCCAAGTGGTCGCTTAAACGATCTAACAACACGTAATATTTGGAAATAATTTAATCTGTGAAAATGTAGTGTTAAACATGAGTTCACAAAATGGTTTTTAGACACGCATTTTATGTAGATTTATGTTGTAATATAATAGGACATAAGATATCTTAAAAACCTATAAAATTGTATTTGAAAATTTAAAAAAAAAAAAAATAAAACTGAATAGTGCAAAATAATTCTCAGGTAGTTTGGATGTTTGTTAGGGAATCTGTCGCTAGATGTCTTGCTAAGTGCAACAACATCCACCTGCATCGATTTCACAATGATAACTTAATAATTTTTGCAGTGCTGCTGTGGCTGGTAGAGGATTTCATTCCCAGTTGCCACTAATCGCCAAAAAAGAAAAACAAAATAAAATGAAAAAATGAGCGCCAGAGTAGAGCTTGAAAATGTTTCAGGCTAAATGTTTGCCTAAGCGACAAAAACTTTGCCAGCACCCAGTGAGCACCCAGGACACGCATCCGCGTGGCAACTAGAGAGTTCGCCAGTTTGGGGAACAGGAGCAGGTGGCATGGTACGAGAAACGCAGGCCACAGGCGGCTACACGGCAAATCGGTTTTGCGTGCGGTCGCGCAATCAAGTGGTAAACCAGAAACCAAAACTCTGTCAACAGCAGCAGCAGCAGCAGCAGCAACACACACATATACACGGCAAGATACAAGTGACTGAAGAGTCAAGGGTAGCGGGATGTGCAACCAGAATAACGAGCAGTCCAATAACCAGCTACTGGCAACGGGCAGCCATCAACCATGTCCAGCAGGAGACCCATAGTTGCTGCTGCTTCTGGTCAAAACTTCTATTCTGGACATTAGAGCGTGTTGATGACTCTCAGTGATTGTCTGGCTGCCTCATCATTACGACAGCCGCACAGCCGGAATGATGATGTGAAAACAGGCCCGCAAACAAGAAGCAACGTGGGACATTTAACAAGCTCGATTTTGGACACATAAAGCCAATAATCGCTTAAGTATTACCAAATATTCACACAGATGGCGAAATCATGTACGATATCAGAGTAGCTCGCAGTACTCGCTCTCTCCGACACGATTATGCTCACACCTAATAATTAAAGCAAGGTCAGATCCTAAACAAGTTAATAAGGAGCTCGAATCGAACTTGAGTACTTGAATCAAATTAATTCAATAATAATAAATAAATAAATAATATAAGGTGGTCAGTAGGGATGCGTGCTACATTAGGATATACTGAGTCTGTCATCGTGGTAATTTTGGACACGCTATTATATATTCGTCCGCTTCTAACCAAATTTTGTCAGAATGTAAAAAACATTTAAAATAGCCAAAAAAAAAAAAAACAATAGCACGCATCCGGACTGACCGGTTCTTTTTATAAATATTAAACCTTTTGCGTAAATTACTTTAAACAATCCTTAATTGAAATATATCGTATCTATATTTTTGTCAAACGGACCAATGGGAAATCTGATTTTTACAACCTGTTTGCGGAAACGAGTCAATCTGAATTGGTATATCTTGAATGAAATAAAATACTTTATTTAGTGTATCAAATTTAACTAGTCGAAAAGGCTTCGCTCGAGCGTACTCGACTGTGCAATACCCTGTACTTATTCTGTAAAACTCATGCACACGCATACCAACTTTAAAACAAACTGACTTAGGCAAGTGACGAACCCACATACCAAATTTATTGTCTGCAACTCTTATAATCTCTTAGATCTATGTGAACATATAGAGACGGGAAGACAGACGGACAGAAGGACTGCCGGACAGACGGACATTACCATATAGACTCTTCTATTGATGCTGATCAAGAGCATAAACATATACTTCATGGGATCTGCCAGACATCTTTCTGACAAACTTCATAGACACTTGCTACTCTTTTTAAGTACAGGGTCTAGAACGAGCAAATTCCTTATTGTGCATTGTTGGAAACTTGTTGAGAATCATACAATAGATAATAAGCTCTCGTAATTGGCCACAGAGCGGGCTTTTTAACAAACGCATCGCCATTTTATTATATAGTTTACAATGGCAATCAATCAGGTGTCAAAATTAACGAGAAACTAAATATTAAATGACTCTATAGAAATTCTATACACAACTACTGAAAGTAACTGAAAGTAACGAGCTGCAGCTCAAGTAATTTACTATTTTTTTTTAGTGTTTAGCTTTTATGTGCGCATTTGCTGAGAAAAAATTCTAATTGTAGTAAATGGCAGCTAACAGATTTTGTTCAAGTTTTGATTATTGTGTGTTAAGAGAAGTTGATGTAATGATCAGGATGTAAAAGAAATGAGCAAATGCATAGTCTGTAAGATTGGTTGAGGTATGTCGAAAAACAAAGTAGTTTGTCATACTAAAATATGATTTTTGAGCGATTGTTCCATATTTAGGTACGAGTACTGCCTGCTACAAAAAGACGAACCTATACGAGAGTCATCCAGATAGCTTTAATACTGTGAGACAGCTATGCATAACAACAGATAGACAGACAGACGGAATATATATCTTTATTGGTTCTAGCATGCCCCGAGAGCCAACAACAATAAAATTCAATTTCTAAAAAGGAAGACAAATGTCCACCATAGTAAAACCGCTTTAAAAGTGTTTGAAATTTGCCATAACTAAAATGAATTTGCAATTAAATTATGTACGAAAAGAATTATCCAACTGAAATCAATCAATTTACTTCAATTTTAATGCATCTTAAACTAAGACCAGCCTGGGCTTAAATTACGCCAGTAAAAAGTGCTTAGCTACTTCTTAACACTGAGTCAAGCAAGTATTTGGACTCACATACCTGACATACACGTGTAAATCGTGTTCGTAGTGTTTCCCCTGCTCTACATTATGATTAATAGTTTCGGAAATAATTTCTATGTTAATTAGCCGGTCTGGATAAATACTTATAGTCAAAGTTGAAGAATAGATACGCTTAAGTATATAAAAGCGAATGAATGAGGACACAGTTTCTAGAATTGCTACTCTAATAACACAAGGGAACAAAATTGAACTTTTTGTGTGATGTTTTGAAATGAATAGAAGTTTTTAACTAATTTGGGGTCGCTGATTTCAAATCTGATCTCAATTTTTCTCCATCAGCTCGCGTTTTTGAGTTACAGGTACTTATCGAATTTCTGACTTTTTTCTATCAATAAAAGGTTAAAAAATCATAGCTTTACTTCTCATTGAGCGATGAATATGATTATGATTTTTTTTTCAAAGGTAACAATTACATCTCCAAAGAAAAAATATAATTTCGAAAATCGCTCAATCGGGAGTAAAGCTATGATTTTTTAAACCTAAAACCTGATAGAAAAAAAACCAATTTCAGATTTGGATTCATCGCCCCAAATTACCTTAAGAATAATTATCAATTCTAAATCAACAAATACCTTGTTCCCTTGTGTAATACATAAGTATATTTGATTTGTGCATGAAACGGAAAGAATAAAGGTATAAGAAGAGTTTTGAATTAAAAAAAAAAAGTGGAGCCCTGACACTCACGTACATACATATGCATATATGTACATACATATAAAATTGAATTAAAACATATGCCTAAATAAACCCATTCAATTGTAGCTTGACTAACTTCTGAGTTTATTATCCGATCGTGATAAAATTTGTAGCACACATTGGACTTGGATACTTATCATGTGTGTTAAGTTTTAAGTAGCTAGTTTTAAAATTCTTCTTCTCACTGTACATATTTCTTTAAGCACATCGACATCAGCTTGTTCGCTGAATCTCAAGTCTCTAGCTTAAATATTGATTTTACAATTATTTATAAGGATAATTATGATAGTAAAGGATAATATAAATATTTTGCAAATATTTATAAGGAGTGCTGGGAGAACAATCTTGATCAGCACCAACAGCCGATCATGTCCGTCTGTGCGTCTGTCCGTCTGTCTGTATGATCACCTAGATCTCAGAGACTATAAGAGCTAGAGTCACCAAATTTGGTATGGTAGTTCGTCTATGGGCTAAGCAGATCAAGTTTATCTTAAAATTTTGACACGCCCCCTTCCGCCTCCGAAAATCGACACAAAATTTTTGAAATCCCATAAAACGAATAATATTAAAGCTAGGGTCCTGAATTTTGGCACACAGGACGAGCATCAGGGTCCCAATGTATCCTAATTTCAACGCGATCGAATACTAATCTCCGAAGTTATTAAAAAAAAATCTTTAAGTCCCACATATTGGTCAATTCTAAAACTGGAGCCTTGAATTTTGGCATACAGGACAATAATCGGTATCCTAATGTATCCCGAAAATTTCATCGCGATCGGATAATTAGCTCGGAAGTTATTCAAAACACAATATTACTCAGTGTTGGGCCGAAGGAAGAAGAAGAGCATATTGACGTTACAACGCGCTATGGGGTACTATTATTGTTACTCCTATTTCCATTTTGAAGAATAAGTAAAGGGTCTCTCATAGTCGACTTCGACTGTTGCCTTTTCGACTGGTTTTAATGTGCATTCATTTAGGCAATTGATTTGACTGTCTTTCATTCATATTAAGAGGTCAGCGCTACTCACTTTTAGGATAAACTTAAATTATATGCTCGGTAATAAATGAGTTGCTGAAGGCTTTAAAAACTATTAAAAACATCAAGCGACTTTGAATGCTGTTGGAATATGAGCTAAGTTGACCTGGCTTTTCACTCCTCTTGCCTTTGTTGATTAAGCGGATGGTTTTAATTCTGCATAAATGCAAAACGTGTGATCAAATTGCTAAACTATTTTTAGAATATAGTATAAGAAATGCACATTTAAAGAAGAATTTATGGTTATTTTATCGTAGCACATTTAAATAAATATGTAAACGGTTATCTTTGGTTAAAATACGTTACAAATACGTGCATTTAAATGGGGAAAGTTGATGACCTACATAGAATGTGGATACAAAAGTGGAACATCGCATTGAACCGATCCAAATCGAACCGAACCCATCCGAACTATTTCTCCAGCTCCAATTCCAACTCCGGCTCCGGTTTGGACTCCGACTCCTGCTCCTGCTCCGGCTCCTGATTCGGCCACCACAGCGCAACTTTTTTAATACGCAACACGAATGACCCGCTTGCGGACAATTGGAATTGTAACTTTTGATTAAATTCGTTGCAATGGCAACAGGAAATCGGGCAACGTGCAACGTGCAACGTGCAACGGGCAGCGCGACGTTCGCGTCGTCGTCGTCGTCGTCGTCGGCGGCGTCGTCAACGTTGAGGCAATGCAAGGATAAACTTTTTGCGCTGCTTTTTCAATTGCATTTGATTACCTTGTTGCGTGTGCGAGCAGCGACGTCAGCAGCGACGCGACGCGGCATTGTCTGTCTGCCTCACAGTGGGTTTGCTGGCTGTACTCAAGCAGTAGCGGCAACAACGACGACTACAACAACAATGCGTACTTTCGTCAGCATTTCAATAAAGTTGCACCCCGGGCACGCCCATTACGCCCAGCCGACAGCTGCAACTTGTTTGGTTACCACTTGTAAAATCAATTTGAAAACTATTTGAGCCGAGGAGAAATATTTCCATTGGCATTTCATTATTTTTTTTTTCATCCCGCCACTCTCTCTTACTCTCGCACACTCTCTATATATCTGTCTCTCTCATTTTAGTCTACTATATGCATTTAATGTGTGCTAAACTAATGTATAATAAAAACTACAAAGTATACAATTTGTATGTAAACAATTTATTTTTGCACAGATATGAGCATAGAAACAACAACAACACCAAAAGCAACAGTAACAGCAACATTTGTTTCGGTTCCGTAACCGGAATAACAACATGCAAATATTTTCTATGAGAATCCAAAAAACAAAATGAGCACAAAAACATTTAATACAATACAAAAATTCTGTCCCAAATAAATATATATATATATATACAAAAAAATAGCAGCAAAATAATATTCAAAATTATCACAAAGAGCATAGAAAAACAATAAATGGTGTACGGAATGATACCTAGTAAACTACTACAACTGATTGTCATCCGATCCTAACAAAAAACTTAAGGTTGCAAAGACAACATCCAATAATAGAATAATATTCCTTCAAGCGGCTCTACCTCTTAAAAAACAATATCAGAAAATTCTTCAAAAACTATTGTGATTCTTGAGCAAAACAGATTTCCTTGTGGAAACACTAAGATACAAAAACCACACCACAAAGTATTTCTAGCCACATCCAGTTATTTACTTCATCATGCCCACTTTGAAGATTTTTTAATTGGTATAGGGTATATAAATATAATTGAAAGTCGAACAGAATTGTCCATATGATTGTGAGGCAAAGCAAAAGTATTTTTTGGAGTGTGCATTTTTGTGAATGCTATACGAGTATTTTTGCACAAAACAAAAATACTTTTTGAATTTTACCAATTTTGACTCTTATTGGAAATACATTTTCATTTGAAACACAATTTCAATTGTAATTAAAAACAACGAATTACTCAGCCATATTTCTAAACAAACTAAATATTAGAACGGGTTGTCGTGCTTTTTATGCCAAACGATAAATATTAAATATGATTGTGGAGGTGCGGAAAACAATTATTAAATTATATTTCTAATGCGCTAAAATTTAAAATTTATTTATTTACAATATGCTCAAATATTATTAGCTACTTGAAAAATGTAATATCAAAAGACTAAAGAGGTTTTCATATGTTTCATGTAATAAATATGAGTTTAACACAAAAATAAATATAAGTGTTTAAAAAAAAAAACAATAATACAATGAAAATCAATAAATATAGTACAATATCCTTTGAAAGCAATTTTACAAGAATTTTTTAAATTTAGAGATATATAAAATTCTATAAAACAGCGGAATACACACAATAAACAATTAAATACAATTAATAAATTTAATAACATTTAATTCTAAAGCAAAGTTTACTTCATACTTTAATCAAATTGTCAAAATTGTTACCTGAATATTTAAAAAGAGCTGAGCCCTTGAGAAATTGGAGATAGTCTATAGTCTCATGATTATTTTAAGGAACAATAAAATGCAGTTTGCATTTAAAACATTAAATACAATAACTTATTAAAAGTATTAGGTAAAAGGTTTTAAATCTAATAAGAGATTAGGAAATTATAATTATATATCTCAACAGTACGAAAACAAATTAAGAACGATACTGAAACAACACTGGGTTGGTTATGCAAGTAAATGATTATATTATAGGTAGCAGATAATTTTAAATTTGTATGCCACCATTAAGACTTAAACTTGTATCATTAATCAAAGAATTTAAATAAAAATTATTTTCTAGTGCCCCAAAAATAAATGTATCGATGCATTAAACGATTTCGATAGTTATTCCCTGAAACACAATTTGTCCGCTGAAAGTAGAGATAATTTAAAAATAACATTAAAGAAAATTTGGATAATGTTGATCGCATTATTGTTTTTTTTTTTTTTACCAAAGTGCTGTTGTACTCGTAAGTAAGTAAGTAGATAGACATGTGTGTGTGGGGGAGGCAGCTCTTAAGAGCATGTTGTCCACAGTCGACCGTTGAATGCCTCGTATTGTAATCATTGAAATGTACAAATTATAAATTACCCATAATGGGGCATCGTGGCAGACTGGACACAAGCAGCTGAGAATCTCTGTGGCACGGCACAAACATATCTACATATGTGAAGCGCTATATTTATATATATATATATATATAATACATGTTATACATATATATATTTATATATATATATATATATATATATAGATAAATATGTAAGTGAAGTATACAATGCGGCGCTTGCATCACAACGAGCGACAATTCTGGTTCATTATAAATTTCCTTAATATTAATTCAAAATGTCCTGGCTTATTGCTATTTGTGTGTGTGTGTGTGTGTGTGTGTGTGTGTATGTGTCGGTATCCTGTGTCTGCGCCTGGCACAGTGCCTTACATATAATGCACATATTATCCAGCATTCCCCTCTCCTCTTCCCCATGCACATGCAACTGGCAATTGCATGCAGCAGCCGGAGCAGCAACTTCTGGAGATGGAACAAGTGCAATTCGCGTGTCTCTCCATCTCTCTCTCTCTCTCTCTCTCTGTCTCTCTTTCTGTTTATAAAGAATTCTCTTTCTCACTCTATCGCATTTTGTATAAGTAATCATGTTGCTGACAGCATTGTTGCCTCAGCCAGAGTCGCGTTGTATGCTAAATTGTTGCACGACAATGAGTGGCTGCCAAAAAAGGCAGCCAGTCTGTCTAAAGATGAAGATGGGGAAATCCGACAAAATTCAGATGCCACGTAGTTATGCATATGTCGTTGTACTGCGTCCTGCGTTCTGCCTCCCCTTGCAGCTTGCTCCATGCTGCATGCTGCATGCTGCGACCTCCAGTACGATGTGTACGTGGACGTGTACGTATGTGCAAGGCAATTCACAAATTGAACGTACGAAATCACATTAGCCCCAGTTTCAGCTTCAGCTTCAGCTCCATCTCCAGCTTCATCTACAGTTCCAACTACAGCGATAGTCCTGTTTTCTGGCTCAGCTTGGCCTGGGCCGCCGCTCATTGTGCAACATCTTCGCTGCTTGTTGCAGTGCCCCGGCTGGCCTCGATTGCGACACGGACGAAAGACCCCGGCAGCTGGCTTATTTGGCCGAACACGTACACAGCCGCTGGCATTGGCCAATTTGGCCAACTCCCCATACCGCCCCATGCCAAATATCGTAACGTGCTGCAGCAAAAGTTTTTCTCGGGATATTGATTTGAATTTTTCGCCTAATTGCAAAAAGGCAAGCATAAAGTTGGAATAAGTAAAACAATTCAATGAATTGTGAGCTTAACACACATGGGAATCCCATTTAAGGATATGCAACAGACTCTGACACAGCTGCAACTTTGATTCATGGCTAGCTCAAATAGTTTTAAGTAGCTGTTTCATAGTTCTACATATGGCACTTTTGACTGCACATCACTTTACAATGCTTTCTCTTTTTTTTTAACACTCTGCTACATGAATTTAGTGTTGCTTGCTTACCTGAAGCTGGCAAGGAACAAAAATGACTGGCATGGCATGCCTTGGACGCCATTACTTTGAAGTCAACATCAATCATGGTAGTAACGAGGACAAGACGCAGAGTCTGAGAGCGGGAGAACCGGGCAGAGATAGGGGCAGAGATCTGGGGCTGGACTGGAAATGTGCACATGTGGCCTTTTCTTTGGCTGTGGCAGGACCTCGACAAGGCCCCCAAGGCAGGAACGGAGAAGAGCTCCAACTCGAATTGTAATGACACAACAATTTAAAGTTTGTCGCGGATGCTGCAAAACTCAGTGCTAATGGCGTCAGCGTCGACTCATCATGGTCGTGTCTGTGTCTGTGTCTGTGTTTGTGTCTTGTGTCCTGTGTGTCCCATGTCCTGTGTCTGTGTTGTTGATGACGGCGATTATTTGCGCCATGAACACATGAAAGCAGCTGCAGAAGCCAAAGGTGCGCTCCACTTGCTACCGTTCTTTCCGATGCCGGTGCCGAGTCCTGCCTTACCTCACCCTTCCCTCAAATCCACACTTCGGTGTCCCCTTCATCTCCTTCCTTGTCCGTCATTTCTGTGATGACTGTGCAGCAATTCAAACTTTAAGCTGTCGCCCGTTGACGTCGAGAACTGCAACTGTGAACAGATACACGATACACCATACAGATACAGATACAAGATTCAAGATACAAACACAGCCAGTAGAGAGATACTTGGCAATACAAATTGAAATAGTAGTAGATCTCTATCCCATTCGCCCTCATCTCATCTCATCTTAGCTGTTGGCTCCTCTCGTTCCCTGCAGTATGTACTATTAATATAAATGAATTATTCTAGAGGCGCTGCCTGCTTGATAGATTATATGATGGATACGCCTTAACGATGCTGCTGACACAGATGACGACGACGATGAGGATGACGTTGCAGCTTGCCTCAAAACTTGGCCAAAAATTTATGGCCATACACACGCAGAAACACGCACACACACACACACACAAACACATACGCTCGCACTCGGCCGAGAAGTCACAACTGTGAGAAAGTTGCAAAATTGTACCAAAAGGTTTGTCAGTTCTGGTTAAGCGGTTTGTCGGAGTTTTTTCCAGGTTGATTCACCATGTGCTCAAGAGGTACTACTAGTTCTAGAGGTTTACAAAAGTGCTACTCAATAATATTGTTTTGAATATCGCAAAATATTTAACTGGAAAGTTATTTAAGAACATATTCCTGATCCAAAACTTTGAATTCTATTTCTAGATCATTCAAATGATAATGTTGATTTAACATATTTGAAATACATAGTCAATTGCAGAGGAGATATTCTTTTTTTTGAAGATTAAGATCTAAGTAATTAAATAAATAAATGAGTTAAATGATTGCGTTGATGCGTTCATAACATTTTCCTGGGATGTCTAGATAGAAAAGCACTTACGTCTAAAAACAAACATCGCAATTGAATAATCTGGTTCAATTGATATGCGTGTTAAGTGTGCACATAACATTAACGTAAATAATACAGGCATACATATTTGAAATTATTTTTAAATACATGCAGTTAATCAAATCAAAGCTTTTTAAAAATAAATTTAATTGTATAAATTTATTAAAAAATATTTTTTTTTTCCATATTCATATTTATATTCATATTCATATTCATATTCATATTCATATTCATATTCATATTCATATTCATATTCATATTCATATTCATATTCATATTCATATTCATATTCATATTCATATTCATATTCATATTCATATTCATATTCATATTCATATTCATATTCATATTCATATTCATATTCATATTCATATTCATATTCATATTCATATTCATATTCATATTCATATTCATATTCATATTCATATTCATATTCATATTCATATTCATATTCATATTCATATTCATATTCATATTCATATTCATATTCATATTCATATTCATATTCATATTCATATTCATATTCATATTCATATTCATATTCATATTCATATTCATATTCATATTCATATTCATATTCATATTCATATTCATATTCATATTCATATTCATATTCATATTCATATTCATATTCATATTCATATTCATATTCATATTCATATTCATATTCATATTCATATTCATATTCATATTCATATTCATATTCATATTCATATTCATATTCATATTCATATTCATATTCATATTCATATTCATATTCATACTCATATTCATATTCATATTCATATTCATATTCATATTCATATTCATATTCATATTCATATTCATATTCATATTCATATTCATATTCATATTCATATTCATATTCATATTCATATTCATATTCATATTCATATTCATATTCATATTCATATTCATATTCATATTCATATTCATATTCATATTCATATTCATATTCATATTCATATTCATATTCATATTCATATTCATATTCATATTCATATTCATATTCATATTCATATTCATATTCATATTCATATTCATATTCATATTCATATTCATATTCATATTCATATTCATATTCATATTCATATTCATATTCATATTCATATTCATATTCATATTTATATTCATATTCATATTCATATTCATATTCATATTCATATTGATATTCATATTGATATTCATATTGATATTCATATTGATATTCATATTCATATTCATTTTCATATTCATATTCATATTCATATTCATATTCATATTCATATTCATTATCATATTCATATTCATATTCATATTCATATTCATATTCATATTCATATTCATATTCATATTCATATTCATATTCATATTCATATTCAAATTCATATTCATATTCATATTCATATTCATATTCATATTCATATGCATATTCATATGCATATTCATATTCATATTCATATTCATATTCATATTCATATTCATATTCATATTCAAATTCATATTCATATTCATATTCATATTCATATTCATATTCATATTCATATTCATATTCATATTCATATTCATATTCATATTCATATTCATATTCATATTCATATTCATATTCATATTCAAATTCATATTCATATTTATATTCATATTCATATTCATATTCATATTCATATTCATATTCATATTCATATTCATATTCATATTCATATTCATATTCATATTCATATTCATATTCATATTCATATTCATATTCATATTCATATTCATATTCATATTCATATTCATATTCATATTCATATTCATATTCATATTCATATTCATATTCATATTCATATTCATATTCATATTCATATTCATATTCATATTCATATTCATATTCATATTCATATACTTATGTTTATCCATATTCATAGTCCTTTTTCTTTTCAATTTATCAATTTAATATTCAGATTTACACTGCTCTCATATTATTTATGTACAATGCACTTATCACACACACACACACACACACACACACACACACACACACACACACCCATATTCGCACACATTTCGTATGGTGGCAGCAACAACAAGGACAAATTAAGCAGACTGTTAACGCCTCTGGCAACTGACTTCGCACTCAATTGAAACAGCTAATCATTTAATGAGCTAATCAATACAATTAATTAGAATTAACTGCATTATGAATGGGGCTGCAAGAGGCAATGATGATGGTGCAATGTAGCAGATCAGATGATGAATCGCGGCGGAACATATGGTTTGTGCAACATCGAGTTGGATGAATCTGCGAGTTGTGGGACTATTCGTAAAAAGGGAAAAAATTTAGAAAATGTGCGTGGCGTCGTACAACAGACTCGCCTGGCAGGAGGTCTAACAATTATTTGTGACCCCAAAAAAATAGGAACAATGACTGCAACTGGTAATGGTGGGTGCTGTTGGAGGCAGGGGGGAAGGAGAGATATGATGCCCGCCTGGTGCGTGCCAGGCAACCAAATGACTGATGGTTGGTTAATTGTCTGGCCATCGTTTTTGTGTATACGAGTATGTATGAGCATCCTTGGACGTGGGATGTACGAGTACGTGGAATGAGCTGGAGTTGAGGATGTAGCGGCTGCCGTTGACGCCTGAAACATTTCACTTGCGACATGGCAAAGATATGCAGACACAGCAGTAACTACAACAACAACAATAACAACAACAACAACAACAACAACAATATCAATGGCAAAGACAATGCAGTTGGCATGGCAGGAGTTCGTGAGAATCGTGTCAGCAGCGTGGCAACTGCAGCTAAACTCGAATCTGTTCTATTTCAACTGCTTCTTATACTAGCCATTACAAATTCTACATTTATTTTAATAAATCAACTCGTTCTGTTAGTTAATCTACTGGAAGTAGAACTACATTTTATATATGTATATAATATTATTATATTTTTAGCATAAATAATCAGAGCACAGCAGGAGTTAGAAAACGATCGATAGTACTGTTGTAAATCTGAATTTAAAATAGTTTGGAATACATCAGCATAGAGTCAACTTTATGAACTATTATCTACTTATAGAAAAGAAAATGAAGCGACACTGTTTTGTAATGATATAAGAAATAATAAAACTATTTTAAGACGTTTATTAATTAATAAAAATATTTTTACTTAAATTTCGTAAACACAGCATATATGACTCAATTGATTGTGTACATTAAGACAAACAATTAAATCATTAAATTGATTATTTACTACTCTGAATTTCCTTCTTAATTACTAAATACAATAATTACAATAAAAATTAAATTTTGGTATTACCATAGTAACTATTGGTCGATTGACATTTATGCCATAACTCTCGACGGTTGATTGCAATTTTTGATTTTTATTATTTATTTATTATTATGTACTCCATTCACTTACAAATCTCTGCTAGAATCTGAAACTAAGAGTATTTGAGAATCAAACAATTTGTTGTTTTTTCACTTTCATATGCTGCATGCTTCACTTCGTTGCCATGTGGCGTGATTGCAAAAAGAAAATAAAAAGAACAACAACAAAAAATGAAAAGAGAGGAAAAAAAAAGGAAAATGTACCCAAAAAGTCGTCAGGAGGGCATGTAATAGTCTTTAGTATTTGCCCTATGTGTGTTATTTGTATGTTTGTTTTGTTTTTTAGTTTTTCTTTTGTTTTGCTAGCCACGTTTTAGTGTCGTTGTCGTTGTTGTTGGTTTAGGTTTGGGTTTAGGTATGGTACTGGGTCTTTTGCTTTATGCTTGCCGGGGAGTTTTCGGGAAACAAATGGCAAGGAAACACCGCATGGCGATGATTGTGACGACGATGTTTTCATTGTTCTATGAGGCTCGCTTTTAACCAGCCAACCCCCCGTCTGCTTTTCGCCTTCCCTTTCGCAGTAGTAGACTTACGAGTACATGCCCCAATATCATGTTACGCATCGTCTCCCCACTGCACTCCGATTCCTATTTGTATGGTTAGGTTTTCCTATGGGGAGCCTAGACCATTGCCGCAGCTGCCATCTACAATATTTTACAGACTGTTTGCTGCTGCTTTTTCTGTACAATTTTGATGCTATTTCTGAAAAGGAGATCAGGAACAGTTGGAGACGCACATACGTAGGCATAACGATGACGATGACTATGACGAGCATGATGACTACTACAGCAGCAGCAACCACACTAGCTAGCACCAGCAGTTGCAACAACAACAACAACAACAACAGCAATAACTTTCCAAGCACTTCCGACTGTTGCAATAGAAATCTGCATTTTTAATTTTTGTTTGCGTGCATGTGTATATTTAGTTGGTGTTCTTCAGCTTAAATTAGAGCTGGACCTGAGACGAGTCATTATTTTTTTTTTCATTTTTTTTTTTTAACATTTACCCCATTTTTCTTGTGCACTTTTTTACAATTTTCCTCGTCGAATCTTTGCCCAGGAAGCGTACGCAGCGCCACCTACCGGGCAGTGGCCTGCATAGCTTACAACATTGTATGTGTGAGTCTACGTCTATTTTGCCGCATTTGCCACTGCGTTCCAGTTCTTTATAGCGTTTGATGTTCTTGTTGCACCATGTCATATGCAACATATACAACAGTCAGACCTCATCTGTGCCCCGCAGCCTATTTTGATACCCAATGCCTAATCTAGAGCATCGTTCAAAGGATTCGAATCTTAAGGACAGAGGTGAGGTAACTCAAAATCACATAACGAGCTCCCATCCTCCCAATATTCATATGTATGTACATACATGTTCTAACCACATTCAAGTTGAGCCACTTGCTCATCATTGAACAATAGGTCTCTTTTTTTTCAATGCTAAATATCATGAAAATCGAAGGGAAAAAATGTATTCATCGTATTCTACTTCACTGAAATTGGCGCTTTTTTCTTCTTTCCATTGTAGTTCATACCAAAATGTAGGTATTTTGTATAGTCTCTAAGGCAGACTTTGATAGAGTAAATATTTTTTAATAGACGGAGGCAAGGAGCTGTGAGAATTTGAATGTCAATGAAAAGTTCTTCAAAAATAAGAAATAATAACCACCAGATGTAGTCTAAGCATAGATATTGTTAAAAGCGACAAAATACATTTTGGGGTTTCTAATATAATCTGTCATCCCTTACAGCTTATCTGAGATACCTTCTCAAAAAGCTAACAGCATTTATTGGGGAATTGAAGAAAATACTTTCAACTAAATGGATAGAACTCTTTGATAATCCCAAATTTACAAAGATTATATTCTATTTGCGAGAAAGGCATGTCGGAGTTGTACAATAAATCTTAAGATGACTTCTTCTTTTTATATAGAAAAAACTTTGATCAACTATGCTCGACCCTCAAGACAAAGTCGAGCAGCATGACTTGGCTCCATAATTCAAGGAATTAGATATCGCTTACCAGCAAGACGATCGTCTATAAAGTGAATCTGGCACCCATTTGGAGATATGGTATTCAGGTATACAGTATAGCAGCAAAGATGAACATCAATAAAATACGAGTAGTACAGTACCAAAAGCGAAGAATGCCTGTTACGGTATGGTATATACGCAATATAAATATTCAGAAAGAACTCCAGATATTGAGGATCGGAGATGGTATGAATCGCCAAGCTGCTGCCTACCTGGACATGATCGTAAATTATCCGCCCCAGCTGATGCAAAAGCTCCTGAGAGGGAGGCGTATAGACGGAGTAAGGGTGAGAAAGAGGCTTCAGATAGTTCACCCAACCGGTTTGCCAAACAGAACCATATAATCTATCGCTTTCCCCATTCACTCACCCTATTATCTAGATTTGGGTGTGTACATATGTATATATTTTTTGGAAATATTGAATACCACAATTGTATAAGTTATTATTAATAGTAACATTAGGCTGGAACATCTGATCATTGATAATTAAAGAAAATTGATTGATCAAGTGAATTTTGACAGCCTCAGCCGAATTGAACACCAGAGTGAATAATAACAATCATGCGGAACCCCAATATCGAACTGTTTGTATGTGATACGTTTAACTTTTTGTTAATCTGTCCGCGGTTTTCCTCAATAGTTCCTTATTTCGGACGGTCTTTTTGCAAACCATCTTTGACCTTGTCAATTACTGCACTGTTCCCGAATACGTTTGCTTCTTTTTGAAAATTAAATGAAAATACAAGGACGATCCAAATGTTTCCAATCGAATAACTATGTCTATATCAGTGCTTTTGTAAAAATGGGAAAAGTTAAATATCGTGCGGTCATAGAATATTTGATTTTGAACGGCACTACGCCTACACAAAGGCTATATCCTGTGTAGAGAACCATTTTGAGGAGCAGGACGCCGATTAATTTTTGGACGGGCTGAAGAGGAGTGAGCATCGCTGAAAAAAGTGTATTGACTTAGAAGCAGACTATGTTGAAAAATAAAATATAAAATTAAAATTAAAGCTGTTACACACTTTATCGTTAAATAATTAATTGGCTTTGGTTTCTACAAATACTCACAACCGATGAGCAACTGTCTAAAGACAGTAGTTTAAAGTTTTCGAACATTGCATACCTAAATGTTTTGGTCAAACTTATAATTAAGACAATATTAGTATTTCAATGTCCCAATAAACCCTATGTGTCAGATAAACTGTCACATAAAAGCAATTTCATTTTTTCAATACCCCATATAACGCTAAATTTCAGATAAGCGCTATGTGGAACTTCATCTGACGTGTTGGTACTAGTATGAAACCTACATATAAAAGACAGTCACTGCTGCAAGCAAATACATAAATACAAGCTATGAAATATTTGGGGAGAATAAGCTGCTATTAGGTTAAGGCCTGATTTCTCATCTTACCGATACAGCCCACTTTATGAAAATGTTACTTTACCATAAATATAGTATTTAACATTTTTCGTTTTCTCATATTTCCCTTTACAAAATATTTAAAGTTTAAAATGATGTGGCATCCTAACTAAAACAGAGTAGGCTAACGTTAAAAACTTACAGAGAGGATGATCTGCCCTGTAAATTATCGAGAGGCTGGGACTAAATTTATGACAAGAAAATCAAATTTCTCTTATCGGCAGGTTTATCTACACTTTAAGACAATAGGCAAGATGAAAAATCGGCCCTAAAATTGATAAATTTACCTGTAAAAATTTATTAATAATGGTTGACGATTTTTGTGTAATAAGTCGTGTCTGTAGCATGTCAGACAGTGAAGATTGTTTCTTATGTCATTGCATCGTTGCAAAAAAATCTACATTCATTTTAAGAGTCGAATAAAGTCATGCAGACTATTTAATCAAATTACCAAATTGCCTGAGATAATGCGAACCATTGACTGCACTTTCATAAGTATATCCAATACAATTATCAGGCAGTGGCCGTTTAAAGTAAAACTTTCAAATGGTTGTCAAAAGTGCTACATGTAGAAAAATCAGCTCTTTTGTACAAAATATTTCCCCCTTCTACATATTTTTCCTAGTCGCATTACAAATAAGTTTATTAATCGAATGAAACATTTAACTTAGGTATTGGAGAATTTATCGGGCATTTAGTCTAATGTACATATAACATACTTAGCTATGTATGACTTTATTTACACTATCTGCAAAAAAATAATGTTTACATTGTTTTCCTATTAAAATATGCATTTGGATTTTTAAAGATAGTATCTTTCCGTCGAACATCATCCGTGTTTTCTCTTTGTGTCCGGTGTTACAGTATTGTTCCGTTGCCGCTTTTTCTGAAATGTTTTTCGGGTAGGTGGGAGTGGCACGTGGGAGGCAACAGCAGCCACAGCCGTAGGAACACAAGCGGCAGCAGCAGCACCAGCAGCAGCAGCATTTGATTGTGATATGCGCACTAAAGCGGATTATGCCCGAGTCTTTTAGCATCATCATTTATGACATGCAACAATAAAAGCAACAATGAGCAAGTCTGGCCACGTCGCCATCCAAGAGTTTTGCTCTCCTATTAGAGTCCCTACTGCGAATGCAACTGGGACAATGCTGCACATACTCCGCCCTTACCCTTATCCACCCCATAGTTTCATCTCCACCTCCACGCAATGCAATTTCGGTTAGTGGCCACAATTTTGTTTAGTGTATTGGAGTAAATATTTGTATTATTTTTTTATATATATATATATATATGTTCTCCTGCCATGCATTGTAGTTACATTCCGCGTACATATTTACACGACCGACCGCCCTGCGCCCCCTTTTCTTTCGATTGCAGTCAGTTCTGGCCCGAAGCTAAATTGAATTGAAAAGTTGAATTGGATTCTGGTCACAGAGCGACGGAAACTGCTTAAAATATTAGTTAGTTGCTATTAAAAGTGTTACTAAATAATTCTTTGGATAGGTATATTTTTATATAGTATCTTATGTCGATCAACATGGTTAAATTATTTATAATGATAGTAAAATAATATAAACATCAATTTCAAATAGGTCGTACCATTTGAAATTAAAGAATACACTTTAAGTATATTTACAGGAGCTTACATGAAAGGAATGTTGATTACAGGGTAGCTTCTAGTCGAGCACTCTCGCCTTAAGCCTTCAGAGGAGAGCAGACAAAGATATTTAGATATACACGTACTTAACTAAACACCACAGTTTATGTAACATTATCGATTACACAAGCTGCCGTTATCGATAGTCAGTATTTCTGCTGTCAATATCGATTATTGAAGTTTTTCGGTTATGTTATAAATTACAAATCATGTAAAGCTTTATGTAGTTTATTCCCCAACTTTATCACCTAAAAATAATCAATAGTTCAAGTAGCGAATATCGAATTTCTATCAGTTACCATTTTGATATTTTGACACAAATATTTATCTTTTTAAAGAGCTGTATTTTAACACTGTCATTTAACGATTGTACAAGGTAACAAAATTCACTTTTGTTGCACTACTTTTTTGTAAAACATTTGGAGTCCTTGATGAGATTAATACCACTTTCAGGTTTATTCTATGGTAAGACTTTTAGTTAAAAGATTTTTAAGGTTTAGACATTTCTGAAAGTTTTTCAGAGGTGAGCTGACAATTGCAATCAAATATGTAGATAGAAAAATTAATTCAAAGCGGCATTCATGGAACTTTAAAGTCCGACTTCGTAGAAAACCCATCAATATTGACAAAACGTGTCTAGCTTAAATTGTTATTAAATGCCGCATTTCGACTGATTTCAATGATTAATGTCTTAAATAAGGCATAATTAAAGCAATTATGTAAATAAATAATTTTCCAAAAATTTATAAATTTATAGATGAACATTTAAAACTGTGCATTAATGATTAACATACTAAATTCCCTTTCAGAAAACGTAAACAAAATTAAATCTTTTGCGGCGATTTTAAGTAATAATCAAAAATGCAAATAGAATTATTTTACCACAGCGAAATTCTTAGTGTCTTAGTGTTTTCAATCTGGGGACCCAAATGACTGAAAAGAAGGAGATTTGCTAAAGAGTACACTTTAACTGTTACCTAGTGCTATCGAACTTCTATCGACTGACAACTATCCCATTGAAAAGCTGAATATTTTCCTACAAAATGTTAAGCGTAAAAATTGAACCTAATGGACATACGAGTATGAAATGCAGTAAATGTTTATCGTTTTTTTTTTCACTTGAATGCTAAATGGATTCTGATGCATAGTTTGAGCTAACCTTAGCCGCAGTTTACTGTGGCTATTCTCCATTTAGACCATCGGTATGGTCATTCATCTAACTCAATGCAGCAGCGAAGTGTGGGCTGTCGGTTCGTTGGTTCGTTGGTTCGTGGTGGTCATAAGGACCTTTTTAATCCCCTTTGTTGAAAATACGCCAGTGAATATTGAGCAGCTGCAAGTGTTCTTAGCCAGGTGCGTAGACTGCGATGGGGGTCTAGCCTGACCTTGATATACCAGAGATACAATTTGAAATGATGGAAATAGATGTGTTAGTTGCGTTACCCTTTGCTTGGTAAGCCCCTGTTTCTCCTGGACGACTCTTAGTTGCATGTTGTGGACCATTTCAAGTTCCACGTTGACTATGATGGCAACATAGAGCATGATGGTGTATGGAGCATGAAGAGGCAGCTTGCTGCATATCGATTTGATGTGATTTTCATTAAAAACTCAGCACAGGTCGCAACAAAACCATAAAAAAAAATGCAAAAACAAAACGAATAAAGCTAAAAGCCGCGCAGTATACAAACCACGTGAGTGGTTTGGTTTGGTTTGCTTTGGTTTCGTTTGGCCTTTTGGAATCGATGAGGGTCAAAGGGATTGCTGGGAAATCGCTATAAAATCAGCTTACCCGCTGGCAAAAAAAAACCAAAACAGGGAGACAAATAGCAGAAAAACCATCCATCGCACAGAGAAATACGTACGAATGTCATATTAGGCTAAAGTTTCATTCAGACGTGAGCTGGCTAAAGAACTCAAAAGGTCAGCAGCCCAAGGAAATTAAAAATAAGCAAACAAATCGATTATTAGCACAAAACTAGTAGAGCTGGAAGGGTTCAAAACGACAAAAAAAAAAGAAATACAAAAATACAAAAACCAAAAAACAAAAACAAAATCAAAAGAAAAAATATTCAAAAAACAAAAAAAAATACTGTCACTGCATCTGGTTTCGTTTTGTTGTCATTGTTGTTGTTGCCAGCGGCCGCTTGGTTGGGAAATCTGTTTTCTGTTTTCCGTTCGATAAATTTACGCATGATTTATGACCCCGTTAACAAGTAAAAGTCTCAACGTGCAACCGTCCCGCAGCTCGGCAGCCCGTCAGCCGCCCTCAGAAGATGAAAAATGAATTTCTCGTTTTTGTCCAGTCCCAGAACCCAGAACCCAGACCCCATCCAAAAAATGAAGTGCCAGCCCAGCACGTAAGTAAGCCCACGTTGTCTCTTTAGAATCGTGTTCGGGTTCGTATCCCAAATCGAGTTTGGATTCGGGTTTGAGGCTTGAGTCTTACATTTAGGCGTGCCACATACAATTTGAGGAAATCAAGCCTAATTTAAAGGCAAACAAGCACTGGGATCGATGGAATGGATTTAAAATATCTGAGATTTCGAGAATTAAAACTTCTTTATATAGTATGAGAAATCAGTTTTGCTTGTAAAATTGTGGAACTTTACTTACTTTTTGCCTAAAAGTTGACGTATTTCACATAGATTCCCATTATTATTATTATTCTTAATTAAGTATGTATATAAACCGATCTAATTTATCAATGTACTCCTTTCAATTTGACTCTAAGCGTATAAAGAACTAGAAAGCTGTGTCCAAAAAATATCTAAATCGAGGCTTCAAGCTAATTTATGAGCTCAATTTCGACAAACTTTGCATACGAGTCTGTATAATCCTCAATTTATTATATAAGACATTCTATGCCACACGACAGGCAGTGTGAAATATGTCAAGCTTTATATTTCGACATTATTAAGCAGCACATTCATATTTTCGGCTCACTTTAACTTGACAAACTAGTATTTGTAGTACTTACAGTGGACTCAGTCAATAAAAGCTTTAAATGCGCATCATATTGGCATTTGTAAATTAATTTGTTTTTCTTTTATTTTCTAAGCGATTTCGACGAACATAAATCGACAGTTATGAATAAAAGACACATCTTTTCACCTGACGGTCACCTCGTCCAGGTTGATTATGCCTTGGAGGCAATCAATACGGGAGCCACTATCATTGGCGTTTGCACAAACAATTGCATTGTTTTGATCGCGGATAAGCGCATCATTTCACCATTGATAGTATCAAAGAATGTTGAGAAGATTGTGAAAGTGGATGATCACATTGGATGCGCCGTGACCGGACTAATGGCCGATGGACGCAGAATTCTTGATCGTTGTCGCGTCGAGTGCCTGGGACATTGGTTTGCCTTCGACGAGGTCATTCCCATTGAGTCGTGCACCCATTTTACATCCACATTGGTAACTCAGTCTTCTAATTTGGATACCAATGATGACGCAACTGTGAGTCGTCCCGTCGGCGTGGGCCTCCTTTTTGCCGGCTTCGATGGTGAAGAACCTCAGCTCTGGTATTTGGATGCCACTGGCGCTTATTCGCGGGTCGCCTGCAAGGTTATTGGACATAACAGTGAGATCGCACAGAAAACCTTGGAGCAGAAATACAATAATGAGATGGATGTAAAAGATGTCATTGGCATGTCTTTAATGGTACTTCGACAGGCCGTGGATCAGGAGCTGCGTGGGACCAACGTTGAAGTGATGTACATGTCAAAGGATAAGAAAGAGTTTAACAAGATCTCTGAACATGATATGAAGGGTCTGCTCGAGACTATGGACTAACAGATTTTACATTATTTCATTACATAATAAATTGAAATACTTTTTTCATTTTTTCCCACTGGATAGAAAATGAATAGTTTATAAAGGTGCACTTCAAACAAATTAATCTGGAATTCTATCAATTTGTCGACGTTTTAATTCTGACTTGTGAATGTTACAAGCATGAAATATAAATTAGAAACGTTTACGTAACCAATAATTCTATAGCTAATTGGAGAAAACTCAGTTTAAAGTCACGCGCATAAGTCGACAGCAAAATACTCTGTAAAGATTCATCTGTAACAGAATGTGGGCAAGAGAGAATATTAATTAAAGTATGATATATACATATATATATAGATATGTTAGATCAAATCAGGAAAAATAAGTTATAATTTTCCACATACATATGTGCATTAGTTGCAAATTGCATAATGTGATTAATGTTAAAAAAAAAAAAAAAAAATTTATATCATTTTAATCTAAAGGTTAAAAAGAACACAAGCCAAACGTTATAAATATTTTATTATTTTTAATCGGAATAAAGAATTAAAAAAAAAAAAAGCGAAATGATTCTGCGTAAAAAGTTATTTTTAGATACAAAGAAACTGCACCTTTTCCGCAACTGCAACAAGCTAAACTATTTTTTTTTGGCCCAGTACTAAAGGGTGCAGTAGAGCTTATGCGTTTGTGCCAATGTTTTTTACAGTCAGAATAAAGCATCTCCGACCCTATGGCTGATCAGAATCAACAGCCAAGTCGATATCCGTCTGTCCATATGAATATCTAGAACTCAGAGACTAAGAGCTAAAGCAATCAAATTTTGTGACAATACCACTAAAGTGTGTAGGCAGATCCAGTTCATCTTAGAATTTTGCCACGCCTTTACAGATTTAAAATTTGGCACACATGATTTGTGCACCAGAGTGAACGTTTTTTAAAAATGCATTCCAATTTGTTAATAAACGGAGAAGATATTAAATATATTATTTTTTGATGTTTAAAGCAGCTGCAGCATCGTCCCGAAATTTAATAGAAATTTTGGGTCTTGAATATGCTTTTATCACTAGACTTTGTTTGTATATACTTTACTGTATATATATATATATATATATATATATATATATATATATGTATGTATGCCAACCCGATGTGTTTGTTCTTTATCGTATCTTTTATTTATATGTATACATATAATATCTACATATTCTTTTGGGGCTTGAATATGCTTTCATCACTAGGCTTTTACCTCGGTATGTAGGTATGCCAACCCGATGTGTTTGTTCTTTATCGAATCTTATATTTTTATATCTATACATATAAATATATCTACATATTTTTTTGGGGCTTGAATATGCTTTCATCACTAGGCTTTTACCTCGGAATATAGGTATGCCAACCCGATGTGTTGGTTCTTTATCGTATCTTATATTTATATCTATACATATAAATATATCTACATATTTTTTTGGGGCTTGAATATGCTTTCATCACTAGGCTTTTACCTCGGTATGTAGGTATGCCAACCCGATGTGTTTGTTCTTTATCGAATCTTATATTTTTATATCTATACATATAAATATATCTACATATTTTTTTGGGGCTTGAATATGCTTTCATCACTAGGCTTTTACCTCGGAATATAGGTATGCCAACCCGATGTGTTGGTTCTTTATCGTATCTTAAATATATCTACATATTCTTTTGGAGCTTGAATATGCTTTCATCACTAGACTTTTACCTCGGATAGATGTGTTTGTAAATCTATACATATACATGTATAAATATATGTAAATATGTTAAATGCTCTATATAAGTTCGGACAACATTTTTTGAATCCGTTTTGAATACAGGGTATTGCAACTTGAAGGTGTGTGTGCTTGGGGCAACATCGGCAACTGATGTTGCCGCACGCTGGCTGTGGCGCCGCATCAATCATCTGGGGCGTGTAACGGTAACAGTAGCGGCAACGGTAACAGCAGGACACGCACAGGAACTGGAACTGGAAGCGGCTATGAGACAGATAGAAATTTGGACGCGCTGCGCCGTGTCGTGCCACGCCACGTTGCGTTGCGATGCGTTGCGCCTCCCCAACTTCCCACCTGTGCTATGTTCGGTTCGGTTCATCTTCATAGTTTAGTGCTTTAGTGTTTGCAACTGGTTTTTTTGGTCGTTTCATCTTCGTAACAGTTTTCGAAAATGATAGCAATGGAAATGGGCCCCCAGACCAATTGCCCTGGGATGTGGCACGCGTGCTGTTGATGGGCCTGGCGACTCGACTCCCTACCCCTTAGCCACCCACAGCTGTTACCACTCCCGTTCCCATTCCCGTTCCCGTTCCAGGTGATGTGCTCCGGCTCTGTTCCATTCTGTTTTGTTTGCGCGGGGAGGCGGGGGCAGACCGGGTTTGTCCTGCGTCAGTTACCTGTGGCAAGCTGTTAACTAAGCGTATGGCAAATGTTTGCCAGCAGGAAGACGTTTAACCATGCTTATTAAAACAACAGCGGACCCCAACACACCCCAACACCACTAACAACAGTGTTGGTAGTCACTGAACCCAGCTTAAGGCCACAGGGGGCATGCCATACTTTTGCTTTCAACGCTCTCAGCTCTCAACAGCGATTTGGCATCGTTAGCAATACGAGTTAACCGTCACCATTCCCATTCCCATTCCCATTCCCATGCCCATCACCGTCAATATTTATGATGTTAGTTTTAAATTAGCAAAATCAAACAGCGTTACCATCAACGTTCCTATTCTGATTCCCACTCGCGCCCTTTTATATTTGTCAAATGTTTTTGTATTTGTTTCCCTCCCCCTCACTTCACTTCTATATCTTTCTTTCTCTTACTCTGGGTAGCGAATTCCCTAATGTGTCAGTGTGACTGTATGAAAAGTGATTAAAAGAATCTTTGTATTTCAAACAAAGATACTAAGCTGATTGTCGAGGTGTCTGGGTTAATCAGTCACCCCCAAACTAATCCTTCAGGTCACAAAGCTAAACAAATAATAAAAACGCTACAAGCTGTGTAAATCGAGCAGCGCACAGTTGTCGAAAAAATAGGTAACAGAATAAACAATAACTTGGTGAATTTAATAATTAAATTAAGCGTATCATTCAAGCAAACTTTTTAATCGATATGATTACGCCTACCTAACATTGCAGAAATGATATTCAATTTTGCAGTTTCTAGTTTCTAGTCAGTGCAATTTTGAAAGTCAATTTCTTTTTATATTCTATGAATACTAGACTAAACTCAACTACAATTTGATTAAATATGAACTTATCTATATATTAATACGCTATTGGTTAAAAAAGCCATCGCTCTCGTATGAACACACGAAATTTAAGAGCTTCGGTCAATAAGCGAAGCTGACCGATGAAAATAGAACGCGTTCTATTGCCTGGTTTTTTTTTTGCGTCGGTCAAATGCCTACTAGATTGACGAACTTTTGTATGAAATTGTTGAGAGTGTGACCAGAGTCTGTGAGTAAAAAACCGATGGTATTTTTGTTTGTCAACCGATGCAAGTATTGTGAATGACAACTTTTTTTTGGCGGTCAAAAAGTGCCACTCAAAAAGGGGACCGTCTGAAGACAGCTTAAGTAAATCAAATACTAACCAGGAGGTCGAATTACGACCATTGTGCGAGTCTATTTATAAAGTTATCAAATCTGATATTTAGCTTACAATAAATATTCACAATTTAAGCAAACTTCATAGGAAAAACTGACGGAAAATGGACAAGAACGTGTTAATAATACTTCACACTTTTAAATATATTTTAACTTAATTAAATGATGACCAAGAGAAAGCAAATAGATTATTAATATTTGATTCATATTAATATATATGTAGAATGTATATCTACAGGTAGGAACCCGGCGAGCATCAAATATTATCATAATATCTATAATGCATTCTTGATAATAGTGTAATATATAAGAAAAAATTAAGTTATATATTAAAAAGGATTCACATACCCTTTGGCTGTTGTTTCGATACTATTTTACACAAATTTTATTTTTCAATTGCACTCACAATAAGAAAACTTGACCTAAAAGAAAATAGACAATAGAAGAAATATAATATTTGTAAATATTAACATATGTATATAGTATTGACACAATTGTTAATTCTGGAATTGTTATTAACTTGTGAGATGTATTCATATTTGATTTAAGCAAACAGACGAATACCCATAGTATGTTATAAGAGACTGTAGGCTAACAGTCTGGCAACTCTGGGTAGAAATTGTAGTATGCATATATTTAAAATGGTTTTAATGTAAATTTAAGTGTACACACTTAACTTACGGTAAAAATGAGTTAAATCAAAGTGCAAATAGTGAGATTTACATTGCGATCTGAAAAAAATCAAAACTTCCTCAGTAAATGCTCAACTTACTGGGTACAATAGAGTACTGAGTTTGAAACAATGTCAAATCCTTTATGTAAATCGAAGCCATAACTTAGCAAAGTCGAAGTTTGTGCCTGTCAATTCCATTACTGTTACCCTTCGACCGAGTGACCGGCTCGACCACAACTCCATTGCAGCTGAGGTTTTAGCTAGCAGATACCTTTTTGTGGTTGAGTGCGGTCAAAGTCAAATAGGCTGACCACACAACTGAGCTACAAAAGCCCAAAAACAAGTTCACTTTAATGAGTTGACTAACTGTTTGAGTAATTTTTATTCAGTGCACTCCATCAACGCTACTGCTTCCCAAACATATTCATGTTATTGATACGTTTGCTCTGCACACCACAAATCACAGCCCAATTAAATGAACAGCCGTACTTCAATTAAAGCAACCCTACAGCATCAGTTGCCATGGCCCGGGACGATACGACACTGTCGGCCAAGCAAAACGACCAAAAACTTTTGCAGTTGACTAAAAGTTTCGACGTCGCTTTGTTGAGCGACAAATAAACCTGGGAGCTTGCCCAGAAGTCCTAAGTTATTGGTGCAGGTAATGCAAAGTGTCACAGTACGACGTGACTAACGTGAATCTCATTGAAACCAATTGCAAATATATACATATGTACATATAAATAGGTAAATAGGTATAATTTATACACATGATATAAGATTCAAGATATCAGAATAAGTCATGTCGTATTTCTTCCATAGTCGCCGTTTGTTTAAAACTTAAGTAGATGATGGAGTAAAGAAAAACACGTTTCGCCATTCGTTAATAGTATGTGCAGAAGATACAGTAAATTCAGTAAGGAATACGAAAAGTGCGATTTTTCAATCTATTTTAGCATTTTACTTCTGGAAAAAAGGTAAACGGAAACGATGTAGTAAGTGAACTATAAGGTTAACGATAATTTGCAAAATTCCTTTCCGAACTGAAGAATGATTGATGAAAACCATCGTTAGTTAACACGGCCTTAAAGCCAAACGTATAATATACAACAGTTGAAAGCCACATAAGAAACCATCTCGATATTTAAGTATGGAATGATTTGAAGAAAATTCAACCCACTAAAATTCGACCGCATACAATTCGGTTACTCGTCAAAAATTATCGGAAGTGATGACACATCCGGCGTATACCCCCGACCAACATTTATCAAAATATCACTTGTTTCGCTTCGTTAAAATATATTTGAATGATAAAACATTTGATTCCATTGAGGCTGTCAAAATCACTTTGTATACTCGTTGAACGAGTAAAGTAAATGAGAATATTGCATTCGTTACAATGTATGTAAGACAGATAAGCAGGCAGATCCGATCCGATAAAGTATATATATTCTAAATCAGCATCAATAGCCGGGACGATATAGCCATGTCCATTTGTCCGTCCGTCCGTCGGCCGTCTTTGAACGAAGGGATCTCAGAGTTGGTAGGAGCTAGAAACGAATTGCAAGAAAAGTACATCGGGAGTGTATTAGATCGGGTCCCCGTAGAGCCACAGGGTATATTACGGTCGAGATCACGACTGTTTTATATTGGTGTAGTCCAAAGTTCAACAATAAAATAAATATATATCTAAACTGAGTAATGGGTATCTCATAGTCGGGTAATGTTGAAATTATGACGCAGAATTATGAAGCCTCCAATAGATGGTCGATACATAAAATATCAAAGTTTATAATATATATTCAAAAAATATACCTTAAAATTAAGTACAAATATAAGTGATATTTGCATGTAAGTGCCAACGACAGGGTGACACATCAACAGGGTGTTCATGGCAATTGCAATATTCCTGATACGAACTGACAGTTGAGTTGAATCTGAAGGCAAACGAAACGCAGTCTTTTAATGTAGAATAAACTATTTGAATGCCTGCAGATGTTGCTGGCCTTACAATATTTAGACAGTTTTTGAACTGTTCCAAAGTCAACGACGCTGATGCTGACAGCGACGTCGACGACGACGACGACGTCAACGTCGACATCGACGTTGGCAGTGCAGTTGACGATGGCGCCTAAAAGAGTAGAATTCATGGAGTTTATATAAAGTTTGTTGTAACACAAAATGTTCAACTTTTTGATGTTTTATTAATTAACTTTTTGCATTTTACGGTGTGGGCGGCGTGAGGTGCAATTGTGGCATGCATGGGGCGGGGGGGGGGGGGGCGAAGTGGAAATTGGACTGTGGGGAGAGTAATACGTAGTTGCAAGCGTGCGGTTAAAACTTTGATGCCTTTTTAGTGACGTGCAACACATATTCAGGCTCGCACAGTAACTTACTTGAAGCATATTAAAATATTTATGATGGTGTCCGGGACGTGGGACGTCAGGACGTACTAGCATATGAGGCAGTGGGCGTGGACGTGGGAGTGTGGACGTGGGAGTGTGCAACTTTTTTGTATTTTCCAGCTTTTTTCAAGCTTTTTGGCGCAAAAATGTTTGCCAAGTGCTTTCCCCATCTTTCGCCTAATTGCTCGTAAAATGTAAAAGGCCAACAAAAAAAAGTATAAACACACAGAAAACACAAGAACGAATAACTAAGCAAAAAATTGCAAAATGCACGAAACTTTTATCAAAAAAAAAAAAAAAATAAAATACAGCAACGAAGTAAAAAGAGGCAAAAGTAAAAAAAAAAGATCAGTGTATATATTGCGCATACGCACAGTTTGACCATTGGCAATATGCATAGAGCACGCGTGCTCATTAATATATTATCGAGTTGAATGCAGATGAAGCTAGCTCTCGCTCTCTCTCTCTCTCTTAGAAAACGGTACAAAGACCAGGCTGCGACTTCATTATAAATCTTCGAAAATATGCCATAAATAATGCAAACAATATGCCAGCACAGAAAACCATTCAAAAAGCAGTCCAAGAAAAACACACAAATACTCAGACACTCAGCCACACGCACGTACAATAACACACACACACACACAAACAAATCCAAGCTCACACAGATTTACAGACACAAGCGCAACATAACGGGAAACAGCAAACAGCAAACGCAGAAATTGGGCTATTGGCTAACAGAAACAAAGAAAGACAGCGACAACAGCAGCAGGAGCAGCATCAACAACAACAACAACAACAACAATAGTAACAAAACAAAAGTTAAGGAAAGCCTATGTACTATATATGTAAAAAGAGCTAGTATACCTACTATTTGTATACCCTTATTAATTTATAAAATGATTTGATTCCGTTTTCCTTGTGCTCTTTACCACAAGATTTATATTTATATATCTAAAATTTGAGGAGTAAAATTAATTTAAGATATATATAAATATTCTCTGAAATAAATTACAAATAGTATACAAATATATATGCACTTTTTAATAAAGATAAAATCAGATTATCAACATATCCATCAATTCGACAGCCCCAAGAAGTATGCTTCACTTATTTCCGTGCTTGATTACAAATTTTAATGTAAAATAAACATTTGAATTTACACATTAACAAGATTTAATCGGGCAAATAATTTTTAATGTATTTAATTATAATTTAAAATGTATTTATATTAATCGTAATTAAACTTAGTTGACGTTTAATCATAATAAAAAAATACTAAATAATATTAAATAAATACTAATATAAATATAACTAAATAAGATATCTATAAATATTTTCTAAAATTAATAAAAAATTGTAACAAATATATTTTCATATTTAATAAAGATAAAACCAGATTCTGTTGTTCAACTTATCCATCAATTCGACAGCCCAAAAAAGTATGCTTCACTTATTTTCCTGCTTAATTACAAATTTAAATTTAAAACAAACCTTTGAATTTACACATTAACATTATTTAATCGATGAACTAGTTCAACTATAATTTAAATTATATATTTATATTATTCGTAATTAAACTTACTTTTGCTTCAATCTTACTTTTCTACTCAATCTCAACTGAAGAAATTTCATTCAATTTTAGGGAGAACTTGAAATATTTAAATGCAAAAACTGTTGCTGTCTGTTGACTTAATTCATAAGACAAACTGTTATTAAAATATACACATATTTGCACTACAATTTCGGGGCAGGATCTTTCATTTTTTTGCTCTCAGCTAGGGTATATGCTCGTATTAGAGGAACAATAACAACTACAACAATAGCATGAACAACAACAACAAATGACGATGCGAGGCAGGCAAACTTGAATTTGGCGCGGCAATAAAAAAAATGGTGCTTTGCTTGCGTTGAATTAACAGACACCGAGAAGCACCACCAAAAACAGCATAATGGTTGGGCCCGACAAGGGGGAAACGGTGGCAAGGGTAGTGGGTAAGGGGGGGGGGGGGGGGTGGTGGGTCTGCGGAATACGGGATACGGAGCCGCGCAACATAACGACACAACAACGCGCACCAGGCACGAGTACAAAAGTACAATAAAATTGCATACGAAATCAGTTTACTGCAGACGAAAAAATTAAATTAATGAAGAGAAATGGTAATAAAGCGTTAGTCACGTGTGTCTCACCGACATGCCATCTACCCTCCCCTCTTCATCCATTCCGCTCTCTTAGCCGCGACTTGACTTCTGCAAAATTGGGCAACAACAAGTCGTGAGGGCTACGGACAAGTCCACACAATAGTAAGATACCCAGCAAAAAAAATGATACTATTATTGTATATATACTGTAGGAATTCAATGTCACAACACCTTTTTGCCTGTTACATATCACAATGCACAATGTTAATATATCCCTCTGTCACAGGGTACAAAAATAGCTATATAAACTATGCCGGTTATAGAAGTGACAATGACCAAGAGACAGATAAAGAGAAATGTGAAAAGAGAAGGAAACAAAGCAAAGAGAAGCTGAAAGAAATAAAACTGAGTAAGCGTCTAGGCGTCAAATGGGAGAAAATTATTCATTTAATAACAGAGATTAACGATGTTAACTGAATACATATAGTTAGCTACAGATTATAGTAGAAGATCTTAAATAAATTAAGCATACAACATAATTATTGATATGCGACGATATTCCATGGAATGGCAAACATTTATAAGAGTATATAAAGCACATATTTATAATTATAAAAAAAATATGTTAAATAAAAGTGCAAAGAGCTTCCAACATGGAATGGTGTTTAAATACAAGCTGCCCAAAAATGAATTCTACTCCATTAGACAAAATACGTATTCTTCAATGCAATTGAATTATATTTAAGTTTATTTAGAAACGTATTTGAATTTATAATTTAATTTTCTGATACAAATACTGATAACTATCAGTTTATCATGAAAGGTCACAGATATACCAAATGTTCAATTGATTCCTTCGGCCTATTTCAATCTCCCTGACAGCCCTGATCTTAATAAAGCATCAAAGTGTGCGCAAATTAACAATTAAATATAAGCTTAGGGCTCTTTTATAGATAATACAATTTAAAGCCAATTTGGTTGATTAAAAGCTAATTAATGAGCGGCTTTAAATAGGCATATATTATGCCCACAAAGTCAATGAATTTTTCTGTTTTTTTTCCCCCCACCAGACTCTTCGCTGTTTATCGTCACCATAAATGAGTGTCACTCAGTCACATTTGGCTCGTATGTGTGTGTGTATATGTGTGTGGGTGTGTGCGGGTGAGGTGCAACTTTCCACTGTTTACACCACAAATATGGCTCAAAAGCAAATCAAGCATAATCAAATTATTTCCACTCGATTGGTGTTTATTGATAAATTATACCACACACAATATTTTGATAACATCAATTATAGTCTCCAATGGCAGCTGCAACCGGCAATGGCAACGACAATCCCAACACCCCAACACCCCTTCCACCCGTCATCCCCTCAACCCCGAAGGGCCTATCACCTAACCTACACACACCCTTAGACAATATTGTCATTGATTCAAACTGAAACCCAAAGCAAATCCATAGAAAATATTTTGAAAGGCTTTCTCTTTATATATACATTTACTTACATTTGTATAACCTTGCGAAAAAAAATGGGGTATGTCAGCTATATGACCAGCTAATGAAGGTGTTGAACAATTTGATCAGCACAAAACTATGTAAAAGCTGTCAATATAGTATTTAATCTAAAGCGAAATCAAGAACTTACAGTTCTAATCCTTTTCTTGAATCTAAATAAGTTAATAAATAATAATACTAACATATAATACAAATATCACTCTTTTGAAATTAAGTACATATTTATATATAGTATTTATATAAACATATATCATTTTTCTTTGGAGCTGATGATTCTTAGAGTATGTAAACTTCGTTAACTCATCGAAAACTCTTCCTTCTTGTTATACTTTAACTCACACAGATGTATATACATATGTGTAGTCATATACATATAGTGTGGTTTCTATGTGGATGTATGTATATGTCTGTAAATAAAAATTGTATTGAGTTAATACAGCAACAATAGGGGGTGGCATTTTTGTCATACCATAGCTTTAATGCATAAATATTTATCTGATTGTTCCAGCGATATGTGCAGTATAGTATAGTATGTGCTGAATTTTCATGATTTTAATCAGTGCCATATAATATTGTTGCCCACGCTCGGCTAATACCTTAATAAATGTTATAGGTTTTTCATCCTACGCATTTATAAATATCGTATGCACAAACACATTTCTGCTGCATACGTATTTTTTCTATTTTATCACAAAAAACTATATGTTATATATATATGCATTCTTTTACGAGCATATGGTAAATTTTTTTTTGTGTATCTGGGAGATTTAACAACAATTTCAACAATATTATTGAATAATCGGATCACAGATACGTGCATTTTCTTGTATGTTGTATGCTAATGAAGCCATCAGCAATTCAAAATGAAACACGTATGTGATTATGATTGATTTCCTTCCAACAGCAAAAAAAAAAATACAAATTTGAATTTATAAAAGAAACAAAAAATATATTTAGAGCCGAGTTGAAGTCTAAAGTAGGAAATTACTTAAATATTTGTACAATCCCACATCCATCATTTTAATAGACAATGGTTGACAACATCCATAATATTGATAGTTGGAAATATATGTACATAATAAAGTGTTTGTCTGCTTCAATTGTTAAGTGCACATTGAATATACTCCAAGCTATTCAATAATGTTAACTTAATACCAAGAAACTCTATGCACTTATATAAACAAATAACAGAATATTTTAAATAATCTCCAAATTTACATATTTGCATATTTAAGATAACTGCCCACTTATTCAGCTCAACTACAGTGAGACTGCAATGCAAATGCAAACTTATATTCGTATTTAAGATAATAGACAGGCCATTTAAAAATTAAGTAGTAAACAATTTTCAATATTTTCCTTGACAACAACCTCCGATATTGTGTACGTTCTTTTTGATAGTTTCATATATACAACAAGGTAATTTGCAATCAAAACGATACAATATCTAGATACATTACTTAATCTTTTAATGACTTAGATGCGAATGTGCAACATAGCGATTATACTATATAAATACTATATGTTATTTTATAGTTCGAACAATGAGGAATTCTTTGATTTAATATGCAACTGCAGCATACATTTTATTTGGTCTTAATTGCATATCGTATTTTTCCCAAATATGTGGAATAATCTCTTTGTTGGTATGTTTTGTAATTTGCTTTATGTTTTGTGTTTACAACTTTTATTATAATGTTTGCATTTATTAAACAAAAATGTATTACTTTCTTTATTAATTATAATACTTTGTGTTATTTAAATTACCTAGAAAGAAATGCAATATAGTCATTATAATAAACACAAAATAAGAGCAAACAACCCGAAGAGTTGGGGCGGGAGCGTTTGTAGGGAACGATATGATACAGTCGAAGTCGACCCTTTACATAATCTGTAAAACTCTCGACTAATCATTATAACCATGTGATACTTTTCCAGCCTCATTTTCTATTGATAAATATCCAAATATCTTACTTAGTTCTTCAGGTTTTAATTAATTCCCTAAATTGGGAAAATACCGTATAGAGCGTTGTGACGTCAGTGCTCTCTTCCTCTTCCTGTGTAGTATTGTGTTTTGAAAAACTTCCGAGTTTATTATCCAATCACAATGAAATTTTATACAGAATACATTAGGGCCCCAATGTTTGCCATGCGTGCCGAAGTTCAAGGCTCTAGCTTTCAGAACTCTTGTTATAGGGATTTCAAAAATTTCGTTATCGATTAACGATTTAACACAAACAGATTCTGCTTAGCCCATAGACGAACCAACATAGCCAATTTGGTGTCTCTAGATCTTATAGTCTCTGAGATCTAGGAGCTCATACAGACGAACAGACGGGCAGACAGACGGACAGTCAGACAGCCGGACATGGCTTTATCGACTGTATAGGGTCTGTCTGACAAATCTTCTATCAAGTCCCTTATACTTACTTTTTTTAAATTAAAAGGTCTAATAATAATTTCAGTTTTTATTTTAAATTTTCAATTTGAAAATAATCGCATAAAAATCGAATAAAATGTCAATTAAAGGGGAAACATTTTATCTTATGTGTACGCTGCCTACAAAAGTATAAACTACAAGTGATTAGCCGATTATCAAAACTATTGGTAGTGAAACTGATAATTTAATAATATCAGCTATTAAATATTTATAAAATATGTACAATCAAAAAGATACAACTTCTAGATATGATATATACATATATACACTGCCTGCTAGAAGTAAATATATATACATATATCAAGTTTCATTAACACATAGTTCACACACTAAAAAATTAACTCGAACTTTGCATAGTTAAAGCCTGAAGATTGCACGATTAGTTGTTTATGTTATGTCTGTACGTGTGGCAAACTTGGGTGAGAATGTTATTTATACTCTTCACTTGGTCCTACCATGCCTGCCCCTATTTTCCCTTCCTTCGCTGCTTCCCTTGCCGCCATTCGGCACCCCAGGCTCATCATTTTGTCGCTGAAGTAACAATTTGGTGCCCCATGTGTTTTTATGTCTGGCCACAATTGATTTGTAATCTTGGTAAACAGGATTTAACAGATTAGACGTGTAACAAGCGACCGATAATCACACAACACGCACAAAACACGCACCCAACACACACACACACACACACACACACACACATACACACACAGGCAGACACACGTGTCAGTGGACCTCTTCAATTTTGGCTGTCTCGTTTTTTTTTTGGCAATGCTTTATTTGCTTCACACACACACAAATAAACACACACAGACAGACAGTGGCACATTGTATGATTGATACTTAATGCAGCTTTTAACATCGTTAGGATATCGTCGTCCTGTTTGGCTTCACATTCTGCTCTAATCGTCGGCTTTATTGGTATTTCTTTGGCTTTTGTTTGACTTTCAGCTGGCTGCCAATTAGCCGCCTAACGAGTGAGAACTATGCGCATACATTTTCCCAGTTCCTCCCATTTCCCCCTGGTTCCCCCATCTATCTATGCTATTCCAACGATATCACAATTTTTGCATTTGTCAACGTTAATTGATGATGAGCACTCTTTTAGAGGCCACTGTTCAATCAGTCAGTGAGTCAGTCGGTCAGTCAGTCGGTCAGTCAGTCGGTCAGTCCGTCGGTCAGTCGGTCGGTCAGTCAGTCGGTCAGTCAGTTGGTCAGTTAGTCGACTGGCCTTTCATTTAATTTATGTCAATGCTTCATTTTGATAACTGCGCCAGTGGCAGGTAGAAATGTTTGGCTCTAATGAAGCGGCAACGAGGCACACATATGTGAATACTGTGAATACATTCAATCTGTTATTAAAGACCATTTGCAATTTAGATTATGGCCGTGAGCTACAAAATATCTGATGCACGAGAAACTCGACTAATTACTATTCGCTGTCGCCAATGCTAGAGATGGCCACAAATCTATAATAATACTATCGTTATTTCTAATATTAATAAGCTAAGATATCGTATTAAGACTGACCACTAAAAGTTTCATAAAATCTTAAGTAAACTTGGCATAGTTATCTGTTTATATCTGAATAAAACATTAACTGAATGTTCTGTTAACTAATTTAATAAAATTACCTCAAAAATCAATGCATATGTATCTTACTCAACGAACTCAGAAACCATTACAGCTAAATTTTCCACATTTATTTAGCCATTTGTAGCGCTAACTTTAATAATATATTTAGCATATTTCCGTCTAAAATCACCTCGATATCATTAAAAACAAATTAGATATAAAATGTTCGGGAAGCACATAAAACTAATTGAATTGCCGTAGAGTTTTGGGAATTGTTTTGTGCCATCGTTTCGACTACAACATCTACAGGTATGTATGAATGCGAGTGCGAGTGCGAGTGTGAGTGCGAGTGTACAAGTATTTTATTCACCGTAGCTCTGGCAGCGATAAAAATTTCAGGCAATTATCCAGCCCAATCCAACGGACGACTCGGGTGCCTTCTGATGTTGCAACTTCAACGGCAACTCCAATTGCAACACGCTTGCCGGTACGATCCAAATCCAACTAGCAGCAAATTTTTGGAAACCCAAAATACGCAGCAAATATATCGAACCAAATTTGGCGGCAACATTGTGTGGCTGGTAATCAAACGCTTAATTAATATGACACATCAACACACACACACACACACACACAGAGAATGGCCACTGCGATGGGAAATAGTCGGTTAGAAAGAGCACCACACGTATAGGGGAATGGGGAAGAGGTGCCGGTGGTTGGATAGAATTGGGAAGTTGGGGACTTTTGTTGGAACATTGAAGCGTTGGGGGAACCCATTGGCAATTTTCAAATGTCTGCTGATTTTTGTTGGCGACGCGGTCGCCTGGCAACGTTTTTCGGTTTTGGCATATTACTGATAACAGTCCCGGCAAATGGACGACCCACCACTGTAGTACCAACAACAGCAACAACAACAACAACAACAGTAATGACAACAGGACCAGCTCGAAGGCTTCGGATTCTCAGTAATTGCTTCATAATTGAACAATTATGCAAACGTGATTGAAGTGATTATAGGGCCACTTATGCGCCACTGTTTATGTCCTCGTCCCTGATTCCCGATTCCCGATTCCTGATTCCTGAATCCTGATTCCTGTTTATGTTTCCGTTTCATTTCCCAGCCCGCAACCAGCAATCTCTATCAAAATGCGATGCTGCATAAACCACACTCAATCACGTCAATACAATCATTTGAATATACTCTTTCAACCATTATATTGCACATAGTTAGTAGTACATGGGTCGATTTCTGCCCTTTGGTGTCTTGATGGGAAATACGAGAAACAAATAAAAAAAAAACAAGCCAAACAGTCGGGACCCCGACCGTAATATACCCTGTGGCAGTACAGGGAACAGCTCAAATTCATGCCCGAAGTATTTCTCTTGTAATTAGTTTTGTTGTTGCAATTTGTGGGCGAATGTGGCGTGGCATCGTAATGAAATTTTCAGGATACATCGACTCTAAAAAAATATTCATCGTATGCGAAAAATCTGAAGTCTCTAGCTATAAAATTGATCTTGTTATAAGATCGCGTGGCATTAAAAATTAAAGTCTATAGTCTAAAGTCTATCGGTGCTAATCAACTTATTATATATCGACCACGCCGCCCTTTGTATGTTACATTCTTTTCACAAACTTAATATACCCCCACAGGGTACACAAACTTTACAGTCTGTCATGATTTATATTGAAAACTATGCCTAATATTATTGAAAAATAATGTTTCCTTGTAAATCTTTAGACACACAACAATATGTTAGTTTATTTTCAAGTAAAAAAACAAAGTCAAGCATTATTTTGGATTTTCGATAGCGGTATAATAACGAAGTTAAGTTATCAATTTCCATCGGTTAACAGATTCGTTTACGATTACGATTTGAATCCCTGTAAAATAAGTATTTTATATATTAGCAAAATTAAAATAATGTGCATGATAAATAAGCTTGTAAATAGTTTAATTTAGTCCATCAAACAGCAAGCACGAGTATTAATCAAATATAGTTTACAGGCTCAGAGATATTGTGAAAATGTTTAAGTATTTTTAATAAACTTAAACCGATTTTCGATCACTTTTTGTGAAGAACAGCTAATTTGTATTTTCAAAATACGAAGAACAAATAAAAGTATAAAAATCAGAAGTAATTCATGTCGTAAATTATGCCAAACATTACTATAAACAAAAAAAAAAAAATACTTTTGCCCTGAATAGCTTTAACTACATAACAATATGGTAATTTCCCATGGAAATAGCACAAATTAGCGAGGATATAAATTATTCAAAATTACATGTGAAATAGCAGATGTCAATTTGCTGTACATTGCTGTTTATATTTTCAATCAATCAATAACAATATGTCTCATAAGTAAGTCCTTGTCTAACAGTTTAAACTGATCCTTCTAAATTGGTTACATCATGTTTCTGAGAATTTCTATGATATCGCAGATACTTTATACACTGTTACAAAATAGTAAACTACACTATAAAGACTTTCCTTCTTCTTCTTTTTTTTTTTGTTGAAGTCTTAGCAGTTTGTGATTCAATGTAATTCGGGGTGTGATAAAACCGACTTAAGCGATTTGTGCAGCTTAGAAAGTCGTAAAGGCTCAGAAAAGGCAAAAAAAAAAAAAAAAACATGAAGAAACGCTGCGATGGGAACAATTGCCGAAATTCTAGACCGAATGACTTGACTTATGAAGAGGAAATTTGTTATGCGCGCGGAAAAGACATAAAAAGGGAAAACGCCAAAGCAAAAACAATAGCAAAAGGCAAATCAAAGCGCGTTGCGAGGCGACAAACACGCCCAACGTTCCTAAATGGCAATGGGAGTGGGAGTGGGAGTGGGTACGGGAACGGGTACGAGACTGAGTCTGGGACTCAGACTAAGACTAGGACTAGGACTAGGACTGTAACTGAAACTGGGCGTTGCAACCAAAAACAACAAAAAAAATGGATGAAAAAATGTGGAAATAGAAAGAAAAAACACTTGAAATGCGTCTTTATATTGTGGTATGTTGTTTTTTTTTATTATTTTTACTATTATTACTGATGCTTGCTTCGTTTTATGGCAGAAATTGTTTATGAATTGGAAAATTAAATTTCTAACTGTGGCTTCCAAGTGTGCGTGTGTGCGTGTGTGTGTGTGTGTGTGTGTGGAAGTTTATTTGCTTGTGAAAAGTTCAATTCAAATTGCATGCTTCGCAGCACAACACAATCAGGAAACCCCCTTATTACTCTCCTCCATCTAGCCACACATACAGCTCCGCCCAAGCTTCATTTGAATTTGACTATTGTTTCTTTCGACTGCTCCAAATGGAGCAACTTTTTGTTGCTTCCACCAATACCAACACCAACACCAAGAGCATGTAGACATTACATTAAAAAGTAAAAACTCGTCAAAGCAGAAATAAGCTATTTGTACCAATTTCCCCCTTTTTTCAATACACTAGTATTTATTTATTTATTTAAACCTAAACAAGTGCCGAAGGTGTTTTACAATTGAATTCGATTGAAGTTCGTTTAACAATCGCAGGTGGGTCATGACTTGCCTGCTAATCCAAATGTCAGTTTCAAATTCAGAATTGCATAACGCTTTAGCTTTAAACTATTCTTCTTTTATTGTTTACCCTTCGAACAGAAAATGTCTTTACTTTTCCAAACTTTTATTTTAGCTTTAATTGAATTTAACCTCAAAGTTGCATTGTTGAGCATTTTGGTAAGACAACACTGACAATTTGGCATGCAATCGAATAAAATATGTAAGTAGAATTATGACACCTCCAACCATTAAACTTAACATTAAATTTTAAAAAATTTTATGAAAATAATTTATGACATAATGTAATATAAAACCGGAACTTTTGAATACAAATCATACCCTTGCGGAACTCTGATGCACTTTTCAACAGATCTTTCCTATGGCAGCTATATGATATAGTGATCAGATTTAAACCAAATTTGGACAGGATATTCACGACAGGGCCAAATGCATAATCTGTGAGTTTGTGTTCAAAAATAAAAAGTTTTTCATCCAAAAGTTTGATTTTCGACCGACAGTTCCTATGGCAGCTATATGATATAGTGATCCGATCCGGCCGTTTCCGACTTATGAACTGCCTGCAGCAAAAAGACTGATCTGTACCAAGTTTCATCCAGATAGCTCTAAAACTGAGAGACTAATTTGCAGAGAAACCGACAGACAGACAGATGAACAGACAGACAGACAGGCGGACAGACGGGCAGACGGGCTGATCAAGAATATATGTATATACTTTATAGGGTCGAAGATGTTTGCTTTCAGGCGTTACACATTTCGAGACAAAAATATACACAAATTTAAAAAAAAAACTTACAAAACACTTTCGAACAAATTTAAAACAAGTTAAATTAACATCTAATTAGTTGACAGATCTGATTGTCAATAAAGAGGTGAATAAATCTTAAGTTAAATCTATATTCTTAATAATGGGCCAACAATAGTTGGCAATGCTACTAATTGGCCAACAACTACGACCAGTTGACAAACAACAAGGCCAGCAAATGAGTTTTGGTTCAGCGAAAAGGGCGATGAGGTGAGAAGGCACGTTGTGTGTGAATGCTGTGAATGCTAGTTAGACTTGTAGATACATATACATCTCTACGGGCAGCTATCTATGTATTTGAGTCAACCATTCAGCTGTCATTTCATTATTTATACTGCTGATTAAATTTCCGCTTATACTCATTAAGTTCCATTGTGAAACCACTTCCGTTGCCAGCCATCGTCATCGTCATCGTCACCGTCACCATCACCATCACCATCACCATCACCAGCAGACAGCAGGAGGGCAACAGGACACCAGTCAGGGGACAAACATTCAGCTACAGCTACAGATACAGATATAAGGCCAGACCCAAAGTCAGAATCCGAGCAAGTCATAGTTGGGAAGTAAAAGGCCGAAGTTGATATCGGTGTCCGTGTCGAGGATAACAAACTAATTAAATCGACGCCAGCTGTAAAGGCAAAATGTTTTCTAGGTGCGAAACTTACGAAGCACTTCAAAATTACAATTGAGCCCACAATTAACAAGATAACGGAGACCAGACCACAACATAGAATAGAACACAAATGAACAAACAGTCTGGAACAGAGCGGAACGCTCGCAACGGAACGAATCGAAATGAGACGAAGCGAAATAGAAAAAAAAAAGCCAGGCAAAAGACAATCTAAGTTTAGCAATGATTTCTCATGATAACCCAGCCAGTTACAACTATTATACAAAATCACGCAGCTCAAAATAATTAAATAAACAAAAAGTCAGAATACACTAGCAAACACTCACACACACACACACACAGAGAGACATACACACATAGATTCTGCACGTGACATAGACTCTGAAACTAAGCTAGAGATATTGTATTATTGCAGCAATGGAAAACTTTATATATTTAAATTTGCTTTTAAAATATGGCACTATCAGTACTGCAGATGGAACTAGAGATGTTTATCAAGCAACGTAAAACTATATCTATGTATCTATATATATGCCAAAAATTTAATATTCATTCAGATTCTTTTACTATTGCAACATTATAAATGTAACTGCTATCCGCAATTGAATTCTCTTGTTTAACTAAAACTAGAATTTGTTGAATGTTCAAACTCTACCAACAAAAAACTTATATTCTGAATTATTTTCTTGAGTTAAAAAATATTTTGCACATTCGTTTTAATTCTAAGTAGATGTATAGTATAAGTAATATTTTCTTCGTTATAAGAGTAAAGAGAGTTGTATAAGAAAAACGAACTTGAAAAATTTTTATTCATGAATGTCAAAATGTCAGAGACAGGATAAGCTTTAAATTTTCAATATTTACTATTAAAATGTACTAAAACTTTTAGTTTAATCTATATAATATATTATTCTATAGCAATTATTTACACATTTTTTTCTAAAATCAAAGATTATCTCTTATATCTCATTTTTATTATAGAAATTTAAAGTTTAAATTATTATAATATACCAAGGAAAAATGTTTGGTATTGTTGGTAGTTTTGTATTTATTTTTTGGATTTTTATATACTTTTTTTTGTGTAACTTATATTTTAAAAAATGTAAGATATCATAGTTTTTTTATTTAGATAAATGATAAAAATCTTTGTTGTTCTTGATAAAAATCATAAAATATCTTTAATTTTATAATTAATTATGAAAACATTATTACCGGTCCCTGATATCAATACAATACTTAAGAAATTTATGTTCCCTTTTTTTTAAGTTTCAGTTATATTATAATTCAATTATTATAAAAAAAACTAAGTCAGAATATCTGGAAAAGACTTCGACTTCTAATTTCTTACTTGAACCGACCCATAACAAGCCGAACAGTCGGGACCCCGATCGTAATATACCTTGTAGCAGTACAGGGCCGCACTCGGTACCGATGTAATTCTCTTGTAATTTGTGGGCGATTGGGGCGTGGCATCGTGATGAAGTTTTCTGGACACATCGACTCCAAGGTACTCATCATGTTTGCTCAATCTCAAGTCTCTAGCTGCAAAACTGCTTTTGTTATGAACTTGTTCTTTAATTATGGAGAAAGGGGCGTGGTATTCCACATTAAAGATAAACTGGATCTGACTGCAAATATTGCCGGTGCTGGAAGACTAAGTTTAAGCCTCTAGCTCTTATCTCTGAGATCTTTTCGTTCATGCGAACGGACGGACGGACAGATGGACCGACGGACAGACAGACATGGCTAAATCGATTCAGCTGTTGATGCTGATCAAGAATATATACACTTAATGGGTTCTGTCGGCTTCCTTCTGCCTGTTACATACTTTTACATATACTTAATATACCCCCCACAGGATATAAAACAAAACAATTTTCAATACAAAAGCTCAATTATCGATAGACTGTTATAGTAATGTCATGTTAAAAACAGAGCTTAGTCGAATTAGATGGAAACTCTGCACTTGAAATTGTCTACCTGATTGTGTTACACATTTTGTGACATGGTTTTATCGTAATACCCCCTTTAAGGGTGTTATGGAAAGACGTGCTTATCAAGTTGGTTAAACAAATTGTAATCACTGCGTGCTTGCAGTTTGTGATACTCGTGTATGTGTTTGTTTTAATTTAATTTGGCCCCCTCTGCCCCTTAAATTTTGAATTGTTTTCTGACCCTAACGTTGCATAACGTTTGCAATTCAATTTGTTTTCAATTTTAGAATATTCACAGTAAACAATAGTAATCCAATTAAGACGGATGCATTATAATCTGAACTATTCATAATTTATCCAGAGAATTACATAGCAATGGGAAAAGTAAATTGATGAATTATTCAATCATCAATTTTGTAATTAACCAAAAACTAAGCTTTTAAGTGGTCCATTGTTTGTGTGTGTATGTAAAATTTAATCCATTATATCTGATGTGAATGAACAATGAATGACGAGATGCTTTGAAAATTGTTTAAAGACTTGCAGCATTATAGTTATAGTAATGTAAAGCTGGTTGCACATCAATATTAATTGGTTGCATTGAAGTTTATCACGAATTACGATCACGTCACACATACATTGCCAACTGACATAAAAACACACACACACACAGACAGACAATGTATAAAATAGAGATAGAGAGAGAGATGGGGATATGCACATTCAAAGACATGTATAACCAGTTGGCTGCTAGCGGTAAATACCCACCCAGTGTCATTATCCTTTTAACTTGCTCTCGGAATACGGCCAAACAGCCGCCGCCAGGTTGTGCGCGTTAATATGTCACACACACACACACACACACACACACTCATGCACACCCGCACACACACACACACACATATATATACATATGTGCGCATGAAGCACGTGCCCATTGCCAAAAACTTCACACACACACACACACACAGAGACGAGAAGACAAACCCACAGAAGACAAACCCCCGACAGACCCAGACAGACAGACACTTAAGGGGGGAGGAAGGGTAAAGCCAACTTTTAACTGCCTGCGTCGTGACATTAGCCAAAGGTGCGCCGACTTGGTCGTTGTCTTTGCTAGTGATGCGCCCATCTCTAAGCCAAAGCAATCGAAATCGCAGCTTGACTACTTACACTGTGCAACAGTCAAATTGTAAGAAGTATTTTTGGTTAGACTTCTTCTTACAACATTTTATAAATCTGGTATTTATATATGCTTAATTGTATATTAATCTGTGTTTATTCTTTTAATTACATTAACTACGTGCTATTTTATTATATTATTTGATTATTATTATGTTTTAAATAAAAGACAGATCAGTTTTTTTAATGTTTTACGGCTAACGACAAATTCCATACGGCTAATAACGGTCTTCCTCTTTGAATACTCTTAATACTTCTTTTAGGTAAATTCTTAGCTGCTCGACTTGCTTACAAAAGACTCCGACTACTGATCTCGACTGCTGATATCGTTTGACTCCGAATGTTCACTCTGACTGATTCCGACTGCTGATATCGATACCGTTTCTGGTATCGATATTCCTTAAATGTCAATCGTGTTTGTCATTGCTCCACTGCATACACTATGTTACATTTATGTGTATAAGTATTTGTTTGAATATAATTTGCATTTTAGATAATAACTCGAGAATGTTACGCCGGATTTAAAAAGTCGTTACGCTCTCTAATAGCTTATGAATTTATCTATTAACTATTTTTACTTGAATATTAGGTTAAGGCCAAGAGCACAAATCATTAACCAAATCAATTTCCAAATATTTTTGTATTTTTAATTAAATTTGCTCAAAAGTAATACGTAAGTTGTGTAAGTGCATAAATTGCTAATTCTATTAATCGGCACACAAAACTATGAAACTATTTTAGTATCTTAATAGGGAGACTAACTATTAATCACTATATAAAATTAAAACTCAAAAATTATGAATTTTTGTGCGATATATACTACGATCTTTTTAATTTAAAATTGTCGGAATATTTCAAAAAGTTTGTGAGTTAAATCGTTTAAGATAGTATTTAATAAGCATGAGATGAGAATGGAAAGATGGCGAAATTACCGAATTTATAAAAATAATTCTCCCATAGAAATAATGTTAAAGGTTTGGTAACAGAAAAAAATTGATTTTTGTTGCCTACTGTTACCGAATTAAACTATAAATCGAGCTGATAGATTCAGCAAAATAAAGTTTTAATTACCACTGATTATTATTATAAATACTCAAACTCAGTTACGTGAACTACAACAACTACAGCAACAAACAAAAGGCGAGCTCAACTATAAGGCGATTTTCTCTGTTGCGCCCTTAGAATTCTCAACTGGTTCTAGCAGCACAACTTAGAGAACAAGCTTAGATCGTTGGGTTAGCTAGCTCAAATGGTATGGATGAGAGAGGTTGGCATCTCCTGAAACAGCTGTATACCAAGCCAAGAAGCTACCTTGTCTTTTTACAAGTTTCTTTGTGTTTTTGGTATGTTGATATATCTGTCATATCGACAACAACTTAACCTCGAGTTAGTTAGCACTCAATTTTATTATAAATAATTGCATATTAAAAGTATTTCACAGACTGCTTAAGATTTGATTTAGATTTAATTTCTGGTGTGATCGTTCTCTTCAAAGAAAATTACTCAAACACACTTGGTGTTTGTTGACATTTTACAGTGATGCCAAAATGAAAAGCTATGCAAGTTGTATGCATTACAAATTTCTATAATTATTATTTAATAGAGAAAATTGCTATTAATAAAATTAGAGCAACAGAAGCATAAATATAGCATATAAATAACACAGTTTATTTATTTTTTTATAAAATTATATATAGTAATAAAAGTACTAAGCATAATACATGACTTATGAGTACTAACCCAGGCTTTCGACCCAGAAAACATAATAAATAAAACTATATTTTCTCAAAGATAAATATTATGTTTAATATTTCTAAATTTATTTCAGAATTTTTTATTTTGGCGCCTCATTTTTTTTAAAATTTTAATTTGCTATCCGACTGCCAGCTTTTGATGAAAACTAAATGTAGATTTTCTTTAAACGAAATCTTTATCAGTTTATGGAATGCCTTTATTATTTCATGTCAATTTCGTGTCGATTTCGTGTCGATTTCGTGTCACGCTGCAAGCACGCGCAGCTCTAGCCGCTGTCTTCTAATTTCGCTGTTTGTGCCGCTTCATTGCATCGCCTCCTACTTATCCTTTCTACGCCCTGTCGTCGATATATTTTTCATTTAGTTTTGTTTTGATTTGCCGCCTTATTCATTGCGACAGCATTGCAGTAGTCGTCGTCGTCGTCGTCGTCCTGGCGGCCGCTGTCGCTGTCGCTGTCGCTGCCACTGCCACTGGCACTGCTGCTTACGTAATTTCCAGGATAAGCTGCAAAGTTACAACATTTTCAGCCTGCAACAGCGGCGGGCAGCTGCAACACACATATGCTGCGACCGGAAGACAAAACTCTGCAGCGACTGCGTTGCCGACTGCGACAGCATCCAGCGCAGCAGCTTCTGCAAAGAATTGCAAAAGCAAACCGGGAAATGCTTTTGCTGCAACAGCAACAGCAACAACAACGACAACGATAACTACAACGACAACTACAACAACAACAACGACAACTACAACAGCAGCAGCCGAACAGAGCTTAGCAGCCAGCGAGTAAACGAGAACACGAAATGCAGACGCTCTCAAAAGCTTTTTTGCCGGCTGCGACTGCACTTAAAAGCGCTTTTAAAATGCAGCGCTGCCCGCCGCTCATTGTCTCTGTTACAGTCTCTGCCCGTGTTACTGTTAACTTGCATTAGCCGGTTATGTTAACTAACAGCTGGCGGGCATTTTGTCTCACAATTAGCAAGTTAACTAATTTAATTATATGTCATTATGCCTGTAATTGCATCAATTTGGTTATTAACAACATCATAATGGCCAAACTGAATATTCTACTATTTAGCCCAGGAGCACAAATCAATATACAATTTTCAAAGGCTGTATGAATTTTTAATTAAATTGGCAAAAAGTTATCAACATGTCTAATAATACCCTGCTCAAAGTGAATATTTAAATAAGTTGTCTAAGTGCACAAACATTTTCAATTCTATTAATGAGCACGTAAAACTATGAAAGAATTTAAGTATTTTCATGGGGTAGGTATTTTTATGTTGAAACATGTAATTTAATAATAATTTCAATTTGCAAATTCCGCTAAACTATTTTAAAAACATGTTTTAAATAAAAAACTTCAATGGGGAATTATTGCTTAACTCTCAGTTTTGAAGGAGAGCATTTTGTGGGCATATTGGTTTCTTATATAGTCTGTTCGTCCGTCTGTATGATCATCTAGATCTCAGAGACTATAAGAGCTAGAGACACCAAATTTGGAATGTGGGCTCACGTTACTTACAAAAAAATATAAGGGGCTATTAAGTTTGTCAAAAAAAAAAAAAAATGGACGTAACAGGTCTAAAGAAGTCTGGCAGACGCATAAGATATTTATATTCTTGTCCGTCCGTCCGCCCGTGTGTCCGCCCGTGTGTCCGCCCGTCTGTCCGCCCGTCTGTCCACCCGTCTGTCCGCCCGTCTGTATGATCACCTGTTGTGAGTGTATGAGTTTGACAGAATAAAGTACAAGGTACCTCACAGTCGAATTCGACTGTAGCCCAGGGTATCCCACTGTCTCCGGTTTATGAATAATAAATTCTGATTACTTATAATTAATTTCTATTAAGAGAAATTTAATTTTATGGGTGATTTTGTATAATTTAAGCGAAATTAACAATTTGATTTATTCGCACTTGACGATCTTGTCGGCAACATTTGTTCTCCTAATACCCGATGCGGTGCGAGATAAATTCATAATAGGCTGCTCAAAAGTAGAAACAAGAGCCACTAAAATAACAAAAAATTAAAAGGGAGAAAACAAAAAAAGTTGGATTGGATAAAGCGCTGGAAAGTACGAGAGAAGAACTCAAACTCGAACTCGAACTCGAGCTCGAGCTCGAACCAAAAACTAAGCATGGAAGTGATTTATTTGATGTCACAGAAAAGCAGTCATGCATAAATATTTAGCATAACCCTCAGTTTGCCAAAGATATTTAAATCAGCGCAGTACACGCACACACTGAGAACTATGGATATGGGAATAGCTGAGAATAGGAGGCACTACAAATATATCGATGGCAGGCCAAAAGTATAAAGATATGCTTTATAACTATGTAAGTTGTGTGGAAAATGAAGGTGGACGACGCCTCCATCGGGATGGTTATCTAAATGTAGATGGCTCTCTCAGTGTGTGTGTGTGTGTGTGTTAGTGTAGATTTTTTTTTTTTTTTTTTATTAGTAGAAACAGTAAACAGACACAAACGGAGGCTGGGGCTGAAGCTGGAGGCGTGCTACGGGGACAGTTGTAAGGATAGTCCGCAGCTGCAGAGTCTACGCCGCCGCCTTCTTCAATATGCTCCATGAGGCAAGCAAAACAAGGCATATAAAAAGCCATAAGCTCCGCAGACCAACGGCTCATGAAGCATCAACGAAGCTCTTGCAACTCATCCCGCTTGCCGCTTGAAGCAAATCAAATATGCGAAAATAAATAAAAATGAAAATTCAAAGCGAAGTGCAAGGAGCAGAAAGGAAAACGGTGCAGAAAATAATATAAAAAAATAAATCTTTAACTGTTGATACATTACGGGGCAGGACGCAAAAGGGGGAATCACACACACACACACACTTACATACGCGCCTGGATGCCTGGTGTGCTGCTTAAGGTGAGCATTGCCCATTGCCCATGTTTGAAAAACACTTTACGGTATTTTTATAGTTTTGATATATTCATTGAAAGTGGTTCGGTTTTTCTTTTTATTTTATTTTTCGGTTTTTTCTTTTTCCCCCGTCATATTTTCTCTCTCTCTCTCTCTCTCTCTCTCTCTCCCTCGCACTGCATCTACCTCTCGCTCTGTATTTATGTGTTAGAAATGCTTTGAAATATTTATGAATCAATAAGAAGGACAACAAATAAAGCCCCGTGTTGCCTGTCTCCCGAGTGTCTCCCATATTAAGATTGGCCAAAGGTTTCGCAGACTACATCATTTCCTCAAAACACACACACACACACAGACACACACACCCACGCACACACACAGATGTGTGTTTGCGTGTATTCTGGCAGCTGTCCAGCCACATATCTTTAGTCCGTGTCCGAGTTGAGTGAGTTGAGTGTTTGGTTAAGCAATTGTTTATGTAAACTTGGACGATTGGATAGGTATCTTGTCTCTAGCTTCTACTGTAAGCGGGTCTAGGGTGTCGCCGAACTGCCGAAAACTTTTGACAGACATTGTACTTAAGTTTGACCACACATCCTGATTTTTCTTTGCCCCCAGCGTTAGTTGCGGCTGTCACTTTCACCTTTTTTGTAAAATACGATTTCCTAAACATCTGCCTGATAGTAATCCACCCGATAAAATCAATATAGCCACTGTATAATAAGGTATAATCACGTTTGGTGTGTGTTAGACAAATACTTACTTGTTTTAAGTGCTGTTTTTCTCTGGCAAACAGTTTCTTATTATACCCTGACAGAGGGTATTATAAGATTGTCCCGAAATTTATAGCACATGGAGACATGTCAGACATGTCTTTAAAGTATATACTTATATTCTTGATCAGCATCAACAGAGCCGATCGATATAGCTATGTCCGTCTGTCCGTCTGTCCGCCTGTTTCTATTCAAACTAGTCTATCGGTTTTAGAGCTATCTGGATGAAATGTGTTACCGATCAGTCCTTTTGCTTTAGGCAGTACATATGTCGGAGCCGGCCTCAACCAAAATCACAGATTATGCATTTCAATATTTTCTACACAACCTGATCAAATTTGGTTTAAATTGGAGCACTATATCATATAGCTGCCATTGGAAAAATCTGTTGGAAAGCGCAAGGGAATGAAATTGTTGGCGTGCCAAAACTATTGAGCTTGCTTTTTCGAAATAAATACTAATATTTGTTTGAGACGAATATTCACAATGTATTGCGATTAAATTGATTAAATCGCACTAGGCCCCATTTATTCAGTTATTCGATTGACAATACGCCATTGCATCGTATTTCTACTGTGAAAGACCTTGGAATTTTATTTGATTGCAAATTGAACTTTAATTTGCACATCTCCACTATAATTAATGAGGCCAGGGGAGTACTTGGTTTTATTAAACGCTGGTCGAAAGAATTCAACGACCCTTTCACCACCAAACTTCATTATGTCTCTTTAGTCCGACCTATCCTAGAATTCTGTTCATGTATATGGTGTCCCCAATACCGTAATAAACCGGATAGAATTGAGTCTGTTCAAAAGCAATTTCTGCTTTTTGCCTTACGTGGTTTGAATTGGGAACCGAACCTTCGTTTACCGTCGTACAGCAGTAGACTTCTTCTTCTGAACCTTCCGTCTTTAATAAATCGTAGAAAAGTTCTTGGTGTGACTTTTCTTCATAAATTGATTATTGGCGAGATCGATTCGAGTTTCCTCGTAAGTAGAATAAACTTCTCGGTCCCCCTTAGGCCCACCAGAAATTACCAGCCTTTAGCCCATCCAACATGCACTACTGATTATGCTTCGCATAGATCATTTCGTATTTTGTGTTCAGATTATATTAATGTTTACCACGTTTTCTCTGCAGAACTCTCTCTCACCACTATAAAGCGCTCCCTTTTCCTTTCAAGAAATCATTGATTTTTCCAATAATAATATTAAATATAACATATAACTAATACTCATCCCCTCACTTCCTAATTTTGTACTAATACTAATTTGATTATAATACTAACTTGTGTAGTCACTAATACTATTAGCTTGCTAACAATTTAGTTATACTCACATTGAACAAACACTAATTCCTATACTTACAAACACACTAATTGTACTAATACTTATTGATCTGATTGGGTTTTTCTGGGGTTTTCCCCAATCCTTGCAACAAATGTTAGATCTTTTAAAGTCATAACTTTGAGTACCCCCAGACCTTTAATTTTTAATTTTTTCTTTTCAGTTTAAATTTAAATAATAATATTATTTATTAATTTATAATATATTAATTTTGTATTGTGTATATTTTCTTGTCGACTGCTTTTAGTCGTACTAAATAAAATAAATAAAATAAACTAAATAAATAAAATAAATTAATATATCCACAGTAATATAAGGTAATCAAGTTTGATGTCCTTGACAAATACTGCTGTTTTCCTCTGTCATTGTTTGTATTCTTCAATCTTCATGAAATTTTAAGTTATATAAATTATTCGGCAAAACAACGAAATACAAATAGTGTAATACATAATACTGAATGCTTTTTTTATTCAACGAGTATACATTATTCACAAACTAGTAGTAAAAGACTTAGTAGGTTAAATATTAAAAAGTTATCATGAAGTCGAATGATTTGTTTAAAAAGTTATCATGCCATTCAGCAGATGATGATTACTAGAACCATCACAGATAAAGATGTGATTACTGATTGAAATTCCTGCCGAATGCCCCTATTGATTAGAAAATGAGACAGATACCGTATCCCAAAATATAGATATCAAATCAAATAAGAGATGATGATAGATTGATGATGAATGAAAGTTATGATAGCAAAAAGTGTTAGTACTACAAAGTTAATGCAATTTTTACTCAGTTTTTACACATTTTATTTCTTCATAAGAAATGTACATTTGTGTGAAATTTTACAGCCAGCGTCTTTTGGTTAAGCCAATTTAAAAAATTCATTATAGCCTTTTCTGCCCATTTGTAATGGGCACAGGCTATAAAAATATGCTAAGAAAAGATAGTATTTAAATAGAGCAAGCAATTTTAATGTCAATCTACGCATGATAACATTAGAAAAATAAAATCTTAAAATCAATAATGATTTTTAGAGTAAAGTTCAAATAAAACAACTTAACTATGGCCAGTTACTACGATATAATCTACAAGAATTGCATATTTATTCCCAGTAAAATGCGCTGTCAATGTTAAAGACAACCTTAAATGATGGCAGCTACCACTGATGGGTTTTAGGCTCTAAACTTTGTCATTCCCCTTTGCCAAGCGCCTTTGGAGCGAGCGCACAAAATTTAAATCATTTACGAAATATGCAGCAAGAAGAAAATTGTAGTCAAAGAGTGAAATAATACAACTACAACAACTTGCAACTACAGCAGCTCCAACAATGCCGCGCGGCATTCATGTGTGTATGTGTGTGTGTTTGTGTGTGTGTGTTGGAGAGTGTTGTGTGTGAGTGTAAGGACTGGCATAATATGCAGACAAGTAAAACAAGCACAAAAGTTGTACACTACAAAGAATTGTTAAGTGGCAAGTTGTCTTTAGATGAAAATAGCCTAATAAGTATATGATAGATATGTTTTTTAGAATTATTATTAAAGACAATATATTTTTAGAAATTTAAAGGCATATGCTAACTATCAAGAAGTTCACAAATTTCACAAAAACAATAGCAATTTTTCAATACATAAACCGACAACAATAACTGTTAATACTTACCAATTAATATCGCACATTTTTCTCATACCAACACCGAAAACTCGTAATTCCGATTAGTAACCGATACATGTATATCGGTTAGATTCGGTTTTGGTCTGCGCTAATCAAAATTAACTTTCAGTGTCAGACTTCTAAACAAAATCAGATTATTAATTCAGTAAGAAGCAAAGTTAAAGACAGTTAACGCTATGGAAGTGGATCTTCGTAATGGACAAAAAGGTGACATATATCCACATATATGTACATTTACTAGCAAAGTACAGCCGAGACTTTGTTTCCATTACAGTTTGATAAAAAGATTTACTTTTCACTTTACTTTTTCCAGTGTATTTAGAAGAATTTATGTTTTTAAAATTATTTTAAGAACTCATTTTGTTATTTGTGTACCGGATTTTAGACCAGTATTTCAAAGCACATAACCATTACCAAACCGATATAAAAAGTGTTTTTGTAACCGCTAACTAAAAACTAAAATTGCAACCATAACTGAAAGCGATACTGAATTTGAATTTCATTTGATTTGATTTGATTACTTGATCATTTTTTTCATTATTTACTTTATTAAGTTATTACCTGATCAACACATAGATGGAAAGTCTATTATTCTTATAACAATAAGAGAATTTTAAATGCAGATAGGGCAATCTTACTGACGTTCAATTGTCTTGGCAAGCTGCAATATCTCAACAGTCTTTCGATGTATCTGCTATTGTCTCTTCCAATCGGCTCTTCCACTGTATGCAGATTGAGATCTCTATGGAGTGTGGAACCGCATACGAACCAGGGACAGTTGATTTTCTGATTCTAAAACAATAATTGGATACGTTTTCAATTAGATTTGACTGCGATCCCCCAAATCTGCAGATTCCTTGATTAAAACCTATTGCAATTCCACAAAATATGTAGGACACCTTTTGAAGTATAACTTAATTCAATTATTTGTAAGGCGAATGCTATCTGAAAGATGTGGCCTATGAATAAAATCATTATCTAAGCAATCTCAGGGAAATAATTTCTAAAGTAAAATTCAGAATACTATATCAAAGCATCTTATTGTTGTTCCTTATTGTATTGAATACAAATTATGTATAGTATTATTTTGTAGAACAACATTTTTGAATTGTCGCTACATTAAATAAACTTAACATTTTCTTTAAGTTTTACTTTAACTACAATCTGCTCATAATCAATATCTAAGAGACTATAACAAGATTGATATGTTTTAGGAATGAAATTAATAAATTTCGTGTACTTGGAAAACTTAACGATTTAAGAGCTTAAGGAAAAATAACCAAAATCTCATAACTCTCATCAAATGAAAACTTTAACAAATGCTTACCAAATAAAGCTTACCACATAATGCTTTTAATATTGTTATAATCGATTAAGTTAAAGATTAAAAATATAATATTTTTATTTAAATCCCCATAAATTGAAAATAAATTTAAAATAATTGCAAATTATTCAGTTTGTCAGTGAGTGCATTCATTGCGGTGTTTGGAGTCGAAATCAAATTGGTAACATCTGGTTAGGAGAGTATAGAAAGTAAGAGGGCATAAGGCCACGACATCTAGGGACTGAAAGGCTGAGACCAAGGCAGCACAAGGCAGAGTGTGTGTGTGTGTGTGTGTGTGTGTGTGTGTGTGTGTGTGTGTGTGTGTGTATGTTGCCTGACTGTGACTGTCATGTGCCACAAACCCACTAAACTAATGAAAAATGTGAAGCGACGTCACAAAAGGAAGCGCAATTTTTGCACACACAGACAGAGCCTAAGGTGCGGGGTTGTGCGGTGCATGAGGAGGGCAGAAGTAGAAGGAAAGAGGCAGAGTTCGTCGGCCATATGCAAAAAGCGGCACAACGAAATGTTAATTCCGTAATACTTTAAATGCGGCAGGCATCGAATGACATTTGCACTTTTGCTGCCACACGGTGCGCACAGTGGGGCCACTGGAACGAATACTAACTACAATACATGCATACATACAAGCGCACACATACGTGCCATGCAAGTGAAAGCGTTGTGTGTGTGTGTGTGCCTGTGCTAATATATATTTGTTGGCTGAAATATATAACAGTAGGTGCAAAAACAGGCACAGGAATTGCACGTGCATGCACGAGACACAAATAGCTGACACAGAGAGGGAAAGAAAAAGTGAGAGAGATAGAGAGAGAAATAGAGATAGAGTGAGCAGCGGGAGGGGGAGCAGCAGAGCAAACTGACCGCAACACAACACACAAAATACAATACAAAAGCAGCAAAAGGACTAACAAAATACACACACAAACAAACAGAAGAAGCGGGTACAAAAGGGATGAGGTGGTGGGGAGGGGGTTAGGTGGGGAAAGTGAAGCAGCACGCAGTAATATTTATAACAAAAGAACTGGGCCCTGGACATGGCCTGGGTCAGTTCGCACCTTCATTTGTGCGCTCGTTTGGCCTTTAACAAATGTGTGCGCTGCTTTTCATTACAATGACAGCGAATGCTACAATAGAATATGACATGTAGGCGATAAAATTATGCCTACAGCTGAAAGGCAACACACACACACACACACACACACACTCACACAGATAAAGAAAACGATACCCCGGCCTCCATCTGCAGTTCCCAACTCCAATTGCAAGTCCAAGTCTGACTACGACTCCGGAATCGACTTCGACTACGAGTCGGAATCTAGCTAAAAGGTGAGCAATTGGTGTTAGTTTTGGTCACACACACACACACACACACACACACACACACACTGCCACACACACACACACACGTAGAGACACAGATACATCTTGGTGCAAACAGTGAGAGCCACAAATGCCGTTGCGGCAGTTGTGCTAATTTGTTTGTTTGCCGTTATCATTCCTTGTGCCCTGGACCTGAAGCTAAAGCTGGGTCACCATTGTCACAATGGCACAAAAGCAACAGAGACAGAGCATAGAGAGTTTAGACAGAGACAACGTAAGCGAGACAGAGAGAGAGAGAGACCGAGTGCAAACTAGATACACCAAAGAACAGAATAGGAGAGGTCAACTGGGAATAACGGTTGCCGTTTAAATCGCTTTAAGCCTTACCTCCTTCCATACACACAAATACACACACACACATACAGTGATCGAATTGAATTCACTTGACATCGGTGTGAGCAATGAGAATAGTTCAACAAGCAAGCGACTATTCCACATACATTTATGTATTGTTACCTTTGAAATTATGACTTTTAATCACCGATAATCGGCATAATCAATTAACTATTTGTAATAGGCGGGATTCGATCAACGGGGAGATTGATTGTATTACAAATTGATAAATTAATATTTCATTGTAGCTCTGAAAATGTTAGAATATTCAATTACTATTTCCTTCGACATGTTAACCAAAATGTAAATCATGAGTTACAAAATTCATTCTGAAACAAAAATCCTAAGAAATTATAAACTTAATTAATTATCAATTAGTCAAAAATAATTATTTTAAAAATAATTTATATTCATTTACAAATTAATAAAATAAAATTACAAAAAAGAAAGTATTATTATTGTATAAAAATAATTCTTTTCATGTTGAATAATTTCAATGCTTAACATTTATTTAAGCCGTTGCAATTATTAATTATTATTTAATCTAATTTCCGGCATAATACAAATATAAATCATAATTGTCCGGTTTTAAGACTTTTCTTCTTCATAAATTTGTTTTAAAAAGTCTGACCTCGAGATTTCGAGCCAGCTAAAAAACATTTCTTCAATATTGAGTGCAATATAATAAATATAATGTAATTAAACAATTAAATATCGTCTATTTCAAAGGCCTCGTATGGTTCAAAAAGCATTGGATAATGATTGTCTGTATGTAACTTTATCTATTATATGTATATGCAAAGGCAAATACACAAAACTCATTGCATACTTTTAAGCGCAAACCCGACCAGCAACTATAACAGCATCTGTACTTATTCTTTAGTCAAGTTTAATAAATTTCTATCCCAGTAAATGAACTGAAACAATATTTTATACACAAAAACTTCACCACAATTAACGATCGTGAGTAACTGCCAGTTGTAGCCCATTCGAGAGTCTATCATCTGCAATGCACAAAAAGTATTGCCTACTTATGAGCGCATAAATGGGCATCAACCAAGGAGGCAGCGTCTGTGCCTTGTCTCCATCTTTCAACTGGCATTCTGTGCTAACTTTGCGTCAGTTGACACTGCTTCAGCCACTGTTCCAGTTCCTGATGCTGCTGCTCCTGCTACTGCTCGTGCTCCTGCTCCTGCTCCTGCTTATTTATCGTGTATTTTGTGTTGTAGCGCATATTAATCATAAAGCGGACACGCGTCGCTTTACGCACGTTTGGCGGTTGGCGGATGCGGACGCGACAGCGCCAAGAAGACAAGCCAACAAGGAGCAGGGCCAAGACCAGAACCAGGACGAGAACAAGGACCACGACAAGAAGACACGAGACACAAGCAAAAGACATCGAGACAACGTGTAACCCAACTCTCGCCATCGTCTCGGACTTCTCGTATGAGAACTGAGCGTATTAGATTTAAGCGCGTTATAAATGAGCAGCGTATATTTCGGTTTTGCTACTCTAACTCATAAATCAAAATTTTCGTTTTTGGCATTTTTAAAGGCAACGAAAGAACTTACTTACTTACTTACACACACACACACGCTCGCTCACACTTGCCCCAGGCCCAACAGGCGACATACTACAGTGGCAAAAATAGCCCTTTGGCACGCCCGTGCCTAGACCCTTCCCTCCCCCAATCCCCTGCTACCAACCCCAACCTAACACACCCACGCCCACGAGCGCTGAACGTCTGTTGACTGCTGTCCATGACGGATGATTGGATTTTATGTTGATTACAAAAATGTGCAAGTCGAATTTGGTTTTGAATTCTTTTTTTTTCCATCTTCTACTTGTTATATATAAATATATACATAAATATATATAATATACGTATTTGCTGCGTCTCTTATTACCAAAGCATTTACCCATGGTCTGCTAACACAATCATCATCATCATCATCATCATCATCATCGTCATCATCATATCATGGATATTTGGTTGTTATTGGCCATATTTTAATGTGCTGGCCAACCGAGATTTGTCGTAGTACATGTTTGATTTATTTATGTGTTTATTTGGCCTGTTGTTGTTATTCTTTTGATACCCTCACTGGGGAGTATTCGCATTACTTTATAAAAGCTGAAGTTTACTTTGACGAGGAAGTGTTCGGAAACGGTGCACAATCTGCTTGAAGATTGCCGCTAAAAATTGTTCTTTGATCAAATTGCTACTTGTTTTGTCAGTTTCCAGAATATATTATTTATCAAACCCACTTTTTGTAATCAATTTTGAGTTGCTTATGAGAAAAAACCACTTTAAAAATGTTTCTATGGTAAGGCATTCTTTTAATCTTTTAAATGTGTTTTATTCGTAACTTTTTTCAGAGGTAAGCTAAGATTTTCTTTTAATCTTTAGGTGTAGTATTTTTTTAAAACTTTTTTCTGCTAAGAATACATTTATGATCATTACTCGAGAATGCCATTACCGATTTTAAAAAGCATTGCCCTTCCTAAAAGCTAACAAATATATATATAAATTAATTATACACTTTTCCAAATTTTATTAACATGTTTTGTAGCTCTATATATATTTATATATAACAAAGGGTTTTCAGAGTTTTCTCATCTAGGACCGAATAACTCTAATGAAAAACCACGAAAATATCTCCTTAATAATACAGATATAGCTTATATTACATTTATCTTTGTCATTAGTGATATTTAGGAGATTTAGCGCTACATGGACAATAATAGCAATTGTTATGTCAATAAGCAGTAGGTAAGATGTTCATTAACTGAAGTATATGCCCATATTACAGGAAACTTTGTAAAGTTTATGACAAAATTGTATTATAATAAGTGTCATAAAGATGTCATAGAAATAAAGGGATATAAAATTATTGAGTTTACCACTATTATAAAAGTAACTTAATTGTTTGCTTTATAATTCAATTATTTCACTATTAGACTACAAAGATAAGATGCCCAGATATTAGAATTATTGAAGCGAGTGGTAAAAGAAAATGATTATAATTTTCAATAAAAAATTTGTTGCATTAAAAATACATACTTATTAATAAGGTAAAACCAAAAACCGAATCAACCCAATTTTGTAGTTTCCCAATTGATTTGCCTAACCATATATTAATTTTTATAGAGTATTCAGTTGACCACATATGGATTGTACTAGGCTCAGTTTATTTTCTAGTGCTTGTTGTTGATGTTGTTATTGTTATCGTTGTTAGCTATGCGTCTGTGATTACTCATAACGTTTTATGACTGCTCCTGTCTCAGTCGCAGTCGCAGTCGCAGTCGCTTTCTCTGTCTCTCTAGCTGTCGCAGTCGCAGTCGCTGCCTCAGTCGATGTCCATGTCGTGTATCTCATATCTCTGTAGACGATTTGTTATTCGATTTGCATGCTAAGTACTAGAATTTTATTTGCATTCTACATAATAATTTAATTTTATTTGTTTTGCTGCATCCACATCGCTCAAGCCAAGCCAAGCCAAGCCAGCTGCTCATACGTAGTATTATTATTGTTTGTACTGGCTAATGGCACCTTGGTGGAGTCCATTGATTGTATTGAGGGCGTCAGTGTACCAACTGGGCCTAATGCATCGCATGCGCCTATTGGGGACACTTAATGCTAGCCACGCCCCCAAGTGCCCAAACGTTCTAACGCCTTCTTGCCATCATACCTAGTATACTATCATGTATGTTTGTATTATTCTCCAACATACTTTTGTTTTGGACATTTTATTCTGATGGTTTACTTGCAATATATTTGTATACCCTGTACAATAGCCACAAAGGGTATACACTCTACGACTTCAAAACAGAAGGTCTTTTGATTATGCATTTGCTTGGCGTTTACAATTTGTAAATGTACTAACAGCCTAATGGACTCATCTTTTAGAATTGTCTATACTTTTTACTGGGTATCTCTCGGTCATGACCATTTGCTATAGTATGTATTCGTTATTTTGTTATTTCCGTTGATGGCCCGCTTTCATTTAACTGCGCTGTGCGAGCTACGAGAGGGTCGACAATTGCCGCAGTCTTTGGAGAGTCTTCCCAGGAACCAGGCAGCCAGTCGTAAATTAGTAGTTACCCTCTTCCCCCTACGCTCTTCCCGCCTCTCGCTCTGCCTCCGACAGTCTCGGTTCCCCGCCAAAAAAAAAGCCACAACATACACAAGTGCTGTACACTGGAAATAGTGCAAAATAAAATGAAATAAAATGGGAAACTATGGGAAACTATCCAAAAACAAAACAATGAAATGCAAATTAAAAAAATTCAAAATATACATACGCATATATAAAGTCATTTAATAAGGTGGAAATTGAGAGAACTCTTAAATAATAATCTCTAGATAATGTTCAATATATATTCATGAAAAACAGATTTTATGGCAAACAGAAATTATCAATATTGTGAGTGGATAGAAGCAAGAACACTATTAAAGTGCGTACATAGTATGAGTACGAATATGTGAGGATATTTCATAATTTAAAATAATTGTATTATTAAAAATATTTTTTAAATAAATATGCATTGAAATCCCATGTATAAGTGAAAGCAAAGTTAAAGCTTATATCTGGTCTTAATTAATTAACATTACCATAAATATGTTAATATATGCTTTATCAAAAATCTGAGTTGTGGTCAAAATAGCTATTATTGAAATAAATTTCACTTAGACCTGATTTTTCATAGTTCATATAAGCTGAGAAATATATATTTAAATTTGTCGTTAATTTCTGAACAATTTGCTTTCAGCTACCTTTACTGGAAATGCGGAATATGGAATAAATAATATAAATAGAATGTTCTTCAATGAATGGAGGCAATAATAGCTTTAAGGTGATCCATCAAAACGCAATCAAGCAAACAGCTTGGCAAGCTTAGGTTTATATTAAGCACTTTTTTCTACAAGTATTTGCAATTATGTTGTAAGCTTCAATTTGAACTTTTACTAATTGAATTAATTGAATTATTACTACAAATAGTTCTCCGGCAGAATATAGAATAAAATAATATAAAATAGTATGATCGTTAATATTAGTTCTTTAAGGATATGTGTATGATATGAAAGATATTTACCCATTTATCATAAATATATATGGTTCCAAATATATATGAATATCAAAATTATTTATAACTCTTAAAATAACCAGTCGGAAAGACTACAGTTGAAGTCGAATATAAGAGACCCTTTACTTATTCTTCAAAATGGAAATAGGAGTAACGTTAATAGTATACCATTGTGTCATTGTAACGTCAATATACTCTTCTTCTTCCTTTGGCCCGACACTGATTAATATTAAGTTTTGAATAACTTGCGAGTTTATTATCCGATCAAGATGAAATTTTCAGGATACATTAGGACCCCGATGCTTGTCCTGTGTGTCAAAATTCGGGACTCTAGCTTTGTTTTCTGGGATTTCAAATATTTTGTTATCGGTTTACGGAAGCGGAAGGGGGCATGTCAAAATTTTAACATTAACTTGATCTGCTTATCCCATAGACGAACCACCATACCAAATTTGGTGACTCTAGCTCTTATAGTCTCTGAGATCTAGGCGCTCATACACACAGACGGACAGACGGACGGACGGACAGACGGACATGGCTATATCGACTCGGCTGGTAATGCTGATCAAGAATACATATACTTAATGGGGTCTGCCGGACTTCCTTCGACCTGTTACGCACATTTTTTTTTTAACCAACTTAATAGAACTGTTTTACTTATTTTTTAAGGTAAAAGGTCTAAAAATCATACATAAATTATATTACTTTTAATTTGTATAGAATAATTTTAATTAAAACGGATATTTCGGAACTTTTAAAACAATTTACATTGAATTATTATTTTGTAAAGCTTTAAATAAATATGTAAATTGATTTGTCATAGCCAGGAACCGTAACGTTTATAATTTTTATGATATCAATTTTTAAATACAAATATTTGTTTAATTTTAAACTTTACTAGTTGAAAATCAAATTGTATTCTACTCGGATTTCCAGAATAGAACATTAAGAAAATGGTAAATCTGACATTATCCAATCCAGCATCATTACTTGATTTTGATTTTAATTGAACTCATAACTCCTAGTTGCGATGCCTGCTTATAAACGTTACGTTCCCTGCTTAATACAACATTGGATTTACTTTAAATCATTATTGCCAATCCAAATATACTTCTGATTACGATTTGTTTACGTATTCAGTTAAGCAGTTAAGGCAATAAGGTGTCATTTACAACGAGCGTATCATTAGCTCATTATAATTGAACGATGTGACTCCTTCGGCTTGTGTCTTTGTGTCAGAACGTCAATAAGTGTCCTTAGGACAACAGATAAATAATAGATAGTATTGAGATTCAAGAATTAACGATGGGAATATGAGTAAATAATTGATTTATAAATGTATAATTGTGTGGAAGGACTATCATTTGCCTGTCCTGCATTTGTTGGGCCTGGTAGCTGCCTAGGGGTGTTGCCCGTTGCAGGTTGCAAGTTACACACACAAATGGAACCTTAACGTTCAATGCAATTTGGTTCTTGGTTGCCGTGGCCAATTATTTGTGCTGTTATCGTGGCCGTCACCGTCACCGTCACCGTCACCGTCAGCATCGACTACGACTTCGACTTCGACTTTGGCAGCGGCAGCGGTTGCGGCAGCGGCAACGGCAACGGCAACGGTGTCAGCCGTTGAATCGAGTTGAGTTGAATCGACTTGCGAGTCGAGGCGACCTTCTTGTGTTGACCTCAATTTTGGCCAATAAGGTTGGTCGCTTTGTGCACATAACTGGCAGGTGGCATGGCTTGTTGTTGTTTGCCTCGCTTTTTGGCAACAGATTGAAGTGCAAGGAAGGCACGGAATGCCACACAAAATGGAGCCACATTGACGACTGGTCACGACGTTCTATTTCCATCTTGTTCTCTCTCTCTCTCTCTCAGTCTCTCTCTCTCTCTCTATGACAATTTCGTTCAGTGTTGTTTTTTTGTTAATTTTTAATGGCATAATGAGCTGCAAATACATACATCTGTATATGTATTTACTATTACACACACATAGAGTATAGAGAGTGAAACACGGTTTGCAATTGTTTTCTCCCATTGGGACTTGCCAATTTTCAGCTCTCTCTCTCTCTCTCTCTCTCTATCTCTATCTCTATTTCTCTCTCTATCTTTGTCTGTCTGTCGGCCAGCAGCATTGACACAATAAAACTTTTTCAGCACCTTTTTCATTCGTGTTGCTAGTCGCTGTGTTGCAAGTGCAGCATTCTGCATTTATTGACGCATTTTGCTCTTTTGCATATTTGCGGCCGCGTAGCATGCGACAGCGTTCGTCAGTCGCTTGTCGTTTTGGCCATTTAGGGTCGTTTCGGCCAGCAAACATGCGACAATTCATCGATGAAAAACAAGTCCCCATTTGACTAGAATGGGCAAAGGGAGACCGGCGACACTACCAAATTGAATGGAGTCAAGTGCATTGCATTTGGCATACTAATAAATATTAAAAAGTGCCAAAAGTTGACATCAAATATAAAATAGTTTTTAATATTGCACTAGTTCGTTACGTGCTCAATGCCTGCACACAAGACTGACACACAATAAACAATGAGAAAAGTGCAACAGCAAATTGACGGATTTCCTACTATAGTCTTTCATCAATTTACCATAACCATTACTAACACCAATATCATTACCCCTACTCTAACTCTTACCATATTCTGCATGCTCATGCATCAAATACCATTTTTCATTTATGGAAATCAACAATTATTCTAATCGTTAAATACATATTCGTTTGGGATATTAAACGTGGGATATTAAAAGTGCTCTTAAAAATTGTAAATTGATTTGAATAGATTAATTGTGTTGGTCATTATCATATTTATCTTCTATCACAGATGCTGAAATTAGATATATTGAGTTAGATATATCATTAGCATTAGCATTGAAGTTGTCATTGTCATTGGGATTACTGTTTCTGAATAAAAATCATTTTAATATATGTAGAATTGCCATCATCATTTTGATTATCAATGCAAACTTCATTAGCATTAACATTAACATAATTATTATCTTTATCATTAGCTCTAATATAAGCAGTAGGATATAAGCATACGAGCATTATTATAATTTATCATTCCATTACCATTTTCATTAGCATTTTCATCATTGATGCAACTTTCATTCATGCACTTTAGCATTACTGTTATTGAAATTAGAACTCGAGTTAGATATATCATAAGCATTAGCACTAGAATTTTTATTGTCATTGGGATTACCGTTTCAAAAAGAAAATTATTTATTTTTATAATTTTACATTTCAATACCATATTCATTATTGATGCAAGATTTCATTGACATTAGCATTATTCTTAGCGAAATTAGAGCTTGAGTTGGGTATATCATTAGCATGAGCATTAGAATTGTCATCGTCATTAATTATCATCATTAGCTGAAACATTAACATAATTATTATATTTATCATTAGCTCTAACATAAGAACTAGCATATAAGCATACGAGATATGATTAACCTCAGCATTATTATAATTTATCATTTTATTACCATTTTCATTAGCATTAATGCAACTTTCATTGATGCACTTTAGCATTACTGTTATTGAAATTACAACTGGAGTTTGATATATCATTAGCATTAGAGTTGTTAATGTCATTGGGATTACTGTTTCTAAAAGAAAATTATTTATTATTATAATTTTACATTTCATTACCATTTACATTAGCATTTTCATCATTGATGCAAGTTTTCATTGACATTAGCATTATTCTTACCGAAATTAGAGGTTTAGTTGGGTATATCATTAGCATTAGCATTAATCATTAATTATCAATGTAAACATTATTAGCATTAACATTAACATAATTATTATCTTTATCATTTGCTCTAACATAAGCACTAGCATATTAGCGTTAGAGATATGATTAACCTTAGCATTATTATTTATTTTATTTATTTATTTTTTAGTGTTATTGAAATTAGAACTACATATATCATTAGCATTAGCATTATTGTTACTAAAGTGAGAATTGAGTTGGATTGATGAGTCTGATACATCATTATCATTAGCGTTGTCATTGAAACTGCGATAAAAATTGACATTACTCTTTCGAAAAGAAAATGTTTTTAATTTTTTTTTTTGATTTTATAGCACTATCATTGTCTTATTATTCATTAGCATTATAACATTCATAACTAGTATCATTGCCATTAGCATTAGAAGTAATAATAATATTAGCACTGGCATTTCCATTAACATAAGCAATAGATATAAAATTTTCATTATTGGCATTTAATTCATTTCATTGATCATTTTTATTGCCAAGATCCATTTACAACATTATTATCAATATCATTGGATACCGCCCAATCCATTTATTAAAAAAGAGTAGACATTATGCGCATTAGAAAATACATTTTATTTTTATGAATTTAAAAATATGCTTAATTTAAGTAATTTTTTTTTTGTTGATTTGCATTAAACATAATACAATTTCTTTGTTTGGTGTTAATTAAAATTTAGTGTTTTTTTTTTGTTATTTAAATAATTTGTTAAAAACGAAAATATATCGCTTGATTGATTTGGATAGAAATTGCAGAGGAGCTAAAGGAACGAGTGCTGTGCAAGGAATTGCGATGAAGTCCCGCAAAAAAGAAACCCTGTGCTGTACTCGTTCCTCTATATCGTCGGTTATCTATCCTGCCTAGGTATCAGTGAGGGATCGACGTGACGTCCTCGTTCGCGGACGCTTGGTAGCCACCAACTGTGACATTTTGCGCAGCGTCATGTAATCCCTGTTGAGCATGCGACAGAGCTCAATGAAGGTGCAGAGCCTGGGAGACTTTAGCTGCTTGGCCAACTGATAGGCCCCATTTAGGACATCCGCCTGGCGCTCGAACTTACAGAGTATGGCATGCGATTTGGCCTGCAACATGGTGGCCAAAAATTCCCAGATTTTACTGTTGCATCTTCTAGCCTCATCGATCGACTTCTTGGCATACAAGAGGCAGCGCACCTGTTGATTCTGCGCCATATGCGAGTCGGCCAGCTCATACAGAAGGTAGCTGCGTTCGATGGGCTGCTTCGCAAAATGCAAACGCTTCTCCAATGCAATTTTGTTACGCCTAACAAAAGACAGAATAAACAATAAAATATACTAGATATAGTTTTTTTTTTTTTGAAAATACTATAAAAGGGAAATTTAACTTTGACACGCCGAAGATTTTATACCCTGGCAGACCATTGCACAGTGGTCGATTTGGCGAAATTAGCTGTTTTTAATTAATAACTTCAACATTATTCACCGTATATTTAATATGTAATTTTTCTCATATAAAAACCAATTTTCTACACATTAAATAAAAAAAATAATTTTTTTGTTTTAAGATTAAAAATATTTTTTTTTTTTTAAAAATTTTTTTATATTTAAAAATTTTTTTTAAATTTATTTTAAAAGAAAAAATTCTATTTAATATAAAAAAAATATTTAAAATTAAAAAAAAAAATTTTTTAACTTGTTTTTTTTTTGTTCTCTGAGAGACACTTTCTCATAGCGCCATATGAAAAAGGTCTCTTTTTACCACTGACATTGAACCTAAAAAGTTAATTTTCTTGAGAAGTTGCAAAAAGTTGCAAAAATGTTTATACATTTCACGATCACAAAACATCAAATTAATTTATTAAATTGGAATTAGCTTGAATCCGTTTGAATCCCTTTAGTGGCATTCCACTGAAGTCAGGTGATTGCTATTATGAAAAGGTTAGTTTTAAGGCTATGTTCAACATCAAAGTATGACTAAATGAGATAAGCACAAGTAACAAACAAAAATTATTTACATAATACTTACCTTTATCTTTAAAAAAAACCAACAAACTTGTTTTGGAACTAATTTTTAAAATTTTTCTGACGAAAATCTTACTGACGTGCAAATCGGCGGGAAACTTTTCTGCAACAAGTGCAAAAACATATTTGACTTTGAAAGCTCACAGCTGATCAGCTATCGATAAAAAATCCAAACGATGAGTGTTTCTGACATCAGTGGGATGTCAGTTATAAAGAAAAAAAAATTTTGGCGGCTAGCTCCACTTTGAATTTTGAATTAAATGCAGCTAATTTCGCCAAATCGACCACTGTGCATTGTGAACTTTTACAAAAGTTTTAAAGCATACATGTAAATACTTGAAGTAACTGCTTGTCATGATAAACAGGTTTTATTTCATATACATACATAGTTAAAATCAGGGACCATAACAGATATAGGCTTTGAAATAAAATGACGATATAACAATCTTATTCCAATTTTTATTATATTTTATAAAAAAAATGTGCGTAACAGGTCGAAGGAAGTCCGGCAGACCTCATAAAGTATATATATATTCTTGATCAGCATCACCAGCCATATCCGTCTGTCCGTCTTTCCTGCTGTCCTGCTGTATGAACGCCTAGATCTCAGAGACTATAAGAGCTAGGGTCACCAAATTTGGTGACAATACTCCTGCGGCCCCCGAAAAGGTCAAGTTTGTTTTAGCATTTTGCCACGCCCCCTACCACCCCCAAAAATTGAAAACAAATTTTTTGAAATCCCATAAAACGAAAATTATTGAAGCTAGAGTCCTCACTTTTGGCACACACGACAAGTATCAACGTCCCAACGTATCCCGGAAATTTCATCGCGATCGGATAATAATCTTGGAAGTTATTCAAAAAAAACTTAAAATCCCATATAATGGTTAAACCTGAAGCCTTGAATTTTGGCTCACAGGACAAGCAATGGGGGTCTAATGTGTCCTGAAAATTTCATCGCGATCGGCTAAGTAACACGGAAGTTATTCAAGACACAATATTACTCAGTGTCGGGCCAAAGGAAGAAGAAGAGCATAGTGACGTTACAACGCTCCATGGGGTCCTATTAGTGGTACTCTTATTTCTTTTTTGTTATTTTTTACTGAAATTTATCAATACAGTAATAAAATATGGAATTTGGCAAGGAAAGAGTAAGGGAATCCCTACGGAATTTGATGAGGATTCCCTATGGAATTTGGTGAGGAAAGAGTAAGGGAATCCTTAAGGAATTTGAAGAGGATTCCCTATGGAATTTGGCGAGGAAAGAGTAAGGGAATCCCTAAGGAATTTGAAGAGAATTCCCTATGGAATTTGGAGAGGAAAGAGTAAGGGAATCCTTAAGGAATTTGAAGAGGATTCCCTATGGAATTTGCCGAGGAAAGAGTAAGGGAATCCCTAAGGAATTTGATGAGGATTCCCTATGGAATTTGGCGAGGAAAGAGTAAGGGAATCTCTAAGGAATTTGATGAGGATTCCCTATGGAATTTGGCGAGGAAAGAGTAAGGGAATCCCTAAGGAATTTGATGAGGATTCCCTATGGAATTTGGCGAGGAAAGAGTAAGGGAATCCTTAAGGAATTTGATGAGGATTCCCTATTAAATTTGGCGAGGAAAGAGTAAGGGAATCCCTAAGGAATTTGAAGAGGATTCTCTATGGAATTTGGCGAGGAAAGAGTAAAGGAATCCCTAAGGAATTTAATGAAGATTCCCTATGGAATTTGGCGAGGAAAGAGTAAGGGAATCCCTAAGGAATTTGAAGAGGATTCCCTTTGGAATTTGGCGTGGAAAGAGTAAGGGAATCCCTAAGGAATTTGATGAGGATTCCCTATGGAATTTGGCGAGGAAAGAGTAAGGGAATCCTTAAGGAATTTGAAGAGGATTCCCTATGGAATTTGGCGAGGAATGAGTAAAGGAATCCCTAAGGAATTTGATGAGGATTCCCTATGGAATTTGGCGAGGAAAGAGTAAGGGAATCCCTTAGGAATTTGATGAGGATTCCCTATGGAATTTGGCGAGGAAAGAGTAAGGGAATCCCTAAGGAAGTTGATGAGGATTCCCTATGGAATTTGGCGAGGAAAGAGTAAGGGAATCCTTAAGGAATTTGATGAGGATTCCCTATGGAATTTGGCGAGGAAAGAGTAAGGGAATCCCTAAGGAATTTGAAGAGTATTCCCTATGGAATTTGGCGAGGAAAGAGTAAGGGAATCCCTAAGGAATTTGAAGAGGATTCCCTATTGAATTTGGCGAGGAAAGAGTAAGGGAATCCCTAAGGAATTTGATGAGGATTCCCTATGGAATTTGGCGAGGAAAGAGTAAGGGAATCCCTAAGGAATTTGAAGAGGATTACCTATGGAATTTGGCGAGGAAAGAGTAAGGGAATCCCTAAGAAATTTGATGAGGATTCCCTATGGAATTTGGCGAGGAAAGAGTAAGGGAATCCCTAAGGAATTTGATGAGGATTCCCTATGGAATTTGGCGGGAAAAGAGTAAGGGAATCCTTAAGGAATTTGATGAGGATTCCCTATGGAATTTGGCGAGGAAAGAGTAAGGGAATCCCTAAGGAATTTGAAGAGTATTCCCTATGGAATTTGGCGAGGAAAGAGTAAGGGAATCCCTAAGGAATTTGAAGAGGATTCCCTATTGAATTTGGCGAGGAAAGAGTAAGGGAATCCCTAAGGAATTTGATGAGGATTCCCTATGGAATTTGGCGAGGAATCCCTAAGGAATTTGAAGAGGATTCCCTATGGAATTTGGCGAGGAAAGAGTAAGGGAATCCTTAAGGAATTTGAAGAGGATTCCCTATGGAATTTGGCGAGGAAAGAGTAAGGGAATCCCTAAGGAATTTGATGAGGATTCCCTATGGAATTTGGAGAGGAAAGAGTAAGGGAATCCCTAAGGAATTTTTTGAGGATTCCCTATGGAATTTGGCGAGGAAAGAGTAAGGGAATCCTTAAGGGATTTGAAGAGGATTCCCTATGGAATTTGGCGAGGAAAGAGTAAGGGAATCCCTAAGGAATTTGAAGAGGATGCCCTATGGAGTTTGGCGAGGAAAGAGTAAGGGAATCCCTATTACTAAATTACATTTCCCAAAATACTTTTAATTCAAGACCTGCACAGGGTATCCTACTGTCGCGCCCGCTCGACTGATCGGCTTGTTACGATTGGACTTTTGCGTGTGCTTTAAACATTTATAGCACATTTGACACTTTACTTTCAAAAATTATAAGGGTTTATTAAGTTGGCAAAAAAAAAATTTATGTAACAGGTCTATGGAAGTCTGACAGACTCCATAAAGTATATATATTCTTGATCAACAGCAACAGCCAATTCGATATTACCATGTCCGTCTGTCCGTCCGCCTGTCCTTCCGCCTGTCCGTCCGCCTGTATGAGCGCCTAGATCTCAGAGACTATAAAAGCTAGAGATACCAAATTTGGTGTGTTGGTCCGTCTTGTATTGGTCCGGTTTGTGTTAGAATTTTCCCACGCCCCCTTCCGACCTTGTAAATCGAAAATAAAGTTTTTTAAATTCCATAAAACGATAATAATTAAAGCTAAAGTTCTGACGTTGACAGACAAGACAAGCAGTAGGGTCAGTGTCGGACCAAAAGAAAGAAGAAGAGAACACTGACGTTTCAGCTCATTATAGAGTTGTTGCCCATTTTGTGGAATTAATTAAAATCTCAAGGTTTATCTAGCAGTATCTAAGTAGGTTACTATGTATTTCTTTTTACAGAATAAGTAGGGGGTCTCTCATAGTCGACTTTGACGGTAGCAGTCGCTCCCGCCTCGAATCTTGGTCTTGTTTTTTACTAAGTAATATTTACACGTAATACTGCAATAGTATGTAGAATAAACAAGAATGCTTGACAATTTATATTGTATGTGATATACCAAATGAATTGTATTGAGCCATAGATTATGTATATTTATTAGATACACAATTTGGCTCAAAATATATTTTTTATTTAACTTTTATTTTTATTGATACAACATTTACGGAATAATTCTTATATGTAGCCAGTGTTGTCAATTCAGCTTTATTCCCGCCAGTTCTGACGGTTTACGAATGCTAATCGCGAGAAAATTTGTGATTTAGCGGCTAGCGGGAATTGTAGCTATATTGAAAATTGGCTTTATATATAGATTTCACAAAACTCTGACAACATCTTAACCATTGCATTACTTTAAGTGGATGGTTTGCTGCAGTTAATGCATTCGATATTTTTGTTCATCTTCTATAACTTTTATTTTCCATCACAATTCACATTTTTAGACCTCTTACTTTTAAAAAAATAGTAAAAAGGGTCCATTAAGTTTGTCAAAATGTGCGTAACAGGTCAAAGGAAGTCCGGCAGACCCCATAAAGTGTATATATTCTTGATCAGCATCAACAGCTGAGTCGATATAGCCATGTCCGTCTGTCTGTATGAGCGCCTAGATCTCAGAGACTATAAGAGCTAGAGTCACCAAATTTGGTATAGTGGTTCGTCTATGGGCTAAGCAGATCAAGTTGATGTTAAAATTTTGACACGCCCCCTTCCGCCTCCGTAAATCGAAAACAAAATTTTTGAAATCCCATAAAACGAAAAATATTAAAGCTAGAGTCCTGGCACACAGGGTTCCTAATGTATCCTGAAAATTTCCTCGCGATCGGACTCAGTGTCGGGCCAAGGGAAGAAGAAGAACATATTGACGTTACAGTACGTTATGGGAACTATTAGTGTTAGGGTCTCTCATAGACGACTTCGACTTTAGCCTTTCCGACTGGTTTGTTTTGAGAAAAAACTTGTCAGTTACGAAAGTTGTGTATAGGCAAACACCTTGAGTTGCCTGGATGCGAGTACCAATATATAAGGATTACCTTTCAATTGGCCCAGGATATGAAGCAAAATGCTTCTGCAAATATTGCAAACCTTGCATTACCTTGCTAAACTTTGCGATTTGCACGCACATGCATAATTGTGTTAAGAAACCGGCTATTGTGCGTATTCTCTAGCATTGTTTGCAATCCGTCTATTGTCCCTGTCGTGGTCCAATGCAGCGGTTAAGCGTGCTTACGGCCAGATAAACAAAATGACATAATGATATTCAATTCAATTTTGTACATAAGATAGTCTATTGCTTAATATCATAACTACTAATTATTAATTATAATTAATTCTATATTTATAGAAATTTATTGCGTAGCAAAAATAAATACATTGGAGGGTGTCGAATGTTTTCTTTAGCTTGATAATTGCTTCCTTTGCTAAAATAACTTTAAGTCTGGCTTTCTTAAAAATTACCTAGTCTTTTCTAGCTTTTTATAGCCTGTGCCCATTACAAATGGGCAGAAAAGGCTATAATGAATTTGTGTGAATGTATGTAACAGGCAGAAGGAGGCATCTCCGACCATATAAAGTATATATATTCTTAATCAGTATCAATAGCCGAGTCGATTGACACCTGTCCGTCTGTCTGTCCGTCTGTCCGTCCGTCTGTCCGTCCGTCTGTATGAACGCGTGGATCTCAGCAACTATAAGAGCTAGAGACTTCAAATTTGGAATGTAAGTTCCTGAATACCATACGCAGATCAAGATTATTTTCAATTTTCGATATCATGTCCCGTTGGTTTTAAAATTAAAAAAATCACCATAACATAAGCAATGTTAAAGCTAGAGACTTGAGATTTGACACACATGATAAAAAGCTTGGGCTTAATGTGTCCTGAAAATTTCATTGCGATGCCCCGCCCCCTTCGCCCATAACTCGGAAAAGCTGATAACAAGAGCAGTTTCATAGCTAGAGACTTGAGATTTGGCACACATAGTAAGTATCCTAATCTCAATGTGTGCTACAAATTTCAGTTCGATCGGATATTGAACTCAAAAGTTATTCAAGGATCAAATTTATGCAGCGCAGCAGATGCGTCGCAGCGCAGTAGCAGAGCAGTCGCTGCGCCGCGTCGACGATATAATAAACGAAAAGACGCGTTTGTTCATGTATGTTTGATTTGCATTTCTTTTGCTGTGGCGCTAAACATAAACAATCAATAGCCGCAGTCCAGTGTTGCCAGACTATCGCAAGCTACCTACTCTCGATGCAAGCAAACTCGACTTCAAGCGATATATTTAAATCCCATTATAATGAAAATACTTTTCTTTGAAGACCTGCACAGGCTATCCTACTGTCGCGCCCGCTCGACTGATCGGCTTGTTGGAAATGTTGAGTTAGTTTTTTGGGCCCTGAAGAGTTGGCAACACTGATTGTAGCTTTCATCAATAAGTATTAGTGTTATTTTTGGTTTTAATTGAATATATTATTTTAAGCAAAACAATTTAAAATTAATTATTATAATTAATTAATTGTTAGTTAAAAATTAAAAATTACAATTTTAAATGATTTATATTCTTTAAATAAAAAACTAAAGTTTTTCGCTGACTTTGAGAATTACGACTTAAACACGCATAAACTATTTTTTCCGTGATTTATTTAGTTTACACTTGGACATGGCTATATCGACTCAGATCGCAGTAGTCCTGATTAAAAATATATATACTTTATAGGGTATGCCACTCCTCATTCAAGGCCTTACACATTTCGTGGCAAAATTATAATACGCTTCTGTTTAAATGACGGACTTACTTGAACGCTTTGGTCTGAGCAAAGACTTCTCCGCTGTCATCGTAGACGTATGTGGAGCGATCTCCAAAGACAACCTGTCGCTGTTCGGTGGGCTTTAATGGCGATACTCCAAGCAGAAGACACATGGAATTATTGTCATAGGGCGACACCTTGTACTTGGGCAGACGGTAGCTCTCGCACAAGCTCAATGCCAAATGATTGTATACCTCGTTCATAAATTCCGTTTTCCAGGGCATCACCCGTGACGTCTTCAGCACATTATATTCGCCCATAACTTTTTCCACATACTTGCGCAGACGCTGCGTCAAAGGATAATTAACAAATGATTTACATTATTGAACATTAACCGCTGACATAGGTTAATTAAACTTCTAAAGTTCGTGATAGCGCTAAGTGGCTTTCAGACACTAAAGCTTTCATACACTAAATTCACGCTAATGCCTTTCCTGAGCTTTCACCAATACTATACAGAAAGTGTAATAGTGTAAGAAAAGGTTTAAGCTTTTCAGAACTTTCAAAGTTGGTTTTAGCTGTTGCAGGTTTTTTATTTTCAAATAAGTGTTAAGCTTTAAGCTCTAATAACGTAAATAAAGTAAGCTTCAAAGTAAAAGCGTTCTAAGCAATAAAATTCTGCAATCCCTCAAAGCTATGGAAATGATTTAATATTCGGACTAGTCTTATTACCCACCCCTATATCCTCTTGTTTCCGCAGAGCCGTAATGGTACGTAAAATGGAGAGCATATTCCGGCGTGTTTGATACTGTATTCTGAACATGTTGGCCTGATGGAATTCAGCCGACATCTCGGTGTTGTCCAAACGCTTGTAGACCTCATTATAAATCGGACTACGAGCGTGAAGCATACGGCTGAATTTCTTGACGTGGTCATAGCATGTATCCATGATCTCCCTGCGCTCCGGGGCAGATCTAAAACACTTATCGAGAACGACAACCGGATTGCTGCGAAGTGCTTTGAGGAATGCAATATCCGCCCAGGTCTGTTGGAAATAGGTTTGAAAGAAGACTTTCGTCTTGCGTTTGGACCAAGCTGCATCCAAGGGTGATATCCTCAAGTTTTTCTTCTCGATGAAGCTCAGGACATCGCATTCGTTATTTTCCTTGAGCACCTGCCAGCGAACAGTCGGTTCGGCAGGCTTCTGACGTTTAAGATGTTGTTCATGGATGGCAGAAATTTTTGCGACATTTTTTAGAAAGAACGGACTCATACTATCACCGACACTGTCCTTGAAGTTCTCGTTGACAACCGTGAGACGATCATTAAATGGCGACTTTTTGTTGCCCATATGCATGCGCAAATTGTCGTGGATCATCATTTTGTTTTCCTCAAACTGATTGAGATCGTGCAGTGCATCAGCTATCTGAACATTGATTGTTTTCTTCCATGGACCCGCAATTTGGGAAGCCTTTAGACTATCGTCCAGTGCTGCCTCCGGGCGTGCAATCAATCGATTGAATTTACTCCTCATGAACAGGGTCAAAAAGTCATCAGACACCTGATCATCGATGCACTTGTCAAAATAGTTCATCGCCATCGTATTATTACGTTTTAGTGCAAAGTGTTGAGCCCAGCTGCGAAAAATGGTGCGGCGTTGTTTCGCAGACCAATCCGTAATCTCCCAGGGATGGAAACGTGGCACAAGAACGCCCGCCGGTATATCTGAATCTGAATTTTTAATTCCCATAATGGATTTGATTATAAAACTCTCAAAAGGATGGAAACAAGTTAAATCCTAAAAAAAAATGAAAGCAGCTAAAAAACGAAAATGTTTTAATTGTAACTAAAATCGAATCTTAATGAAATGTGATACGACAAAATTCATCCAGGATGCTTTATCAATGTGGAATTCAAATATTATATTCAGCACAACAAAGATAAATTATCTTTGGCACGTCAAAGATTTGATAGCCATATAAAAACAAGATGGTCAGTCGAGCGCGCGCGACAGCCGGATACCCGGACAGACGGACATGGCTATATCGACTCAGCTGTCGATGCTGATCAAGAATATATATACTTTATGGGGTCTGCCCGACTTTCTTCGACCTGTTACGCACATTTTTTTGTTAACAAACTTAATAGACCCTTTTTACTTTTTTTAAAAGTAAAGGGTCTAAAAACGTATTTTTATTATAATGGGATTGCTTTTACTTCTGTATTAATTCAAATATATCGCTTAAGATCGATTTTGATTTGAGAATATGTAGCTTGCGATAGTCTCGCAACACTGGACTGGGACTGTTCATACGCAAATTGTTTATTATTTTAATACTATGTTGAAAAAATCTGTTATATTTAATTATTATATTATAACCATCAGTTTGAGTTTTCAGTACTCGACAACTCCTTAACAATAGTAATATTATTATATGCGCTCGCAGTCTGGCCATGAATTAGAAAAAATTCCTGAAGATCTCCTTTATTTATAGTCAATGGTTATGAAATTTACAGTAAATTCCTATATTTTCTTATACTGCTAAGTTAAGCTGTGTTATCTTAACAAACATGCGTGTAAGCAATCGCTTATAATAATTCAACGTTCGCCAGTAGCATTTAGCTTTTAACACAATGTATAGTTCTGAGTGTAGCCTTCAGATTTTTTCTAGGATTTGTGTGTTTGGGGGGGGGGCTGTGAGATATCGAGAATTTAAAATAAACTTGACCTGCGTTTGGTATTCAGGAACCTACATTCCAAATTTGAAGTCTCTAGCCCTTATAGTTTTTGAGATCGACGGATAGACGGACTGATGGACAGACGGGCGGACAGGTGTCAATGATCAAGAATATATACACTTTAGGAGGTCGAAGATGCTACCTTATGCCTGTTACATACATTTGCACAAATTCATTATACTCCTTTTTGCCCATTTTTAATGGGCACTGGGTGTAAAATGAGATTAGCTTGCATAGAAACAGACGGACATGACTAGTATACCGACTCGGCTGTTGATTCAGAATATACTTACATATGTATTTACCTTATGGAATCTGACACGCCTCCTCCTCCTGTTGATTCAGAATGACACATGCCTTCTCTAAGGCTGCAAACAGAGTGCGCGCTGAGACGAAGATGAAGACAAAGAAGAAGGTGAAGACGAAAAGCTGCGCGTAGGATTTATGTATATGAATTCGCTCGTATTCGTTCAGAGTTCGAAGTTCGAAGTCGAAACGCAAGAAACCAGCTTGAAACGGTGCAGTACCGAATTTGAAGATGAATCACTTGCTGTTAAGCGGTTTCTTTTTGATTTTTGTGCGTTACTGTAGACTCTTGTTGAAATTGGACCATTGTTTAGTTATAAATTGCACAATTTTAGCCTTAAAAACAAATTCTCTTGTAAGAAAAGATCTTTATCGGATGATGAAATCATTGTATCTGCCCAAATGGAGCAGCATATTCGTCTTCCACTATGCACACTTGTCAGCACACTCGTAACGAAAACAATTCGTGTTCATCTTTGTCTCAGCACGCACTATATTTGCAGCCTTATTACTAACAGTTTTACTCTCTGCAAGAGTATAAAACACAAAGCAATTAACGTCTCAGAAATACAATTCACCTAGTACTTACATATGAGAATTAGCAATATTATTCAATGTGGTATGGCTCACCGTTTATGTGCGTACCTACTACTATGCATATCGTACATTTGTATGTAGTCACAAATGCTTCTATGCGTCGCGAAGTTTCGGTCTGTTTCGATCGCACAAACAAACATATGTACATATGTACATACATATGTATGTATGTTTGTGTATGTAAGATCACGTGCAGCGGGACTGATTACAAATTTTATTTTCCAGCCGAACTTAATGAAACTTACAGGGTCGTTTCACACAACTTTTCGTTAGCTTGCCTTTTGAACATGAAATGCTGAATACATATCTTTTAAATGATGGCAAAAATTAGATAGTCATTTATTTACGATGATCACAAATTAACAAAATATATATATATGTAGTATGTATGTATATGAAATAAATAGAATAACAAAAGCCAAAAGCCTTGTTTTAAAAGTTTCTGAGAGATCTAGAGATTCGGTTGATAGCCACAATATGTTCAGGTCCAGGTTCTTGCAAATTTCAACAGTTCATGCCATCTAAATAGTTTGCAAAAGATCAACAACAAAAGTTTATTACGAATTGAACACTTTTTTTATGAAAATAAGCACTGATAACATACTTGAACTATACGTTATTACTCGTCGGCAATTTCCACGATGATCTCTCATATGGCATCTTTGGCAGGGTTTGTCTATGCCATGTGTGGCCAGTATTTGACCGCGATGAATACCTGGGGGTGCCAAGAAGATCAACCGTCGTGATTCACTCGGTGACGGCGCACAGAACATTACTAGAAATAGCAGGCACAGTGCACAGAAAGATAACTTATGAATACGTTGCAGATACATGCTTTCTCTGTCTCTTTCTTCTTCAGATAACTGTGGCAATATTGGTGTACAAAGTGTAAGGCAATTTAAAATTTTATAATCGTGTTTCTAACTGACATGCTCAAATGCCGGCATTTAACTGATTATATACGATTTGACCAAACCGTTTTTAACCATAAGGTCTCTGACTACTAAGTAGTAGAGCCCCGGTGACGTCTTCAAATTGATAATTTTGATAATTTATACAGGCTGTATGCGCAATGTTAAAATCGAAGTCATCTAGTGCCTTCATTTCAAACTACGAAGCACCCTGTATACACAAATCTTATCTAGGCCTTGCCACTCTATCAGCCGCAATCTGTGTAAATGAATGTCACACTTTGGTTTGCTCCCCAAAAAGAACAAAGCACATACTTCTGCGAGTGAAATCAGCGGCGGGCATACCCAAGTAAATTTTGGATATTGATATAATTACTGTACTCGTATTTCAGTAAGGCTACAGCCGCGTGTGCTCAACTGTGTATATTCCCAGACCCCGTATCTTTCACGTACTTGCATTCAATCAAAACAAATCGATTTTAAAGGAAAAACAAGTTACTCATCATGTGTGTGTGTGTGTGTAAAATATGAAGTCTCTAGTTATGTTATGAAATTGCTCTTGCTATGAGGTTTTTCGATTTGTGGGCGAAGGAAGCGTAACATTTATTAATTAAAGACAAATTTGAGATGCCTGCAAATATAAGCAGTGTGTTGCGGACAAGTTCAAGCTTCTAGCTCTTACCATCTCTGAGATCCTTTCGTCCATACAGACGGACGGACGGACAGACGGACTTGGCTATTGATGCTGATCCATTATGGGTTCGGCCACGATTCCTTCTGCCTGTTACATAATTTTAACAAACTTAATAATAAACAGACTAAACAAAATATCAAATTGTTAAGGTTTACAAATACAGTCGAATTTCTCTAACTCGAATCAGCATTATCCAACGAAAAAGTTCGACTTATGGAGACTTCGATTAATAGATTTCTTTATTTTATGTTATATGTACATATGTATATGTACATTTTAAATTGTGAACTCCCCGGGATACCATATTTCTCAACCACTTCCTTTTCTTTACTTGTGTCAATTCTTTAATAAGTTTGAATTTTCCTTCGAGCAATAAACATTTTAATACACGTTTTGGTGCCATGGTAAATAATCTTGCATTGATGCTTTTCACAATGATTAAAAAGACAAAGAAGCTATCGTATTTCACCAGCCTGTGCAATTGTTGATGCAATATTCTATTATATTGCATCATCGCATGTGAATGTACATCATTGCAATATCTACGAACGAGCCGATAACAGAAACATACATACATACAACAGAAACGAAACGGGATCTGCCCGAAAAATTCCACTTACAGAATTCTCGTGCCAATATTTTTGTTCGAATTATGAAGAAATTCGAGCTAAGGAAGCAGAGTTGTATGTTGCTCAGTAAACGCTATTGCGAATCGACTTAGTTCGAGTTATGGACGTTCGAGTTATGGAAATTCGACTGTATACCAATAGTAGTAGATGTGTACACACACTCACAATTATATTTAATCATGAAATATCTTCTTCAATTTTAAATAAACTTTTAATATAGTGCTTGATTCTAAACATATAGAAATAAACCAGTCGGAAAGGCTACAGTCGAAGTCGACTATGAGAGACCCTTTACTTATTCTTCTAAATGGAAATAAGAGTAACACTAATAGTTCCCCATAACGCGTTGTAAAGTCAATATGTTCTTCTTCTTCCTTTGGTCCGACACTGAGTAATATTGAGTTTTGAATAACTCCCGAGTTAATAATTCGATCGCGATGAAATTGTCAGGATACATTAGGACCCTGATACCCGTCCTGTGTTCCATTTCAGGACTCTAGCTATAATATTTTTCGTTTCATTTCAAAAATTTTGTTCTCGATTTACGGAGTCGGAAGGGGGCGTGTCAAAATTTTAAGATAAACTTGATCTGCTTATCCCATAGACGAACCACCATACCAAATTTGGTGATTCTAGCTTTTATAGTCTATGAGATCTAGGCGCTCATACAGACAGACGGACATGGCTATATCGATTCGGCTGGTGATACTGATCAAGAATATATATACTTTATGGGGTCTGCCGGACTTCCTTCGACCTGTTACGCACATTTTGACAAACTTAATAGAGCCTTTTTACTTTTTTTCAAAAAGTAAAGGGTCTAAAAAAGCCGAACCATCGTAACCACCATAATATACCCTGTGGCACTACAGGGACCTGCTCAAATTTACTCGCGATATACATAATTCTCTCGTAATTTGTTTTGTTTTATATTTGTGGACGTAGGGAGCGTAGGATCGTGATGAAATTTTCTGGACACATAGACACCAAAATATTCATCATGTGTGCCAAATCTCAAGTCTCTAGCTATAAAATTGTTTCTCTGTTTTCGGCTCATGAAATCTAATTTGTTTCGGGTTCGATTCCGATTTGAGAACTACATTTGTAAATGTTTTAGCTAACGGTTATGTTTTTATTCTCTGATTTAAAGCAACAATCAGTATATATTTCCCAACAAAATCAGGTTTAATATAATTTAATTAAAATACCTTGAGAAACAAAAAAGATTTTCATACAAAAATTATATTTATAAGCGATTTTTTCTATTACTGATTTATTATATAATAGTCAACTAACCAAACAAATTAAAAAACGTCAGCCCTTGTTCATTTCTAAGTACAGTGTCTAAGAACCAAATAAATAATATCTGAGTTTGGTTGAGATAAATCAAGTAACAACATTTTTCATACTAAACGTTGATGATAAGTCCTCCAAGGATTATACAATCATAATGTTTACAGTAAAATATGTTTTCTTGTATGTATGATCGAATATATAGCATATATTTATGTACTTTATTTCGTGACAAAATTATATAAAACCAAAAACGATGAGGTTTTCACCACAAATTTCAACTAAAAGAATATCCAGCAAAAATACGAGTTCCATGAATATCTTCCTCAAACATGATAAACATAAATTTAAATTTAAAACAAACAGATTGAATTCGGTAGGATAGGGAGGAGATTTCTGTATTGCCATTACGCCCACGGATCACATATTAAGTATCATAGATATACATATATATTATATTAAATGTATTTGGGATTTAACAAATTAACAATGCAACAGCATTGCTGCATGAGGGATTAGGCCGACTCCTTGTCCTGGAATGGATCTTTGCTTATGTACTTGTCAAGTTGGTCACCAGCCTCAGGATCGGCCTGAGATAATTCGGTGAATCCCTCCTTATCCACAAAGCAGATTTCATGATCATCGGGGTCGGCCAAAATAATAACCGAAACCGTCGCCTTGCCAGGTGTATCCAATTGGATCAGAGGTTTTAGAATGGTGCCACCAGCAGCCTGGACAGCCTCGAATAATGGTTGCTGAGCAGAGCCGGGTATTTCGAAGGCAATCCGTCCATATGCCTTAGCACGATCCAACTGCTGCTTTAGCAGTGTGAGACGCAAAGATGTTTGTGCCTCGCCATAACTAAGCAGCAACGAATCCTCGTTCTCCTCGATCTTGTTCATCTTCAGGAGCTCATGCCAATATTTGCGAGAAGCCGCCAAATCGCTCACATGCAGTTCGACCTGTTGCACTGGATCTGATGATGTAGTCGGTGTTGCCTCAACCACATAGAACTTATAGCCATCTGGTGAGGTAAGCACGTTCTGATCGCCTTGCTTTGAAACCGGATACGAATGCTCGGCGGCTTTCGAGAGAATATCCTGGGAATGTATTGTCACGCCTCCAAAATCGTTACCTTCAATTGTTCAAATCGATGAGAGAATGCTAATTTACAGACCATATTGTAACTTACCCATTTCATAACTCTTCACGCCGTAATTATAGGTTAGCTCGAAGACAAAATTCGAGCTCTCCGGGCCATATCCGATCATGGTCTTACTCCAGCGATTGTCGTACGGACTGCACGTGATGAAATCTTTATAGATTACCCCCATATTATCAGCTCAGTACTTACCCATTGCACTCTGCCTCGCAGCCCTCCTTGAACTCCTCATGCCGGTAGACCTGTTAAAAAAAATCAGCAAGCCGGTCAGTCGAGCACGCGCAATAGTAAGATGCCCAGCGTCAGTACACTGTTTACCAGGCCCTTAGATAAACCCATTTTCATATAAAACCACAATAAAGCACATACGCATACACTAACAAACACGCAGCAAGCTTTGTATCTTAAGTTTTAATTCGTGACCCTGAATAAAATTATTTCTTAAACATCTTTTGAGTTTATTATCCAACTGTGATGAAATTTTTAGAGCACATCGGAACTACAATACTTATCATAAGTACAAGATTTAAAACCTATATCTATATTTGTGGGCGATGGGGACGCTTTATTCAAATTTAATATTAAACTTTATCTGTGTCTGGTATTCAAAAGTCTATAAACCAAGTTTGTAGTCTCTAGGTTTTCTAGTTGCTGAGATCGACGAGATTATAAAGCCGGACAGACGGACAGACAGTCAGACGAACAGACAGACGTACAGCCAGATGGACAGGCGTCAAGCGGCTATTGATGTTGATTAATATTATATGTATATGCTTTTTAGATCCGAAGATTCCCCCCATTACCTGTTACTTAAATTCCCACGAATCCATTATACCCATTTTGAATGGAAACAGTCTATAAAATAAAAGTTGTGAATAATAAATCATGAAGCCAATTCCATAGAGTGCTTATCTAACATAAACTTGGAGTCGTGATGACTGACTAACTGCCAGTCACGTTCAGATAAAATCATTATATGTACATATGTACCATGTGAAAGGTTCTTTTAAGTAATTATATGTAATTTAATTACACACACACACACACATGCTCATTATATGTGTTTGTAAATAACCGGGTTTGCCAACTTGCAACTCGCCGACTGTTCAATTTACCTTCATGCCAAGAATGGTGCGAAAGAAAAAGGCATTCTTGGCGCGATCACCAATCTTGAATACGTAGTGAAGAGCTCGTCCTGGTACAGCAGCCATTATTTAACAAAAATCAAATGAAATAAACTAAAAACCAACTTGATGCTGCGATTTTTAAAACTTAATAAGCGAGCTGGCGATGTGCGATGGTGAAACTGTTAATTGGTTCTGTTAAGTGTGGAGTGAATTCTGTTAAGTTGTCAACAAACTGCTGATGCTGCTGTTCTTAGCAAATGGCAACGCCAGAAATCGATACTTTTTAAAATATTTACACTTTATAACTAACTTCACCAACAAACTTTTTATTTAGCAAATGTATATACTAAATTCCAATAAAATCAACAATTTAGATTTTTGTGCTGTAAATTGGTAAAACTTTATCATCAATCTAGTTGCCTGCTTGTTAACTATCGATATCATCGATAACTTTAACTTGTCACAGTTCATCACTAAATACTTGCTTGCTCTTGTTGTGTAACTGAAACGCGTATATTTTTAATAAGTATGTACGAAATTAAGACAGAAAACAAATAAAATTGATTCAACTTTAAATACTTTCAGACGCCCACAATGTCAGCACCCGCCTCCCGTGGTTCCATGTCACTTTTGAAGCGTGCCTGGCACGAAATACCCGACATTGTCGGTGGCTCCGCTTTGGCCCTTGCAGGCATTGTTATGGCTGGTGTCGGATTGGCCAATTACTACGCCAAGGATGGCGACAATCGTCGCTATAAAATGGGCTACGTTGTCTACCGTGACGATGATCCTCGCGCCAAGAAAGTCCACAACGACGAAGATGATTAAAGAAACTCTGTGAATTCTCTTAGTTCTTTTGTTTTTTTTTTTCAATCACTTGCGCTGCCGCAATATAAACTAGTAAATAGTAAAACAAACATTTAAGTGTACATACATATATATATATACATATATAGATGAACATATTTAATTATAGTAAGCGAGGTTTATTGTCTTGGTGTGTAGAATATGAATTGACAATTACTGTGACTGACTTTGTGATGCTTCTGATAGGCGGCCAGTGTATGATATTGTTCTTCGCACAGGGCGCACTGATAGTTAATCGAATTGGAGGAATCCCCCGGATGGCTCTTCGCGGTGGAAACGTGGTTCAGTTCCTTCTCACTGATCATCTCCATCTCGACAACTGCAAAGAGGTGAATGTATAAATGCAATTTACAATTTATTAGACGTTGTACTTAAAAAGGGAGAGGAGCAGACACTATAACTTAAAACAAGTATGAAAGTCTACAGACTGTCGTACTTGAATGTAAGAAACCCTGTACATAAAGGCCAAGAAAAAAGAAGAGTACAGTATCAAAACTTACATTCATTGGGCTCGTGCTTGAACACAATGTTTCCCGCCTTAATATCATCATCGTCCGCCTCGATGATCTGTTCGTTAGCATCCAATGTCTTGACTGTGAATTTAATCGTGTTCTCCTCCGTTGGCGTCAGATTCGTTGATTGTGCCTGCGGAGCACGAGTTCGATTCCTACGCTGTTCGAACTTCAACGCAACGCCAAACTCATTGTTGGCCGTCAACCATTTGTCGTTGAATTCGTAAATCATAATCAGCTTTTTAATGCAGACGCGACAAATCTGCTTCGGATAATCATCGTCTATTCGTAGGGGAGGCAGCGAGACGGAGTCTGGCAAACATGCGGATAATATTTCTGATATTGGCACGTTCTTCTTCAGCACAACGGCGCTGTCCACGAATATATTTATGGCGTCCAAACAATCATTGCCGCAAGTCCGGCAAATATTTTCAAATATATCCATTGCAAATACGATCAAATTTGGTGTTTTAAGTAAAGGATAGATAGCGCGTTTCTGGCTAATAACATTTTGTGTACATTCAACACTCACAGCTCATAATTTTATTAATTACAGGAAAAACGCAAATTCTAAATGAAACGCGACATGACAAAATCAAGCATACAATAAATGCTAGAGACGTTATGCGAAGGTAAACAATGGTTACAATATATCGATATCTTTTGCTATCGAATCATTTGCAGCGATATTACAGCTGCAATGCTAGGTTCACATTGCGGCAAAGTGCAACTATCACCAATGTGAACTGCAGTATTCATTTGGTGTCACATATTCACTGTTACTTTACTTTACAAATGTTTTACTTAGGTATCTTAAATGAACCCTTTTCTCCTAAATCATGCATTTAGAGAAAGCTATTTATTTACAAATTTAACTTGCGAAATAAAATGAAGAGCTCAAACTAATTATAATCAGAAAAATATTAATTAGTTTATTTTCTTTAACAGTTATGATATTATTTACTTAAATTATATAAATGATTTTTATAAGAAAACTGAAAAGTCACTCTTATTTTTAATCTAAATATACAGATTTTGAAAAATAATAAAATGTACATTGATATTAAAAATCTTAGGATAAATTTTATGTGAAGTAAATAATAAAATTCAATATTCAAATTTAATGCACATCTAAAGATTCATAAAGATTGTTAGCGTTGATTTTGATATCTTAATGACCGTCTGTGTGAATAGTACTAAATTTCATCAGATTGGGAATACTTCGTATATTCTAGATAATAAGACCCAAAATACTGACGCTAATTCATTTAAAATAATTTATATTAAATGATGATCTCGTATATATAATGAATAATGCATAAATATGTTTAATAAGCTATCGCGAGTAGCTATTGCTTTATTTCAAAATTATTAATTTGAATTCAAGGATTTGTCTTGATTTCTGTTTCTTTTTTAATATATTTTGTCCTATTTCTATCCTTTTATCTTATTTATCTTATCGATAACTTGTAAGTATCAGTGTGACACCGTGACGCAGTGTGAACCTGGCATTATTCTGCACCACTGCGATGAATGTTATCGCTCATCGCTAGTGTTGGTGCACAAAAAAATAGCAATGCAGCAAAAACTAATTTTGTACGGCGTTGTTTACTTGTTTATATTATTTTTAATTATAAATCCTGGCACTTACGCCATACAGGCGCGCAGCGACAAGGAACAGGCCCAAACGGTCGTCTCCGGCACGGCTGTGCAGTCGGTAGTTCCCGTACAAGCGCAGCCACAATCAGGCTCCAATTCGGCGGCATCGTCCGGGTCCTCAGTATTCAATCCACTGGGACCGAATGTGATGTGCTCGTTTCTGCCTCGCGACTTTCTCGAATGCAAAGAACCCATCGATCATCGCAATAATGCAACGGCCAAGCAGGAAAAGGGATTTGGCTGTCTTCGATTTGGGGGCTCCGCCTACGAGGACGTAGAACACACCAGAGTACAGTGTACGGTCTACACGGATATCGACTGCTACGGTGCACGCACATTCTTCCGTGATGGCGTACCGTGTGTACGCTACACTGATCATTATTTTGTTACCACATTGATATACAGCATGTTGCTGGGCTTTCTGGGCATGGATCGCTTTTGCCTCGGCCAAACCGGCACTGCGGTGGGCAAACTATTGACAATGGGCGGCGTGGGCGTGTGGTGGATCATCGATGTGATATTGCTGATAACGAATAATCTACTGCCAGAAGATGGCAGCAATTGGAATCCATATGTTTAGGCACTTTGGCGCACTTTGTGATAGTTACCAAATAGGACAAACCGTTGTAAATAAATTATATTTTTAGCCCACAATTTATTGTTTACCTTATTTACTTCAAGTATTTGCCAAGTATTTTTTGTATGTTTATATTATGTGAGAACGACAAATAAATTGACCTCGAGTCGTTATTTACCAAATAAAAAGGTCGCTAAAATGTAACAAAAAAATATACCATTTCTAAATGGAAAATATTTTTGCTTCTTTTGGAAACCAAAGAAATATACCTACAAAGTTAAATCGGTTTATCATCGTAGCAATATGTTGTCTTTACTAAAGGCAACTATTTATATACACAGGTATTCCAGAAACTAATAGTCGCCTTTCAAGAATTTGTTTCATTTCACATAATTCATGGCCAGAGCGAGAACGCATATGATAAACTCATTTGCTCGCTCGCTCGATACGGTGTGTCTGGCAAAAACTGAAAGCTACTGGCGAAGGAGGCCACAGATAATTTTGCAACACAGCATTTTACATTCAATCAAAGTATTAAAATATTAAACAATTACTGCATTAACAATTACATGCACTTAGGCATTTCTTTAAATTTCAAAAATAAATGATTTCGCGCGACATAACAGCAACAGGCTAAAGAGAGAGAGAGAGAGTCAGAAACAATTTTGTGTTGCCTATCGCGCAAAAGTAACAATCGATATAAGTAACATCGATATCTAGCGACAATCATACCGATTACTGATGTATAGTTAAATTAATATAATAACTAGACGTTTACTAGGTTTTCTGGGAACCGATTAATTATTTAAGCAACAATATATTTATATATAAATAAAATATAAATATGCATATAAAATTTCATTATAATCTAAATTCACTATGTCTTATCGAAATTATTGCCCAAATTGAAATTGTAAAAAGGAACTGAGTTTAAGTAAATACGCTCGTAAAACATTCCATATTATTGCTTAACCAATTAATTTAGACATTTTTTTAAGTATATCAAAATAAAGTTATTAAAAATGTAAATTTACATAATTAAAAAAAATTAAGAAAAACATGCATTTTTTGTTTATTTTCAAATAATTTTATATAAAAATCTCTTCAAACTGTCACGCATTACATCGATATCGGGAGTATCGCATATTAACATTTCGAATATCGATATGTGAATGCGATAGCCACATCGCTATTTACATCATTATAATGGCCGCTTATCTCCAACTTTGAAAAGAACAACAAGCCATATAAAACGTTTTTAAGTCGTCGCCTCCACAGTTTGCATTCGCTGCTGGTGCTTGGCCCGTCAAGCATACAGACACATAACAAACGCAATAATCACTTGCTGCTAATTACAAATCACACACAAACACACGATTTAACGACTGCTTGCCAAGAATTTTTCAATTGCTTTGTCAGCGCCATTTTGACAATTGAACACCTGCAAAACAGCAATGAAATTTTTTGTAGCGACTTTGTCGCTGGTGGTTTTTGTCGCCACAGTCGCTGCCGGAGCAGATGATCCACATATGCTAAGCGATGAGTTTATTAAGTTAGTAAAGGAAAAGGCCAAGACATGGACGGTAAGTCGACGCACAACTTTTTTAGTTTTTTTTTCTTTGTTTGCTGATGACGTGACAAAATGTACAATATTCACAGGCTGGCCGCAATTTTGACGAAGATGTGTCAGAGCATCATATACGCGGTTTAATGGGCGTTCATCCGGATGCCCACAAGTTCAAGCTGCCGGAAAAGAGTCAAGTGCTTTCCCAACTGACAGAGGCTGATGGCGGTGATCTGCCGGAGGAGTTTGATGCTCGCACAGCATGGCCAAACTGTCCGACAATTGGTGAAATTCGTGATCAGGGCTCCTGCGGTTCCTGCTGGGCCTTTGGTGCCGTTGAGGCAATGTCAGATCGTGTAAGTAACGCCCCCAGTGACAGCAAAAATAACAATAACAACAACAGCAGCAAAAACAACAACAAAGGCAAATGACGCAGCTGATGCTTATCGCATTGTTGCTTATCGATTTTCTATACTACAATTGCGTCGTTATACATTTACCTCTCTGTGTGTCGTTATTGTCTGTGAACTCTTTGTTTAGATCGTCAAACTGATGCATTGTTAACTGTTGTAGGTATGCATACACTCCAATGGCGCTGCAAACTTCCACTTTTCGGCTGATGATCTGGTGTCCTGTTGTCATACTTGCGGTTTTGGCTGCAATGGCGGTTTCCCTGGCGCCGCCTGGAGTTATTGGACCCACAAGGGTATTGTTAGCGGCGGTTCCTACGACTCTAAAGAAGTAATTAACCAACTGCGCATTTAACATAAATTAAAATTCTATATACTAAGTAACAATTTGAAATCTTTCAGGGCTGCAGACCATACGAAATTGCACCGTGTGAGCATCACGTGAATGGCACTCGTCCGCCATGTTCGCAAGGCAGTACACCACGCTGCCAGCACCAGTGTCAGTCCACCTATTCTGTCGATTACAATAAGGATAAACATTATGGCGCCAAGGCATATTCGATTGGTCGCAATCCAATCGATATTCAACGTGAGATCATGACAAATGGTCCTGTGGAGGGAGCATTCACTGTTTATGAGGATTTGATCTTGTACAAGACCGGTGTCTATCAGCATGTTCATGGTCGTGCCCTGGGCGGTCATGCTATTCGTATACTCGGCTGGGGCGTTTGGGGTGACAGCAAGGTGCCCTATTGGCTCATTGGCAACTCGTGGAACACCGACTGGGGTGACAACGGTTTCTTCCGCATTTTGCGCGGCGAGGATCACTGCGGCATCGAGAGTGCCATTTCAGCAGGTCTGCCCAAATTGTAACCTTTCTTGTCTTATAAAATTGTCTCAACTTACGTCAACTTTCCACTCTGTATGTATGTAAACAAGTACTGACAACTTAGTGAATAAATCAAATAAATCAAACAAAATGAACAAATCTAAATAAAATATGTAGTATATTGATTTATATCTAAAGTAGAGGTTTTTAATTTGGCTACTTGGCTAGAATGTAACAAATTCTACCTAATGATTGATCGTTGAAAACAGTTTCTTGTTTTGTATTTAATATAATGATTATGAAGAACTTCAGTGACAAAAATTATATCAACTGGCTTTGATATTTATAGCATACAAATATTATATAATAAGAATATGTTTATCTATTATATAATGTAATATAATATCTTTGATTTCTGAAAAAGATATTCATAAATTGCCTTTGATATAATGTAACAAATAACATTTAACGATTGATCCCTAAAAACTGATTATGATTTTGTTCTCGATAGAATGTAGTATGATTGATATCTAGAATATCTCCGAAAAAACGTGTTCTTCAGGTCTTCAATATAATGTAATAGTAAATATAATTTAATAATAGATTTTTCAAGAGGACCAGTCCCAGTTGGACTGGAAGGCAGATACCTCTTCTTAGGAAGAATGTGCCAAGGGTGTTGACCATTACATTTCATCTTTTAAGCCAGTTGTTAGTGATGGTAGCAGTCTGTGACGTGGCATTGTTGGCTAGAAAGGCCGTGACAGTCAGCAGTCTTGTGACAGGATTTATGGGCATGTCGACTGGGCTGGCGACCCCAGCCAGACAAAAGATTGAAGAAACACCTCTGACTCGTGGGCAAAAGATCCACCCTAAGGCTGCGCACCAAATTGCTTATATACACAGCCATAATGAAACCAATGTGGATCTACGGGATTCCTAGCTGGGGCACATCAATAAATTCCAGAATATCCAATGCGCACCTGCTACATTCTAACGAGAAGATTCATAGCCCCTTCGCCATCAACCTGATGAACAACAGCACTGCCAACTGCCGCCTAAGACGTCAACAAACGCTGGAGAGACCATCCTCACAGGAGAGACTAAGCTCACCCCTCTATCATGACAATGTTAAACCAAACCAATGTAAAATGCTCTTAAAATTCATTGATTTTCCAACTGGACAGATTATAAATAAAGTTCACCTGTCAGAGATATTCCTCTGTAGTTAATATTCTTCACTTGACTTTGACTATATTATAGGAAATTGTACAGTTGACGTAATTGATGCGTGGTTATTGCAATACTCAGTTCAAAGATCACACAAATGATTATAGTAAGTATGTATGTATTTATTATTCATTGCAGTCGGCTGACTCGGCCTCATGTGATCTGAGCTGGACTTATCAGTTATGGAGCTGTACAGATTTCAATTAGTCGGTCACAGAGCTGAGTCAATTAAACGATTCGTTGGATGCACCAGCCATAATCCCAGTCCCCCAGTTCTGCAGCTCTGCAATTCTGCAGTCTGTTGCCCCTGGCACGAAAGCAGTTCAACAGCCCCCGCTCAAAGTGCCTTAGTACTTATAATGATAAATAATAGTCGAATGGCCTGATGTTTGTTTTTTTCACATATATCTTTGTTTTTTTTTATTAATATATTTAGTTATCTCATTTGTAACATCAAATAGAACATTTTTATTTTTGTGTGTGTGTGTCTGTGTGTGTTTTTAACGATTAATTTTTCTTTTTCTTTAATGTATGCACTTTATTTACTTTCCTCCCCCTTTTGCGCCGGGCATTTAACAAACAGCTAACATAGATCGAAAAATATTTTGGACTGCAATTTGGAACACTCCGCTTCTTTTTTTTTTGGAGAATAGCCCACATGTTATTTATTGTTATACTCTATCATTTTGCATATTGTTGACTTGCACCTTATTAAAAAGTTTTTTTTTTTTTTTTTTTTTTGGAAAATATATGCATCTGGCTCGCTCTTTGCTAACATGTTGAATGCAGTTTTAGATTTAGTTGCGTATTGTAAATAGATTGCATCTGGATTGCTCCGATTTATTTTATTTGATTTTTTGTAGAATATGCCATCAATAAATACATATTTAATTTTTTTTGCTGTTTTCTTTTTAATCTTTAACGCATTTTGTTGTTGGACTTTTGCACTTAATATACTAGTACACACATTTATATATGTATGTATATTTGTATATGTATTTATTATTTTTGATGAGTTGAACGCTTTGTTTTTTTGTGTGTGTGTCGGGATTTCTTTGTCAATATTTATCTCTGTGTGTTTCAGTTTACGATTTACATACATATTATATGTACATACATACATAAGTAGTATAACATTCTCAGCTGGGACTTATCAGCTAAATATGGTGGGTTAAAATATCAATACAATTGAATTTCAATAAAAATTTAGCTATAAATAAATAGCTGACTTTTGTTCATTCCAATTTACACATTCAAGCGAATTTGGAGGTTAACTTTTAAGTATACTAAATATTTGAAGATCTCAAAGCGTCAATTTGACGTTTCTGACGTTGAGAGAAAGAGAGCAAGTTAAAAATTTTAAGGAAACTTAAGTTAAAGCCTGGAATCATATATAATAAAGGAGCTACAATTAACTAAACTATGGATTTCCTAATAGTTTTAAAGCATTAATGATCTGTAGAATTCGATAAACATATACGATAATATCATCAAGCATTTATTTCCATAGAATGTGAATCGAGGAACGTTTTTCAAGATATTTTTTCGAATATCTTTTAAATTTGTCTAACATGTTTCTTGCTAGTTTTCTTTTTGGTTATATGTATGTAAGTATTTATTTAACATATACCTATACTCGTATGTGTATATATATATATATATATATATATATTTATATATAATTTTAAACTCTTCAATTTGCATTTTAGGAAGTATACACAATATATATAATCGTATATCAGCTGAATACTCTTGAAAGTAAACCAATGCGATACATATTTTTGGATCCATTTTTGTACCGTTTTGAGGTCTTTTTCTTATACCCTGTACCCATTTAATGGGTTAATAGAGTTGTGCAAATGCTTGTAATAGACAATAGAAATCATTTTCAATTCATTTCCTAATCGATAGATCGATTCGCTTCGGTTATTCTTCCTATCTCTCATAAATCCTCTTTCCTTTCTTTGAAGATCTGGTACAGGGTATCTACTAGTCGTGCACTATCGTATAGAGCAAGTATGTTTAGTAGTGTTTAATAAGTATGTATGTTTTTTGTTTTTGTTTAAATGTTAGTTAACTTGTGTGGACAGCTTTTACATAACTAGGCGTGTGTAAATGTGTTTATGTTTTGTAATTATGTATAAAGGGTTTGCTTTTTTTTTTTTTTTTAGATATTTTAATCATCATCAGGTCGCATTGAGTTTAGGATTATTTAGAGATTTAGAGATTTTCATTTCTACTATATACTATGAACTCAATTATTGTTTATCACAAATGAGTGCAGTTTTCTTTTCTAAATGTTTTTGCATCCGGTTTATGGAGAGATACTACTAGTAGATACAGATACATTTACGCATAACCCTTATAGCTATAAATTGTATATCAATCTATAATCTGTTTCTGGTTTACGAGTTTAACACTAACATCTACGGAACTTGAACGAAATGAACTGAATATCGTATATAAGTAGGAGTATGTCACATTCAAAAAAAGTAGTTACAAACATTTTTCCAGTTCAACACGTTTTTTTCTAATTTATTTTTCTTTTGCATCAAAAAAAAAAAAAAATATGTCTGCCACAACAAACAACAATTTTATTAGATTTTAATAATTTCTTCGCATCTTTAGTAGGGAAAGACTATCACAATTATAGAGATTTCTTACGGGATTTTCCTTTAGGTTTAGAATTATAATCAGATTGTTTTTTTTTTTTTTTTTTTTTTGCATTTGGAATAAGTTTATAACTTTGCACGCACATCCACGAGACACACATAAATAGAGCTTCTTTTTTTTTTGTTATTAAATATTTTATTTAAGCCTGTTACGAATTTCCAGCATTCCATCAAATTCCATACACAAATGCAGCTTTCTGTGAAATTGTTTCATATTTGGAATTCAGGACTGTTCAGTATATTATTGTGTTATTATTATTATTATTATTAATGTAAATTTATTTTGTTCCAGAAATGCATTGAATTTGCCATTTGATTTTGCAACGCTTTTACCTCGACACTCGACGCACTTCATTATGTTTTTTTTTCCTTCTACCAGTCACATTGTGTAATTAGTTTCATTGAAGATCTTTGATAATAATATATGTAAGTAGTCCGATTATCTTATCTTCAAGTGCGCGATACTTAACTCCAGAGTTGATCTTTGTCTTTCAGTAATACCTCGATATTGAACTTTGTTCTTTTGCATATGTTAAACGGTTTTTATAGACTGAATATATATAGTATATATATCGTATATAGTTTCATAATTTTGTTACATAATATAGCACATACATTTTTACTTTACTTCTTTTTTTTTGAGTGTTTGTTCTTTGCCATTACATTTTTTTTGTTTTTTTTTTTTAATTTAGTTTGTGTGTGATTTGTATTTTCTCTTTAAGTGGTTTGGAAAACCATCAAACAACAGGAGGAAACAGTCTTTCTTTCCAGGTACCTGAGAAATAGATTAAACAGTTGATTTTTAAATTAATGCAGTTAAATATGAGTTTTGTTCACATTCAGTTTTATTGAGAGTTTCTATTTGAATTAATTTCACTTCAAAATGTGTAGAGCATTTTATACTAGTAACATCTTTTTCTTCATTTCTTCATTTTGATCAAAATTGATTCAAGTGTTGAACTCAGAGAAATGTTGCTGCTTAACTTCTGATCGTTATAATTAATTATTCTTTAAGCAATATTGTATAAAACTCAAATACAATTTTATTGTTAGGAAGTTAACTTGAAACTTGTTCTTACTTTTGAATACCTTATAATTTGTTATTTTTCGATTAATTTGAAATTTGTAAAGCTTTAACTAATACGAAATTCAAAGCATTTCCGATTTAGTCGGGGTTGCTGCATTAAAATTTCCTTAAAGGCCTAGTCTAATCTAAAAAGCTCAATGTTTTAACTAAGTATAACGATATCTTTTTGCGAAAGTATGGTATGTGACATTTATTTTCGAAATTCATAATATTCACTATTATTACACCGGAATCTCTAACAATTTTATCGCACTATGGGACTATGATTAAATTCCGTTTAATATTATATTTCTAAAACACTTATAATTTTCATATACGATATAGTCGAACTTCCGATATAGCGAATCTCAAAGGGACAAAAAATAAACTTCGTTATATAAATAAGAATGCTTTGTAAGTAACGCCTCAAACTGGAAGTGTCCCAATGCTTCAGCGACTTCTTTGGCCTTCTCTCTCATAAGCGTTCCGGATAGAGGAAGATTTCTTTCACGTGTAGCTACTGTAGCTACTGTCCATTTTAGCATGGCCTCATCAACATCTTCTTAAAGACATGTGTGAATCCTTTTGCGTTTTGAACTCAATTGTTTGCCGTCTGCATTTTTATACCCTGTGTCCATTAAAAATGGGCAAAACAGGGTATAATGAATTTGTGTGAATGTATGTAACAGGCAGAAGGAAGCATCTTCGACCCTATAAAGTATATATATTCTTGATCAGTATCAATAGCCGAGTCGTTTGACACCTTTTCTCAAAATACTTTTGTTTTAAGACCTGCACAGGGTATCCTACTGTCGCTCCCGCTCGACCGATTGGCTTGTTTAAAAGTTCTGATATCTGTTTCAAAATTGTAATTCTTTCTTTTTCACCCTTTTTTAACGTAATGCAATTACACATCGACATTTTGCTTGCTACGTCTCTAAGCTCTCTACTTCTACTGCAAACTGCGAACTGATGCAAACATTACTAGTGATGACGTTCTCTTTAACAAATTTATAATTTGGGACTTCCCCCAACAACGAAAAATCGAAATAGAATTCGTTATAGGAAGATTGAAAACGCATCGTTGTATAGCAAAATTCGTTTTACAGAAGTTTGTAATTGAGAAGTTCGACTGTAATATTTTACCTAACTTGAAACAAAAGTAAAAAGTAAAAACATAGTTCTTAATGTTCGTTGTTAATAACTAAACAAAATCAATAAAATCGAATTGCCTTTTAAGCAATTTAGTTGCCATAACATAAGATACTTTTGCAAAAAGGTTTCGAAATGTTTTTTACATATCCATAGATTATATTATTATCAGACTTGTGCCGTATTCCACTTTAAATGCAAAACAATGTATGTAGTATATAGTATATTTTTATAAGTATAAGTACGAGGGCTGGCTTATAAGTAATCAGCCATACCAAAAAAAACACATTTCTGATTTGATTAGTTTTTTCTATTGACTGATCTCTGATAGTTTTAACGAGAGTTTTAGCATGGTCTCTTTTGTTTTCTCATTAAAATAAACAAAATCAAATAACAAGCTAACATTTGATTTCTGTTTTTAAACAAGAAATCCAACGAGTATATTTAAAAATATTAGTATTAATGCTTTGCTGTTATTTATTGCATCTTCTCCAGAGGGGGACTAACAATAAGTCTATCAAATCTTAGAACAATAAGTTAGGTAACAGCCATGTTTGACTGAAGCTGATTTTAAGGGCTCTAATGGATGATTGCTGAGCTGGTTGGCACACCAGAGATAAGCAACTTGCAAGATGATTTGGGTGCAAAGATAGTTCGCTTTTTGTTGGGCTATCTCATCTTTTACGGCAGTAGTAGTTAACAATGAGTTAAACAAAGTTTATGGGGAATCAGCTACAGCTCGTTTTCAACCGTTTAATATTGAACTGCTGAATTCAGGCGCAGGTGGACAAGCAGTTTTGACGAGGACAGTCCGAGACGTCCCAGAGCAGTGATAACACCAGAAATGGTAGATAAAATCCACGAGATGATATTGGTTGATCATCGAATCTAGCTGCAAAACATTGCCAATGCCCTGAACATTTCTCGTAAAGTGGCTGAAAACGTTTTACACGAATATCTAATAAATATGAGCAAGTTTTCGACAAGATAGTTGTCACAACTGGTAATTTCGAATGAGAGTTTGACATTGTGACTGTCGGCGAAACTTGGATACATCCACCAGATACACAAGAGAACAAGGAACAGTCAAAGCAGTGGATTTCAAACGGAAAGGTAAAGACCATTTTGTCGGCCAACATGGTGATGGTAACGGTAATCTATGAAACAAACGCCTATTTTGATGACCTGGACAAGTTCTATTTTATGAAAGGTAATCAAAAATTGAACTAAATGCATACGTCTTAAAAGGAGATTGACAAAAGAGTCGTGTTTTCTTTGGTAGGCCGACTATTTTTCAGTCCAGCGAGTGAAATTGCTACGAAAGTGGAACTCGGAACAGAACTGTTTAATATACTAATTGTTGCAACTTGTTGTCTACTTACCGCGTGACACATTTGACTCTTGTTATATGTTGTACAATTGAATTTTTTTTTTTTTTTTTTTTTTTTTGGTATTTTTGTAGTATATACACCATATAATTTGCTATATATCGCGCATTATATAATTAGTTTATGTATATGCACAGATGTATTAAATGGGAGCATCGATGCTTAGATGTAATCGGTTGTTGTTGTTGTTGTTGTTGATGCTGTTGTTGCTTTTGCTGGCTGTTGTTGTGGTTGTTATTTGACAGCAACTAATGCTGATCCATGATCTGATTAAGATTAGATGTTTTTTTTATAGTAGTACTATGTCAGCTACACAGGTTCGAAGCACTTGTTAGATATTGTGTACTACAAGTAGGAGCTATAAATAGTTATGCAGTTGTCAAATTGATTGCTGGTTGCATGTCATGTACTGTATATTAAGTATTTGGGAGTCGCTGGTTGAGCATGCTACAAATTAATTTCTGCTTCGTATGTAGTAGTATGTTCTATGCAATCATCTCGCCTTCCTTCTAGTGAAGGCTCAAATAGGTCTTTCGCTTTAAATATCCGCTTCTTATTGGCGATGACAGGCCCGTCTCATTGCTGTGATGTCAAGTTGATGGGTGTATTAATGGGTGTATTTAATGTGTAAAGTAGTAGTTGTAGTAGATTTGATGTGTTCATGTTATAGTATAGTATAAAGTTTGCATTTGGGGGTTTTTTTTTTTTTTTGAAAAAAGAGACAGAGTTAAAGTTGAGACAGATTTCAGTTGACAGCGCTTTTTGCTTCAGTTTTGTTTGTTTGCTGCACAACACCAATTCAATGAAATGTTCAGCTAAGAAATGCAGTAAGTAAAAATTAACATAACCAACAAATAAATTCAACTCAACTCAACTGAAAAGAGAATATCGATAACTTTATAACACTAAACACCAATTTGCGCTCTCTCTCTCTGTCTTTTTTGCTTTTTTTGATTGTTGTTGTTATCTAATGTAATAAATTACGCTCTTGCATAACAACTACAAGTGTTGGTAAACGTTTTAAACTTCATTCGTTGCTTGTTCATGCAGCCTTTATTTTGAATATTATATCAATTTTGTTGTTTTTTTTTGATTGATGGTGTGTGCGTGTGTATTTTGTTGATTGATAGTGTGTGTGTGTGTGTGTGTGGATCGCATCAACACGGTACGGGGAGTAGGCGTGACGTGTGGGCAGTAAGCGGTTTTAAGCGTCGTTATTTAAATCAAAGAACAAACAAAGAAAAGATACAATTCGAAATCGTAACATTATAAATCATATATGTATGTCTAATAATTATGATTACTATATATAAATTGGTATATAAATAGTTAAAGCATTTTATTACATCAATAGATATAGATATATATATATATATATATATATAATATGTATATATACATATATACTACTATATATGTAAACTTTATACTCGTATAACGTGTGTTTGTTGCTTTTTGGCTACAATCTCTTTCCTGTTTTTCTCATTTGTTCGTTGCAATTACAATAACAATAATATCAATCGAAAGTAATACATGAAATACAAACTATAAAAGCATTAACAAATTACATTAGAAATATAGAAAACTTAGCATACGATAATAATACGGCATTAATTCAATTGTTCAATAGTTGGCCGTAAAAACTTAAAAACTTAAGAATAATAATAATAAATGTAACAACAAAGCTGCTCTTCTTTTTCTTTTGGTGGAGACTAGGCAAAAGTGTTGTTTGTGTCTGCTGATTGTGGAGTTGGGAAAACGGGCGGAGGGAAGTAGAAGTAGTAGTAGTAGTAGTTGATCTCTGGTATCAGCCATGTTGTCCTCACATATCCTTGCCATCCTCAAGCTCAAGCTCAAACTCAATCTCATTCTCATTGCCCTCATTCAGTTGCCCCAAACTGCCGCTAGTGGGCGTGGCAGGCAGTTGTTGCAGCTCAAAGGCGCTGCTGTTCGGAGCGGGGCCATTGGAGTGTGAGGAATGGTGGGGGGAGTGGTTGATTTTTGTTTGTTTGTTTGGAAGGAAACACGATGCATTGCATGATTAGGTAATGCCAGAGAGATAGTAAGATCAGCTCGATTAGCTGATTACAAATACGAGAATAGTTCAATAAGTCTTTACAAAACGATAGAAAAACCTAAATTATTTTTATTAATTTTTTTTTAATTTGCAATTACATTAGTTGTTTCTAAGTTGAGCTCATCGTTTGACGTAAGGATCTTTTAACTGATAGCCACTAATTTTATATTTTTAAATAGAAATGAGTCACAGGGAACTGAATCGCAGAATACGCTGTGTGCGGCGGCAATGAATTAAATGCCTATTTTATTAAATTTAACCATCGAAAATGCACAACTATAAAGCCAGACATTTTCCACTTTCTTTTTTTAGTAAGTGAGAGTGGGTTTTGTCTTTACATCTCTTGCTCTGTCTATTCAGCAGTTATCAAACGATCATTTTTTAAATATTGCACATATATGATTCCATATGCTGCCCAGAATATTGTGACCATCACCTTACTGACTGATTATTTAGTTACTAGACTGGAGAACCGTCTATAAATAAATTAACCTGACTGTTCCTAGGTCACCAAAATACAGTGATGAATCTATGTTTCAATAGAGACGATAACAATCCTTTAAAGTGGCCTCTAAATAGATCATAAGATTACATTTATTGTCGAGTGTCAGTCATCTTGCTGTTATGTGTTTTTATGACTACTTTTTAATTCTTAATTGAAATTAAGTATATATTTAATACATTTGTTGTTTCAACAATCTCTCGCACTTCAGTTTGTCGATTGTTTAGGATCATAACAATGTTCTTATCGATCCATCCTGCACTGATAGCCTCAATTGGCCATTCTAAGAGCTGCTTTTTCATTTGTGGATAAGCGACCACGAATATAATTCATTTTTTCCTATTCTAAAATGTTCTCAAATTATGACTAATATATCCCATGATCTTTTCTAGTGTTTTGCCTTTTTGAATAGACGTGTTAAATGACAGCACGAAACACACATTCTCTCATTATTACCAACTTATTGGCAATGCTTTTTTTAAAGTTGTTTATTGTCCATTTCAAACTTGAATTGCATTGCAGTTATGCTAAAAAAAATGTATTCTAAAGAAATCTAATATAAACTTCACTGCTTTTGTAAAGACTTTCTGAACAGCCGTCGTATATATGTGTGTAGGGGGAGTGGGATGTGGGAGGTACGGTAGCTATTAACTGGAATGGATACACGACATATGCATTGGGTTATACAAGACACGATGGGCGGGGCATGCGACACGTCAGCTACACAAACACAATACAAGTTCAACCAACAAACATATACAAAACCAAATTAAAAATATGAGAAAATCAAATTAAAATCAATTAAAATACAAACTTAAATTTAAAGGCAACAAAAAAAAAAGAAACACCAGAACTTAAAAATTACATTACAATACACGCTATACAAATACATAGTCGCATACTTTTGTCTATTAACACTAAGCAATACACATACACATACATACATACATACATACATATGTACAATATACACAGACAGACGGACGGACAAGACTCCACAATTAGACACAAGGAGTCTCATTCCGTCCCTCTTATTAGCTTCCATGACCCATGTCAATCAATTGCCTCTGGCTTGCCTACCTTCTGCGTCGCGGATTCGCCGACTGGCCGGGCAAATTGAAGCAGCCTCGTGGTATGACCATCCGGGCATTTCCCTTCGCTGGCCGAGAACCACCGACTGCCTGAAGACCCGCCAAGTGGGCTGCATAGCCCTCGCTTAGCACAGTGGCATTCGATTGCAATTTCTTGCTGACCTATATATATTAAATTTAACAGAGATTAACAGAGTTCAGAATTGATATTTAGATCATCATGTCGCCTTACCTTGCCAACAATAAAGATTTGTTCGTGTCGCATGCCCACATTGGTGTAGACACTAATATCTTTGCTGCTGCCGTAGGCGGCTGTAATTGAGATTCCGTGATTTTGCACCAGATTATTCAAATAGGCGGTCTTATGGCCCAGTGGATCGGTGGACAGGCCATCGGCGAATGAGATTAGGCCGTGTGGAAAATTATGCTGGCTAAGCCAGGAGACAACACGCTGTTGTTGCATATCTGGGCGTCCAGTGATATAGATAAGCAAATATCCAAGCTCCTGCCAATGGCGACAGACGTCGACGGCGCCGGCACGCACTTTTGGATCACGTCCGGTCACCGACATGGATGCCGTGAAGGAACCATCGATGCTGAATACAACACATTCGGTCAGTGGCGGCACAACAGCCATATAACAATCAACGGATGTGTGATCGCCACGGACAACCATCTTGACCGGATAAATGCCATATCCAATTGACAATTGATCGGGTATTATATATGAGATGCGTCCATTCTTGTCGGTCATTTCGGTGGTTAGGAATGTCCATTCACCCGCCGGCGGATCCTTCATAATATGCACATCCACCTTCTCGCCATGCAACGTTATCATATCCAATGGTCCATACATAAAACGTGCATTCAAACGCTGTTCACGTCCCTCCTGAACAATGACATCGTTGGCCCGATGATTGGCCGCCACATTCTTCAGCTTAACGGATGTACGCTTCTTGATCCACTTCTCACGCGGCTGGCCCGGATGGAACGAGGCGTTGTCCTTGTCATCGTTAGAACCAACAAAGGGTATGCCCTCAAATTTACCAATTTGTCGCAAAATAAAGGCAATCACATCGGGACTCTCCCAGTAGCTGGCATGGAACAGATGCGGCAGAGCGTGTGCAGGAAAATTGCTTAATCCCTCCGGGCAATAGAGTGCATAATCCAAGCGTTTGGTGCCCCACCATTTGTTCTGAACTGTATGAATGAATGCTGTTTAATCAAATGGGAACATATAGATAATTATATCATTGACTTACGCGAGTGTATAGTACTTAGCGAGACGTTCTCGATGAGACCGGAGATGGTACTCTGCATGGAGGCATCCGAGAGTCGTCTGCCGGCCAGCAGATTATTGCCATCATTGAAGTGCTGCGGATGCGATTGTATGACCTCCACTACATGACATAGACAGAGACAGAGCAACAAAGAGAGAGATATATATATAGTGTTACTGTAGTTCATGTGTAATTCAATAGTGACTGTAATTCATGGTATTGTACTTAACTTTGACTACATTAAAATGTAAATTACTTGTTGATTTAAAAACAAGCCAAAGAGTCAGGGCGGGAGCGGTAGTAAGAAAAGATATGCTACAGTCGAAACCCACTATATGAGACGACCCTCTACTTATTCTGTAAGACTCAAGACTATACCTTATTCCAGCCTCATTTCAAAATACTGGACTTTATGGGATTTCAAGCAATTGTTTTTCAATTAACGAACCTACATACCAAATTTGGTGTCTTTAGCTCTTATAGTCTCTGAGATCTAGGCGCTCATACAGACGGACGAACAGACGGACGAACAGACAGACGGACATTGCTATATCGAATCGGCTATTGATGCTGATCCTTAAACCTCTTACGCACATTTTGTTTTGACAAACATAATGTCTTTTTTAACGTGAAGGGTCTAAGCAACGTAATTCAAAGTCAATCAATCATGTTCTAAATTCTAGTTTTGTATACAAGTTTTGTTTGCTATGGTATTATTTTATACTAAGGATATTGTGATGTCTTACTAACTTTGGTGATCGGAATCGGAAATTCGTATTTTTTACATTAAGGGCATTTCAACAGGTAATTCTGATCATGATAACTGATTATTCAACAATCATAAACGTCAAATTTTGGTATCGGGTATCACGAAAAATGTAACGTACAAATAGTTTGATACATGATATTGATGGTTTTTTTTATAAACAACGAATATAGACTTTTCAAGTACTGCGAAAATATGAAGTAAGCTGTTTTAATACAAAATGTATCATGTATCATGTCTGATTTGTTTAAAAAAGGTATCATGTCATTCAGCAGGTACTGCATCAGAAATAAAGAAGTGATAACTGATTGAAATCCCTGCTGAATGTCCCCATTGTCTATATAATTTGTTTGTTTATTCATTTGATTTCCTAGCTCAGAAATATTGATCTGACATTAAACTGGACAGGCTACTGTGACGAAATGGACTTGTTTGTCAACTACTAGTGTAATTCTAGCATTGCTTGACTGTAATTATTAATGTTATTGGAACTTACATAAATGCAGGGGTTGTCCATTGCCCAACGGATATTTGGCATATCGCGGCACATTGACCGGCGCCAAAATGGAGAAACGTGCACTCAGCAATGGCTCCAGACGGGAGGCAATTGGATCGGTTGGATGGAACAAATTGTAAACCTGATGGCAATTGGGACGCACCAGGGCCGCCTTTGCATCATGCAATTTGCGGGCTGCCAACACAACGGACAACGGTGAGCCGAACATAAAGAAATCACTGACATCAAAGTCCAATTTGGTGGCCCTCGAGTCGCTGGATGAACTGGAACGACGGCGACGTGGTGATGGCGCAACCAGTAAACGTTTTGCATCCAGATCCGAGTCAATAAATCGCTCGTCATCGTCCATGCGAGACATGCGACTGCAATCGCCGCCAGCACCGATTAATCCATGTCCTGGCGCCTGATTCGATTGATTCGAGGTATTGGGCTGGCTGCCATTGGACCGGCAAAGTGCCTCGTAGGCCAACAGGGAGCCCATCGAGTCGCCCAGCATGACTATTTGACCGGAGAAGCCGTGACCCTCTTCCGATTTAAGGAACTCATGATATACAATATTGGCAGCAGCCACCGTCTTATTGACTGTCTCCTGGAATTCGGGTGATGCCACCGCCAGCAAGGGAATTGCTCCAATCGGTACATCCGCAATATTTGGTATATCCGCCGCCGATGGCGACGCATCAAATGAATATGGACTGAGGCTGGACAAGATGCCCAAAGCGTCGGTGCATATAGATGGGCACGGCACCATTTTAATGGTCATGTGCGTCAACAGACTGGGATAATGCTGACGCATAACGGCCTCGAATGAACCACGGAATGTGGTCACATCTGATTTCTTAGCGGTTAGTTCGCTGGCCGCATCCAAAACGCTGCCAGCGTGCACCACCATTATCAATATGGTGGTGGGGCAAGAAGGTGTGCTCGGCGATCCCGGCGGCGATGAGTCGTGACTGCGATCGATGCTCGCCGAGGAGCGCAATTGTCGCTTATTGCCACGTTCCGAGGCGACGCGCATCAGAAAGTCCTGATTGAATATGCTGTCCTCCTGCTTATGGCGTCCACTTGTACCACCGGCACCACCGCTGCCGCTGGAGCTGCCACCATGCGGCGGCGGACTGTCATCGCCCTCGCCCAGCAGCTCCAGGGAGCTCCACTTGGCCAGTGAGTTTGTCTCGTTTGTGTCTGCAAATGGCAAGAGATTAGTTTATTTATTTATTTACGTCAACTAAGAACAATAAAAATTACATTTTAAATTATCAATTTAAATTAATAAACGGGCATTTCCGAATAAAAGTCGAAACTAAAGACTTGAAATCAGAAATCGTAACGCTTATAATTTTTATAATATAAATTATAAAATAAATATTATTTGTTGATTTATATCAACAATTTTTATGGGATTTTTCAATATATATTTTCCCCCTCAAATGGGAGAGGAATGGTTCGATTCCCCCTTAAAACACACTGTAGTCTGTTTTTTGATAGGTCGATTCCCTTGAGAGATACATTTTGTTAAACATGGAGGCCAACAAAGAACAAATTCGATATATTTTACAATTTCTTTTTGATAAAGGTGAAAATGCAAGCAAACCGACTGAAATTGTGACAGATGTTTATGGTCCCAATACTGTCTCGGCTAATTATGCGCAATTTTGGTTTCGAACGTTTCGTTCTGGATATTTCGACACAAGGGCGTAGGCAGGGGGGGCAGAGGGGGGCCATTGCCCCCCCCCCCTACACATGTGAAATTTCATTATTTAGCTTCCAAAATCTGCATAAAATGGTTTTTAAAACATGAATTTATTAAAAGAAACAATTATCAAGAGTATTAATGACTGGATGTTGAATGCCTGGTGCTTAAAAGGAAGGCAAAGGGAGAAGATGAGGTTGAAAAACTGTGTTGGCCCCCCCTTACTGAAAAGCTGCCGACGCCCTTGTTTCGACACCTCACGCTGGTAGACTTGTTGTTGACAATTCTGATAAGATCTTGAAGTTTACTCAAGCAGACCGGCATGTTAGCAGCCGAAGCATCGCTCAAAAGCTTAAGATTGACCACAACAAACAGCTTTAAGCCATTTACAAAAAGCTAGATTAGGAAATAAGTTAGATGTACGGGTTCCTCACGAATTGTTTTAAAAAAATAACATAATGGATAGAATTTCCATCTCCGAATTCTTGGCCAAACGTAATATAATCGACCCATTTCTTCAACGGATGGTGACTAGTGATGAAAACTGGGACACATACGGCAATGTTGTAAGAAAACAATACTGGTCAAAACGCGGTGAATCAGCTCAAACGCTAGACAAACCAGGAATAACAGATAAGAAGGCTATGTTGTGCGTTTGGTAGGATTGGAAGTGAATCATCTACCAAGAGCTGCTTTCATATGACCAAACACTTAACTTGTACCTCTATTGCCAACAATTGAACCTTTTGAAGATTGCAATTGACCAGAAGGGACCAGAATTGGCCAATAGGAAAGGTATTGTGTACCATCAGGACAACGCAAGACCAAAAGCACATTAATAGTGACGCACACCAAAATAAGGCAGTTTGGATGGGAAGTTTTAAGGCATCCACCGTATAGTCCGTATCTAGCACCAAGCGATTATCATCTCTATTTGTCCTCACAGAATTTCTTTAACCACAAAATAATTAATTCAATTGAGAACTACGAAACTATATTGGTCGAGTTTTTTAACAGCAAGACTCAGAGCTTTTTTCAGTGTTGAATTTTAAAAAAATATCCTCAAAATGGCAACAAGTCATTGAATAAATTGAGACATATTTGACATAAATCTAACCACCCAAGTCGTAATAAATTAACTTTGAAAATAGCGTAAAAAAATAAATTTCTTTTTCCCCAAATTTAATTTAATATTATATTGTTAATTTTTGTTATATTATTTCATATGACTATTCTACAATTGTCTAAAATGAATCGATTTTAAATATTAAGTTTCATTTTGCAGATTTTCTTATTTTTTAACAAAAAAATCCAACAAAACTGAAGCAGATCGATAAGAATAAAAATAACTATTTTCAAAAAAAAAAAAAAAAACATGTTCTTTCGTGGTACATCAGGGTAGATCTGTAATCAGGTGGAAAATGCATTTTCACAGCCCTGATCAGAAATTTACCGAAGGTCGATGCAAAAGTAAAGCTTGAATTAGGGAGAGAAAGATACTGGTAGCAATTAAATGACAGATTTAATTGTAATTAGAGCATAAGTAAAAGATAGGAAAGAAAAGGAAAATAAGTTTATAGTCGCCCTAAAGGGAATATTTGAAGCTAAGACGTCCTAATAATGAACGAGAAGTTATATCACCAAAGATCAGCCTATGCAGTTCAGGAGGCAATAAAAGAGGACGACAATAGCTTACCCAGACAATCAAAGAACTCCTCATCTGAGTTGGATTTGGAGTCCACTTCCAGACGTTCCATGCGCCAGTTGGCAACCTGTGAAGAAAAACAAATTTGATTAATTGACATGCCTGAACTTATTATCGACATTTATATGATATCTCCCTCTACATATAGTATCTTTATAAGAACCGGAACTGAAGCTGAATCTGGAGTTGGTATTGAAACTGGAACGGACACTGAAACTTACATGTCGACGTGGCGCTGTCTTTGCATGCGGTTTTGTGGGCTGCTCAGGATCGGATTTGGTTCGGTTTCGGTTATCAGTTAACAGTTATCGTTTATCGATTAACGTTTTTCGATTTCGGTGTGAAGTGTGTTGTGATTATGGTTGAATTTGTTTTTTGTATGACAAGAGCAAATCAAAGATTATTTTTTTTGGGGTAAGAACACAGCTCAAAGAACGAGACACAAAAATAAAAAAAAAACACATAACACAATACGAAACCCTAATCAAATATTCAGTGGTGTCACAGAATTACCTTTCAATTAAATCAAAATGTATTTCCCGAACAATCAGCATTTTTCTTGAATTTTATATAATTATTAAACAATTCGATACAAATTAAAAATTGTAGAGTTCAAACTCGAACTGATAATTAAAAGAAAATGTTTATGCAGTTTTTTTACAATTAATTAACAGTTGACCATTGAAAGTCGTTTCAAAATAAATATTTTCCCAACCAAATACGGAACAAACAATTTGTGAGTGCTAACAATCTCATATTATGGCAGTTACGGACTTCGACAGCAAACAACAGAGTGCTTTGCTTTTTCAGAGAAAAATATATCTGAAAATGGCATCACTACTATTTACGTGACATCGAGATTCTGAACTTTGATTTGCCATCCAACCCAAACTAAATTTAATAGTAATTGCTGTGACACCAATGAATGAAATGGAAATAAATACATTAAGTTATAATATTAATCAGACTTGTTCTGCAAATCTCAAACAATCCAAAAGCATATTGTCAAATGTCAACATATTTATTGAAAGATTTGACCAAATTGGAAATATGTTTAATTAAATTAAATGCATTTTTAAATTATAAATTATATAAATAAACAAAAACATACAATAAATGTATTTTGTTAATATATAACAATAATTAAAAACTACATGTATTTATTTATTTAATCGAACATAAAATCTGATATTTCTGTAGCACCGACATATATATCGATTGCTTTTAAATTGTCATCCCTAGAGATTTGTGGAACACAGCTGAATAATTGGGCATAGAATTATAATAATAGGATTTCTTTAACAACTCAAATAAAGCTTTAAAAAACACTTCAATTCTTATGAATCGTAAGTTGTCAATTGACTGCGACTGTGAGGATTATTTAAGTGTAAAACCGAAGGACTTCTTATTCAAAATACAAATTCATCATTTATTTTAATCATTGTTTTAAAAAACTATTGTAGCAAATTTTTAAATAATGAGAATAAACCAACCGAACTGTGTGAGAAAGAGAAAGATATAGATACTCGCACTTACTCGCACTTTCGTACTTTGGTAATTTAAAAAAGTTGTATTTGCTTTCATTCGAAAGATATGCTTGAGTATTTACAAATACTACATTTGCTTGATTTGTATGTATATGCTCGAGTTCAAGTTATTTAATGAAGAAGTTGAAGAAGTTCTTTGTTTGATAAGAGATAAGATAATTAATGCATTTCTTTTAGCTTTCCTTGCTTCGTTTTCGAAGATGAAGCAACAATGGACAATGGACAATGACAAAGCACAACAAAGACAACAACATCAAAGTGAAGACAATGGACAGCAGCAGTAGCAGCGGCAGAAGGTGTAGGAGAAACCTTAATAGCAACAGCTTCGTCACTCACCTGCAAATCAAAACTATGCGCCGAACCCACCGGGGAATGAAGGGCGCCCTTCGACCCAAACTTTGCCTTGTTGCCCAACTGAATGCTTTGGGAACGCGAACGCTGATTGCTGCTATTTTGGGCGCCCAACTCAACGCCGGTGCCGACGCCATCATTTTCATCCTCATCATCATCATCGTCATCCTCCTCCTCCGAGCTGGCCTCGGCGCTAGGTGGTTGCTGGGTTACAATGGGTGGCACAGCCGGGGCAGACTTTTTGCGCTCGCCACCGCCCATGGGTGGTGCTGTGGTTGCACTGCTGCTCACATACGGCTCAGAGGTGCTTTCTGCTAAGTTGCGTATAAGTTGATGTTAAAACGAGATTGTAAATAAGATAGATAAGGCGATTAATTACCATCACTACACTCCTCGCCGCTGCCCATTTTCTTGGCCAGCGCCAATTGTGTTTGACGTTCCAGCTCGCGTATATCCTCGATGGTGAGGCCATGCCATTCATCCTGCCACGCCCAGGCCTGGCGATGGGCACGTAGCATTGTCTTACGCAACGCTACGTCGTGTATGAATTTCTCCAGCTTGGTTTGCATGCCCCAATAGCGAAACTCAACGCGACAGATCTTATAGGCGGTCATCAGGGACATATTACGTGACGTTGGCTGCTTTTTGCCCTTCACCTCACGCCAATATTCCTCCAGCCAGTCGTCGGCGAGCGGACCGCGTCCCGTCTTATCCGATACAAAATGCTTAGGATCCTCTTCCTTGACATAGTCGCCGCCCCACAACTGATCCTTGACTATATCAATAACATCTGTGTAAATGATAATTGCAGTTTTGTTAATTAAATTGTTTTTCAAAATAAACAACAACAATGTAATGCACTTACCCACAACGCGATTACGCAGATCACTTCCCGATAGCTGAAATACATTATCCTGATAGCCATTGTCCGGATGGTAATAAGTCTCAATGTCCAACGAGAACTTCTCCACAAAGGGGCAAGTGTAGCGAGTTCGTGTATAAGGATAGGCATTCCAGGCCTCTTCCTCAACGGTAAGCGCGCTCTTGGGCAGCAGACCTAAAATATATATATAATAATTCATTATTATTTTAACTTATTTACACTAGCTTTGCTTTAAATTATATTTAAATAAATTATCATTATCCTTGATGTGCGTTTTGCGAGAAATCGATGTGCACTCTGCATTTTGGAATTAGCTATTCCTAGCTTGCAATCTGTGACACTTAAGAAACTTAGAAAATAACAAGCCTGTCAGACGAGCACATGTGACCGTACGATACCCTGTGCAGGTCTATAAAACGTTTTTTGATTTAAATATATCGCTTCTGTCTGGCAACACTGGAAAGCGACTGCTACGCTACGCAGTAGCATTCAGCTTTTTATACAATGTGTACAACGGTGGCCAAAAGTATTTTGACAAAACTAAAGTTAAATAAATTCATAATTTGAACTAAATTCATGCATGATAAAAAATATAAGCGAAAAGTTTTTTGAAAATTTCTTTTTGCAGTCACTATTAGAATTGTTTAGAAAAACTTTTTGAATCAAAACATTTTTTTTTTAAACTCGAGGAAAAAAGTCGAAAAAGTAAATTTTCACATAAATTCCAAAATTTTAATGGTTGTTTAGTGGGTTAAGGAAAGTTTAGTATCATTCGAACGGCATTTAAATGTCCATTCCATTGATGGAAATGGATGCATGAATTTAGTTTAAATTATAAATTTATTTAACTTTAGTTTTGTCAAAATACTTCAGATTATGATATTTTAAATGGGCACAAAGTATAAAAAAGCATTCGGTTTCGTTATTATTACACTTCAAAAGATTAATTTCGGTTTTAAGTGATTTTGGTAATGGTTTTATTTACTCATCAAAACACTTTTGAAACTGTTTCCAAGATTTTTTTTTTAACTAATCCAACTTAAATTCAGTTTAACACCAATTGAAAGTGTCTACTGCCAAATTAAACTGTAATACATACATAAAGTTTTAGGAATGTAGTAAAATGACTTGCGGAAATTTATGATCAAATTATATTAAGACTAATTTCCAACTGGTTTGCAAAATTTCGATAATGTTAAAGGTTTCGCAAATTTTTTAAATGAGGTGCACAGCTCACATCAATCATCAATCAGCTATCATAAAATAGTGCTAGCTAAACGATTTGACATAATTTGTAAGCAATTATGTAGGCATTATCTTTCTAAGAAAACTTCAAGCAAAAAACTTTTGAAACATATTTCAAACAAATTCAACAGAAATTTACTTTGAATTGGCTTCAATTGTCGAATCTTAAAGTGACTGAATCATGCTCAGGTTTTTTAGTTTTAGGTTTAAAATTCTTATTTACGGAAATTAAAATTGAACGTCATTCGAAGTTTATGGATATGCAAATTGAGCATTATTTAAAGACATTTTTTAGACTAATCAAACTAAAACTCACTTTGAAATAGATTCAAATTAAGGAATCTTTAAGTTATCCAATAATGGATTAGTTTTCAATTAGTTTTATGCCAGAATCTGTTATTTACTTGTAAGAACATTAATCTTGATTCCAGGATTCTGAATAAAATAATTCAGCTGTATAATTTGCAGTATTTAAAGATATTAAACAAATTTTGAACAAGTTTGAAAAATTTCGAATATTTATTATGTAGGTAATCCAATATCTCATTCGCAGGCTTTTTATACAGGTTTTGTACTATTCTAAATCGATTCGATGCTAGTGTTTTTAATATAATCAACAAGTTTTCTATTGATATATTTGTTTACTCACTTTTGATCCAGCCCGGCAAATGGCTGCCCACATGATAGATCTTTTTCGTATACTGCCCATTACCGCCAGGTCCATCTTTATATGGTTCATTTATGATTATCTCAACGCCGCTGCCCTCACCATGACTCTCCTCGCGGCTCTTTTTCTGTATGGATTAAAGTTAAAAATAGAAAGAGATTAGTCTATTTCAGACAAATGTGGGAAATAGTTCTAGACATAAACAATTTGAATGTTGCAGAATTTCCCCTAGATTTGACCTCTTCATATACTAAAACTATTGCTAAATAAATAAAATGTTGAAGTTTTTAGCACGAAATGAACTGTTTTCTGAATTTATATTTATTTACTTAAATTTCTAGTTGAACGGAAGACATAAATCAAATCAAGGCAAGCAATAAATAAAATTCGTTTGGAGGCAAATTAACGATAATTCAAGAATTAGTACGTATGTATATATGTGTTTTCAAATATTATTACAATTTTCACTATGCAATAATATTATTTATTTACTCGATCTGATTTAACGCGATATTTACATATATTTTCTAGACATGCACCTCATTTTGGAAAGCTTTCGACTTGCATGGCGTAAAGGGGCTCACAAATTATTCAATTTGATTCATTGCAGTTTATAATTACAGTTATGCAACTAATTAACTAAGTTTAATAGTTAATTTCTATTGACTTTAGTAACTTTTAAGATTTGTATATAATGTGCTCTGATTAAAAATTGACAAAAAAGGGAATTAATGATCTTTTGATTTAGAAGCTCTAATTTATAAGCTTTATCTTGTAACGCTGAGAATCAACTCTGAATAAATAAATAAATAAAAATATATATGCATTTTAGGATATTTATTTAGTGCTTGAAAACTACTATTTTAAAAAAGTTTTCTAAAAATTTTAGATTGGAAATTATTTAAGATAACAATTTTCACAATATTTTTCATTACATTTTAAATGAGAGCTTGTAACAAAAAATAATATATTTATATATAGTCGTTCCTAGCTAATTTGAATATGTTTTGTTAAGGTATATAAATAAAAGATATCATATAAATACAATATATGTGAAACTATGTAATTGAGATAAATTTATATACGCGTCAAATAAACTGATGGTCACTGTAATTTATCCTAAATGTTATTTACTTTTCATACCATTTTTCAAATGAAACCTACATACAAAAACTTATTGTCAGAGGCTTCGATGCATTATTAAATTAAAGTTTCTTTACTAATTGTTCTTGCCAGAAGTATTAAATGTATATTTAGGATGTGTCTCAATGATTGAGCGTTGTTAAAAAATGATTGAAGATCAATTATCAATTGACGTCTGCAGAGGCATTTCTTACCTCATAAACTACACACTTTTTATGTATATTCATTGGGTCCTGAGTGTCAAATATTATTATTTTTTTTAAATTTTAAATTAACATTTCATTTGCCTATTACATACAAGTCCATTTAAGCTGTTCTATTAAATATTTATGTATTATATATTTCAGTGGTGTCCTAAATGTACTTTTCCTAGCACGCGTGGCCTAAGCTAAACATTCTGCTTCTGTTGCTAGTGTAAGACACTTCCTGTATTTTACAATTCGGCTATAGACTTCGTGTTTCGCCACATCACACACAAAACAAATATTTGATAGTGTACGAGTGGACAACACTCCTGTAATCCATTAAGAATCTTATTATTATATTTAGGGGCTATCAACTTACCGCTATCATGTACAGTTGCGCAATGCGATACTCCTCGACAGTGAGGGGCAGAGGTATGCGGTATTCCTTGATCAACATTTTGGACTGTCTATTAAATTGGTCAGCGTCTTTGGTGAATTACGGCGGGCTTTAGTTCAACTTTTCTCTCTCTCTCTCTCGCGCTCTCTTTCTCACACGCTCTCACTCTTTCTATCTATTTCTTACACTGAGGCAATCATCGATTGTTGTTGTTCTGGCTGATGTTGTTGCCGCTGCTGCTTCTGATGCGCATGGCTGAGGCGTCGCTGGCGTCTATGACCTGCAAATGTGGCAAGGTTGGATTAAATTTGGGTCTGACGTTAGGGGCAGAGACTGTGACAAGGGCTGAGACTTGGATTGAGGTTGTAGATGGAAATGGGAAGGAATAGAGAGGGGTTTTTAGTTGGGTGGCTTGGCTGTTGCTTGGCTTAGTTAGTTGCTATGGCTTCCGTGTAATGTGTGCTTCATGGAGCGAGCTCTAAAATGTAAATTACCGTTTCGTTTATTGATTCGCCAGGGGACAACAAGGCTGACAAACTGACTGTCAGACAGGCACTCAAGCTGTCAATTAGACACAACTACTACAACGAAGACAATAAGTACCAGAATGAAAATGAAAATGTCCGATAAGGTCGACTCGGCTTACATTTCTTAACAGGGAACAACGACAACAATAGTCAAAGCGAATTTGGTTTATCGTGCATAATTTTTGTTTTTACCTTGAACCGCTTTGCTAATTGGATTTATTGTTGACTGCTGACAACAGCAACTGGACAACAACAATAACGTCGCGACGTCGAGAATCTTATAGCTATTTTCTTCGCACTGAAATCAGCAATTGACCTTAGCAAGAGCGTAAGCGAGAGCGAAAATGAGTTTCTATTTCTCTCTCTATAGTACTTGATCCCCATATGTTTATCTATCGCATTGCAATCGATTCTACGAGTGACTGAAATAATCTGATCAGCATGATAATTCAAACACTCGACTACAACATGTTTACCAATGCATTTAATGGAGCATTTTAATTAAAGCGTTTTCCAAACAAGCCCAATAAAGATAAATACGACTAAACAAGCACTGCGATTTATTTGATGGCCTTTTTTTCTTCAAATTTACTGCTAAAAATGGGGCATTAATAGAGAATAACATTCACTAGAGTTGAGGGGTAATCGATGGTATTATCGACAGTAAAGATAGCTTTTATCTGACTTTTACTAGCAATGGTTTTTAACGAGAGTAATTAGTCTGCAAAGCTTTTTTACAATGACACGATGTATGATTAATTATTTTAAATTTATTAAATGGGCAAAAAAGGGTATTACGAATTTGTGCGAATGTACGTAACAGGCATAAGGCGGCATCTCCGACCCAATTAAGTATATTTATTCTTGATCTGCATTCATAGCCTGTCCGTCTGTCTGTTGGTCTGTCCGTCTGCCCGTCCCTCTGTATGAACGCGGCGATCTCAGCAACTATAAGAGCTAGACTTTCAATTTGGAATGTAGGTTCCTGAATATCATAGACAGGTCAAGTTAAATTTCAATTTGCGATATCTCACACTCAAATTTTAAAATAACACTGCCAAACTTAACACAGAGTTTAAGTTTTACAAACGCTGAGCAATTTGCTGCAAGTTTCATAAAGAAGATTTTAAGGAATTTACTTTAAATCCATTATATTCAATTTTTTGGGCAGAGCGAAAGCTAATAATATTTTCCAGCCCTATTGTTTAGAAGCTTTCGAGCACTGAAAACCCAAGCTGATGATTGTAATACAATAATTAATATGACTGATTGCCTATTCACATGTTTAACAATTTCGGCTTTAATTTAATTTAGCTAGAATACCTTGAAAAACGAAAAGTATGTTCATTCAAATATTAAAGGGTGGGGCAGAAGTAATCACCCTATAGGAAAAGGCTATAACTTTTCCATGTGGCCAAATGTCAATAAGGTTTTGACATTTGTAAAGTAAACAAACGCAGAATACAAAATCGACAAGCCATGAATCGGTTAACTCCGCAAGAACGCGGAATAATTGTTTCCATGTGCAATTTTTTGCACAAATTATGGCGTTTTCCAATAGGGTGATTATTACTTTTTGGAAAACATCGAATGAAAAAACATTTTACAGATTTTTAAAATCGTAACTTAGTGAACTCACATAAGAGTTAAGAGTTATCTAATCAGCTTTAATAAATTCTATATACATATATATATGGTTTTTATGTGGAAAGTTATGGTTCCTTTAATTCCTTGACTGACTGCAATGTCAAGCGAAGCGCATCCATTGAGGTCACGTTTTAAGCATTTGGGAATTATAAGCGTATGAGCAATTTATTGTGGCATTGGTGTCGCTCTTTATGCAACTCGTTTGTTGCAAAACTTTGAAAACTTTGTTATGGCTTCTGTTATGTTCGCATTTTCATAGAAAACGGAAAGAAAAAAAAACCGAGTAGAAATGCAAATATTTAGCTAGCAACAACGAACAGTATTTTCTTGGTTTATTTGATTTTCATCTTAGCGTCACTAGTGTAATTTATATTCAAAGCACCAGTCACAATTATGTGCACTTTTTAATATTTTTTATAGACTCAATCGAATAAACCCAATCAGTATTACTGATATAAAAGAAATTTTTAGTTAAATTTGCTCGAAACAGTAAAGAATATGTCTCAGTCGAGTAGACTCATTATAATAGATTATAAGAATTAAGGATTACTGTGACCTTCTTTGCATTTAAGTAGTACCATAAATTAAGCTTTTTGAAGTGTTGTCTAACTTAGGGAATGGGAAAAATGGTATCGTAATTCAGAGCAAAGTCGTAACTCGTATTTGCAGCTGACCTGTGAGAGTGGAAGCAGGTGTGCAACGTGTGTGTGTAACTGTTGTTTGATTAAACGTATACACATAAGTCGCACAGTAACCCCAACCTCAATCCCCAAACGTAACCCTAACTCCACCTTCTCGACCGACTTTGTCGTTTTAATCTTATCATTTTATCTGTGATAAATTGTTTATGTCGCTTGACAAAAAACGTTTTCTTTTTTTTTTTCTTTTATTTTTCTCATTGTATTTTTGCAGCTGCGTAGGTACTTGAGTATCTTGTGCTCATACGTAGATTCACAAACATACACCTACACCTACATATACACAGAATACATACACATACACAGAGCGAAAAAAATCATACTAAAATCAACATTGAATGACTTTGAATTAAGTATATGCGCTTCTTAATCTTCTTAAAAATTCGGAACCAAGTAACAAATAGCTTGTTAAAAGAAATAAGAATTTTTATTTAGGTATTATAACTCTAGATTTACTAGAAATGAGTACGAAAGTTCTTTATATAAGTACTGAACTTAGGTTCGAAACGGTTTTTCATTTTCGTAAAATTTTAAATCTCGCTTGCTTAGAATTCCCAAATAGTTCTTGTTTGTCTATCATGATAATAATTCAACGGGCACTGAAAAATTAAGAATATATTTAAGAGGATAATTTCTGTTGTCAGTTTACACTAACTAAAAGCTACACTGCGTAATACATACGTAACGTACTAATATCAAATGCATTTTATACTAACAAATTAAGACTACACGATTTTCATTTATCAGGTATTATCTTCTTAGCATTATTTTGTTCCCTTATTTAAAGAGATTAATAGACTGAGACCATGGCTGAATTGTACTTACTTAAATCAAGAATGAATGGCTTATGTCAAGTACGTTTAAAATTGAAAATACTAAATCACTACAAATTTAGTACTACATATTTAGAAAATCTTTATTGATTATAGAATTAAGTTATCCTTATCTAAGGAAGAAATCAAGTTTGAAATATGAGGTTTTCAGTACGAAACACTTGACTTTTTCGCTCTGTGTACTCGGGTGCATGCATGTCTGCAGGTATCTAGGGTATCTAGGGCTAACTACTTAATGGACATAGCCTTGCCCGGCAGCACTTTGTGGCTGCTCTGGCAATTGGAACTTAATTAATGACATTTCATGATTGACAATGTTGACTTGCCTTTGAGGCACTCACACATGAGACCTCCATAATATGTCACCGTACCCAGCACCCTATCCAAGCCTGTGCTGGATGTACGTATGCCCACTTAATAACAATACTGCAAGAGACACAAAAGCAGTAATCAATAATTATGGGAGGAAAACAATGCCAAATAGGGGGAAACAGAGACAAAGGTAGAGAGAGAGAGAGATAGAGATGATGGATAAAAAGAAGAACAAAAATATGTTACATGACATATTTTCATACAAATACACATATATATATATATATATATATATATATATATATATATATATATATATATATATATATATATAAATATTTATAGAAATTTTTGCACGTGTCACGCTAGTTACCTAAGATATTCACTTTAATTATGACATGATGACATTTGCTGAAAGCGACACTCATGCATTAGATAAAAGATAAATGATAACTATAAATAAACAGACGCTTAAAGAATTATGGAATGACTATATGAATGATATCAAAGGTGATAAAACGTATGAAATTATATTCCATTATTAATATAATCAATTCTGCTTTAAAGCTTTTAGGTGCTTTTAAAACGACAAGGGATATTTAATACTTAAGTTATATTAAACAGAAGACTCAACCTATTATTATTATTTATAAACTTTAAATAGATGATCGTGGAATCATTTTATTTCTTAATTTTTTCTAACATTATTTCACCAATCTACAAAGTATACATACATATGATTAGGATATTCTATTCCTATAACAAACAGTAGAACTGATTAAGTCTCAGGTTCTACTTTTAAAGGTCTAAATCATCAAGATTTCGTTTCGGTTCACAAACTGTTTTTAAGAATTGGTTCGAAAATTGATTCTATTTATTGTAAAACAATTGGTTTGTTTTTTCATTGATTTTGTTAACATACCTATACAATTCTGAACATAAAAATTGCTATATAAAAATTTAAATTTAGGATTACAATGTAATTATTTATTTTTTTAATTTTTTCAAAATCAAGACGAATTGATTAAATTGAGGTAGTTTTTTATACATTCCAAACCAAATCATTTTATTAAGTAAGTGTTCCACTTCGATTGCGAAGGGTAGATAATTTTAAAGATTCGTTTAGCTCCAAACCCCAAACCGATTCGGTTATTCGAACATCGGTTGAGATAAAGGTGTTCCATATATAATTTTACACCATATAGTGTATACAAATTGGCAATAATTTTATATACAACAATGGATGGTTTTTCAGCTATTTTAAACATGTACTTTGAACGTCTTACCTACTGATAATTATATCCGGATAGGAATGCAGACAAAAACAAGCCAAACAGTCGGGTTCCTGACCGTAATATACCCGCTCAAATTCACTCCCGATGTAATTCTTTATTTTTCCCATTTGTTGGCGAAGGGGGCGTGGCATCGTAATGACATTTTCTAGACACATCGACCCCAAGATACTCATCATGTGTGCCATATAGTGTTGCCAACACCTTTATAATTTTAAATGATGCACAATATGGCATTTAACGTCTGGATTTGTAGACGGTTTCGTTATTTAGTTTTTACTAAGTTGACTTGGCTAAACACTCGCTCTACTTCGCCATTTGAATAAACTTTACGGGTCACAAAAGGCTGTTACTTAATTTTATTAGCTTGGGCGAAAGGCATACATATGTGCACAGTTGAGAAAGTTATAACAGGGCATATCTATCCGCGAAAAGACTGACTTGGCAACACTGGTGCCAAATCTCAAACAACAAGCTATAAAACTGAATTTGTTATATACATTTTCTTGATTTATAGCCTGGGAGACAAAGTTCAAGCTTCTAGCTCTTACCATCTTTGAGATCCTTTTGTTCATACGGATGGACAGAGAGACCGACGAGCCGACGGACAGACGAACCGACCGACAATGCTGATCAAGAATATATATACTTTTTTATAAACTTAATATACCCCCGCAGGATATAAGAAAAGTCAGCATGCCTTGATTCGGGTCTTCAATTTTAATGTAGTCTTTTGATATTAAAGCAATAGCTGAAGGAACATTCTCTTCTAGTATCTGTAATGCTGATATTTGCACAAAAATCGCTAACCATTATTAATAAATTGCTAAAGACGTAAAAAGCAATGCCAACAGTAAGTTTATTCTCTAAAAATATGCATAGTTTGTATTTCTGCATTTGTTAGCAACGGTGTGAAAATTCCATCATTTGGTTTTATTTATCTGTCACATAGTGGCCATATGTCAGTTTAAGTTCCCACCCAGCGCTTATCTTATTGACTGTTTATCTAACACATACAAAGAGTTTATTGGCACGTTGAAATATCGGCCATTAGGTTAATAATTTTAAATTGTTATAATACTAGGTAGATAAACTACGAAATTGCTGCAAATTAAGAAGGCAATAAAATATGTTTGTTATGACCATATATGTACTCCACATTTAGGTGAAAGTAGACTACAGTTATATTACCATAGTTAAGATGGGCTGCAAATAAAAGTTGAGTAGAGTTGTTGTTGGAATATGTTACCAAAACTAACATGGTCACACTGTCCAGCTCTGTCTTGATTTATGTTTATCGATAACTTTCTTTCTTATTCTTTTGCGATTGTTAAAGAGGCTGGTTGTGCGTGCATAAAATAATAAGAATTAAATCAAAGTGAATTACAACACAAACTAAAACCGACTTTTTATTAAATAGAAAACAGTGAAATAACAATAGGTTATGGACCCAGACTCAACGCATACATTTTAAAAAAGATATAAAACAAAATAAAATAGCTCTTGTGAAATAAAATAGTTCTTGTGAAATTCACACATACACACACAGATCATCTTGTGAAATTCACACATACACACACAGATCATCTTGTGAAATTCACACATACACACACAGATCATCTTGTGAAATTCACACATACATTCATAGATCAAGCGAAAGAATACATACAATTAAATAATATGGAAAAAGTAAAGCATAATATAAAAGCGTTTGACGGACAAAAGTATGGTGTTTGGAAATTTCGAGTTAGAGCACTCCTGGAAGAACTTGATGTGCTAAAAGTAATTGACAACGATTTGCCGGACATAGTTGACGACGACTGGAAAAAGGCAGAGAGACGTGCAAAGAGCACGTTGATTCAATTTTTAAGCGACTCGTTTTTGAACTTCGCGACAAGCGACAAAACCGCGCGACAAATTTTTCAGAGCTTAGACGCCACTTATGAGCGTAAAAGTCTTGCATCGCAGTTGTCGCTTCGAAAGAAATTATTATCCCTAAAACTTAAAAGTGAGATGACACTTTCGAATCATTTCATAATATTTGATGAAATAATTAATGAATTATTGGCCTCAGGTGCCCGAATAGATGAGATGGATAAAGTATCGCATTTATTGCTGACTTTGCCATCTTCATACAACGGAGTAATAACAGCAATTGAAACGTTGGCGGAAGAAAATCTAACACTAGCATTTGTGAAAAACAGATTGTTAGATCACGAAATTAAAATTAGGAATGATTCAAGTGACACTAGCAAGAAAGTTATGAATGTAGTTAGTTACAACAGTGGGAAGAATGTTAGAAATGGACAGTATAAAAATAATTACAAGAGAGGAAATAATAATATTGGACGTAAGCAGTTTAAAGGAAAAAATAAAATTAATATTAAATGTCACCATTGTGGAAAAGAGGGACACATAAAGAAGGACTGCTACAGTTATAAACGTTTAAATTCCGATAAAAATAAAGAAAATGAAAAACAAGCACAAGTCGCCACAACCCAGCCCGGATTCGCATTTATGCTTAAACGCACCGATAAGAATCTGACACATTCCAATAAGAATGTCAGCTTCATATTGGACTCTGGTGCAAGTGATCATATTGTGAATGACAAAAATCTGTTTATGGATTCAGTCCAATTGGAGCCTCCTATTAAGATTGCGGTGGCAAAGCAAGGAGAATTCATATATGCAACGAAGCGAGGAATTGTTCGTCTGCATAATGGAAACCAAATAACTCTGGAAGATGTTCTCTATTGCCAAGAAGTTCCCGACAATTTAATTTCGGTGAAGCGACTGCAAGAGGCTGGTATGACAGTTGAGTTTAACCAAAATGGAACGAAAATATCCAAAAATGGTTTGATGGTTGCTGAGAATACTGGTATGTATAATATACCTATTATTAAATTCACAGCTTTTACATTAAATATGCAAAATAAAAATATTAATCAATTATGGCATGAGAGGCTAGGTCATATAAGTCGAGGGAAAATGTTAGATATAAAAAGGAAAAATTTCTTTAATGATAATAAACTACTAGACAAAGTTCAACCTGTTAATGAAATATGTGAAGCTTGTCTTAATGGAAAGCAAGCTAGATTACCTTTTTCAAAACAAAAAAATAAAGATTATATTAAAAGAGCACTCTTTGTAATACATTCAGATGTTTGTGGCCCCATAACACCTACTTCAATTGATGACAAAAATTATTATGTAATTTTTGTGGATCAATTTACACACTATTGTGTAACTTATTTAATAAAGCATAAGTCTGATGTATTTAACATGTTTAAAGATTTTGTAGCAAAAAGTGAGGCGCATTTTAACTTAAAGGTAGTAAATTTATATATAGACAATGGAAGGGAATATTTGTCAACTGATATGAGAGAATACTGTGTCCAGAGAGGTATTAGTTACCATTTAACTGTACCATATACACCGCAGTTAAATGGAGTTTCGGAGAGGATGATAAGAACACTCACCGAAAAAGCGCGTGCTATGGTAAATGGTGCCAAACTAGATAAAACCTTCTGGGGCGAAGCTGTGTTAACAGCCACATATATTACCAACAGAATTCCAAGTAGAGCACTTGGTAATTGCACAAAAACACCATATGAGATGTGGCATGATAGAAAGCCATATTTAAAACATCTAAGAATATTTGGGTCAACAGCTTATGTTCATAATAAAAATAGAAAGAGGAAATTTGATGAAAAATCATTTAAAACCATACTTGTTGGTTATGAACCAAATGGTTTTAAATTATGGGATTCAAGTAATGAAAAATTTATTGTTGCAAGAGATGTAATAATAGATGAATCAAATATGGTCAATTCTAGAGCTGTTGTAAAGGATCTGGAATTCCTGAATGAGAGTAAGGAAAGTGATCAATTTAATTGCCTGAATGAGAGTAAGGAAAATGAACATAATGAAATCCTGAATGAGAGTAAGGAAAATGATGAATCTGATAAATTAAATTTCCCGAATGATAGTAAGGAAAATGACCAAACAGATGTCCTGAATGAGAGTAAGGATGATGATCACGTAGAACTTCTGAATGACAGTAAGGAGAAATTCAACGAAATAAACCGGAATGAGAGTACGGTCACCAGACAAAAACAGCAAAGTCCTCTTAATACTAATGAAAATGAAAGTAATGAACAACTCATTGAAGTTACGACTAGACGAAGTAACAGATTGAAAAACTTACCAAAGTTTTCTTATAATGAAGATGACACAGATCTTAATAATTATGTATTAAATGCTTGCACCATTCTGAATGATGTTCCTAGTTCCTTCGAAGAAATACAGAGTAGAAGTGATAGGCGTTCTTGGGAAGAAGCTATCAAAGTAGAACTAAATGCCCATGAATTAAATAATACTTGGTGTATTGTTAAAAGGCCTGAAAACAAAAATATTGTTGACAGCAAATGGGTGTTTACTTTAAAATTCGATGAATTGGGAAACCCTGTAAAATATAAGGCAAGATTAGTTGCACGTGGGTTTACCCAAAAATATCAAATTGATTATGAAGAAACATTTGCACCAGTTGCGCGAATTTCCAGTTTTCGCTTCATAATGTCGATATCAAATCAATATGGTTTCAAAGTACATCATATGGATGTCAAAACTGCCTTCCTGAATGGGACATTAAAAGAAGAAATTTACATGAAAATTCCTGAAGGAGTGTCATGTAGTGAAGACAAAGTATGTAAATTAAATAAAGCAATTTACGGACTTAAACAAGCAGCGAGATGCTGGTTTGAAGTGTTCGAAAAAGCATTAAAAGAATGTGGATTTGTAAATTCACCTGTTGACCGCTGTATATATATTCTTGATAAAAACGATATTAAGAAGAACATATATGTACTACTATATGTAGATGACTTGGTGATAGCTACTTCAGATTTAGAAAGAATGAATAGTTTTAAAATGTATTTAATGGAAAAATTCAGAATGACTGATATGGACCAAATTAAGTATTTTATTGGAATGAGGATAGAGATCTGTGAAGATAAAATATATTTAAGTCAATCTGCATATATAAAAAAGGTTTTAAGTAAATTTAAAATGGAGGATTGTAAAGCAGTCAGTACACCGCTCCCAACTAAACTTAATTATGAACTATTGAACTCTGAAGAAAAATATGATGCACCTTGTCGAAATTTAATTGGTTGTTTAATGTACATTATGTTATGTACACGACCAGACATTACTACTGCAGTCAATATTTTAAGTCGCTACACTAATAAAAATAACGCCGAATTATGGCAATGTTTAAAAAGGATTCTAAGATACCTTAAAGGAACTATTGAAATGAAATTAGTTTTCAAGAAAAATACAAATTATGAAAATATATTTACAGGCTATGTTGACTCTGATTGGGGTGGGAATGAAAATGATAGAAAGAGTACCACAGGTTATATATTTAAAATGTTTAACTCCAACTTAATATGTTGGAATACAAAAAGGCAAGTTTCAGTAGCTGCTTCATCAACTGAAGCAGAATATATGGCTTTGTTCGAAGCTGTTAGAGAAGCCTTATGGCTAAAGTCTCTTTTAGAAAGTGTTAATATACAACTTGAAAAACCTATAAAAATATTCGAAGATAATCAAGGTTGCATAAGCATTGCTAGTAATCCCTCATGCCATAAAAGATCTAAGCATATTGATATAAAATACCACTTTTCTAGAGAACAGGTCGAGAATAATATTGTTTCTATTGAGTATATACCCACAGAAAATCAACTCGCTGACATCCTTACCAAACCGTTGCCAACAGGAAGATTCATCGCCCTAAGAAGCCAAATGGGCTTACTATGAATTTTGTTTATTAATTTAATTAAAATAATTTTGAAAATATGAAATAATCTGAAACGTTAAGAAATTTAAATGAAGTCCTATGTTTTTAATTTAACCTAACATAAATGACTGATAATGAAATATGATATATTACCAAAAATTAATTTATAATTTACATGAAGTAAAACATTTTTAAGTTAAGAAATCATATATATTAAGAATGATCTGATTGGGTTTTTCTGGGTTTTCCCCAATCCACGCAGCGAATGCTGGATCATTATATTGTAACTCCCCAGAATGCACACCAGCATATTATAAACTAATGAATATTTGAAATGTTAATTTTGAGGGGGCGTGTTGGAATATGTTACCAAAACTAACATGGTCACACTGTCCAGCTCTGTCTTGATTTATGTTTATCGATAACTTTCTTTCTTATTCTTTTGCGATTGTTAAAGAGGCTGGTTGTGCGTGCATAAAATAATAAGAATTAAATCAAAGTGAATTACAACACAAACTAAAACCGACTTTTTATTAAATAGAAAACAGTGAAATAACAATAGTTGTATTGTATTATTTCGTTCATGTTGTGTAGCTAGAGCAATTAAATTTGATACGAATATTCTACTGAATAGTACTTTAATAGTATGCATGAAGATCAATTTTGTTACCGCCCGAAACTAAACACGAAACATAAATTAAATTATAAGAACAAATTTAAAGCTAGCATCCTGTAATTTGACACATATGATATCCCGAAAATTTCATCATGTTCGGATAATAAACTTGAAAGCTACTCAAGAAACAATTGTACGAAGAAAGAAGAAGAGAACACTGACGTTTTAATATACAAATCATAAAGCGTATTTATTTGCCTGTGCACAAGTTTTCACAGAAGAAGTACATGGTCACTCAGAGTCAGGTTCTCTCGACTGTAGCCTTTACTACTAGTTATGCTTTTAAATATAAAAAACAAAAATAAAAATAAAGCACAGACAAGACGTGAGACCAAATCGTTTAATTTATAAACATTTGTCATATATTTAAAATGATTAGCATAAAGAACATTTGTTGTACCTTGTTAGTTTTTAAAGCATGTCGATTGAATAAATTGGCCGGTCTCATCAATGAACGAATAAGAAACTGATCAAATGACTTATTTAGTTCACGACTTCAAAATTAACGATTAAGCTTGTTCAGCAAATTGAACTAAAAATCCCAACTCTACTGTTTAGATAAAAGTAAAACGAGCCCAGTAGATAGTATTGAATAAAAAAACAAGCCGTAGAGTCAGGGAGGGAGCGATATTCCACATTCAAGGCCGACTATGAGAGACCCTCTACTTACTTCGTCAAACTCTCGATTATTCCTATGACAGCCATATGCTATAGTAGTCTGATCTTAAACATATTTATATATATTTATATATGTTTGATTTTGGTCCGGATATCTTGGAAAACGAATAATTAAATATGATAGTACTTTGAATAAAAAAGCGGTGCCACGTCCACTATTTCCAGTCCCATTCTCTATTGATAATAAAGGCCCAATGCAAAAAACTCGATCCAAATATCTTGTTTAGTTCTTGAGGTTTTCAATAATTTCCTTAAATGGGCAAATACCTTACACTGCGTTGTAAATTCAGTGTTCTCTTCTACTTCCTTTAGCCCGACACTGCGTAATATTTTATTTTAAATAACTTCCGAGTTTATTATTCGATCGCTATTAAAGGATGAAGATCAATTGGGACCCTGACGTGGAACAAGCGTCAGGACGCCAAAATTTTGGACTTTAGCTTTAATAATTCTCGTTTTATGCGACTTCAAAGCTTTTGTTTTCGATTTACGGGGCGGAAGGGGCGTGCCAAAATTTTAACATCAATTGTTTCTGCTTAGCCCATAGACGGACCAACATACCAAATTTGATGTCTCTAGCTCTTATAGTCACTGAGATATAGGCGCTCATACAGACGGACGGACATGGCTACATCGAATCGACTGTTGATGCTGATCAATAATACATACATATGTATACTTTATGGGGTCTGCCAGAATTCCTGAGACCTGTTACGCACATTTTACTTATTTTGACGAACTAAATAGACCCATATACTTTTTAGAGTTAAGAGGTTTAAAAACCCCATACATGAAATGAGTCTAGAGATACTCCGATAGATTGTAAATATGCTATGCCAAGTAAACTATTTGATAAATAAGAAATATTAACATATATTTGCAAATAGAAAAAGCTTTTTTTTTCTTTACTTTACAACACTTGCTTGTGGTTTTTAGAAAAAGTTCTTAAATTAAATAATGAGATTCCTTGGGTTTAACTATTTTTTGCCAAATAATATTAAATACATATGTGAAAATTTTTGTCTGTCAAAACCATTACTTGGCTTACTGTACTTAATCTAAAGATACCGAAGTCATTTTACTGCAATGTATAAATATGTACATACATACATACATATGTACATACTACATCACATAATTTGTCACATTGTATGTGAAGCTCTTAAGTGAAATCAAATTTTTGCTAATTTATCTTGACTGTATATTATAGTAAATATGAAGATGGATGTACTCGTTGTAAACAAAAACAAAAATAAATAAATAAATAAACACAAATGTACATAAGTATGTATGTACATATTATGTATGTATGTGTATAAATCTGTGCACTTTGCACGTAACATGAATGCGGGTCGTGTTTATTGCCTGTCTGTCATTTTACAGTTTGTTTTATGACGATCAACCGTGTGTCAAGGGGTTGGGCCTGTGACGGGAAAGGGGAATACAAATGGACACAGCAGCAGCATCAGAAAACTGAAACTTTTGAGTAGTGTGTGTGAGTGTGAAAAAAAGTTTGCATAGTAACGGTAATATGGACAACAACAACAACAATAGCAATGCACGTAATGCGCTTAATAGGCACAGAAACAACGACATATGAAGAAGAAAAGACAGCATCAGCCACCAGTGTTGCCAGAACAGCTTTTTTCCAGTCACAACTGGATGGATGGATATATAATTAAAAATATATACACAAAATAAAAATAAGCATGACAAGAATATCAAATTTTTCTATTCGTTACTCGTTGAGTAAAGGAGTGTACTGCATTCGTTGCAGGAAGATTGGAGCATCTGCAACCCCAGAAGCTGTAGATCCGCATCAACAGTCAAGTCGTCCTGTCTGTCCGTCTGTTCTTCACTATGCACAACTCGAACTCAGATACTGTAAGAGCTAGAGCAACCAAATTTGGCATGCAGACTTCTTTGATTGTGGAGCAGATCAAGTTTGTCTCACATTTTGGTCACGCTGCTTTTTGCACCCGCAATTCAATAAAAACGTTTAAGATTTAAACTTATAGAGCTTAAAACTGGTAATTTGATAAACAGGCGTATAATATTCCGACGTACTCGCCCACAGTTTCAAAGATAGAACGCACTTTTTGATGCTAAACGTTGGTCTTTATTATTATAAATTATTCCAATTAATTGCATCAATATCTGATAAACATAACGATAGTTATGACTGGTTTAAGTTTTTAAGTAACGCCAATACCTAAAAGTATGCAGTACTTTTTATATACAGGGGTGTTCCACAAACCTCTAGAGTTTTTGCCGACAATTGCTTTTGAAAAGAACTGAAATGTTTCTGAAATGTTAGAGATTTCATTTTTCGGACATATTTTAGAACTGACGACAGAAGACAGTTAAGACCACCTGACTGACAAAGAATCGAATGTTAAAGCGACGACTCGGTTTCACCAGCATAACTTCTTTCTTACACTCCATTCAATACGAGCTTACATTTGATCAAATGTTGGAGGAAATGTTGAGAGATTCGAAAACAATAAAAAACGGTTTCAGAAACATCGACAATTGCTTTCGAGTTGCTTTCCAATTTGCTAGAGTTTTGCAGAACACCTCTGATAATAGCGTTCTTACTAATTTGCAAAAATGTTTATTATACAATTTAGCGATTTTCCCTTCTTCTTTATTTCCACTTACAGGTTGGCAGCACTGACAGCAACTAACAACAAAAACAGCTGGTGCTCTGCTTAATTCGTGTCGCTTCTTTAGTATGAGTATGTTATTGTTTGCACGCTTTGCTGCTTGATGAATAAATTGCCACAGTAATTGCACACAAACAAATGTAAGAGAAGAAAAAAACAAAAACAAATGAAAGAAAAAGAAAACCCAAAAAGCACAAACGGTAATAAATGCCGCGCTGCCGCTGTCAACGTCGCTGCCTGGTGCTGACCATTCAAGCAGAAGTAATTGAACGTGAAAGCCCCGGAAGCGACGAGGAGAAAGAGACAAAAAAAAAATAGTATGAGTATACGATAGTGTGAGTAATTCACAAAATAAACCAAAAAAAAAAAGTATGAACGAGAAGACAACAGTGAATATACAAACATACTGGTATTTGTGATCACTAGAAGCTTTCTGCGAGGCGAAGACGCAAACCAGGGCTGAAGTAAGTGCAAGGGCTAAACAAGCTGAGAAGCAGCAGCAAAAAGAGGGCACAACTGCAAACACACACACACACTCACAATCAAATACAACTGCGAAGGTGAGTGTTATTATTTGTAGGGGTCGAGAGCTCGCTCTCTGTGCACACCTGTGGCGCGCTTTATGTTTATTAATAATTTATAAATAAAGCAGCAACAGCAGCCAACAACAACTATAAATTACCAAATTCAAGCCAATGCGCGCGCACTTTGTACGCAGTCTTTTTTTAAGTATTTTAGCCCTAGGCTCAAATCAGTCAACCACAACAACAATAAAAAAAAATGTAAAAACAGAAAAAAAATCACGGATACAAGAGAATATTTCAACGTTACAAGTGGGAGCCGCAGACAACAACAACAACAACGAAAAACACTGCGTCGTTTTGGGAGCTCAAATCACACGCACAAAAAGTTTCTGAGGGAAAAATGTGGCCTAGTCACGCAAGGAAAATTTAATTTGGGTAGAAACTTAAAATGCCAAAATGCAGCTGAAAATATTCTTATCACACACACACACATAAACACTCATATGTGTAATACACATACGCATATATTACAAGTGTATTAGTGCAGCATGTAGTTGTTGTTGCTTCCATGGGATAGAAACCTTGGGAGCTGGAGAGAGCAAAGCTCTAGCCCAGGCTCTGAGCTTACGCATTTACGTTTACGCACACACACACACACAAACGAACACACAAACCAATTGCACACAAGCACAGAATGCCGTTATCCTTACTCTGTTTTGCGCATTTGTCAATTTTCTTGCAACAATTTCGCTGCCAACAACAAAACAAACATCATACTTCTGTATGTATGTGTATATGGATGTATGAAGAAAACTCACATATCTATTCCCAGCAGCTGTGCACGATTAATAACAATAACAAAAACAACAACAATAACAAAAAAAGAAAACAATTTTTTCTGCGATTTTCCGCTTTTTATTAAAAACTATTTTTTTTTTCTATTGAACGCTTTGCTCAGTAAACATACACACACGCGAGAAGAAAATTTGTTGTTAAATTTTCTTGCCTTTTCTTGCTAATGCTGCTGCTTCTGCTTTTTGCAATCAGAAGACGGACACACAGAACGACAGCGTAGGCGTAGCGAGCGACGGCTGCAACGACCGACACACGTCCGCGTTCGCTTTTGAACTGAAAACGAAAACGAAACAGAGACAGCAAAGAAGCAGCAGCTGAAGCGCCAACAAACTGAATTACTGCAGAGAGAGAAAGAGAGAGCTCTCATGGGACATTCCAGCAAACGGCTGCCAAATAAAAAGGCGAGTGCAAAAATTCTATGTGTGTTTGTATTAAAAAAACATGTCGCAGAGTTTAAAATGACAAACGGCAGCTTTAAATTAAAATTAGCTTATTTTGTAATATATTTAAGAGCGATAAGTTTTTATACGTTTCTTTAAATTGACGAATTATTTTTTGCATTAAAACGCATTAAAAAAGTGTTTTTAAAAGCTGCATAAGTGAACTCGTCCAAAATCAAATAATTATCTTCCTAAAATCAATTAACATTATTATTTAAATTTACGACTAAGATTCGAACAGAAGATAGCACTCATATAATTTATAGTTAAACATATGATTATATATAAACAATAAACATATATAATTTATAATATAACATATAATTATAAAATCTAAATATATATAAAATTACTTTATTAGTTCAAAAATAATAGCAGAAAAAAAACATTAAAATCTGCTCAATGTGAAATTTGTAATTCGATTAAGCGTGATCCGAAATGACAAGATATAACAGACTAATGTTTCGTGGAATGCCCCTACAGTTTTGATCAGCCTACCAAAAGCGCGCGAGAAAGCGCCAAAGCGCATACAAATAAAAGCTCTCAATCTCACTTGTGGCTGAGCCGTAGGCAACGGAAATTTACAAAAGGGATTTTTAGCAAATTAAATTTCGCAATTACATTGCATTTACAGGCGGAACAACGTATGTACCTCAGGTGTCTATGTCGACGTCCTTGTGCGCCGAGAGAAAGAGCAAAGCGTTGCGTTTGGTGTTCCTGTTGTCGTCAATATTTTTAAAGGGGGCAGCTGATGACTCTGGGAGGCTGACTGACGTAAAGGTCACAATGGGCTTACAAGCACCCCACATATATGTATGTACATATGTGTGTGTGTGCAATATTTGGACCTAACTGACTGAATGATAAATTAGTTCGATTGCATTCTGTCTTAGCCATGAAATGATAACGGCACCCCTATCAAAACAAACAAAGCTAAATATTCGTGACGTTGTTGCGCAAACAAACAAACAAACAAGAACGCATACTCTTGTTTACTCTTGTCACTGTGGCCTGTAATCTATCGTAGCTTTGTAGCCTTCGTCTCGCTTCTTCTTTTCCTCTGTTTAGGAGTTCAACTTTGACATTTACAAAAGGCAAACATACATGGCGCATGCTCCTCAACTCCAGGAGTACGTGCGCACACACAAACAAATTGGTATATGTGTTTTTTATATACATGTATGCATACATACAAAGGCCAAAACAACAGCTGTGCATCTGATGACGCCAAGTGCAAGACGCGCCACATTTCAAAAGCGATAAGAATATGTCGATATATGGAAGTGTCCATCGATAGGTTGCAGCTTTTAAAAATGTTTATAAAATGTCGATATATACCAGTGGTGCCAACTCATCCTAATTGCGGACAGATCTATCAATTTAAAACCGCGTACTGCAAATTTCATCAGCGATCGGATTATAAACTCGAAAGTTATTCAGAAAAACCATTTCAGTCGTATCGGGCCAAAGGAAGAAGAAGATAACACTGACGTTACAACGTGCAAAGCTTGCAAAGTGATTGTTTGTGTGTGTATGAGTTTTACAAATTAAGTACAGGGTATTTTATAGTCGGCTTCGACTGTAGCCTACTATCGCACGAGCTCCGACTCACCGGCTTGTTCAAGATGTATTTTCCGGAATTTTTATCAAACATTCTCTATCCGAAAATCTGTTATTTTTAGTTTTGTGATATATTTCGTATACAAACTATATAAAAAATAATACATTAGTATGTAAAATAAGCTATCAATTTTTATTAAAATTATAAATAATTTAGAATTTTAAGGAGGGTCCCGTTTTCTGCCACTTTTTTATTATTATTGTTTTTTTTTTCAATTTCTGTCTATCTTCTTTTTCTTGTCGATAGTTGGCAGCACTGAATAAATACGTTTATATCGATAAGTAAACCTTTTTAAACAGGCGCGCGCAAAATCAAAATGTGCGATTAGCACTTTATCTTTTGTCAAGCAAATCCTAAAAGTTGGAATTTGATTGTTATTATTGATTGTGTTTATTGCGGTTGTGTATTTTGTATTGTCTTTTACATAATGACAAAATTTGGTTAAGATTGGTTCACTATATCATATCAGGAACGATCGACTCAAAACTTTTATAAAAGAAACCGCTGTTGTTTTTTTTATGAGATATTTCTACCCTACTCACAGATTGTGTATTTGGAATTGTCTTTTAAATAACGACAATAGGAAAACTCGGTCGAAAATTAAAGTTTAGTATGAGCTTTTTTTCATGTCCTGCACGATTTCCCAATCAAACTCATAGATTGCATAGTGTTGTTGTGTGATTAAGTTTGGTTAAGATCTGACTACCATATTATATAGCTGTCTTAGGAACGATCAGTTGAAAAAAGTATATAATCCTTGGCATGCCAAATATAACCTATTGTATGATTTTTATACATGTATGTATTTACAAGTAGGATAATCTGCTATTCGGCTTGTTTTTTATCTTTTCTTTTTGGTAAGTTCGATATATAATAGACAGTTAATTTATAGAAAATTATAGCATGTTTATTTTTTTGGGAATTTTATACAACTACTTTTTTTTTTGAATTCGAGTTAACGCTTATTAGTTGGGGTCGTGTTTGTTGACTTAGTTACGCTGGTGCTGGTGGAGGTGGATGCCGTGATAGTTGATCTGTCGCTGAGCGGAGGCGCGCTTGCCGAAGGGACTCTTCTCGTTGACCTCAAGGATGTAATCGCCCTGGAGATCGTAATCCGCATCGATGCCCATGTAGGCACGCTTGCCGAATCCATTCTTCTCCTTGTACTGCTTGAGGGAGTTGGCAACAACGGCGGGGAAGTTGCGCTCGCCACCTGGACGCACAGTCTCGGCGAAATAACGTGTGGCACGCATCGTTGCCTCAATGACGTTATCGGCACCGGGAACCGACTTGGTGACACCGTTGGGATAGAAATCAACATCGCCGCAACGGACTGGAGTGCCCATGGCCAAGCTGGATGTGTGAATAACGTCGACAAAGTCAGCATCGCCGCGGGCCAAACCAACAAGGGTATCGGAGTACTTGGTCAACATCTTGGCGGGGTCCAGACCGGAAATGCGGCGCAGCTTGTTGCCAGTGTGCTGGGTGAATTCCTGGCCAGCGGCACCAGCAACATGAGCAGCAATACCCTGTCCAATCAAGTGGATAATCTCACGTGGCACACCCTTGTTGGTCAGATCCACCAGAGTGTGACCGATCATGGCACCGGTGTTGGCCACATCGAGCATAGCGTAACGCTTGAAGCTGGTGAATGTGTTGCCCAAGTCAATAATCTGCAGCGGAATGAGAGATGATTGGTTTAAGTATGATCAAGTATTTCAAATAATCAGCTTACGATCAAATTGCCGGCAGTAGTCTTAGCCGATTTCCATTCCTCGCCAGTTTCCTCGCTGGATGTGGACTCGTAATCCTTGTTACGCAGCTGGCGAACGTTCTGGGAGTTCTTCTGCTGGTTCTGGACATTGTAACGCTGCAGATAAGAGTCTTCCAATTGGCGCATGGCCTTCTGGACGGCGGGTCTGTTCTGGGGCAGGCCAGTCATCAAAATGGTAACCTCATCCTCACCAAAACCGGGCAGAGCTGTTGCCTTCTCCACATAGTTGTTCAGTTTGGCCTCGACACGATCACCGTTGGACTTGACAATCCAAACGGGAATGTTACTGGCACTTGGCACAAAGTTGGGCGTCAGATCCTTGTTGATGTTCGCAATGTGATCTATGTGGGAAAATGGCAGTCAGTTAACTGAACTGAACTGCAACTGCAATTGCAGTTGACGCTAAAGCTAAAGCACTCACAGAGTTTCTCCATCAATTTGGCACCCTTGTCCAGGGGCATATTCTCCAGGCGCTCGAACGAGATGTCTTCCAGGGAAGGCACATTCTCCAATTCGGAGACACTCAGCCAATTGCTTGGCTTCAGTTCGTCCTTTGAGGCACAAGCGGCCGCAACCAGGCACGCCAACAGGCAAAGTCTCAGGCTCATTATGCAGATAGTTTGGCAGAAACAGCTACAGATGAATGGTGTCCAAACGATGATCGACGTTTGATACTTTCTGTTCATCAACGTTCGCTTTTTATAGCTCGAACAACCGAGGAAGTCGACGTCGTCATCGTCATCGTTGTCGGTGTCAAGTTGTCGCTGCCATTTTCACAATTCAATTGCAAGTCAATTTTTTGCTGATCTTGGCAAACGCGTGTCGCAAAACCGAAAAAAAACTGTTTGAGTTGCACTCTTATCAAAATGCCCTTGAAACCCATATTCCGGTTTTTGAACCCAGCCAATGTTTGCAATCTAATCTGATTACAAACTGCATCCTCAGTTCAATACAAAAGCATCCTGCAACAAAGTTGCAACAAAAGTTGATTAATTTTCATTGTATGCAGTGCGACAATGTGAAAGTGATGGCAGCTTTTCAGGACCTAAGAAAACTATATCGACATTTAACAAGTCGGACAGTCGGGAACCCGATCGTAATATAGCCTGTGGCAGTAAAAGACCTGATGTAATTTCAATGTATTTCGTTTTTTTTTGCCC
>OY282582.1:32070858-32137749 GCA_958299025.2 Drosophila histrio
AATGGTGTCCAAACGATGATCGACGTTTGATACTTTCTGTTCATCAACGTTCGCTTTTTATAGCTCGAACAACCGAGGAAGTCGACGTCGTCATCGTTGTCGGTGTCGGTGTCAAGTTGTCGCTGCCATTTTCACAATTCAATTGCAAGTCAATTTTTTGCTGATCTTGGCAAACGCGTGTCGCAAAACCGAAAAAAAAACTGTTTGAGTTGCACTCTTATCAAAATGCCCTTGAAACCCATATTCCGGTTTTTGAACCCAACCAATGTTTGTAATCTAATCTGATTACAAACTGCATCCTCAGTTCAATACAAAAGCATCCTGCAACAAAGTTGCAACAAAAGTTGATTAATTTTCATTGTATGCAGTGCGACAATGTGAAAGTGATGGCAGCTTTTCAGGACCTAAGAAAGCTATATCGACATTTAACAAGTCGGACAGTCGGGAACTCGATCGTAATATAGCCTGTGGCAGTAAAAGACCTGATGTAATTTCATTGTATTTCTTTTTTTTTTTTGCCCAAATCGAAAGACTTTAGCTATAAAACTGCTCTTGTTATACGATTCTCTTCGATTTGTGAGCGAAGGGTGTGGTGACATCCAAAATTTAAGATAAAATTGATCTGGTCGGAGATCAAGTTCAAGTTTCTAGCTCTTATCATCTCTGAGATTCTTTTGTTCATACGGACGGGCAGACAAAGAGACAGACAGATAGACGAACAGTCAGACGGACGGACAGATAGACTGACGGATAGACGAAGAAACAGACAGACGGACAGACAGACTGACGGACAGATAGACTGAAGAACAAGCAGATAGACGGATAAACAGATGGACTGACAGACAGACAAGCGGACAGATGGACGAACAGACAGACGAGCAGACGGACGGATGGACAGACAGATGGATGGATGACAGACCTACAGTCAGACAGACCAACAGTCAGACGGACAGACAGACAGACGAACAGACAGATGGACGGACAGACAGACGTAGGGACAGACAGACGAACGAACAGACAGACAGACGGACGGACGGACTGACAGACGGACGAACAGACAGACAAGTGGACGGACAGACAGACAAACAGACGGTTAGAAAGTGGGACGGACAGACAGACATGACTATATCGACTCGTCTATCGATGTTGATCAAAAATATATACACTACTTAATGGAGTCGATCCCACATCTCCATCTCCATGTTACATAATTTTATTAAACTTCATATAGCCTCGATCATAGTATTAAAATAGTTAGGAAAAGCTAGACAATTTTCAAGTAAGCCAGATAAAAAGCTATTAAACTTTTATACCTGTGTCCATTGGAAAATGAGTATAATGTATTTATGCTAATGTGTGTAATAAGGTATATATATATATATATTTGTTTAGATTGTTGTTATACCCTATGTTCAATTAAATCGGGTATAATGGCTTTGTGCAAATGTATGTTACAGTCATAGGGAGGCAACTTCGTTTCTATAGAGTATCAGCAGCCGATTTCCATGAGAAATGAACTTAGATCATGATATATTCTACTCACAAATGTTAATAATTGTTTGAAATTGTTTTTAGTTATAATATTTATAATTTTATTCCGGTTGTGTGTATTTTAAAAAAGTTTTCAATTGTCATAACTCATTCTAAAATATAGAACTGGCGGGAAAATAGCTGAATTGGAAATACTGCATAGTAACCAGACTTGAACGATAATCTCGTCCATATATTTAAATATCGTAATCATTGTCAACGCACTTAACAGCGATTTATTTTTCAAATGTCTCTGAATGGAAAGTTAAACGAATTTTGCTTCCTAATATTAAACAATTTATATATATAAATAAATATATTTATATATTTGCAACACGCGCTTGCCGAGATCAGCAAAAAAATCGATTTGCAATTGATTTGTGAAAATGGCAGCAACAATTTGACACTGACAACGACGTCGACTTCCTCGGCTATTCAAACTATAAAAAGCTAACGTAGATGGGCAGAAAGCATCACTCGATCATCGTTTGGACACCATTCATCTGTAGCTGTTTCTGCCAAACTATCTGCATAATGAGCCTGAGACTTTGCCTGTTGGCGTGCCTGGTTGCGGCCGCTTGTGCCTCAAAGGACGAACTGAAGCCAAGCAATTGGCTGAGTGTCTCCGAATTGGAGAATGTGCCTTCCCTGGAAGACATCTCGTTCGAGCGCCTGGAGAATATGCCCCTGGACAAGGGTGCCAAATTGATGGAGAAACTCTGTGAGTGCTTTAGCTTCAACTGTTCAGTTCAGTTAACTGACTGCCATTTTCCCACATAGATCACATTGCGAACATCAACAAGGATCTGACGCCCAACTTTGTGCCAAGTGCCAGTAACATTCCCGTTTGGATTGTCAAGTCCAACGGTGATCGTGTCGAGGCCAAACTGAACAACTATGTGGAGAAGGCAACAGCTCTGCCCGGTTTTGGTGAGGATGAGGTTACCATTTTGATGACTGGCCTGCCCCAGAACAGACCCGCCGTCCAGAAGGCCATGCGCCAATTGGAAGACTCTTATCTGCAGCGTTACAATGTCCAGAACCAGCAGAAGAACTCCCAGAACGTTCGCCAGCTGCGTAACAAGGATTACGAGTCCACATCCAGCGAGGAAACTGGCGAGGAATGGAAATCGGCTAAGACTACTGCCGGCAATTTGATCGTAAGCTGATTATTTGAAATACTTGATCATACTTAAATCAATCATCTCTCATTCCGCTGCAGATTATTGACTTGGGCAACACATTCACCAGCTTCAAGCGTTACGCTATGCTCGATGTGGCCAACACCGGTGCCATGATCGGTCACACTCTGGTGGATCTGACCAACAAGGGTGTGCCACGTGAGATTATCCACTTGATTGGACAGGGTATTGCTGCTCATGTTGCTGGTGCCGCTGGCCAGGAATTCACCCAGCACACTGGCAACAAGCTGCGCCGCATTTCCGGTCTGGACCCCGCCAAGATGTTGACCAAGTACTCCGATACCCTTGTTGGTTTGGCCCGCGGCGATGCTGACTTTGTCGACGTTATTCACACATCCAGCTTGGCCATGGGCACTCCAGTCCGTTGCGGCGATGTTGATTTCTATCCCAACGGTGTCACCAAGTCGGTTCCCGGTGCCGATAACGTCATTGAGGCAACGATGCGTGCCACACGTTATTTCGCCGAGACTGTGCGTCCAGGTGGCGAGCGCAACTTCCCCGCCGTTGTTGCCAACTCCCTGAAGCAGTACAAGGAGAAGAATGGATTCGGCAAGCGTGCCTACATGGGCATCGATGCGGATTACGATCTCCAGGGCGATTACATCCTTGAGGTCAACGAGAAGAGTCCCTTCGGCAAGCGCGCCTCCGCTCAGCGACAGATCAACTATCACGGCATCCACCTCCACCAACATAACTAAATCTACCACAACGACCCCAACTAATAAGCGTTAACTCAAATTTTAAAAAAAAAAATGTAGCATAAAATTCCAAAAAAAATAAACATGCAATAATTTATTATAATTTTGGTCCAACTGTCTATATTTAAAAAAAAAGTTTTCAATTGCCATTATTCAATCTAGAGATATATAGAGATATAATAAGATAGATTATATATAATCTAGAGATATATGGGGATATATTCATAGCCCTTGGCATTTGTCAAAGATCAGAACTGTCGGGAAAATAGCTGAAAAATAAACACTGCAGGTTGGCAAGAGTTGGGGGATAATCTTGTCCAAATATTTACATATTGTTAACGTTGTTAACCCGCTTAACAGCGATTTATTTTTCAAATGTCTCTAAATGGCAAGTGAAACGAATTTTGCTTACTAATTTTAATTTATATATATGTTAAAATATATTTATATTTATATATATTTTAATATATATTTTTATTTATATATATTTTAAAATATATTTATATTTATATATATTTTAAAATATATTTATATTTTTTTAATATATATTTATATATATTTTAATATATATTTAAATATATTTTAATATATCTGTATATATATATTAAATAACAATCCTTAACGCTTTGTTGAATATAATGTGTTTATGTTAGCACAAATAATATAAATATATGATTACTTACATATAACAACTTTTGATCAATTTCATTGTTTCAGCAAAAAATCATCGATCTTAAAATTGAATATACATTTAGCATATTCTGTTGTGTAATAAGTACAGACAAATAAAATTGCATAACGTGTAAAAATAATTGCAAAGCAATTGAAATTTACAGCTTAATATTAATAAATTTCATTTTTAAAGCAAAGATAAGCAAAAATAGTTAGTGGAACGAAGTCTACAGTCGAAGCCGACTATAAGATACCCTGTACTGTGTCTGCCTGATTTGTAGCATCAGTTTTCTCAACTTTTTCCCTTGGTTCGAAACTGCGTAAAATTTGTTCTTGAATAACTTTCGAGTTTATTATTTGATCGTCATGAACTTTTCACGACAAATCGAGTGCCCAATTCTTCTTAGTTATAGTTTTATATAGTTTATAGTTTTGAATTTGAAGAGAAGAAACATATCATGGCAAAATTATAAAACAAACACGATCTACTTCGAATGTAGAGGAACTTACTGACCAATTTTGGAGTCTCTAGCTCGTATAATCTCTGAGATCTACATGGGTGTTCATATTTTCGAAAAACTTAATAGATCTTTAAAGATTTTTAAAGACTTTACACATACTTTTCCTATCGAATGGTTGAAAATATTTGTATAATAAGTCACTTGTAATATTATATATGCATTTATTTTATCAATATGATTCTTATAGTACCAGGATCTCCAGATAAAAATCATAAAAATCATGTATTTTCTCAGTATCGAGATTCAAACTTTCCAAAGAGGGAACTAGAGAAAAAATATTTAATCTATATAGAAATAGAACAATACTTGGACACATCTGTTGCTTGTGAATCACCAAGTTAAATATTTTGTTGTACAATATGTAGTTGAAAACGTTGGAAAGAAAAGTTTTAGCTATTCCAGTGAGATCGGCAGCATCGGAAAATATTTTAAATATAAGACGCAAAAGTCTGAAAAGTTCTAGTTTGGACAAAATAATTTGTTTATATAAACAAGCCGATCAGTCGAGTGGGCGCGACAGTGGGATACCCTGTGCAGGACTTACAACAAGAGTATTTTGAGAAAACTTGCTACAAATAAGCCCAAGTTTCTTATCATATGTGCCAAATCTATTGAAAATTAAATATAAACTTGATCTGCGTATGGTATTCAGGAACCTACATTCCAAATTTCAAGTCTCTAGCTCTTATAGTTCCTGAGATCCACGCTTCATACAGACGGACTGACAGACTGGCGGACAGACGGACGAACAGACGAACGGACAGACGGACGGACAGACGGACGAACAGACGGACGGATGGAAAGACGGACGGACGGACAGACGGACGGACAGACGGACGAACAGGCGGACGGACAGACGGACGGAAAGACGGACGGAAAGACGGATGGACGGACTGACAGACGGACATGGCTATATCGACTCGACTGGTGATGCTGATCAAGAATATATATACATTATGGGGTCTGCCGGACTTCCTTCGACCTGTTACGCACATTTTGTTTTTGACAAACTTAATAGACCCTATTTACTTTTTAAAGTAAAGGGTCCAAAAAGTTAGGAATTTCACAAGAATTTTTCTTATATAGTAAAGTCGGTTTTTTGAAAATTTAACGGGGACCGGGCTTTATAGATTTATTTAGGGCCCGGGCCTTGGCTTAGAAAGGAGGCCCGAGCCCATCTTTACTTCCATTAAATATGTAGATATCTGAACTCAATGCGATTTATTAAGATGATAATAATATTTATAAGGAAACTTTCACAGTCTTAATATTTGTGGTTGCTGTGCAGTTTTTTTTGCGTTTGTCTATCAAATTTAAAAGCCTCTAGCTCTTATTGCGTAGATTCTTGATTATATGTAAGCTCTATGCTGATCAAGATTATATATTCTATCTGGGATCTGCCAAGCCTTCTTCTATCTGTAACATACATTGCAACGAATACAATATACCCCCGCTGTTAACGAGTAACAGGTATAAAGTACGAAATTGCAATATTGAATGAAATTGTTGTAATAAATATAAATATCCATAAAAGATAAAGTCTTCCGTATATTATTGGGTTGTCTACTACTTTATCTAATTTACAGTTTAATGACACTTTGGTTAAATAAAACTATACACTCGTATCAATTCGATAATAAAATATAGTTAGGGCTGTAGATACGTATCTTTAGTATATATGGGGACATTACCACAAGAAAGTTCAACGTGACAAAAATCGTTAAGCTCAACAAAAACTCACATTATGTACAGTTTCCTTTCAAAAAACATACTTATATTACTAGTTTCAACAATGAATACATGAATTATTTAATCTTGATAAACATACCGATTAGATATTTGTACAGATTCAGTTTTTCTATTGTTTTGCATGTTTTCTTAATATTTGCCAAAAGTGCCAAAGTGGAGATAATAAATCATAACTATTATTCTACAAAATCTCTTTTTGCAGCAATAAACTAATCAAAATGCATAGAAAACACTGCAATCATGATAAATACTTGTATAAACCAGTCAAATCAAGCATAAATTTCTCATCATCATCATTTCTCAATAAAATCATTAAAGATATTAATGCAACGTAAGGTCATAATAAGGTTTATAAAAAAAGAACGAGAAAAGGTTTTTAAATTCATTAACTCTCTAAAATTAACTAATATTCTTCTAAATTCTACCGAGAAAAGCTGTAGACAAAACGGTTTGCCAGTTTTGCAGTGATTTGCATTCAACAATTTCAAGTAATAACCAACTAATTTCTAGCTCTAATTGTTGCTTATATCTTGCAATCATAAAGATTGATTGTTTTCATTCATATAACTTAAAATAGTCAAACTAATTTGTTTTCATTCATATAACTTAACATATTCAAACTAATTTGCTACTTAGATTTTAAAAGAACTTTTTAAAATACCCATTTTTTTCATGTATTTTAAAACAATTGGTTGCTTGCCGACTTGAGGACAATTTATTGGCAATATGACAGATATATTAACATACAACAAAAGAGAAAAATACTTGACAAAAAGGCAAGAAGCTGGGCTTGGTATACAGCTATTTCATTAGATGCCAATCTCCCACATCAGCACCATTTGAGCTATGATGCCCAATGATCAAAGTGCTGCCTTGAACCAGTTAAGAATTCTAAGGGAGCAGGTGTTTTGTTGTAGTTCCCATAACTGTTTTTGCTGACCATTAGCCATAAATAGTTATAAACATACTAGTTAGTTAGTTAGTAGATACGAATCTGCAGTAGATATACATATGCAGAATTTGAAATTATTGTTTTGATTACACAAATGTGTTGTTCTTTCAATATGATATTAATTTATTTGTTTACAGTTTATAGCTATAACTAGTCTACAAAACACGTTTACTAATGTTTGTGTACCCAATGCCCACACAGGTCATTAACACCTTTTGTGCACCACGTTCATCGTAGTCCTCCTCCTCCTCATCGACCTCCGGATTCTCCAGTTTAAATGTGATGGAGAAAAAGTCGCGCAGATGTTGAAGAAAATGCACCGTATATGTGGATAGAGCACCTGAAATGGATAATGTTAAATGATTAACAAAGGAAAACGGTCTTTAATACATATCTATAATTTGTATTCCTTCCCTCGTACCATCATTGTTAAATTAAAACAACAAAAGATTATCGAAATCACATCTTAAGCGCAAAATAACTGACACTCATTTAACAAAAAAAAAGATGCATACATTGGTCTCTTGCATAAGACTTGAAGGTATTTTACAAAAAAGGTCATTTTTTCTAATGAAAATTAGTTTAATCTCGATAAACCAGATGGTTTTCGGCATTACTGGCAAACTAAAAAATGATGAAATTGAAATTACAACCAGAGTTTTATATTTGAGCAAGAAATAAACCTCATGAAATATAGATTATTCTTTGAATTTAATTTTTTTCTCTAAAATAATGATTATTAACTCAAAATTAATTATTATTTTGTAAGTAAATCAATTAAAATTAAAGTTAATCATAATTTTATTATTTTTTTTTTTTTCAATAAAACTTATAATGATTACAGTCCCTGCTATAAATAAATAAACTTGGAACTCACTAGCTCTAGGATGTACTATTAGCATTGACTACATACGGGCGCTAGACAATAGTCTGTTTACTTATTTTAATGATATTATATTATGATATATATTATTATGTGATATACCCAAATTTTCGGCAGAAAAAGCATTTTTACAGTACTAAATGTATTTGACAAGGTGTGAAGCCAAAAAAGTATAACACAAGAGACAAAAAGTCAATGTTTTCCAAATATACATACATTTTAAGGAAATGTTGCCAGAGTAAAATCGAAGATTTCATACACAAAATTAATTGTTTAGGTTGGCAAATGGCAAGGATCTACGATTAGCCAGTAAATTATTGAATTTCAATATTTTATTCAGTTGCTTTTTACTTTTATTAGTATTTAAATCCAGGCATTGATCAGCATCAACAGCCAAGTCTGTCCGTCTGTCTGTCTGTTTCGATGCAAACTAGTCTATCAGTTTAAGAAGTATCTATATGAAACTTGGTACAAAACCGTCTTTTTGCTGCAGGCAGTTCATATGTCGGAACCGGCCGAATCGGATCACTATATCATATAGCTGTCATAGAAACTATCGGTCGAAAATCCTACTTTTGTATGACAAACAACCAAACTCACAGACTATGCATTTGGATACACATATCTTATACATCTTGACCAAATTTGGCTTAAATCGGATCACTATATCTCTGTTAAACTACCAGTCAAAAAACTTACTAAACAAAAACCTTTTCCACTAACGAATTACATAATATTACTTTGTATAAGAAAAGTATTCATATAAGAAAAGCTATAAAAGTCTTTGATAAAGAAGCTAATAAAGTTGAAAGTGGAAAGACAAATTCTTTAGTCTATAAATAATCATTTTATATTATTCAAGTGAAAATAGGAATTAGTTAAATTGTTATCTAAGAAAATGTTATGCATTAAGCTAAACTTATTCCCCAGGCTTTTAGCATAATTGTGATAAGGTTTGATATATGTAATTAACGCACCTGTTAGAAATTTGGAGACATGCTTTTGCCCGAGAGCCATGTAGAGAGCGGCCAGCCATTGATAGGCGGCGTCACAGCAGCCACCGCGATAGATCTCATCCAGCAGACGCATGGCAGCTTCACGGCCCAAATCCTCGGGTATCGATGGTGTGTCCTGCGGGGAAAACAGTAAGTCATAACTAAGGTGCATAAAGATTAACAAGCAGGGATTTAAACCGAAAGGAATATCGGTTTAAGTATCAGTGTCGTTTGTGGTCGTATTTTGGTTTTCAATTATTGGTTACACATCAAAATTCTATATTGATTTCAGTTATCATCAACAACATTAACAAATTATATCCAATTCTTCGGTTAGATATTTAAAGCTGCGTTAAACTCTTAAGCGCAAATAAACAATACATATTTAAATAAAATACTTATACATAAAAACAGAAGAACTCGATAAAAGCATACCCTGTTGAGTTTGCTCGAAAGTTTATGAACTGTACCCGTAGTATCTTCTCGCAATCCGATTCAATCAAGACAAAACTAAATTTAAATGAAACTACTCGGTTTTAAATCGTAATTTTTTTGCATAACAACTAATATTCAATTTAACATCTTAAATGTTTATTGTAATTAAGGAAAATATTCAGAAAACGTCTTAAGGCTATAGCGTTGATAATGCTCTTGAAATTTGATTTGTGGGGTTGAAAGGAGGCGTGACAAAATTCTAAAATAAACTGAATAAACTGCATGCATGCTTTAAGAGTATTATCACCAAATTTAGATACTCTAGCACTTATAGTCTCTGAGATTCACGCGTTCTTACAGACAGACAGGCGGATATTGCAATATCGACTCGAAAAGAATACGTAATGGAGTCGAAGATGTCTTTTTCCGCCTGTTACATACATTGGCACAAACTTATAAGCCTTAGTATCCTTTGGGCACAGGGCTAAATATCAAAACGATAATTACATCCTAAAATTATTGAATTTAATATTTTCTTCTCTGAAGGCATTAATTATAAATTAATAGTTTCGTTTACGGTTTGAAAATCCCTGTTAACAAATATCAATTACTTACAGACTCCTCTCTTGTGTTGGAGATGCAATCGGCGGCAAAACAAACGCCATCTGTGGTTTCAGCCAACAGACAGATGCCGAATCCCGGCGAGTTGCCCGACATTTTGCCTCGATTCTGATCCGTATAGATGTAAACGTCGGGCAGAAACTTGAGCATACATCCTTTGGCCGATTCCACAGTTCGATTGGCCATTGCCGGTGACACTTTGCAGGCATAGACGGTGCCCCGTATACGCTTCACCATGCCCTGTTGCTGGAACTGAATGGCACGCAGGCTTTTGCGCACGGGACACGTAAAGACGACCTCGCCACCGCCCAATGGGGCAACGCCCCGACGCACAACTCGCAGTTCCAGGCCCTCGTCGACCAGCAGGAAACGTTTGAGCAGCGATAAAGCAGCACCCTTAACATGATCCACCGACGGCGAATCTTTGCTGTTTGTTACACCTCGGAGTTGGCACTGCAACGGCATCTTGCAAAATGGACCGAGTGCAATTAATGCATCCAAATAGTATCCAATGCCGCGCTGCACGCAACAATCGTGTTCCACGTGGCCACCGTGCAACAGACCTGGAGTGAACATGACACTGGTGCCGGCGGGATTGAGTTCGATTTTGGTGCCATTCGTTAGCTTGTCAAACAATCGTATCAGACTGATCTCATATTCACGCAATCCAGGCGCCTTTTCATCTTCGGAGCGTATTTGTGTGATTTTTACTGGCTTTCCGCTCAGACAGGACAGCACAAGGCGCTGCTTTAGAAAGTTGCTGCCCCGATAAATAAGGCAGCTGCCTTCTTGTGCAACGGGCGGCATTCTGGTTATTTATATATTCAGAAACAAAAAATAAAAACAAAAACTCCTCGTGTTTGCACGTGCGTCCAAATTGTAAACAATAGAGATGCAATACTTGCGATAAATAAATAGCACTATCGCACATTAGGGCTGCTGATATCAATGATGTCGATATATCGATAAGCATTTGTTTATCATATTATATTTGGGAGCGATATTTTGTGTAACAATAATATCAATATTATCTGCGATAGTCGCCTCTTTTTTCCTTGTGAAATATGGTAGTAAAATTCTATTTGACAATATCGATGGCACATCTCTGAAGTGCAAGCTTTCTAAAAATAAAAATTTTAAAAACCAATACAAAATACAACTTGTTTGAAATGGAAACACGACAGATATGTGGTCACACATATATATTGATATATCAATAATATCGATATTTGTTATCAAAAATATCAAGAAAAATTAATTTTTTATTAATTTCAAATTTTCAGAGCTTTATGGCAAAATCCCAAAAGCCTCGACTAAGGCTCCAGAGTAAAAGCACTATTAAAGCCGCAATACTTTCGATATAAAAATAACACATTCCCACACTTCCACTACCGATATATGTATGCAGCCGAAAGTTGATTATATTGCAATCTAAAAAAGCTCAATGTATCGGAAAATTCAATATCGATATACTAACTTATCATTCGAATTTGCAAAGGTTTCCTCTGGCGTTCACTTTGCGACGCAAAACTTATCAATCGTCTTCGATTAAATAAAATAAATAGTTTTCAAATTACAATGTCCCTAGTAAAGATATGCCGGTTTCTTCATAACTTACGTGCATTTTTATTGAAATAATTGTTCGAATATATTGCGGGTCCTAAGGCTGCAAAACTATCGCTTTATATATATCGACAGCAACTTGACACGTAAAAACCAAACAACAGGTGGTGCACTGAGTGGCGACGTCAGCTGTGAAACGTCATCGTTCTGAAATGCTTACAGGCATTGGGCCCAAGATAAATATACATACATACATTTTGGGTTATGACTTATTTCAAAAGAATGTCGATATTTTTTGTGTTTTCTCTCAATTTTGCTTGGATTTTTGTTAGAATGAAGTCAAATTTATAATTTTTACTTTTTCAAAATTAAAATTAATTAATTTGTAGTTCACCCAACATTCAGTTAAATTATCACCTTTACCTAGTCCTATTTACAATCGAAATTGTGTAATTAATAATTTTTGCAGAAATTTAATTGAAATTGCGCGCCAAGTTTGAGGCGACTCTGCAGTGTGACCGTTTGGTGCGCCTTTTCAGTATATTTGTTTGCGCCTAGAATATCAGTAATCACGCATATTCATGGTTTCAATTTTCAGCCACACTGTCCAACAGATGTTACTCTCAGTGGATTTTTCATCGTGTTCGCTTCGTTACGGATATTGAAGTCTTATTTTTCCAAACACCATTTTATCTTAATATATATATATATATATATATGCAATTTTTGCTGCAAGTTTAACAAAAGTAAATATAGAATTGACTACAAAAATATAAAAGAAAAAATATTTACATCAATTCAAATTGCCAAATCAGCTCCAATTGGAACTCGAGCTGCAGCGCGCAAAAAAGCCGAGCACAAACACACATACTTTATGTATGGTTGTATGAGTGCACTGCAGATTTCAATTGTTTGATTGTGTGGGTGTTTGATAGGCATTTTTTGTTATAAACTCCGTCACAACGGTGATTTATACACATTTTTTTCATGTTATAATATTTATACATTTGTATAAAGTGATCGTTTAAAATACCAAAAAAAAAAAAAAGAAAAAACATTTAAGAACAGATATTACGATTTCAATTCCCAATTGCATTTTGTTGTGTGCATTCACATCTATTGCCAACAAACCCACGCGTAGCAGAGAGAACACAAAATCTCACACATACAAGCATATATACGAATCCCAACGCCAAAAGCAAGTTGCCAAACAAAAAAAACAACAACAACAAAACAGGCTCCAGCAATTGCAGCGCGCCAACATCGCCGTCAACGTCGCTGCATTTAGCTCAACGTTGACGTTGTTGTTGTCGTCGTCGTAGGCCGAAGACGGATAAGAGCACAAAACGCAATCAAAAAGTACACACGCTGAGGTAAGTGAGGAAAAAGAGACTCACAAACATACAAACAAACATTTGCCTGTGTTTCTTTATATACCAATAATACAAGAACAAAAAACCAATAACGATATAGTAACAAAAAAATAAATAAAACCCGGCATTTGCCGGCAAATCATAAAACGAAAGGTCTAGATTTGTGTGTGCATACATACATAAGTACTATATTGTGAAACAGTACGTTGCAAAATGTTGAGCTGCTAAGTGTTAAGTGGACCAATGCGATTGGACACCAGTGTGTCAATACCGAAATGCAGCAATATGCCGTTTCCAATCAGATTCAAATTTGAAGGGCTCACAAGATTCGTGTATATGTATGCATATATATGTATGTGAGGCGTACGTGATAAATTCGACCGGCATGCACGCACACAGACAAGCAGTTGAACCGGGGAGGGGGTGGGGCGAACAGAAAACTGAAACATGCGCGCCAACTTGTTTTGCATCTTCCTCTTTTAATGCTTCTTTTTGTTTTTTTTTTCGGCAATCTTCCAGCTCATTCCATTTACACTGGCTTTTTTGTTGCTACTAATTTGTTTGTGTATTTCTCATAATATTCCACTGTTTGTCGACATGTTGTGATCGGTATCAATTAGGATTATGTTTTTGTTGTTAAAATTACAGTGTCGTCAAAAATATTAGATCACGTGCTCCAAAAAAATAATAACAAATAACATACATATCTATTTGACTTCTGCTGCTTAGCAAAGCCAAAGTTAGTTTTACAAGTTAAGCCATAATTATAAACATTTGATTTTAGTGAATGGCTTACTAATATTTGCAACCTTCACTGTGCTTCCATGCAGCATACATTTTGCTCTCTGCAACCATTGCGTCTCGCTGTCTGCACAAATTTATTGCGACGCAATTTCGGCAACGCGTCAGTCGGTTTATGCTTTGCGGAGCATTTTCAAAACAATTACAAGCACGCATCAAAACAACAACAGTCGTATGTACATATATAAAACGTATATGTAAGAATGTACGAGTGTATAGGTGATAAGTGTGTGTGTGTGTGTGTGTGTGTTTATGCTATAACATTGCCAAAACTTTTTTTTCCACTCTCGCAGTCTCGAAGGATACACAACAAGTGCGAAACAGAAACAGAAGCTGAAACAGCAATAATAATAACAACAAGAACGTAATGCGGCAATAATAACATAGAAAGTTTGTAAGGGGAATCATTTTCAAGGTTAAACCGGGCAAAACAAACATAAAACCGGTTACAGCATACATACATATATGTACATATTTACATACATTGATGCATGTGTATGTGTGTCTGTATGTAAAAACATACATAGATCTTTCTGAAAGGGAAAGGAAGAACAGGCGACAATAAAGCAACGCAATAAGCATGAATGTTAGTATATGTATGTATGTTAGTATAGATGTATATACATATATATATATATATGTATATTTATATGCCTATGTCAATTAACATATTTGCATACATATGTATGTATAAAAGAGTATATAAAGCAAAACACAAAACAAAAACTGTTGTTAGCCCTTTTTTATACATGTATGCATACCAACATACATATATATTTACAAGCATACATACATATGTATGTATGTTTGCATATACAGATAACAGCTGTATTTATGTGCGTGCTTGAAAACTTCGATTGAAGTCCTCTTATTGGGAGTAAGAGAGATAGACATAATGTTAGTCAATTTCCTTTGCAGTGAGGGTTGCAAAGCTAACGGTAACAGTTATGTGTGCGTGTGTGTGTGTGTGTCTGACCTTGAATTTGCCCAGGGAGTTTTGAGCGAGTAGCTCACACACACACACTCGTACACAATATCAAATATATGTATGTTTTTATGCATGTATGACAAAACCAAAGACGCAGTACCGTTTGAAAGCAGACAGACGCATGTATTTAAATAACTGTAACTTGAGCTTTGCGCATTTTTCATTCTAGCAATTTCTTGCAATAACCACCGAGTGTAAAAAAAAACAATAACAAAATAGAGACGCATTTATGTATCTGATCATAAACATAGACATGTATGTAATTGTTTATTTATTTATAGTTTTTAAATGACGGTCACCGTCTCGCTATTGCCGTCTCGCTCTAGTCTAGTCAAGTCTGCCGCCTTGTTGTGTCTGCAAAAAAAAAACAATAACAAAAACAAATAGAATACATAATAACAAATTCCACATTGTTGTAAACAATTCTCAATATGTAAATGTATGTGTGTGTGTTTGTGTATGGAATTAATTAAAAAGCCATGCAAAACGACTTTAAGCCGTAATAGAACCAATTAAAGCGCGAATTTCTGCATTTTAAACGCATAAACAAGTCGAATAGTTGGGACACCGACGGTAATATACCCTGTGGTTCTACAGAGAGCCGTCCAAATTGACTCGCGTTGTAATTATCTTGTAATTGGTTATTTTTTTCATTTTGTTGGGGAAGGGGGCGAAGCATCGTGATGAAATCTTCTGGACACATCTACTCCAAGATACTCAACATGTGTGCCAAATCTCAAATTTCTAGCTTTTAAATTGCTTATGCTATGAGCTTTTTCTTGATTCGTGTGCGAAGGGGGTGTGGCATACAAAATTAACGATAAACTGGATCTGTCTGCAAATATTACCAGTGCTGGGAGACTTAGTTCAAGCTTCTAGCTCTTTCCATCTCTGAGATCCTTTCGTTCATACGGACGGACAGACAGAAGAACAGGCAGACAGACGGGCATGGCTATATCGACTCTGCTATTGATGCTGATCAAGAATATATGTATATACTTTATGGGGTATATACCCCACAGGGTATATGAAGTAACAAAAGATATTTATTATTTATGCATAAATTAATTAATTAAGCCAACTAAAGACAGTCAACAAAAAGCTATTTTAAAAATAGATTGTCTAATTAAAAATAAAAAATATACAATGGGCCGATTTTTCAAAGTCTCGATAAATTCTTGGCACATCAAGCCATTTCAACTTATCCAATAGTTTTTGAATCCTAGTTAATAATCAAATCTTTTTTCCAGATAGAATAATACATTTTGAACCAAATCCACTTTATTTAATTTTAATATATATTATAAGTAATTAAAGAAATGTTGAAAACAAAACACAAGTAAATTAAATTAAATATATAATTATTGGCGGCACAACTTACAAACAACTAAAAAAAAGAAAAATAAGTTCACAGATCTGATAAATAAATATAATTTATATGTTTCACATAAGACTATGTGTCAATTTCAATTATTCAATCTATTAATAAATTTATGTGTCACTGTTTTTTGTGTGAATGGCAAAAATGTATGAAGAGTGGCAATGATTTTGTACAACACAGCTGATTTTTCGTGAAAGGTGGCAACACTTTTCCCAACAATATCGAACTTTTATTTTAAACGGACACTGATAATTTTATTGGATATAAATGGAATCGATGGCTTTTGCAGGAAATCAGGAAATCTGCTCTTTAAAATTAATGTAGACTTTGAATAATGAAGCCAATGGCATAATAAACATTCTTTATTATCTCACATTTTTTACAAATATCCCCAGCCATTGTTAATAAATTGCTACTTGCAAATTAAAACGCAATTATAATCTAATGGTAGATTATTCTCTAAAAAATTATGCATAGTTTGTATTCTTGTATTTGTCTGCAGTGAAAAAATCTGATCAGCTCTTTTTATTTATCTGTCACATAGTTCATTTATGTCAGATAATGTTCCACATGATACATCGCGTTATTGGGGTATTTAAAATATATAATAAAATAATAATAAAATAATAATAAAATAATAATAAAATTGCCTTTATGGGACAGTTTATCTAATACATATGATTTATTGGGACATTGATAAATCAACCCTATTTATTTAAAAAAAAAATGGTTAAAAATACACAATTCAATTAAATAAATACTAACAATGTTAGTAGATGTTTTAAACATATTCTTTATTTATCTTTTTTAACCGATAATGGTAACAGTCTATTTCGTACTTGCACTACAATACATTTAGTTAGGTTTTCTTACTACAAAATCACTTTCTTTATTCAAACTTTATTATGCAGAAATCAAAACACATTATATATAAGACTTTACTGTATATAAGTTTACCATAGACAAGTTGAACTTTGTAAAGAATTAGAATTAATTATTCCAATATTGTGAAAATGCTGAATGCGAATGCCTTTCGATTTCTTACGAAATGCGCAGCAGTAGTTATAAAACCAGTTTAGAGTTATCGCACTTATATAATGGGTATTAATAATTTAACCGTGAACTATTTTAAATGGGTAAAATGGGGAGTGTTTACTTTTATATATTATAATTATATATTTTTAAAGATTTCACATGATTTACACAGAGATGAGATTTTCGTAGAGGAAAACTACGGTCAAATATTATGGTTATTATTATGTTAAAACAAGCCGATCAGTCGAGCGGGCGCGACAGTAGGAAACCCTGTACAGGTCTTCAAAGAAAAGTATTTTCATTATAATTGCTTGCATCGAGAGTAGGTTGCTTGCGATAGTCTGGCAACACTGGACTGCGGCTGTTGATTGTTTATGTTTAGCGCCACAGTGGCCGAAAGGCAAATCAAACATATATGAACAACCGTGTCTGTTTGTTCGTTATATCTGCATAAATTTGATTCTTGAATAACTTCTGAGTTCAATATCGTACTGAAATTTGTAGCACACATTGAGAGTAGGATACTTACCATGTGTGCCAAATCTCAAGTCTCTAGCTATAAAACTGCTCTTGTTATCAGCTTTTTCGAGTTATGGGCGAAGGGGGCGTGGCATCGCGATTAAATTTTCTGGACACATTAAGCCCAAGTTTTTATCATGTGTGCCAAATCTCAAGTCTCTGACTTTATCATTGCTTATCTTATGGTGATTTTTCTAATTTAAAAAAAACGGGACTTGATATCGAAAATTGAAAATAAACTTGATCTGCGTTGGTATTCAGGAACCTACATTCCAAATTTGAAGACTAGCTCTTTTTGTTGCTGAGATCCACGCGTTCATACTGACTGACGGACAGACAGACGGACAGGTGTCAATCGACTCGGCTATTGATACTGATTAAGAATATATATACTTTATATGGTCGGAGATGCTTCCTTCTGCCTGTTACATACATTCACACAAATTCATTATAGCCTTTTTGCCCATTTTTAATGGGCACAGGCTATAAAAATGACCCTAAATCCTATACGGTTTCATCACAAAATGTATATAATAAATAACACTAGTTTACAAATTAATAACTTTTTTCTGCAAAGTAAATGTAAATATGATTTTCTTATGGTCTTTGGCCTTCTAAATACGAAAATGGCACATAAAATTTTTTTCATGGAAGCGTTTTCGAAATATTAATTTGTTTTCGAATTTGCGAAGTTGCTCCAACATTTTTGAATATATTTCCATTTCTAATTAACCGATTTGGCCATGCAAGCACTCAAATTAAAGGTAAGTAAATTCTCTACAACTTGTTCTCAAACAGTCTTAAGATCGGCTCAGTAGTTCAGATGCTAGCGATTGTAATATGTTCAAAAATACGGTTTTTTTGAGTTCGAAGGCTCACATATTGTCCTGGAAAAAATAGAAATCGTAGAATTAAAATTTTTTTTTTCGATTCTGCGTAAAGCTGATACAGTTTCGAAGAAAATAAGCTATTATTGATGCAAGTCCAACAGTAAATGGCAAAGTAATGCAAATTTTAGTAAAAAAATATGAGTAAGATTTTTATGTTTTTTTTCTTTCTTTATGTGAACATTATGAATGCTAGAAACAATTGCCAGTCTTTCTTTGCTTTTTGTTGATCTTGCACTCCGTTTCTCGTATGAGAGACCAAATATAGTCGCCCATCATAGCTTCATCCCAAAATCCGTGATACCGCCGCTCCATGGCCTTCATTTGTTGGTGGAAACGTTCTCCGTGCTCATCACTTACGTCATCCAAATTCGGGGCCTGCGAAGACGAATTCTTTAATTTTTGCGTATGACAAATGTGGAAAAATGCATTGTAAATGAGCGAACGCTTTACCCTCTTTACTAAGTTTTTTAAAAAAACATAAAATCTTACTCATTTTTTATTACTAAAATTTACATTACTTTGCCATTTACTGTTGGATTTGCATCAATAATAGCTTATTTTCTTCGAAACAGTATCAGCTTTACGCAGAATCGAAAAATAAAATTTTAATTCTACGATTTCTATTTTTTCCAGGACAATATGTGAGCCTTCGAACTCAAAAAAACCGTATTTTTGAACATATTACAATCGCTAGCATCTGAACTACTGAGCCGATCTTAAGACGGTTTGAAAACAAGTTGTAGAGAATTTACTTACCTTTAATTTGAGTGCTTGCATGGCCAAATCGGTTAATTAGAAATGGAAATATATTCAAAAATGTTGGAGCAACTTCGCAAATTCGAAAAAAAATTAATATTTCGAAAACGCTTCCATGAAAAAAATTTTAAGTGCCATTTTCGTGTTTAGAAGGCCAAAGACCATAAGAAAATCATATTTACATTTACTTTGCAAACCTAGTGTAAACTAGTGTAATGGGAGGAACATACGTTCTCGTCATTTTATGAATACCTCTTTAAGAGGTTTCAATATGATTTTATTTGAGTTTATAACATTATCAACTATACCTATATTGTAAAAAATTGATATGATTCCTGCTCGTCGCTGGGATTATACTAGCTATTGGTGTAAGCTTAATTGCATTTTCATACCCTGTGGAGGTATATTAAGTTTGTTCAAAGTATGTAACAGGCAGAAGGAGGCGTGGGCGATTTATTATAAGGTATATTTGATCTTGAACAGCATCAATAACCGAGTCGATATAGCCATGTCCGTCTGTCTGTTAGTATGAATGAAAGAATTTCAGAGATGGTCAGAGCTAGAAGCTTGAACTTGATCTTCCAGCACTGCTTTTATTTGATCTTAAATCTTTGCCTTCGACCACAAATTAAGAAAAAGCTCATAACAAGATCAGTTTTACAGGTAAACACTTGAGATTTGGAGCAAATGATTAGTGTCTTGTAGTCAATGTGTCCAGGAAACTTCATTCCGATGGTCACGACCACGAATTACATCGGGAGCGAATTCGAACAGCGCCCTCTCCTGCCACATCTACATACAATTACGGTCGGGTTTCCGATTGTCCGACTTCATATAATATGATACATTTATGTATTTATGTGGTTATATATTTATATGTTTATTTATATTATAGATATTAGTATATATGTTTTTTTATAAACTCAGCTCAGCTGGCACTGACTAATGCTTCAATCTTATTGACAGTTTATCGAGCGGCAACAAGCAAAAACACACAAGGAACATCAAGTTAAAAGTAAAGCACCTGGCAAGACAGTACAATCGATCAACATAACCTGCAAATCAAAGGCATAAAGAAAGAGCAAGATAAATATATATATATATATAAAGTGTGAGAGAGAGAGAGAGATAAGTTTCGTTGCTTGTTATTGTTAATTCCAAGTAAAAAGGCAGAGGAGTGAGCGAGAAACAAACGAGAGATCCACGCATAGAGAGTGAAGAGGAGCAGGAGCAGTTGTTGATCACCATGGAGCTGGAGTCCAACAACAAACACGCTAACGGCGACGCTAGCGGTGTTGGCGACGTTGGCGGCGGCAGCGGCTCTGATTCAAAGGAAAGCTCCGTGGAACGGGAACTGAATGGAGAGATTGAGGCGGTTGAGTTAAATGGCGGCTCATCGAATGGCCATCATAAACATCATTATCATCATGGCGGGCACATGAAGAAACCGCTGCCCGTTGGCGATGGCCATGATGGTCGCATTAAACGCAAGGCCAAACGTCAAATCCAAAGACAGAACAGCGGAAGTTCGGCATCATCTTTGCCCAATGGTGTGTCAGCTGCTGGCGGTGCGGCTACAACAAGTTCCGCCAATTCCACGCTATCATCGCTGGCCAATGGCATGTTGCCCGTTGGCACTGGTTATGTGGTGCCCCATCGACGCTGGAAGAATAGCCGAAGATCAAGGAATCTGGCTCGAGGACGCGGTCTGCCCAAAAAGGGAGGAGCTGGCGGCAAGGGTGTATGGGGATTACCAGGATCGGAGGCGCTCGCCGAGGTCTATGAGGATGAGAATGATCCGAATTATGACAGCGAATGCAATGATCGCAATGTCGAGCTGCGTGAGGTAATTACCGAAATTACGCCCGAGGAATTCTTCAAGCTCGCCGAACCGATTGTTCTCGAGTATTATGAACATGGAGATACCCATGAGGTTGCTGTCAGTTTCGATGAGATACTGCAGAGTCCGTTGCGTGAGCATATTACCAGCATTCTGGTTGAGATTGCCATGGATCATAAGGATTCACAGCGTGAAATGACATCGGTGCTCATTTCGGATCTTTATGGTCGTGTCATCACCGGCAAGGACATTGAGAAGGGCTTCAACATGCTGTTGGAAAATCTACCCGATCTCATATTGGACACACCGGAGGCGCCAGTGATGCTTGGTAATTTTATGGCCCGGGCAATTGCCGATGATTGTATGCCGCCGAAATTTGTTAGTCGACCCGAGGAACACCAGCATTTGAATGAGCATGCCGAGCAGGCATTACGCCGCGCCGATGCCCTGCTCCATAAGCAGGTTTGGGCCCATCTCGATAATGTTTGGGGAATGGGTGGACCGCTGCGACCGGTGAAGACCATAACCAAGCAGATGACACTTCTGCTCAAAGAATATTTGTCGTCGCGTGACGTGGCCGAGGCGCAGCGTTGTCTCCGGGCCCTCGAGGTGCCCCACTATCATCACGAGCTCGTCTACGAGGCAATTGTTATGACTCTCGAATCGCTTAGCCAGACCACCGAGGAGGCAATGTGTGAGCTGCTCAAGTCGTTGGATTTAACCTGTTTGGTTCTGCCAGCGGGCATGGAGCAGGTTAGTAGTAGTATAATAGTAGTAATAGTAGTAGTAGTAGTAATAATACCGAAATTTCCCATCTCTCCGGGCATTACTTTAATTTCAACACATTATTGATTAGATAAGATACTATGCCTCTAAAAGCAGTCGTAAATCGTTTTTACCGGCTGACCTCTTTCCAGAAAATGTCAACAAACAAAAACTAAAGCATAGAAATAATAAAAATAAACGAAATGCGCCATTAAATAAAATATATACGTAATATACTAAATGTAACATGCACAGTGGTGCAAATTATCAGACAGACAAGCTAAATAATTGTGATTAATTTATACTAGAATCGGTAGAAGAAAAGCTTTAGTTAAAAAAAAATCTACATGATCGAACTATTATAATAATATATACCTTATTTATGGCAAGTTTAAATTACTTTTAAAAAAATTTGAGGTAAAAAACTAATAAATTAGATTAACTTTATTACAAACATGCGTAACTATAAATAGCAATACGATATCTAAAGCTCAAACAAGAATTTATCAATAGATTAGATAGATAATTGCGTCAATTTTGATTATTTTATGCTGGCAGGTTGGCGAACATTAATTATTTTCAAGTACATTAAAATATATGTAGACATGTTTACGTAAAAATAAAATCTAGTACGTTCTGTCGCATAATTATTGTAAGTTTTCTAGACTTGAAGAAATGATATCTAGATATGATATCTCCCATGATCAAGAGCATTCAAAGAAATATTTTATAGAGTTTGTAGCAGAAATTTAAAACGGTTATTGTCTTCGGTTACGCAAAATTTCTACTGTTTATCTGTCATTCATATAATTCTGGCACTTTTTTTTTTTTTAATTTTTACACCACCAATTAAGAAAAAAGTTAAAAATTGTTATTGTCAATCTGGTCTTGCAAATCAGTACCGATTCTAATCGTCGTTAACTAAAAAGAATCGGTTATTAAACGGTTATTTCGGTTTAAAGAATTTCGGTCTCTCAGCTGCGGAATAATAGAATAATTTTGTTTCAGTTACGGTTATCAATTTCAATCGATTAATATCGTTTAACAATTTCAGTTACGGTTACGATTTGAAGCCCAAGTTTGCAGTAATGATATCCTGGCCAATAATTAAGCTGAAGTTTTGAAATTTAGATTGGAAGCTGGTCATTAGAAATTATAGTCGTTTTAAAACAGATGGAATGGAATTTAAGAAATATTCCTAGAGTTTGTAGCGTTTATTTTAACGATTAAAATACAGGAAGAACATTCTAAGATAGACATTAGAAATAATAGTCGGCGAAAAAACTGAAAATATTTAATTGGAAATAAATGTTAGACTATTTCGTAGAGTTTGTAGCAATGATATTAAGACAAAAACTTTATAAGATATAAATTAGAAATGATATTTGTGTAGAAACTCCCAAGAAACTTTGCTAGACAATTAAATTGTGAAAATTTCAATTTCATTGCAAAAGAATCTCGTATGGAACTATACTCTCACTTTCACTAATTATAACATTGTTTATTATTGTGTATTGTTTTTTTTTTTATATTGTTATTGTTGTTGGTTTTGTTTTAGGGTTTCATGCGAGTCTACGATGACATGGCGGACATTGTGCTGGACGTGCCATTGGCGTACATAATACTCGATCGATTCGTGGAGCGTTGTAATCGTGCCGGCTTCCTAACCGACAAGATAATCAACAATGTGCCATCCCGGTAAGTTTGCCCTCATTCTGCCCCATCTAGTATTTGGAAGATCATTTTAACAAACTCACTTTGACAAGACTTTTTATATGACAAAAAAAAAAGGATTAACTTTATGTGTGATTTAAAGAAGACTCGAAAATTACTCATAATTTTATTTATTAACAAAAAACAACAAATTTTGTGGAAAAACGAATCTAAAACGAGTCGAAATTGATCAGAACAACGGATTACATATAAACGACTCTTCAAGAAAGAAATCGCTACTAGCTTAGCATTTGCAACCGACAAAAGTATCATCACTTGTGATCACTGTTTTAATCAGACAGAGGACTCGAAAAAGATTTGAAAATGACGCGAAAAAGATTCGAATGTTATAAGCAAAATAAACATGAAATGCTGACCGGGCGTATGATCGTTATCTGATTCAGCGTGTGTGTGTGTGTGTGTGTTTTGTTTACAAGTCCGGCCCACTGTACAGACCCACCTGTAAACCGCAAATAGCAGCAGAGCAACAAGAATAACTACAGTAAACAACAATAAACACAGTCAAAGCAAGAAAAGAAACAAAACAAAAAACAAGAAACGCTTTTACGTAATCTTGTCAGTCACAGCGGCTCCCCCGCCAACAATCGACATACATATGTATGTGCGAATGTGTGTGTGTGTGTGTGCATATACCAAATTACTTTACTTGTTATTATGGTTCTTGACTGTGCTTTTTTTTTATATATGTATGTACACATACATTCATACGTACATATTTGCCTCATCAGCTTTATTATTATTATTATTTTTTGCCGGCATTTTGCAGCTCTTCTTCGACTTGTTGTTTATTATGATGTATGTATGTTATGTACATGTGTGCGTGTGTGTTTCTGATTATGTGTGTCGCACGTCGCGTCGTTCTTAGTTTTCAATGTTGTTTTTGTTTTTCTTCTGCTTTGGCTCCTCTTCTTCTCACTTGTATGTATGTATATGGTGCGTATGATTTGGTATACATACATACGTAGTATGTGTGTATGTATGTTTGTATGTGGCTGTGTGTGTGAGTGTTTGTTTATGAAATTTCTATTGCGCAGTTTGGTTTTTGCGCTGACGTCGTCGTCGTCGTCGTTGTCGTCGACTTCACTGCCGGCGCCGACGTCGACGTCGACGTCTTTGCTTGGTTGGGGCAGCCGCAGCTGTCGATTGTGGGGCCGGTTTATCAGGCGCCGGCTATTTATTTATTTCTATATAAGTATGTAATATGTATATGCATATTATACATTTACATATACAGTTAGTTAAGTAATTGTTTTGAAAAGGAAAAAAAACAAACTAAAATGTTTTATATATTTCAAAATAATTAAACTCAATGGATGACATTTATTTTATATTAAATAATAATAAAAAATAAAAATTAAAAGTTATTTGTTTGCTTGACTAACTGTATGTAAATAGCAACAATAAAAAAATACCCTACATGTAAAGTTTATTAATTTCTCAAATGCATACAGTGAGTCACAAAAGTATCAACCAACTGACTGTCATAAAGTGCACCGTTACCACATAACATGACTGCAATTAAAAAAAAATCGATGTTTAATATATATATAATTGTTTTTGTAGTTCTGCTCATGCTATATTAAAAACTATGACAGTATTACGTAAAAGACAATGGACGCATTCAGCATAATATTCAGTATAGTAATCGCTGCATTACTTGTGATGGATCAGTAATCATTACCTGTTGGCTGACATGATAACTTTCTATACAAATCAGCCTACTACATGATAACTATCTATTAAAGAAGCCTACTAAGTCTTAAAAATTACTGAAAAATTGACATTTCTTTTTTTGTACAAAGCAATCAGTTTTTTAGATCCTTTAAAAAAGTATAAGGGACTTTTAAGTGCGTAACAGGGCGTAAGGAAGTCTGGCAGACCATAGCATCAACAGCCGAGTCGATATAACCGTATCCATCTGTCCGTCTGTCCGTCCGTCTGTATGAGCGCTTAAATCTCGGAGACTATCGTTCCCTACTATCGCTACCGCCCCCATTATCGCACCCGTGTTTACTATCGCTCCTGTCCCGACTCTTAGACTTGTTTTTCTACTGAATACAAAATGTTGTAATCAGGTATGATGATTGGTGATCAAAATTACTACGTTATTAAAACGAAGCTGAGAGATAAAATTTTCTAATTGGTCAAGCTAAAAATATACGTAATAATATATATATTTATTTTAGTTAATTACATTAAATATTATACAAAAGGTATTTACAATTTGTATCATAACTTATAAGGGAGTTTATTTTTAAATTAAACAAGCCGATCAGTCGAGCGGGCGCGACAGTAGGATACCCTGTGCAGGTCTTCAAAGAAAAGTATTTTCATTATAATGGGATTAAAATATATCGCCTGAAGTCGATTTGGCTTGTATCGAGCGTAGGTAGCTTGCGATAGTCTGGCAACACTGCATAAGTTTGTTTCTTGAATAACTTCTGAGTTCAATATCCGATCGTACTGATAGATTTGTAGCACAAATTGAGAGTAGGATACTTACCACGTGTGCCAAATCTCAAGTCTCTAGCTATAAAACTTGCACTTGTTATCAGCTTTTCCGAGTTATGGGCGAAGGGGGCGGGGCATCGCGATGAAATTTTCAGGACACATTAAACCCAAGCTTTTTATCATGTGTGCCAAATCTCAAGTCTCTAGCTTTAACATTGCTTATGTTATGGTGATTTTTCTAATTTTAAAACCAACGGGACATGATATCGAAAATTGAAAATAAACTTGATCTGCGTATGGTATTCAACTAATTCAAATACTTATATATCGCATAAATTTAATTTATAAAACAAATAAGTGTATACAAGTTTCGTATTTGCTGCAAGATCAAAAGTTGAATATCTTGTTTGTGTTTTTTTTGTTTATTAATGAATTTTCTTGGGTTGCGGATCGTGTTGTTTATTTATCGTAGGCACCTGAACTATTTATTTAACTTGTGTGTGACTCGCTTGCAGTTTATTTATTTTAAAGTTTCAGTCAAACACACACACATATTGAAAGTATAAATAAACACACTTAGATTTATACATATGTATGTAGTAAGTATATTCCGTCTTGTGTGTGTTTATCGAAAATGCTTATCGATTGCTTATCGATTGCTTATCGCTGGGCGCACCTACAAAGTTGGCATTGATGTTACAAGTAGTTGTTGCCTGCTATTGTTGTTGTTGTTGTTGTTGTTTGTTGGGTGGTGTTGTTGGCGGCGGTGGTGCAACAACCTGCATGTGGCTCAAGATCGTGAGCAACGTGGAGAAGGTAAAATGGCGGCTAAGCGACTGCTGTTGCTGCTGTTATCGACCTGCAACGCCACACCCACAAAACAACAACAACAACAACAATAGAAGACTTTAACGAACAGACAGACAGACATTCAGTTGCAGTTGTTGCTGTTGCTGTTGTAACTGCATTTTGCATTCGCCTTGGCTGCGGCTGTTGCTCTTTGGCACTTAACATAGCCACAACAACAACAACAACAGAAGCATTCACTTCAACACACACACATTAACACACACACACACACACACTAGTCGACAACTATGCCTGACGCTGTCGCGACATCGTAACTTTGAATACCCTACAAATAGAGGACTGATGAAAAGTGGACAGTAAATTCAAGTTTAGTTTAGTTTGGATTTTTCTTTTAAGTTTCGCAAAGCGAACATGAAGTCGAACCGGTGTATTTTCTAAAATTAAAGTTTCGGTTCGGATAAAAATATAATTACAAAAATTTTACATATTTTTCAGATTGAATATGGTTGGGCCAATTTGCTAGATATTTGATTTAATTTTATTTTCGGCTAATAAGGTTTTTTTTTCTCATTTTAATAAAAATCTTTCATATTTATTAAAAATGATCCTCCTACGTGTTTCGGCTTTCTCTTTGAGCCTTCTTTGATAATTTGCAGTCTTGGCTTAAACGATTAAGCAGAGATAAATAATAACAGTTATGGAATGGAACCAAAATATAACTAAATAAATCAATATGAATGAATTAACACTCAAATTCCTATATTTAATAATAATTGCAACACAAAAAATAATTCTTTAATCTTATATTTTTAATTTATAGCTGCCAAAGTAATAACAACATTTTTAATTTGTATTTGCAAAATGAAAATTCAAAACTTTATTAAGTTTTATCTGTCAGTAAAAATCGTAAATTGCAAATTAAATAAATATAATAGAAAAAAAACAATTTTTTTATTGGAAAATTGTTAGTAAATAAATAAATGAATATTATCAATCGGTGGCATTATCAATAACTAATTAAATCAATTGTAGCATTTAGTAAACAAAAGATAAACATTTTAATACGCGCTGAAATGATTCTTGAAAAGTTTTACGGAATATCTATTATTTTGTAACTTTTAAAATTTAAAATAAAACTAGGCGCTCATACAGACAGACAGACAGACGGACATGGCTATATCGACTTGGCTGATGATGCTGATCAAGAATATATATACTTTATGGGGTCTGCCGAACTTCCTTCGACCTGTTACGCACATTTTGACAAACTTAATAGACCCATTTTACTTCTTTTTTTTTAAAGTAAAGGGTTTAAAAATAGTACCTTATTCGATTTTAATTTTAAATATTTAAAATTAATTTGTTTATATAATTTAAAAAAAAAACAAACAAAGCAATATTGCATTGCAAATTCTATAAAAGTCTAGAAGATAATACCTCAGTAAAATAACTTAAAATCATTGGTTAATTCCATGCCATTTCGCTTAAGTTCAGTAATAATGAATAAAAACAAGTCTATTAATTATTAATTTTTGCTAAATGAATGAGTGAAAATTGATTTTTAATATTTAAAGTTATTTGAACCAATAATTTGAACAAAACATAAAAAGTCACATATAGTAAATCTTTATGTAACATCGAAAAAATTCGCAATTAGTTTGATCTGTATTGAAATAAGATTTTTGAAACATTTTACTCATATTTTTGTTTTCTATTATTACAAGCAATAAAACTGCATACCAAATATTTTTAGACCCTTTACTTTAAAAAAGTAAAACGGGTCTATCAAGTTTGTCAAAAAAAAATGTGCGTAACAGGTCGAAGGAAGTCCGGCAGACCCCATAAAGTATATATATTCTTGATCAGCATCACCAGCCGAGTCGATATAGCCATGTCCGTCTGTCCGTCCGTCCGTCTGTCCGTCTGTCTGTATGAACACCTAGATCTCAGAGACTATAAGAGCTAGAGTCACCAAATTTGGTATGGTGAATCGTCTATGGCATAAGCAGATCAAGTTTATCTTAAAATTTTGACACGCCCCCTTCCGCCTCCGTAAATCGAAAACAAAATTTTTAAAATCCCATAAAACGAAAACGGGTATCAGGGTCCTAACGTATCCTGAAAATTTCATCACGATCGAATAATAATCTCGGAAATTATTCTAAAAAAACTTGAAATCCAATATAATGGTCAATTTTAAAACTGAAGCTTTGAATTATGGCACACAGGACAAGCATCGGGGTCCTAATGTATCCTGAAAATTTCATCGCGATCGGATAATAATCTCGGGAGTTATTCAAAACTCAATATTACTCAGTGTCGGACCAACGGAAGAAGAAGAGCATGTTGACGTAACAACGCGCTATGGGGTACTATCTATTAGTGTTACTCTTATTTCCATTTAGAAGAATAAGTAAAGGGTCTCTCATAGTCGACTTCGACTGTAGCCTTTTCGACTGGTTTAGCGTGCACTTGTGCATTTTTAAATTAACAAAGGGGCACATACTCTTTTAGTATTAAGGAACTTTTAGCTATAAATTCTACAGTTTTTACTTAAATTTTTGGCTCAAGAAAATCTTTTTTTAATACAAGTAATATTACGCATTTCCTTCCACATTTAAAATATTAATATAGTATTTTATTATCTGACAGTATTTCGAATTGTGCTTATTATATTAATAATTATTATAAACTGTGTCATATATTATTACCAGATATCGATCAATATACTGCATTTTTATCCTGGTGACAAGTGATCATGATTTGTCGAGAATTGACTTCGTTGCGTGTAGAACTTTTTGACCTTCACTTACTATTAATTACAAGTTGCATTTGTTTAAATATTAAGCGAATTCAAAGCACTTTACGATATATCAATTGCTGTCAATGGTGGCGCATTTATTTCTATACAAAATTAACTTTTCTTTTCAGTTAATTGTTAATTATAATAGTGAGTCTTAATTGTTTTCAACTGATGCAACATTGTAGGTTGTGAATACTTATTGCATCATTTTTTTTTTTTTAGATTTAGAAATTATTTGAATAGGATATTTAAGGTGCGTTGTGCTAGTGATTATACTCGTTTTTTCATACCCTGTGCCCATTAAAAATGGCTAAATAAGCTTATAATGAATGTATGCAAATGTATGTAACAAGAATAAGGAGGCATCTCTGACCTTATAGGGTCTATATATATATATGTTTGATCAATCGAGTTGATTGACACCTATCCGTCCGTCTGTCTGTCCGTCCGTCCGTCTGTATGAACGCGTCGATCTCAGCAACTATAAGGGCTAGAGACTTCAAATTTGGAATGTAAGTTCCTGAATACCATAGGCAGGTTAAGTTTATTATTAAATATTATTATATTCAATATCTCGCCCACGCACGCTGAACAATTTGCTGCAATTTTTTATAGCGATTAACCCATAAATAAAGAAGATATTAAAGAATTTGTTTTGATTCAATTATTTCATAATTGTTGATCATTTGCGAAAGCGAGAGCGATGCGATTTGCAATATCGGCCGCTGTGGCGCTATACAAAAAAAGAGCTGAAAGCTACACTGGAAACTAGTATACATTGTGTCGGTGAAGAAAAGCTGAATGCTACAAACGTAAAATGAATATTAGCGATTGCTGCTTACAAGCGTGCTTGTTAAGATGACACAGCTTAACTTAAAAGTGTAATGGACTATCGCAAGCAAGCTACAGTCGATATCCAGCGATAAATTTTAATACATAAATACATAATCCATTTTAATCAAAATTCTTTTCTTTTTTACGACCTGCACAGGGTATTCTACAGTCGCACACGTCCGACTGACTGTCTTGTTTTCTTTTTAGCTGCTTTATCTGTCGCACTATCTTGCTTCAACGTCGACAATAATGTCCTCCCCCCTCTCTCTATCCACCGCACATCCCGCTAATTGCATTTGCTCTTCATAGTTTGTTTATTTATATATGTATATGCAAAAAAAAAAAATATAAAATAAAGCTTTGATGCTGATGTATGTTAAAATTCGATACCGGCCCGGCTGGCACTTGAGATTAACTAGCGAACGTTGTGTGAACATTGCGAAAACTAGTTTTGGAATTGCCACTGCCTTCACCCCCCCCCCCCCCCCCTTCCACCTTCCACCTCCGCACCTTCCCACTCTTTTGTTTTCCGCACTCTGTTTACTCGTTTTTGTTGTCGCACAGCTGTTTTGTCGCTGCAGTTTTTGTTTTTGTGTGAGAAGATGAGAGAGAGAGAGAGAGAGAGAAACAGTGATAGCAGAGAGGGGCAGAGAAAAAGGGTCAACGGTTGAATGAACTCTGCTGCAAATTTCGTGTAAACGCATTAAGATTTCTTTTTTTGGCTTGATTTTGTTGTTGCTCTGTATTTTGTTTTATTTATTCCTTTTTCTTTTTTTTTTGCTTGTTTTTAAAGTCGCTTGCCAAATTCACAAAATGTATTTTCGTAATGTTCTGGTATTTTTATTTGTTTTTGACATTGCATAATGCATGCTATTCGGTTTTATGGCAATGTGCACTCAATAAAATCGTCTAAACGATGATTATTCACTATATACGTACAAGTTCAATAGAACTCATTTAAGTTTTTATTTTTGTATTTACATGTCACAATAAACAGGCAACTTAATACGTGACAAATAATAATAAACATTTGACAATGTAAATAAAATGTAATAGTATTAAATGTGAAAACTTTATGGCAACACTGGTTGCTTCTCTAACAGTGTTGCCATCTAACATTTAAATATAAAGAAGAAGCCGGAGAGTCGAGACGGGAGCGAAAGTAGGAGCGGGAGCGATAGTAGGAGCGGGAGCGATAGTAGGAGCTGGAGCGATAGTTGGGAACGATATGCTACAGTAGAAGCCGACTATAAGAGACCCTTTACTTATTCTGTAACAGTCTCGACTCTTCCTATGGCAGCTATATGCTATAGTATTGCCAATTTATAAGGATCATAATATTACTTATATCTGATGAGTTTAGTCCGCATATCTTGATATACTATAAAGTTGTTCATGCTTGTACGAGTATTTCGACCGATTGTTACAATTAATAGCATATTTATACGTCAAGCTGGCAAGTTTTGCTCGAATAGCTAAGAAATCGTAAAATTGCATATGATGATGATGAAATTTTCAGGATACATTAGGTGTTTGTCCTGTGTTCCAAAATTCTGGACTCTAGCCAAAAATAAGCCGATCAGTCGTGCGTGCGCGACAGTAGGAAACCCTGTACAGGTCTTCAAAGAAAAGTATTTTCATTATAATGGGATTTAAATATATCGCTTGAAGTCGATTTTGCTTGCATCGTGAGTAGGTTGCTTGCGATAGTCTGGCAACACTGGACTGCGGCTATTGATTGTTTATGTTAAGCGCCACAGTGGCCGAAAGGCAAATCAAACATATATGAACAACCGTGTTTGTTTGTTTGTTATATCTGCATAAATTTGATTCTTGAATAACTTCTGAGTTCAATATCGTACTGAAATTTGTAGCACACATTGGGAGTAGGATACTTACCATGTGTGCCAAATCTCAAGTCTCTAGCTATAAAACTGCTCTTGTTATCAGCTTTTTCGAGTCATCGCGATGAAATTTTCTGGACACATTAAGCCCAAGTTTTTATCATGTGTCTCTAGCTTTAACATTGCTTATCTTATGGTGATTTTTCTAATTTAAAAAAAACGGGACTTGATATCGAAAATTGAAAATAAACTAGATCTGCGTATGGTATTCAGGAACCTACATTCCAAATTTGAAGACTCTAGCTCTTTTTGTTGCTGAGATCCACGCGTTCATACAGACGGACGGACGGACAGACAGACGAACAGGTGTCAATCGACTCGGCTATTGATACTGATCAAAAATATATATACTTCATAGGGTCGGAGATGCCTCCTTCTGCCTGTTACATACATTCACACAAATTCATTATACCCTTTTTGCTCATTTTTAATGGGAACAAGGTATAAAAATTGTTTTAGATTTACGGGGGCGGTTCTGGTTCTGTTTAACCCATAGGCGGACCAACTTACCAAAGTTGGTTCACTCTAGCTCTTATAGTCTTTGAAATCTAGGCGCTCATAAAGACGGAGGGACAGTCAGACGGACGGACATGGCTATATCGACTCGGGTGTTGATGTTGATTGAGAATACATACCCTATGGGATCTGCCAGACTTCTTTAGACCTGTTACGCACATTTTTTTCACAAACTTATAGACCCGTTTTACTATTTTAAAGTAAAAGGTCTAAAAAGCACAAGTTATAGCTTTTTCCAATAGGGTGAATACTATTGCCTCACCCTGTGGTATAGTCAAATTCTGTCTAAACATCTCTGTACATTTCTTTTGAAGTAATAGGCAGCGGCGGGAAAATAGCTGAATTGACAGCACTGATAACAGGTGTATTGAAAACAGAAAATAATATCCGAAAAGATGAACAGAAACTTAACTTGTAACTTAATTTATTTTCGTATTTGTTAATTGGTTTATTGGCTTTCCTTCATTTACAACTATTAATCAGTTTCTTTTGTCTTTCTCGTTTACAGTGGACGCAAGCGTTTCGTCTCTGAGGGCGACGGTGGACACGTTAAACCGGCCACTTTTCCCATGCGCGATTAAGAATAGAGGATTGATTAGTATCTCCCCACAAAATACTACACCAACAATAACCACAACAATAACAACAACACCAACAACAACAATAACAGGAACTATCACAAAAACAAACACCATGGAGCACAAACAGCAACAACAACAACAATCGACAAACTACTAACGTATGAAGCGAACAAGAGAGCAAAAAAGATTGTTGTTGCTGTTGTTGTGATGATGTCGAGATCGGCTTAGAGAGAGAAAGAGAGAGAGAGATAGAGAGGAGAGACCTGTGATGGATGTCGAGATGAAAAGTGCGAACATTCACATATGGAAAAATCATGATAGGAACACATGATAAAGAGAGATGAGAAAAAAGATGATGATGATAACAACAAACAAACAAACAACAAACAAATACACAACAACAATCAATCGGAAATTGATCTCCGTTTAAACTATATGAATAATATATACATATACATAAATACATATATATCTACATATAAACATAAATTTATTTTAAAATATTTGTAAAAAAAAAACAAAAATGGAAAACAGCGGCAAGTGCAGCGACAAAAAGAGGGAGACGAATAGAAAATCAGCAACAGAAAAACATCGACTACACAACAAAAAAAAAAACAACAAAGAACACGCAAAGAATGATGAGAAAACAGCAATAAACACATACTCCCACACATGCATAGACAGACAGTTGCACTCACAAACATACACACGTCCATACACATACACACACACACACACACACACACATTGGTGGGACACTCACTGCAAACTGTGTGTGTTTTGAGAGAGAGTGAGACAGATATATAGAGGGAGAGCGAGCGCTAAAAGCTGTGCTGAGAGCAAATTGAGCGTACTGCAGCGGCAAGAGAAGCAACACAACAACTGCAAGAATATTTACTTATACGGAACTGTTATACACAAGCATACAAACACACACCCACATAAACAAACACAGAAACAAACATAGACACACAGACACCGTTATTATTACTAGACATTTAACAAGCAACTACAATTTATTATGATATACAATTATGTTTAAGAGATCCATGATGCGCGAAAGAAAAAGAGATACGAAAAGGGAATAGATGCAGATGCAAATTATATTACGATTATTGTGTTATACTTAACATTTTCAACAACAACAACAACAACAGCAACAATAACAAAAGCATAAATATATATTATCAAACAAAAATTAAAAGAAAAAAAACGTACATGTATGTATGTAGGGCATCTATGCCATGCACCCAAAAAAAATAAATAAAAATAATAAAATATATATATATATACATAAAATTGAAACTCCAATTTATAAATTCCATTTTCGTTGAACAATTTGTAAGCTTTTGATGTATCACAAAATTTCCGACTCGTTTAAATTTGTTCTCGATTTATTACTGTATTTACCACACACACACACACACATACACACACACACTATTACAATTGGAGCAAGAATAATGTTTGCAATTATTATTAAGTATAAATGATCATTTTTTTATTTTATATTGTGAGAAGACTCCTAATACACATAAATAATTATACTTAATATTATATACATATATATATTTTTTTTTCGTTCGCATACTTTGAATAAATATATATTTATGCGCATTTTTTTATAACATAAGCTTTGTTTCTATTTTCTACGATTATGCCATGTTTTTTTTCTCGCTTTGTTATATTTTGTATAACAGTTGGAAAGTTAAATCTTTTTTCTATTTCGATTTCTATATAATTTTTTCTTTTTACATTTTCACTAAGCGCACTGGACGCAACTGTACTTTGCAAATAATTTTGCCGTGTGAGAGCAACAAATATAAGATACTACCATACATATACATAAATATATATATATAAATCTAAATATATATATATATATTATATACAACAATTGTGTTAAAAATACATATAAAAAATAATAAAAAAAAAAATTGAAAATCGTTTAATTTATTATTTAATTGTCAGCTGGAGACTACTAGGTGGTGTCCGGTGGCTCCAGCTTAACCTCACATCAGGCACGCCCCATGCCGACCGTCGAGGGCAGCAGGACGGCTCCAACCCCCCCAGCTGATGAAGTCGACGGCCCCGTCACTGTTCCTGCGCCGCCCATGGCGCCATGCAACTGTACATGTTTGCGATAGTTGGTGAAATGCTCCAAATATTGTTTAACCGTGTCCATCGGTTCGTAGAGATCGTTCTGCTTCGCATGCAATTGCTGCTGACCCATGGCATTCATAATGGTCTGTGTGGTGAAATATGTGGGATATTCTTTGGCCACATGAATGCCCAGGAATCCCTGCAACATTTCACGTATCATTTCCCAGCAATACGAGAGCATTACACACGGCCTGTACTCGATCTCGATTAGAATGCCCTTGAAGTGTTCCATCATGGTGACGGAGCCGAGTTTAATGACAAAGTCACCGTATTCGAAGCGAGCGCCACGCGACTCAATTTTCGTCTGCTTCTTCGACGTGAAGGTGGACGTCATTTTCAGCATTAGCAGATCGAAAATGCTGTCGGCGACGAGTGCGACTTGTTTTCCCGTTCCATTGTCAATTATGGAGAACGTCGATGCCGGATATTCGGAATTGTGCAGAACATGGACGGCACGCGTCGGCGTTCCGTGTTGCGGCGTCGAGATGAACGTTTCGCAGTCAACCAAGAATTGACCGGCGTGTGTGGCGCCCAGCGAGAGTAGTCGCTTTGCCAGGTGATCAATGATGTGGGATCCTGACTTGCCCTCGGGCAGCGGATACGGCTGTAGCACAGTTACACCCATTCTGAGCTAATCTATAATAAATATTGCTTTTTGTTTATTTATTACAACAAATTTACTTCGCAACGAAGTGGGTGTGACCATTAATTCGATACTCATAAAATCACAAATACGCAAAAATACTAAAGTTGTGTCGTTTCGTTCAGCCACTATAATACATCGAACCAGCTATCGTGTGCTGACTATCGATATGCATGAGCAAAAATAGCAAACGTTGCCACTTTGTTATTGACACCGGCAAGCGCAAACGCAGAATGATTGATAAAAATATATCGTAAGCTGCCTATCGATATGTAGAAATAGCAGAACAACAATAACAAAGTAGAAAAAACAAATTTGCAGTTCACAAAAGAAGTGCATGCATTATTTACGATAAAATTGCGTGTGGAGAAGAGGGTTAGGGTGGTGTTTTCTGCCACTGCAAAGATTAGAAGCATACAGATAAAAGCCTGGCGACAAAGGCTCAGCTGCTGTCCCAACAAAATCAATAATGGGGGCCGAACACTCGCAACAGCGTGTCGAGGCCGATGGCCATGAGATCTTCGAGAGACGCGACCCGATGCTGGCCATGGGTCAAGCGTCCACTTCGGCGTCCACGGTGCGAATGAGCGACGGTAGCGCCATGGCGCTTGCAGCGGCTGCCGCTGCTGCCACAAACAAACGCCGTGGCATGCAACAGCGGCAACAGCAGCAGCAGCAGCAACAACAACAACATCAACAACTACAGCAGCAGCAAACGTTGCCCAATGGACCTGCCAGCATTGTGATTGCCAGCAAACAGATTATTTCAGACACTGCCTCGCCCACAAGCTCCGAGCTGAGTCGCCCGCCTTCGCCGCCTTTAAGCGTGTGCTCGGATCTGCCTTATGTCTCCTACACGGATCGTCCCATCGGTGACTCGCCCAAGATACGCAACCGGCCCGCCCACATGCTGCAACAGAGCAGCGTCAATCGATCAGCCAATCGCAAATCGCATCCGGGTGGCATTACCACAACCATCAAACCGAAGCGTCCGCAATCGACGGCCTCCAGCCATAATATTGTGATTGTCAAGCCGGGCACACGCGACATCCATGATGACATCGATCCCGACTTGGCGCGTCTGCGCAACATACCACAGTTTCTGCCCGTGCTGCGTGAATCCATCAGTTCGGCAACTTACACACGCGATGCGGAGATCTTGGAGCGTCTTCATTCACAGCATTTGCTCAACATTTGTGGACGAATGCAGACGCATTTGAATCTGTGCGCCAATCATGTGGCCAGCGAACAGAATCATCTTGTGGAACGCACCAAGGTTGTTAGCAACTCCATAACAACGCTCTTTGCCAAGTTTGTGGACATGCAGAAGACATATGCCTCGTATGCGGAACAATTTGCCAAAATCCGTGGCGTCTCGCAGCAATTGAGTCGTTGCAATTCGTTGCTACATGAGAACATTGCCAGCTTGGAGGCAATTAACAACTTTCTGGACGATGAGGATCGCTTGGAACCGTTTGTCTGGCGCACCGACGATAATAAGTTGCGTGGCGAGGCGGAAGGCGCCGCCGGTGGCAACAGCAGTCGACTGTGGCGCCTTTAATCCTAGTACTTCATTTGTTATTAGTCCAACTCGTAACTCTATTCATGTATTTATTGTGTATACTACTTATATATATATATATATATATATTGTCTATTATAGCTAATTGCCCGTGTTCAAATTCTGTTCATAGAGTTGATTTAACATTTGTTGTAGCTAGGATATAGACAGATAAGAAGCTCTGATCTCGTCGATAGCAAATTGAAACTGCAACTACATTTGCATAAATAGTATGTGTAACACATCTATCAATTTGTAATCTATGCATATTCTCACAGTATTCGTTGCTAATCTTAAACTCTAATATAACACTTATTGTATTCTAAAAGTTTCATTAAGATCGGCTAATAAATAGAAATGATATTCAAGATTAATAAAAATTGTTATCTTTGTTGTTCTAATTGAAAGAGAGAGAGATCGGAGGATTGTTCTCTAACCATTCATCTTTCTTTGCGATCTGTGTTCCGCTATGAAAGTAACTCCTATCAGTTCTTAACTTTAAGATATATTCATAATTAAACTCTGAAAGTTTTATTAAGATCGGCTAATTATAGATATAGATATTATAGTAAGTTTATAAACATAAATACCTTTTAGTTCTAATCAAAAGAGAGTTCAAAAGGTTCATTCTCTAATCATTAAGATATTCTGCGACATTTCAAAGTCTTTCCTTGCTATCAGTTCCGTCACTTTGAACGGCAGTCCACGCTAGTGACGAAAGCAGGGTCTTAAACAATTTGTAAAGTGTTTTTTTCTCATTTGGGGCCATTAATGTTTCAAAATGAAGTGGATTTGATAAATAGTAATTTAATTTAACTTACAGCGTTGCAAGTTTGCAATTCTTTGGGATCATATACTAATATAACATCTTTTATTTTTGTTTAACAATATCATCGACTTAAAAATTTAGAAAAAGTCAATAAATTGATTCAGATTCCCAAAGAAAACACTGACACTTGAATGCACAAAGCTCCGCCTGTTTGTTCGCGATTGTATGCGTTTTTTTACAGAATAAGTTAATGGTCTTTTATATAGTCGGATTCTCTGGAGTGTTGAACTGTGTTTAGACCCTTGACTTTAAAAAAAAGTCTATTAAGTTTGTCAAAATGTGCTTAATAGGTCGAAGGAGGTCCGGCAGACCCCATAAAGTATATATATTCTTGATATATCTCAGAGACTATAAGAGCTAGAGCCACCAAATTTGGGATGTAGGCTCGTCTATGGGCTAAGCAGATCAAGTTTATCTTAAAATTTTAACACGAACCTACTCAAAGTTTGTGGGAGATAATATCACTTCTGGCTTCTTCTTAATGTTCTTCTTAATGTTGTTCTATTATCTCACCTATTCCGAATTGAATTGTAAATCATAAATCCACAAGCACTTACCTCGAATTTTTTCTCGAGTTCAATTCTCTTGTGATTATAGGGTTTAAAGCAAAGATGCACAAAAAAGAAAGTCTGACAGATCCCATAATTTATAATATCTTCAAAGTGTCAAAGATAACATTTCATTCCAGATTTTATTATTTTTATAAAATGGGGCAATGTCTTGATTGAAGGTGGCTGTCAACTGGCTTATGAATTGAGGGATATAGTTTTTTACAGAATTTAGCTGCCACTCTATTTCTCTTTGGTTTCCGGTGTTGATGCCCAATGCATATTCTACATACAGTATTTATAGCATACCTTTGTGCGCACTGCGCAGTTATCCGAATATCTTTGATTTTTTCTTTCCTCGTCTTTCGACTCCTGGGGAATCAAGTACTCTACACTTACTAACAAATAAAATAAAAAAAAACGTTTGGTTATTTTTGGCACACCATATATTTGTATTTCCTTGCAGATACATTTATTTTATTTTCGACCCATCAATTCTATGATAAATAACAAATTTTGTCAGGATATCTAATATACAATCTGTGGCTTTGGTTAACATAGTATATCTTAATAAAGCACTAGGATTTATATATTAAACCTTAATACAGTGATCCGATCAGTGTTAGCCTTAATAAACTATTGTTTGTTTTAATGACTTTTGTAATTTTATCCGAAATTATTTCCGAACCGAAAGGAAAAAACCGAAAGGTTATCGAAAAAATTTCGTTATGGTACGTCTCGATATTAATCGCTGTTTTGAATTAAAGGGAATAATTATTATAGTAGTTTTTTTATTTTTGGCCTGATCATTAAATTAATTCGTTTTCAAAAATGATGTGTTTAAGTATCTTTAAATATATATTTATATAATAGCAATAATACAACAAACTAGTGACGTAATGAGCCATTGATGTATCGGACATCGATGGAATTTGGAAGGTGATACCTCGATGTTTCCCGATTATTTTGTTGATACCGATATTTACCGATACCTCGATGTTATGGTAAATCATTGTACTGACCAATAAGTATTTTTAAAGATTTCATTTCAACTTAATGCCAAAAAAAATATTCAAATGTTCAATGAAACTTCAAAGTTTTTAATTTTCGACAGAACTTTGAGTGTGAAAAACTGCTTCCTATATTACATATTATATTATATAACTATATTACAGTGGGCAACAGTGGGTAGTTTTTAACAAACCCACTTTTTCGGATACATATGGGACACCAGATGAAAAGAAACACTACAAAATTTTTCAGTGGTTGAACTTTTTCTTTTAATATAGTAGTATTATATATATATATGTATATAAATATATTTAAGCTCCAGATTTCATAGATTTCAATGATTTAGTATGTCTGAAATGACGCCCAACTATTACACTTATGTATAAAAAGTGACAGAGCAGATGTTGAAATCTTTTTTTTTTCGAGTTTTTCCTAAATTATTAAACACAAAAGTGTAAAAATATGGCAGAAATAATCATGATTTGCCTAATAGTAATTAATGGATATATTACTTAGTTGTCAAGGAAACGTAAAGATTGAGTAATGATCAAATGACGAATGTTCATATCTTTAAATAAGCTAAAATAAAGTACTACCATAGAAATAATTTAAAGTTCTTTTCGTTGCCAAATGTATCAGAAATCGTGTCAGTTTGTTAAAGTTTACAATTTGACTGTTGCCTAGTTTTATCAAACTCATTGGATGCCCGAAGATGTACTGAAGGTGGAAAGTGAGAATAACTGCGTTGGGAGTTGGTAACGTTAGCAATAGTATAACTAGTATTGTAGGAAATCTTGGATAAATGGAACCTTGTTAAGAACCGGAATTTACAGTAGTCAAATACCACTTACATTGTAAAGAAGTTGTCTCCAAGACAACTTTATTCTCCTTAGAGCCCTTTTAACCGACATTAGATCTTTTGGTACAGACTAAAACAGTTTCTTCAGGGGAAACGATAGAATATAGAAGACGCATCTATGTCCAGAGTCTCAGTGATACCCAACAAAATATATAAAATAAAGTCTTTTTTTTACAGTTAAAATGCCTTAGTTTAAGTTGTTTTTTTTTGTGTTTTTGGAAAATTTTCATATATAGACTTTTTTGTCAATAGTTTTTCTTAATAGTATACTATAATGTTTATATTGAGTATGGATATTTTGTTTGTTGTTCCTTTATAATATTTGGTTGGAAACAAAACTGCATCATTACTTTTGGCTCTCTTACATGTCAGAGAGCGCAAATAAGTGTCGTTCACTGTATATATATATATATATATATATATTAATAGTACAACTATACAAACATTCACAATTAAAGCATACTGGGATGCAACAATAATAGTAGTAGTAGTAGTAGTTACAATTTAGTGGCACACGCCTTCAATTAGTCTAATATTATACACATATACACATACATATTACATCGATTCGGATATTTTGTGGTGATTATATATATATATATAATTATGGCTTGGATTAATGTAGATTACATCGAAACCGTTTCGTATGAAAGTTCGAAATGAAATGCATTTTCCAAAAATGAGTGTAGTTCGTTTTTTTTTGTTGCTGTTGTTGTTGTTTAAGTGTGAGGCAAAGGAAAGAGACAGATATAGAGTTAGAGATAGGAGTGGGAAAGGGACAGGGATAGATAGAAAAGTTAACACAGTTCTGTAGTGTATTTAATGCCACCATCTCTTTCGTACACTCGCTCGCATTCTGTCCCGTCCACGATATTGTCTTTGCTGTTGTTTTAGACGTCGCTTCTGGTAAGCCACATGGAGGGTCTTGTAGAGGGTCCAGCAGCAGAGCAATTGGTTCAGTAGTAAACAGATCAAGATGAACCCCTTGGAGCAGTACGTGGCCAAAATGTAGGGTAAACTATCTCTTAGCCAAAAGAGCAGGGCATTGGGTAACTGTTAACGCTGCGCATAGCTGCTCCAATAAACCAGGAGCATGAGCAGTACGTTAGCACAACTTATATTCTAGAAGAGCTTCTGCATATGTATGCGATCCTGCACGTTGCGCTCATGCTGTTGCTCCTCAATGGCCTTCAGCTCGCGTGCCACAGTCGCCTTTAGCGTCGCATCCAGTCCGAGGGCATCAATGAAATCGCGACGTGCCTGTGCCGGATTCCAGGCACCAGCATGCGCCTTGCCACGACGAAACAATGCCTTGACATTCCTCGGATCGAGTGTCAACACCTCGTTGCAATGCTCAATTACAGCATAATAATCGCCAGCAATTAGACGACACTGGGCATAGTTCAAGAGCAACGGTGCCTTTATATTGGCCAGTTCCAACCATTCGGCATCGTGGGGTTTCTCCTTGAGCATTAGCTGCTCCACCATGCCAACTGCATCACGATAACAGATCTCTGCCTCGGCATATTGCTGTGCCTTGTAGTGTCGATTGCCGCGTTCCCGCAACGTGTGCGTTGCCAGCATTTTCTCATCGTCAGACATTTGCCAGCGTTCTTTCTCGTACTGCTCGGGCAACTCAATGGAGATTAGCTCCAGTATGAATTCCAAATCGACGGGATGCTGCAACAGTTCATCCAGATCCTCATAGCCCATGCCCTCGTTCTGCAATGTCATGCCACAGCAATGACGACGCTCCTCCGGTTTCTTGCCAATATCCCGCAGTGTCTTCGATATGAACGGATACTGAGCGCAGAGCTGAATCGACAAAAAGCAAATGACAATTTCTTCAAATCAAGCGAAATGGGGTTAAAATGATTGCATGGTGAAATGATTACAAGGTGACACCAGTTATGCCATTTTTTCAGCGACTTGGAAAATTAGAAAAATGTCAAAAAAGAAAAGCCTGACAAAAGGCGCAGATGATCACTATTTCACCGACACTTTCTGTGAAAAAGCCGACGTGTAAACACGTAGAATCAAAAAAGTGACGACTTGTCATCCATTAAATAACAGCATTTTTGTATGATATTGTTAAGAGTGTGATCAGAATCTATGAAACAAAAACAGTTGAGAATTTTATTTGGCAACTGATGCAAATAATGTGAATGGTAAATTCACCAACGCTGAAAAAGTGTCGGTGAAAACTTTGTCGTCTGCATTGAGCCTTATAGTTTTTGGGTGATTTTCATACCATACATATTTCGAATTAGTATCAACAGTTGATTTAGATCCAGTACTCGTATTTTTAAAGAAAAATATCATTACTTTGGGAAAACTGTACTGATTTCTAGGCGGAAAGTTATTCTGATCATGATTTGGCCTCAAAATTTAATCTACACATAAATGTTATTAATTATGCGGAAATATATATATATATTATACTTTATTATATATTACATTTTTCGACTATCATAATTCAACTTTCAATATAGCAACAATCGCAATTTCACAATATACGCCTCGTTTGGCGGAAAAATAGCTGAATTGGCCTCACTCTCTCCTTTGACTATTTGAAAAAAAACTTGAAACTGTCATAATTTTGGAAAAACGATACCGATTTCTATGCGGAGACATTTTAATATTGATTTGGCCTAAATATGCATATAACACTAAAAGTGTTTTAATTCCCGAATGGCGGGAAAATAGCTCAATTGACAGCACTGACAGTGACGTATTGCGATGTGACGTAGTTGCTTAAACAAATTCACCATAAGCAACCGAAAAAGAGCCCAGCTGTGGGGAATACGTCACCCTATTGACAAATTCACCTGGCACGAGTTCATGGCAACTGGATCGGTTGCATTTCCCATTGCTGGAATGTGCGTCTCGCTTACCGATTTGTGAACTGTAAATTTGGCCACCTCGTTCAGCGACATTTTCTGCACAATCACTTCCCAGACCTCCAGCTTGAATTTCTTGCCCAGCACCAGTTCCATCGGCTTGTCCATTTTCTTGCTATCGTCCACAATGCGCACATCGTTGGCCCGTCGCGTTTGGAAATGGAATTTCACCTGTTAAAGTGCAATTGAAATTGTGTCATTAGCTGAGAAAGTCCCAGGTCAGTTTCTGTTATGTCCTTGGCCTAGTTATCGCCTGGTTGGAATTGTGCAGCACAACTGTTGCCTATATACATATATGCATATATATATATATATATATATATTTACCCTGGTGCCCGACTTGAGTTCAATGTATTTGTTGCCCGGATTGAGAATTTCCTTTCTAATTGGCTTTACATTGTTATCTGCCTCGGTTTGTTGTTCCATTTTCGTTAATTAACTTTCTTTTTTTTTGATGATTTTCTTTTGTTGTTGCTTTTGCTTGCTCTGCCTCTGCTGCTGCTGCTGCTGCTGCTCCTGTGTTGTTGCTTCTTCAATAAAGGATTAATAAATAAATCCCACTCAAATAAACGGACCAGAACAACTGACCAAAGAGAACAGCTGAGAGTGATTAACACACACACACACACACACACACACACACACACACATGCTATCGACAGCAGTTTACATAGCGCTGTAATGTTAATAACAGCGTGCAATTAATGCGAGCATTCGTTTATTGTTTTTTCTTATCACACAAATTTACTTAAATATGGAATAAGTTTTGGACGATTTGCTAAAATAAAAAAAAAAAAAATATTTTAATTGCAGCAGCAAAACAGCGAACAAGTTTCGAATTCAAATTTAACAGCGGCAACAGTTAACAGAATGATAACAAAATCGCAGACGAATATTTTGTGCGTATTTGTATCAATTTGAAATTAAATTATGCGCTGCTCTTATTATAAATATTGTAAATAAATACAAATAAGTAGCACATTTTTAAGGTATCAAAAAGTGATATAATGTAATGTAAAAAGTATATATCGAAAGGGTGGCGGCATGTCGATAGATTGGCGGTTACTTTGAAGTAGAGATGAGCGATATGGTGATATTTGTGTCACAGCGACAACTGTGACTGCTACAAAAAAATATCAGTGCCAAATATTAATGACGCTGCCTGCAAATATAAGAGCAGATATAACCTTTGGAGCTCAAGTAATTTTATGTCTACGGACCTTTTGTGGCAATACATGTCTTTGCTCAAATTGCTTATTGACGTTTTATCCGAAAACTTCGATTTGCAAATATTGTATTTCCCAGAAGTATCGTCTACAGCTCCATAGTTCATTTAAATATTTTCTTCAATATAAAATTTACAGTCCTGTGACAAAATTTCACTCTGTGACAAAATATTATTCAGCGATATTGTCACTGAAACTTTTGATATTTTATCACCGCAGTTACAATTACTTTGAAATATACTTGGAAAGAGACGCCGCCAAGCAGTGTGCTAAAAAAAGCGAAAATTGAAGTTTACTCTATTTAAATTAAATTTAAAGCTGTAAATTTTAAATAATAGTGTGGCAACGCCAACAGCTGCAAGCTAGTCGATAGCCTTTACACTATCGATAGTTGGCTAAAATAGAAAAAATGTTTTATTTGAAAGTATGAGAGTAGGAAATGCTTCGAATACTTTATTTTAATGGTCAGCTTACATTTAACAAAAAATGCATGCGTTACATGCGCACGCTTAACATTTATCGAATAGTAGCATTTAACATGAACGATAACTGCTGCGAGGGCCAGGGCCGAGTGCTTGTGTTATCGCTTTCAACGACAAACAAGGGTTGCCACTTGATCGAAATGCAGTTAGATGACAGCTCTGCCAGCTGGCCGCCAAACTATGAACTCTAATTCCGTGTGCCGCTTATTCGGTCGCGCATAGCGAAACGTAACAGTTGTGTGCGCGCGTTCTTGGCTTCTGCTGCGTCGACCGTTTGATTTAAAGCCAATACCGTTACGAACAGTTTTTGAAGTTTTTTTTCTGAGAATTGCAATAAAATTCGTTGCATTTCTTTTTGACAAATGCTAAATGCAATTTAATTGTTAGTATATATGTATATAAATTGTTTTTGTTTTTTTGTGAGTGTGTGTGTGTGTGTGTGAGTGAGTGCATCAAATTGATAATATAAAAATAAAAGAAGAGTGCATCTAAATTACAATCTCAACGACCGCATTACAATCAATTACATTACATGCAACAGCTGCTGCTCTCAATGCGATCTTTTTTTTTTTTTTGTATTTTGCAAATTGAACTGTCAAAGCAGCCGCCTTTAGTTAAAGATCGCGACGCGCCCGAGTTTCAGACTATTAGACGATTATATACGACTATAGGGAGGGCTGGCAATGCATTCACCCATCCACCCCCAACATTTCGCATTCCTATACAAATACTAGAACGAGCATTCCTCTATCTCTGTCTCTCTCTCTCTCGCTCTTTCTCCCTCGCTCACTGTTTATATTGGGGGAAAAAAAGGAGGAATTTATTTGAATCATGTTTTTTGAGCTGTCCAACACTGCGTATGCGTTATATTTCAAACTGAACTTGAATCTTAGTAATTCTCAATGATTTGAATTTCGTAACACCTGAGAATCTTTTCGGTCAATCTGTGGGCGTTGTTCTGCTCTATATATATAAATTATATACTATAGATTTTTGTGGTATATTCTGCATAATTTATACAGAAATGACACATCAATATAATAAGCTTGTTGTAGTATTAGAGGAAACAAAACTTTTGCTAACGTAAATTACATACAAATATGTTGGCTGCCTACTCACAACAACAACAACAACAACAACAGCAACATATGTGTATGCAACCCACACAGCAGCCCAAAAACCAAAACACAAACAAAACAAACACAGCAACAACAAGAACAACAACAACAACAACAACAACAACAATCTACCAATCTGCCAGTTAATAAAACTTTGGCTCTTGCTATCAATGCTATTGCTGTTAGCTTAGAGCTTTTTAAAAACCCTGTACTTTAGAAAACTAACGAGTGTTTATTATGTTTGTCAATTAAGAAACGTTTGGCAACATTCAGCAGTCGCTAAAGTCAGGTCTGTCTATCCGTCTGCCTGTCTGTCTGTCCGGCTGACTGCATAATTTATTAGATCTCAAAGACTTTCAGAGCTAGAGACACCAAATTGGCTATATAGGTGGCTAACTTCATTTCTGTCTCTTCGTCTACCTGTCTGCCCGCCCATCTGTCTGTATAAACACATATATCTCAGAGACTTTAAGAGCTAGAGACATCAAATTGGCTATATAGGTTTCTCTACATGCTAAGCAATAACTGATGAGTCAATTACGTCATCTCTGTCTGTTCGCCTGCTTGTCTGTCTGTCCGTCCGTCTGTATAAACACCTAGATCTCAGAGACCTTAAGAGCTAGAGACACCAAATTGGCTATATACATAGGTTTTTCTATATGCTAAGCAGTAACTGCCGAGTCGATAACTTCATTTCTGTCTGTCCATCTGCCTGTCTATCTGTCCGGCTGACTGTATAATTTATTAGATCTCAGTGACTATAAGAGCTAGAGCCACCACATTTGCTATATAAGTTTATCTATATGCTAAGCAGTAGCAGTTGGTTTTAAGATTTTGCCACGCCCCCTACCGCCCCTGAAAGTCGTAAAATCATGTATAGAAATCGAATTAAAAGAGCAAAACTTCTAAGTTATTTAAAAAACCGTTTAATACAGCTTCGGGTCAAAAGATGAGGATGATGTTATGTATGCGTTTTTTACAGACTAAGTACAGGGTCTGCCACAGTCGTCTACGCTCGATTGTGGCCTTTCTGACTTGTTTTTTTTTCTTCTTATATTTTATTTGAGATCGTTTGCTCTCTCAGCGTTTTGTGAGTAGGCGACGCTGCTGGCGTGAGCGTTCTACAGGTACAACAGCAACAGCAACAGAGACAGCTACAGATACAGATACATTGAGACATATCTAATAGATACACTTGGCATGTTGGCCTGAAGTTTTGTGTGTTCTTTGGCGCAGTCGTTGTTCAAATTTTGCTGCCTGCTGAGGCAACGCATCCTCCAAAAATAAAAGTTTGTAATAAAAAAAAAAACAATTTTTAAATAATAATAAAAAAAAAACTTTAATCGCGGCACGCGGCGCGCAAAATTTTGACGTAATCAATTTATAATTTATATAAAATAAAATTAATATATAATTTTTTTTTGATGTGTGCAAAAAAGTGAAATGAAATGGAAAAGCGCAAAGCAAATTAATTAATTGAAAACTGAAAAGTTGCTGTCAAGCTTTTAACCTTCACACACACACACACACACAGAGTGACATACACACACACTGACACACACACACACATGCATATGTGAGCTGTTAATTATGATCACATTTTTATTTTTTGCTCTGTTGTCTCAGCTGTTTGGTTTTTGGAGTCTTAGCGCCTTGAAAGTTGCCCGAATGTCCAACAATTTGACTGCAGACATTCAAGTTGCCTGCAATTGAAGCGTTTAGTCAGAGAAGATGCCGTATTTATACTATTTTTAAAATAGTCTCGCTGACTAATGCACTACACACACACACACACACACACACACACACACAAACATTTCGACATTTGTATATCTATGGAATATCTTTGAGATCAGCAGCGTTTCTAGCATCTGGCAGCCCTCATATGAGAGCACAGCATACTACATACATACATACATACATACATACATATGCATGCGCTATCTTCCTCTGTCCCTCTGTTCTCTCCCACTCACGCCTGCTCTCTGTCTCACTCGCAGTCACATTTATTTTTAGAGGCAAGCAGCGATCGCGTGTATTAAACTCTTGATATGTCTGTGTGTTTGTCTGTCTGTCTCTCGGTCTGTATGTTTGTCTACATTGACGCTGCACACAGTTTTCGCTTTTCGGCAAGTTAACTGTAAAATAATAAAAAAAAAACGGCTACAAAGAGGCGCTGAAATACTTGCAATTCTATGCCGCGACGCTTCTTACAATTTAACGGTTTTATTAGCACAGTCACAAACCCTCTGCCGCATATTAATGTCGCCCACAAACAGTGGGTCAAGTAATACTTTTGACAACATTCATATTTTTTTCAAATAATAAGTTTTAATCAGAACAAAGAAAATGTTTGCCATATAAAATACACACAGTATGTCAAGTATTTCTTTTGACAAGTTTAAAAATTTCACACTTCTTTCTTTTTTAATTTAAAAAAAATACTTAAATTCAATGGTTTTCGTAATTTATTTTGAAATTTCTTTCGAGAAACAGCAGCAATTATAAAATAAAACAGCAAGCAACATTTTTTATTTTTGTTTAGATTTGCCATGGCTCAATAATTGCTTGGATTTTTAAATTCTTTTTTTTGTTGTCATAAATTTAATCTGCTTATATTTCTATGCAAAAAAAAAAAACAGTAGTTTAAATAATTATTTTCACGTTAAAACCTTAAAAATGTTAATTGCTTTTTAATTTTAAATATGTTAAACCCAATGGATTTAATATTTATTTTATAATTTCTTCTAAGATGCAGAAACAAACGAAAATAAGTTTTCTATAGAAGAAAAATAATTTAAATTTCAAAGTGAAGTTTTTTAGCTATAATTATTCAGTTTTTATATATTGTTTTGACGATTTAAATAATTTTCACACATACATATGTTTTTTTATTAAGCTCTTTACTTAAAAAAATGATAAAGTTCTATTAAGTTTGTCAAATGAATAAAATGTATGTAACAGGTCTAAGGAAGTCTGGCAGACCCCATAAATTATATATATATTCTTTATCAGCATCACATATCAGTCGAGTCGATATACACATACATACATGTTCGTCGGTTCGTCTATCTCTCTGTCCGTCTGTCCTTCCATTCGTCCATCTGTCCGTCCGTCTGTATAAGCGCCCAGATCTCAGAGCCTATAGGAACTAGACACATCAAATTGGGCATGTTGTTCCGTCTATAGACTAAGCATCACCAGTTGGTGCTAAAATTTTGTTACGCCCGTTACCGCCCCGCAAATCCAATATAAAATTTTTGAAATCCCACAAAACAAGAATTATTAAAGCTAAAGCTCTGAATTTCGACATACAATAAGAGCAGCAGGCTTCGAATGTATTCTAAATATTTCATTGCGATTGGTTAAAAAACTCGGAAGTTATTTAAAAAAATAAAAATTTGAAATCCCATATTTTAAAGCAAATTTAATTGTTAAACTAAAAATAAGTTTTTCATGTTGTCAAAACAATTACTTGACCAACTGTATATCGTTGGCCATATGGCGCATTCACCGCAATATAATTTTTAATTTTTTCACAAACTCGTTGCTGTTGTTGTTGCTTTTGTTGCCGCTCAATGAATGGCAGCCATCAATGAGTTTGTTTTTGTCGCCCACACCAATACACACACACACACACACACACACACATGCAAAATGTGCATGCTGCCCACTTGTCAAATGTTACCTGCGTCGCAGCGCTGCCAACGCCAACGCTAACGTCAACGTTAAAGCTAACGCCAACGCCGCACGCCTACAATGCATTTTTAAAAACGTATGCAATGCAATTTTATATTGGTTTGTGTCTCGGCTAAAGGGCGCACAATCACATAGAAATTTTTGGCAACCTGTTTATGTGTGTGTGTGTGTGTTACGTCAGCGCGCCAATGAAGAACAACAGCAAAACATACTAAACTAAGCGCATAAATAAACAAGAGAAGAAAACGGCGACTGAGAAGCAGCGACAAACAACAAAATGCCAAAAAAAATGTCCAAAAAACACACAAAATAAAAAAACTTGATTTTCAAATCATACACACACGTGTGTGTGTGTGTGTGTGTGTGTGTGTCGTTGTTCTTGCCACTGGCGGCTGCTTTTTAATTTCGCTGAGCGGAGCGTTTTTCTCAACATTTTTTTGTTTTTTGAAGTCATTTCGGCCAAGGTTACAGACAGCGACAACTTGAGATCATAAAATAAATAAAACTTGCCTATTGTATACATATACATATATATATATGTGTGTGTGTGTATGTGTGGGAGTGCGTGAGTGTGTCTGTGTGTGTGTCTGTTTTGACCATATGCAAGATTTGCAACGTTTAATTCCCAATTCAATGCAACAGTTTAAATAAATGTCAAACCCAACAACAACAATAACAACGAAAATGCAATAAAAGTGCCAAAAAAAATTACAAATAAATTTAAAAAATTACGACAACAACAGAAACAAGCACGCCAAAGGGAAGTGTGTTAATCAGCAGCAACAACAACAACAACAACAACAACAAGAAACAACTGTGAACGAACAACAACAGCGACAACAATGATCAGCAGATGGAGTTGTGCGCCGCTGGCGCTGCTGCTGCTGCTGCTGCTCATGATGACGTTGCACTCGACCCGACGTCAGGTCACGCACGCCTACAACATCGATCTGCCGAGTTACGTGCGACATCGTCAGTCTACCAATTCCATGTTCGGCTTTAGCATTGCACTACACACGTCACGTGGTGGCTACGACAACTCGTAAGTACAAACGAACCTTAACCCGAAGCTCAACACGAACTTCCCGACGAACATCTACCCGAACATCCAACCGAACCTCCAACCGAACCTCCTCCCACAACACCCAACAGTCTAACGTCATCCCATTAGCATCTCACCTCATCGAGTGTAACTCACTGCAATAAATGTCCTCTCAATTATGTTTGTCTATGTACAGTGGACTTTTCATATGCTAAACTCTTAGGTATTCTATATGACATCTCTAAAATATGTGATTTGTTTTTATTTTTTTTTTTTATTTATTTTAACTTTAAAATTGTATTTAGGTTTAACTTTAATACAATCAAATCTTTCTATAACAAATCTTTCTATAACAAATCTTTTCACAATATAAAATATTTGATTTATATTTTCAACATTTATAAAATCACATGCAACAACTCTTTGTAGTGAACATTTCTAAAATATTTTATTTTGTTTTTGTTAGTCTTTATTTTAACTTTGAAATTTGATAATTTGTAACAAGTTGTTAACTTTAATACAGTCCAATTATAAGCTTTTTTGATATAGGAATTTGTATTTCTTAATACAAATTATTTGATTTATATTTTACATTTATTTGAATAATTTTTAAAAATCAATGAACATTGAAATTTTCATATGCTAAACTATTAGAAATTCTAGCTTAATTTTATTGCAGTTAGAAATTTCTCTAAAATATTTGATTTATATTTTTCATGTAGTGCAACTTTGAATTTTTCATATGGTAAACTGGTAGAAACTTGAATTTTAGTTCATTTTTCTTGTAATCATATATCTATTCGAAATATTGGATATTTATTTTAAATTTATTTTAATAATTTTGAAGAATGTAAAACTTATGTATGCTTAACTGATAGAAATTTGAACTCAAGTATAATTTATGTACAATCACAACTCTCTGTTTTTATTTATATTTTATTCATTTAAACTTTGACCTTTTTATATGGTAAATGGTTAGGAATTTGAAAGGCAGTTTAATTATATTTCAGTCAAATCTTTTGAAAGCATTTCTCAATGTACAATATATAATTTTACTTAGGTACATAATAATAAATAAATAATATTTTTATAGCCTGTGCCCATTAAAAATGGGCAAAAAAGGCTATAATGAATTTGTGTGAATGTATGTAACAGGCAGAAGGAAGCATCTCCGACCCTATAAAGTATATATATTCCTGATCAGTATCAATAGCCGAGTCGATTTACACCTGTCCGTCTGTCTGTCCGTCCGTCCGTCCGTCCGTCTGTATGAACGCGTGGATCTTAGCAACTATAAGAGCTAGAGACTTCAAATTTGGAATGTAGGTTCCTGGATACCATACGCAGATCAAGTTTATTTTCAATTTTCGATATCGTGTCCCGTTGGTTTTAAAATTAGAAAAATCACCATAACATAAGCAATGTCTAAGCTAGAAACTTGAGATTTGGTACACATGATAAAAAGCTTGGGTTTTATGTGTCCTGAAAATTTCATCGCGATGCCAGGCCCCCTTCGCCCATAACTCGGAAAAGCTGATAACAAGAGCAGTTTTATAGCTAGAGACTTGAGATTTGGCACACATAATAAGTATCCTTCTCTCAATGTGTGCAACAATTTTCAGTACGATCGGATATTGAACTCAAAAGTTATTCAAGTAACAAATTTATGCAGCGCAGCAGATGCGTCGCAGCGCAGTAGAAGCGCAGTAGCAGCGCAGTAGCAGTAGTAACGAAAAGACGCGTTTGTTCATGTATGTTTGATATGCCTTTCGTCTGCTGTGGCGCTGAGCATAAACAATCAACAGCCGCAGTTCAGTGTTGCCAGACTATCGGAAGCAACCTACTCTCGATGCAAGCAAAATCGACTTCTAGCGATATATTTAAATCCCATTATAATGAAAATACTTTTCTTTGAAGACCTGCACAGGGTATCCTACTGTCGCGCCCGCTCGCCTGATCGGCTTGTTTTTATCTGCTAAACTGTTGGAAATTTGAAATCTAGTTTCAATTTTATAAGACTCAAAACTTTTCTTGAAACTTTTCTTGAATGATTTTTATCTTATAATTTTTTTGTTCATTTTTAAATTTGGAATTTGTATAGCAGCTTTATTTTATTACAGTCAAAACTATCTACAACGCACATTTCACAAATAATCAGATTTTTCAGATTTTCTCTATACAAAATATTTGAGTTTTTTTTACACTTATTTTAATAATCTTCACGCTGTCAAGAATTTCAATTCTAGTTTAAAACTCTTTTCAGTGAGCTTTTCAAGGATAATCAGTTTATCTCTATATGAAAAATAAGTTTTATATTTTAAATTTAATTTAATAACATATTAGCTAATGTTTAAACCAAATCTCTATTAAATTACTTGCAATATATGCAATTAATTATATTTTTGGCTACAATCTCCATCCATTAACATGATCTTTTATTGCCCCTAAGCTTGCAACACTTCAAAACCAATTTTTTATCTGTCGGCTGCTTTTAAAAATGGAACTTCCATCACAATTTCACACTTCTCAAGGTTCTCTGTCAAGAATTGCCTCGTTATTTGTTTCAAGGTTTCGCGCATTTTAAAGCTCCCAAGGGACGTCAAACAACTTCTCCTTCTATTTTTGGGATTTTCTTCTTTTTTTTTTTTAAGCATATTTGCTTTGAAATTCGTAGAATTTGTTTTCGTTTCGTTTTTTGTGATTTAATAATACGATAGGGATTTGAAATTATGTAGTTCTAAAACAGAAGCAATAGCAATAATACTACTAGTGTAAAAGTAAACATTGGGAGCTGTATAATTATTGGTAAACATTTAAAATTCCTTATGTAAATGAAGCGAGCGACCTTCTGACACCCGATACAGACAGCGCCAGTGACTGACAATGACATATGTACGCACACACACACACACGCACACACACACAGAGGTATGTGCGGCAAATTTCAATGCCACAATACGCATGCGCGCCGGAAACAATGAGGCATGAAATAAAAAACTATCTTAAAGATGCAACGAACGAGAACATTTGTCGCTTGCCTCATCACAATATATGTATATTTATATTTATTTCAATTTTTGGGTTTTTCACTCTGATAGAGTAGGGTGAAAAGAGCAAGGAGAGACAGAGAGAGAGAGAGAGAGAGAGAAAGATACAGAAAAAACAGGCAGTCAGAAAGAAAGTGAGCGAGGCAGACTGATTAGACTGAAGACGAATGATAAGCGCTTCAGTAAGTGAGTTTTTTTTTTTTTTTATCACTAAGGCAACTTTTATGCTGCAAGTGCAGCAGTTACAACACCCACACACACACACACTCACACACATCAACCAAATCTTCGACTGATAACTGGGCTCTTAAGTATGCACATAAGTTGAATGGGTTTATTTAAACTAAAGCTGAGCACTGATGATGCATGAGACTTGATATCAACAAAATGCTGACAATCAGCTCAATTTTCGACTCAAATTTCATATTTATTTATGTTCGAAGAAATTTTAATTACAACTCAAATGATCATCAAGCACTTGAAATTGTTTATTTGATGATTAAGTTGTTAAGAATGTCTTCAGAAGCTCAATGGAAATATGATGGAAACAAGTGGAGGTGGTAAATTTTATTTGGAAGTTTGCGAAATTGTGAACATTATGAAATGAGTGAGGAAATTGATTGGAAGTCGAAAAGTTCAATTTCATTATCATTAAAAGATTTCTCAGTTATTTGTGACGTAAATGCTTTTTCCGAAATGGAGAGGATATTGAGAGAAATGGTGAAATTCTAAAATTATAAGATTAAGCTAAATTATTAACATTAATATAATTAAACTTTAATATTATGATGAATATAGCCTAAGACTGATAGGTAAAACAAACGGAATAAAAGGTTTACTTTCCATTTCAGCAAATTCAAGCTACAGTTTAGAAAATTCTGTTAAAAATACACTTATATACTTATGATTAGAAAGATATAAATTAAAATAACTTTGGAATAAATTAGGAAACCCTTGCAGAAGATTCTCAAAACTGAGATACTTTTACGATTAGAATGTACAGAATAGACCATCTGTTCCTCTTCTTTTTTTGTTCCGAAATGGAAGCATTCACATTTCTATTTCTATTTGTAGTATTTGTTATATGGACTCGTGAATGAATACCATGTTGTTCCATTTAAAGCCATAACTGTCTGGTGTCTTATGTCAACACCATAAAAACTCCTAAATGCCATTAATTTCAATCAGAGCAGAGACCGAGGTGAGCCCAATCAAAATTTATGGTCGACAGCGTGTCCTATTGCACTATATGAGTATAAATATATATAATTATGTATATGTATTTCAATGTATGTGAAGCATATTAAGTGATCCCATTTTGTGATTTGAACGGAAAACATTATTAGCCGAATGCAGTTGACCCATGGCAAATGGCTAAAGATTGAAGTCTCTCATACGAGTAACGAATGTTCATGTTCATGTCTTCACAATTCGCATTCTCATGTGCCCGATAGCCTATTGAACTTTGAAAGTTCGTCAACGGGAACCATTTGCGCAGCTTCGACGAGCGTGTTAATCAACCGGCATAAAATACTATTCATACTCATACTCATACTCATACTACTCGTACTTGTACTCATACTCTTACTATTCATACTCATACTCATACTCATACTACTCGTACTTGTACTCATACTCTTACTCGTACTCGTACTCGTACAGCATCCAGATGGTAAGATGACTATGGCAGACATTTGACTTTTCGCACGTTCACTTGCCAAAGACGACGAGCGACGAGAGGCGCGAGAGATACGAGCCATTGATAGACTTGGCAGGCAACAGACTTCAACCCAAGCTCCATGTATTCTACAGAAAGAAGAAAGATACACAGATAGTGGCGTAGAGCGAGCGGGAGGGAGTGAGCGTGTGAGAAGGACGGGGAATTGATAGACAGACAGTGAGATTGGTAAAGCTGGAGTTATCATCGCATTGAACGTGTCTGTGGATTAACCCAAGTATAGCAGCTTATTGTTATGCCCTAGAATATTGCAATATAGAGAGTTTTGAGTGCAGAAATATTACAGAAAGTCAAATCGATTTGTATTTATTTATTTAACAACAAACAATTGTTTTAAAATAATAATAAATAAAATAAATCAAATAAATAAAATAAATAAAATAAATAAAATAAATAAAATAAATAAAATAAATAAAATAAATAAAATAAATAAAATAAATAAAATAAATAAAATAAATAAAATAAATAAAATAAATAAAATAAATAAAATAAATAAAATAAATAAAATAAATAAAATAAATAAAATAAATAAAATAAATAAAATAAATAAAATAAATAAAATAAATAAAATAAATAAAATAAATAAAATAAATAAAATAAATAAAATAAATAAAATAAATAAAATAAATAAAATAAATAAAATAAATAAAATAAATAAAATAAATAAAATAAATAAAATAAATAAAATAAATAAAATAAATAAAATAAAATAAATAAAATAAATAAAATAAATAAAATAAATAAAATAAATAAAATAAATAAAATAAATAAAATAAATAAAATAAATAAAATAAATAAAATAAATAAAATAAATAAAATAAATAAAATAAATAAAATAAATAAAATAAATAAAATAAATAAAATAAATAAAATAAATAAAATAAATAAAATAAATAAAATAAATAAAATAAATAAAATAAATAAAATAAATAAAATAAATAAAATAAATAAAATAAATAAAATAAATAAAATAAATAAAATAAATAAAATAAATAAAATAAATAAAATAAATAAAATAAATAAAATAAATAAAATAAATAAAATAAATAAAATAAATAAAATAAATAAAATAAATAAAATAAATAAAATAAATAAAATAAATAAAATAAATAAAATAAATAAAATAAATAAAATAAATAAAATAAATAAAATAAATAAAATAAATAAAATAAATAAAATAAATAAAATAAATAAAATAAATAAAATAAATAAAATAAATAAAATAAATAAAATAAATAAAATAAATAAAATAAATAAAATAAATAAAATAAATAAAATAAATAAAATAAATAAAATAAATAAAATAAATAAAATAAATAAAATAAATAAAATAAATAAAATAAATAAAATAAATAAAATAAATAAAATAAATAAAATAAATAAAATAAATAAAATAAATAAAATAAATAAAATAAATAAAATAAATAAAATAAATAAAATAAATAAAATAAATAAAATAAATAAAATAAATAAAATAAATAAAATAAATAAAATAAATAAAATAAATAAAATAAATAAAATAAATAAAATAAATAAAATAAATAAAATAAATAAAATAAATAAAATAAATAAAATAAATAAAATAAATAAAATAAATAAAATAAATAAAATAAATAAAATAAATAAAATAAATAAAATAAATAAAATAAATAAAATAAATAAAATAAATAAAATAAATAAAATAAATAAAATAAATAAAATAAATAAAATAAATAAAATAAATAAAATAAATAAAATAAATAAAATAAATAAAATAAATAAAATAAATAAAATAAATAAAATAAATAAAATAAATAAAATAAATAAAATAAATAAAATAAATAAAATAAATAAAATAAATAAAATAAATAAAATAAATAAAATAAATAAAATAAATAAAATAAATAAAATAAATAAAATAAATAAAATAAATAAAATAAATAAAATAAATAAAATAAATTAAATAAATTAAATAAATTAAATAAATTAAATAAATTAAATAAATTAAATAAATTAAATAAATAAAATAAATAAAATAAAATAAATAAAATAAATAAAATAAATAAAATAAATAAAATAAATAAAATAAATAAAATAAATAAAATAAATAAAATAAATAAAATAATTAAAATAAATAAACTAAATAAAATGAATAAAATAAATGTTATTACAACATTATGATTTTTATTTACAAATTAAAGTTAAATTATTATTCAGCAATTTTTAAATTCAAATTTAAATCAAATTTTATTTTCTCAGCCATTTAAACAATTTATTATTTAAATTATTTAAATTTATTACAAATCCATTATAAATTTACGACACAGATAAAATATTTAAAACATGCAAATTGAAGGGTCCCATATATTAAAAAGAGAAATTTCTAACTTCTTACACATTTTCATTGGCCCAAGTGCCCAATTTCGAGCGTTTACTGTACCTCAATTAACCTCATTTCCACATATGCCTCAGTTTTTTATGACGTCAGCCTTGAGATTAAAAATAAACCATGCAAAATTGGAAAGAAATCGAACAGAAATGAACAAACAAAAAATAAATAAAATAAATAAAATAAATAAAATAAATAAAATAAATAAAATAAATAAAATAAATAAAATAAATAAAATAAATAAAATAAATAAAATAAATAAAATAAATAAAATAAATAAAATAAATAAAATAAATAAAATAAATAAAATAAATAAAATAAATAAAATAAATAAAATAAATAAAATAAATAAAATAAATAAAATAAATAAAATAAATAAAATAAATAAAATAAATAAAATAAATAAAATAAATAAAATAAATAAAATAAATAAAATAAATAAAATAAATAAAATAAATAAAATAAATAAAATAAATAAAATAAATAAAATAAATAAAATAAATAAAATAAATAAAATAAATAAAATAAATAAAATAAATAAAATAAATAAAATAAATAAAATAAATAAAATAAATAAAATAAATAAAATAAATAAAATAAATAAACTAAATAAAATAAATTAAATAAATTAAATAAATTAAATAAATTAAATAAATAAAATAAATAAAATTAAATAAATAAAATAAATAAAATAAATAAAATAAATAAAATAAATAAAATAAATAAAATAAATAAAATAAATAAAATAAATAAAATAAATAAAATAAATAAAATAAATAAAATAAATAAAATAAATAAAATAAATAAAATAAATAAAATAATTAAAATAAATAAACTAAATGAAATGAATAAAATAAATGTTATTACAACATTATGATTTTTATTTACAAATTAAAGTTAAATTATTATTCAGCAATTTTTAAATTCAAATTTAAATCAAATTTTATTTTCTCAGCCATTTAAACAATTTATTATTTAAATTATTTAAATTTATTACAAATCCATTATAAATTTACGACACAGATAAAATATTAAAAACATGCAAATTGAAGGGTCCCATATATTAAAAAGAGAAATTTCTAACTTCTTACACATTTTCATTGGCCCAAGTGCCCAATTTCGAGCGTTTACTGTACCTCAATTAACCTGATTTCCACATATGCCTCAGTTTTTTATGACGTCAGCCTTGAGATTAAAAATAAACCATGCAAAATTGGAAAGAAATCGAACTGAAATGAACAAACAAAAAATTGGTGATTAAACAATTTTGGAAACGTTTTAAGATCAATTTTATTACATATTTTTAAGAGTATGCAAATTTTTTTTATTAATATTGTTATAAGCAATAATTGTGAAGGGAGTCTTGGCATTAATTCGAGTATATCTTGTTAAATATATAAAGGTTAATTAAAGTTTAATTTCAAGCAGAGTATTCAAACGGAATATTTGTTAAACATTTTAAAAATTGTTCTTATTATTCTTTTTTTAACAAGAACAATATTTCAAAATTTTTTTTATTCACATTTCTATAGACAATAGTTAAAGTAAAATTTTGACAAATAAAAAAGCTAAAACCTCTTAAGAAAAGTCTGTGAAAAATGATATAATAAGTTTTTAAAACAAGCATCTATTTATCTGTTATATCTGAAAAGTAAACAATTAAATAATATTATATCAAAAACAATTTGTCAAGATCAAATATTATTACAATTATGTAAATAATTATGCGAGTTTTCCCACAAATACAATGGGTATCAGTACTTCGTTCATTTGTTGTTCTGCCCTTTTTTATGCTCGTAATTCATATGCATCTTGGCCGATCGTCTGTGACTTTAAGTGCACTTAAATGCTACCAATGCTTTCACACCAACAACAGCAAGAACAACATTAACAACAACAACGGCTACATTATTTAAATGCAGCGTTAAAATGTTTACAATTCAATAAACATTCGCTGATAAACAGAGAGCACAAAATGCGCATTGCATGCGTGCATGCTTCGGAGACCTCCAAGAGTTAAGATACAGATACAGCAACAGCAACATCAACATCAACAGATACAGATACTGAGTATCTAGGCTGTAACAGGTTAACAGACAGCAGCTACAATCATCCCATTGAGCTTATTGCCCACACAGATACCCTGCAATTTGCATTTGCATATGACGAACTTAAGCTCATTGTGATTTCATCCGACGTAAATAGAATAAATATAAATATATGAAACATTACGTATTAGTCAAATGAATAAATATTTATAGTTATGTATGATTATTAGTAATATGTTAATTTTAATTTAATTATGAGCAGTTTGCTGAGCTTCAAGTCGATATAGCAACTGTTTTTTACGAGTTGAATGAAATACTATGTATTATATAGAATACAGACTGAATATTCTTATGTTTTAAATTTTGGATGATTTCTACTTTTCTTTATGAAACTTTTTGATGCTAAGTTGAACTTTAATAAGTTTAACTGCTGTAAGTTTACTTCTTTCAAGTTGAACTTAATTTTGTGTAAATTTTCTATGTTAAAACATGTCGTTGTTTAACGTTTCTAAATGTTAACTTCTTTAGGTTTAACCTAGCTATTTCTGCAATAGATTTTACCTTCCACAAAATATCTCTAAGTGAAATCTTTCTGAAGATTTTAGCTATAGTTTCTCAGATAAGTATAAACTAAAAATCTGCCTAAGTCTTTGCTTACTTCTATCAAATACAAGTTGCTTATAAAAGTAGTTATTCCTTTGACAAATTGTAGGGTATTCTGAAGAACACTATAGCAACAATTGTTGTCTTTGGGTTTGGGGTTTGTCTTCTAATTAACACATTTGTGTTTGCTTGAGCTTCAGTTTGTTGAGTGATACTCAGCGTTGAAGGGCATTTACAGTGCAACTCTGTCTCCTCCTCCCCCTCCCCCTCCCCCTCCATTTGCATCTCCTCCCCCGCCAACTCTCAGTCTCAGCGAGGTCTGAAAGTGCACTAAAAGCTGAAAATTACCTGACTTCAACTGCTGCTTCACAATATAATTGTGTGTTAAATGCTCGCAAACAAAGAGACAGACACACAGAAATTGAGACTGAAGCAGTGGTGGAGGTGGAAACAGAGGCTGCGTGTAGAAAGGGGCATAAAGGGGAGGGGGAGGGGGGGCAGTTGAGGCATTGTCTGTAACTAGTTGTGGTTATTGTTAATAAGGTAAAGCCAATGGCCAATGTGGTTTGCCCTGAAGCATTGTCGGCAACAATTAATACACACAATTGTATCTGTATCTGTATCTGTAAATGTATCTGTAGCTGTAGCTGTATCTATATCTGACATAGTTAGAGCTTGTGCGTGTGCTATTTACGGTCAAGTGTTCGGCACAAGGTTGGCCAAACCACCGTCCGCTTCACCCAATTGGCCAAATAAGTCATCATCAAGACACTCAGACCGTTAGGATCGCCACATGTTGCAGGTGGCTGTTTCACTTGTACAGCTTGCCCAGGTTTCCTTATAGACACGCATTCAGGCCGCTCAGCCAGCTCATTAGCCTGGCCTTGTTCACATTGCACCACTTCGAAATGTCTAAGAAAAATGTGGGTTACTTGCCAATGCATATATGTAGGGTCGACAATCAGTCACAGCTCCGTTTTGTCTTAAAAGTATCTGTAAACGTTGCTCAACACGATGTCAGTTATATTGCTAGATACTCCGTGACTGTAGAATAGCCAATTGAGGAGTTTCATATTGCGTTTATTTGTGATCATTCCTGTTTTTTGTAACAATTAATTAATTGTTGCCTTAAATCTATTTTTATTAAAAAAGTATTCCATGTCAAAAATTAAATTTAAATGCACTTTCAAGTTGAAAATATTTTCATCTTTCATTAAATGTAATAAATAATAATAAAATTGTCTTTGAAAACCTTTGCTATATCACTTCACAAATTTATAACATTAACAGCGCAAAGTAGTTGCTTAACATAACATAAAATGTTAAGGAGAGTCATAAATGTTAACTTAATATTAATAAGTTTTTTTATTCATTTAACGTCAATTCAAGACAGTCGACAAAATATCGATTTTGATTTCAAAACAAAGAATTAAACTTGGATTTAAATTCACAATTAAAACGTTAAATTTTAAATTTGAAAGGTCTTCAAAAGGTATACAAAAAATGCTAACACCTATCGAAAGATAATGTAACTAAGGATCTAACTAATGCTTTATCTGAAGATTGTTAAACTTAGAATATAATTAGATATTATAATAAATATTTTAATAATAGAAGTCCACTTAAGTTAAAGATTACGCGTTTCATTTTGATAAAGAACTGTAAACGCTCTGTTAACATAACAGACAAATACTTTACAGCCGGTAGAGTAACTTAACATAACATAAAATGTTAAAAAGACGGTGTTAAAATGAATTACCCTAACTGATTAATACAAAGTCGTTTCTTGAGGTTTACTTTATAGAAGAAAAGTTAATAAATTTAAAAAAGAGCACTTTGAATGAGTGTAACTTTGGAGAGCTTTACATATTATTAGATACTTAGTTAATCAATTCTTTATATTCAATTCAGGACTTGACTAAGTATCTATTTTAGAAAATATTAAATAAATAGAATGTTAGATATTTTAATAAATTAAAGTTTTCGGTAAGCTTCAACCTCATTAGATGCTGTTGATAGTCTTAAATAAGTGTAAACTTGTAAGGAATACACCTTAAATATTTACTGAAATAGCAGAAAACTTTGAGTTAAGACAAGCCGATCAGTCGAGTGCACGGGACAGTAGAAAACTTGTGCAGGTCTTCAAAGACAAGTATTTTCATTATAATGGGATTTAAATATATCGCTTGAAGTCGATTTTGCTTGTATCGAGTGTAGGTAGCTTGCGATAGTCTGGCAACACTGCATAAGTTTGTTTCTTGAATAACTTCTGAGTTCAATATCCGATCGTATTGAAATTTGTAGCACACATTGAGAGTAAGATACTTACTATGTGTGCCAAATCTCTAGCTCTAAAACTGCTCTTGTTATCAGCCTTTTCGAGTTATGGGCGAAGGGGGCGTGGCATCGCGATGAAATTTTCAGGACACATTAGTCCCAAGCTTTTAATCATGTGTGCCAAAACTCAAGTCTCTAGCTCTAACATTGCTTATGTTATGGTGATTTTTCCAATTTTAAAACCAACGGAACTTGGTATCGAAAATTGGAAATAAACTTGATCTGCGTATGGTATTCAGAAACCTACATTCCAAATTTTAAGTCTCTAGCTCTTTAAGTTGCTGGGAGCCACGCGTTTATACAGACAGACGGACAGACAGACAGACAGACGGACAGGTGTCAATCGACTCGGCTATTGATACTGATTAAGAATATATGTATATACTTTATATGGTCGGAGATGCTCCCTTCTGCCTGTTACATACATTCACACAAATTCATTATACTCTTTTTTGCCCATTTTTATAAAAAAGACATAAGATCTTAAAAAGTGAATATTTATAAAAAAATATCAGTAGATAACTTTTCCTTAACAATCAATTGAACTGGGTCAGTTATGCGAGTAGAGCACATACATACATATTTTTTGATCACTTGAGGAACTGCACAAATTTCCTGTCTGTCTGTCTGTCTGTCTGCCCATTAACCTCGTTCTCTTCAACGTTCAAACACGGTCCTATAAATGGACGCCAGTTTTCAGTTTCTGTTTGAGTTCCAGCTGCCATTTATTGGTCGGTCGTTGTCTTTGTTGTGGTTATGAAATTGCAAACAGAGGCAACAGCAGCCGATGTAGACAATGAAATGTAATTGATTTCAAATATTTACTTTTATACACATTGCCAGCCAGCAGTTCTCTCTCTCTCTCTCTCTTTCTGTCTAACTGTCTGTCTGTTTTAATTGCCGCTTGATTGCGGAGTCGATAAAGATAAAGATCGAAGGGAATCAGCTTGAGGATGAGGGAGCTACATAGTAGTACTGCATCCTGTAGTACGTACGTACGTATTTCAACTCATTTGTACGGAAGTGTCAATGTGTAAAAAAGGTGTTGGAAAAACACACACACACAGGCACAGCATGATCGCATCTTTTAAATGGCTCAATGAACGTTGGCCGCACACAAAAACAATAAACACTGTAGGCAAAACGGGGCACGTTGCACGTTGCACGTTGCACGCTGAACGTTGCACGTTTGTATTTTGAGCGCCGGCGCAGCGTCACGTGTGAACAGTTACTTTTTCCCAGACTCAGACCCTATACGACTAGCCGTGAGAGCAACCAAATGAGGCGCACACATGTTTAGCGCCGTAACGCCCTCGTGTTTTGACCCTCGTTTGAGGAAAAACCCTCCCTCCTTGCCTACCTCCCTCCCTTTTCTTTCGAATTGACCTCAAAGCAAACACTGGACCCTCACTAAACCAACTTGAAAGTGACTTTGCGATTTCGTTAAATTAAATACGCCTAGATACCCCGTTTATTTAATGCTTAAACAGTGCGTGCTGACAGTATGTGTTCTCTGTTATGCATAGATAATGTAAGCGACAGATTCCATAGATAAACAAGTTGAAATCTGCAGATAATGCTGAATATTTTGCAGCCTTCAGAAACGTTGATATCTATCTCTGATAATATGCATATCTTCTGAAATATTTATTAACTATCTGCATAATAATATTAAATATTTTACATTATTAAGAAGTTTTGTTTGCTATCTTAACCTTTGATATCTATCTGAGATAGTTAGTAAATCTTCTGAAGTATTTATTATTAATCTGCAGATAATGCAGAATATTTTGCAGCATTAAGAAAGGTTTGTCTATAGATATATTTGATATCTATCTCTGATAATATGCATATCTTCTGAAATATTTATTAACTATCTGCACATAATAATAAATATTTTGCAGCTTTAAGAAAGCTATGTCTGCTATCTTAATCTGAAATATTTGTGCTTATTTATATTAAATTAAATGAAAGGCATATATCTGTTAGATTTAGCATATCTTCTGCAATACTATTTATTTATAATCTGCACATACAAAATATTTAGCACGTCTAGAAAGTTATGTCTGCTATCCAAATCTAAAATCTTTTTGTGCTTAAATTAAAAGCTAAAAATTTATAAATTAATTGTTTTAAGAAAAACAAAAGAATGTCGAGTAAACAAATAAATGCTGACCATATTTTGTGCAAGGCTAGAACTTGAAATTAGTTGAACTAGTTGACTCTAAGGAAAGTTTCAGATATATGATTAAAACTGCTGTTTGAAGATTGTAGAATGAATCTTTTTGCTACTAAGTAGGATAGGAATTTCATTATAAATACTATTAACTGCCAAATAGTCTTAAAACTATAAATAATGCAACGCATTAAAGAATAACTTATACTTGTAATAAATTAATAAATAAAACTAAAAGAACAAACTTAACTACGACAATAAAATAAACAAACAAAATTTTAGAGAACAGAGTTTCATTGTAATTTAAAACAAATCTTTTTGTCGATAACTTATATGAAACTTGAAGTACATGGCCGAAGGACTTTGTAACCATGGCTATAACATGTTGACTCGTAAACAGAAATCAACACTCGAAATAAATAAAAAAAAAAATGACTACAAGTGCAGTCTATTTTCTAAAATTAATATGATATGATAATATGAATGATTTTTATACCCAGTGCCCATGTGAATGTGTGAATGTATGTAACAGGCAGAAGGAGGCATCTCCGACCCTAAAAAGTATATATATTCTTGATCAGTATCAATAGCCGAGTCGATCGACACCTGTCCGTCTGTCTGTCTGTCCGTCCGTCTGTATGAACGCGTGGATCTCAGCAACTATAAGAGCTAGAGACTTAAAATTTGGAAT